>OZ026595.1:32214553-32262053 GCA_964020085.1 Micromussa lordhowensis
GCTGCAGCTATGCCATATGACTTGCAGACATCACGGACTGCCTCTCTAACTTGAACAAGATTGTTCTCCTGAAATTTCTTGTTCTTGAAGACTTCTGTGGTGAGTCTCTTTCCTTTCATGACCTCCAGCAGAATGTAATGCAGGCCAGATGATCCGTGAACTTTGAAGGCTGCTTCACAAAAGTAGCCTTTGTTGTGAAGGTCACCAGGACAAAGACCAACCCACTTGTAAGAACCTGATCTTGACATGGCAGCTTGGTTTGTTTTACAAGTACCTACATCGCCAACAACAGGTGTGACAAATCCAGAACAAGAATGATTTACGTTTGTATCATTGTTAACAATGTTACTTGCATTGCTGGACAATTTAGAGAATGTGCTATCAATGTGGCGGACAAGTTCGTTTTCTTCTTCTGATTCTTCTTGATCTTCTGCAAAGACTTCAAGAATTTCAGGATATTGCAGTCTTTCAGCCATGCACAATGGAGATGGAACACTTGTAAATAGTGGTCCTGAATATCTTGCTCCTGATTCTACAAGGAATTTGCACAGGTCCTTGTTCTTGTTCAAAACGGCAAGACTAAGAGGGGTAATTTCACAACCTTCTCTGTAATTGACTTCGAGGCCCATGTCAACTAAACACTTTGCAAAATTCTCTTGCCCCTGTTCCACTGCAACATGAAGCAGAGATCGTCTTAAGTGATCTTTCACAGTCACTTTTTCTCGGTGATCAAGATTGCTGACAAAGTTCAGGTAGCTTTCCTCACTGTTTGATGAGACGATGTCAGACAGTGCGGCAGACATCGAGTTAAAGACATCCCAGAAAGGATTATCCTCCGATTCAAAGTGCCGACGCTCACTTTCAAGTGTTGTAGATGGGGTTGAACTCTCCGCTGATTGGTGACCATCTTCCCTAGAATTTTCTCCTAACTCCTCATCAGTAACTCCATCAAGCTCCCTTTCCCTGCTGCACAACTGCCTTTCCAAATCGCCCATGTTACTTTGGTGGTTGTGCTGACTGATAAGCAATTCAAAGTGAGATCTTGCTGAATGGAAATCATATGTTCCGGACACAGAATCGAATGGAAGATATTCTGAACCCTTTTTCTCATTTGGCAATGAAAAGTCTGATGCTAGTTGATCAAGAATGCTCATTGTTCCAACAATTGTGCTGTTATCTTCAAGAGATAATGGTAAAATGTGTACATTGCTCTTTTCAGCTGGGCCTCTAACAGTGACAAGTTCACTTTCCTTTGGAACTTTTATCCTGTACTTCGCCTGAGTGTTGAAGTCTGCATTGGCCATGAAGGAATTCAATTCTGATTCAGTCATCTCCTTTAACTTCTTTCTGCTTGGAGGGATTTTGTTTAAAGCACAATCAAGAGATTGCAGCAGAAACGCATCAACAACTTGTCCAAACATATCAGCCTTTCCTTGGTCACTCTGGATGAAAATTTGATTTTGATCAAGCTGGAGGACACTCTTCTGAGGTGTGAGGGAGGCATTTTTGTCTTGCAAGATATCTTCTAAACCCTCTACACTTGGAATTAATACAGCTTGGCCAGTGAAGTTCCACACTGTGGGCCCAGTGTACTTAAACAGCCGCAGATGTTTGTGCTTTCCTCTGTACATGTTGATGTTATCAAACAACAAGATGACTGGCAAATCAATTGGCGTTTGCTTTGAAATCTCCTCTCCTTTTTTTTGATTTGCGATTGTCAAAAAATTTCATTGCCTTCTCCCAGCTTACTGTTAGACCAAGGTGATTAAGCATAGTGATAAATCGCATACCAGCACCAAAGGAAATGCAGAGACAAGTGAACATAACTTTCATGTCATTTTGGATTTTCTGACTCCTCAGGCTGACCAAAATGGCAAGTGAATGAACTGCACTTCTCACTCGCATCTCGGAAACCTCTCTTCCATCAGCTTTGTGAAGCAACAAGGTGTCAAGAACATCAAATAGGAGTGGGCAGCTCTCCCTTGTATTGGTGGGTAATGCACTGAAGACTCTGTGAACATCAATATCTGACAACTCCTCTGTCTCAAGGCCAATATTAAGAAAACCAATGAATGTTCCAATTTCATCATTGAGCTTTGTTTTGTTGTTTGCACAAAGTGCTTCACAGCTTTGCTGATGTTCAAGAAGTCGCTGAACTTCCCTTTCATAAAGCATTTCCAACGTACTTGAAAGCTCTTGAATTCTACCTTGTAATTTCCTCTGCATGTCAACTAGAGCAAGTACAACATCCCTTTGTATCTCTGCAGCTGACAGTTGGTGGTCTAAACGTTCAACAACAGAATCAAGTTCAGCAGACACACTTGCAATCAGTTGCTTTAGATTTGCAATTTCTGTGTTTTCCTCTAGTGAAAGAGATGGCTCATCCAGTGAAAGAGTAAATGATTTTTTCCTGGTAACATTCTTGTACACAGACACTCTTTCTTTTCCAGAACCCTTACGAGATACCAAGCACTTTGGAAATGCCTCAAACATGGCATTTGTAGCAAGGGCTTTCTGAGACTCATCCAGTTGGAGAATTTTCATAACTGCCGCTCGATTCACCTCACATCCTTCCTCTTCGCACAAGTGTTCCTGAAGTGTATTGACAAATTGCCTTCTACATAATTTATAGAAGGCACTTGATGGCTTTGCTGCAGCTTGGGGATGATACTCTTGTAAACCTATTCAGATGAAAGTCAAGCAAGTTCAAACAAAAGAACATTTCTTACAAATTAAGAATAAAGTAACCAAAGAAAGTAAATGACAAAACACTGTTTAATTTTTAAGTTACTGTAATTCACATAAACATAATCTGAATACTAATGAGAATCAAAAATTTCTCTTAAGGGCAGGTTCACTTGCACTTTCAAATGTAGTAGCCATATAGGATAACTGCAGAATTACATAAATGGCTTACAACTGTTAGCAAGAACTCAAAAGAAACAGAAAAGCAAAACAGGGGCACAGAAAATTGCACATGATGAACACAAATGATTGCATTCAGATTATTTGTGCAAAAATGTCATTTACAATGCTTGGAAATCCTTGTTTGCTTTATGGCCAAAATTGTGCTCAAGAACAACTGTTGGACAGCCAGTCTGACACTCATAGCCAATGACAATAAACATAAATAACTAAAATAACACAGTAATAGTTTTCTCTGACAAGTGTTGTCAATCATGTTCCCTTTCAAATCGAAACTGGAAAGTACATTTAGGTGTATTTAGCTTAATGTAGTGTAGTTGAAAAGAAATCAGGAAAACCATCTATGACAATATTGATATGCATTTATTGACAACTTTTCTGTATTTTATTGCAAATTACCTTAATTTGGTATTGACTGAATGTCTTAACTAGACCACCTGGTTGGTGACCAAACGCTTCCTTAGTAAAAGATCAGAGCCAGTGACTAATGTGGGTAATTAACGATTTTTAAGTCATAAAAGTCGAGTATTTAAAATAGCAAAAGATGTGTTGCATGTGTCACCTCAGGCAATTTCTCACCTATCTAGAACACACAATTTCATGAAAAGGACATTCTACGAAGCTTCGAAATTACTTCAGAACTTAACAATAAACTTCACGTCATATAATAAAAGGCAATAAAGTCCATCTAACCTGCTGTAGGTTTTTCAACATTTTCAACTGAACCTTGATGCCTCTTTCTGTTTGGTTCATTTGCAAACTTGGAATTCGGCATCAAAGAATGCTTTCCGGCGGGCCCACGGCTTCTATTCTTTTCTGGAGTACTAGTGGTTGGCTGGAATTCGGCATCATCTTGCGTGTGAAAGTTTGTAAGAGAGAGAAAACCAGGATATATTAAACTAAGTACTGTTAAATTTAAATCCAAAATGGCGGACAACAACAGCAAACCCACAAATAGTCAAAAATCCGTTAATCAGAATCGAAACTTCATCAAAGTACGCCTACTTACCTCTTAAACTTAGATCTTTAAAAGAGCAGTCAAAATCGTCGAAATCGTCCTCTGGTTCAGCCATAACCACCGAACCGCGAATCTAACCAGCCAACCGCACAAAATATGGCAGAGGCCTCTCTTCTCTCTTTCCCCTTCCCAGCATTCCCCACGCGCTGCCGTTTCTCTCTCTCCCCAGGCCTACAGGAAGCCTTTACGGAGTACGAAAGAGGCCTCTGCGGAGGAGAGAGATAAGCTTAGGTAAATAGATCATTAAGCGGCTAGCAATAGCTTTTGCAGCAATCTTGTTATCACAGTTTAAAAGCGTTAAAGGTCTCCAATTACGTATATAGTAGAGTTCTTCGCTTTTTTTGGGGATTAATTTAATTATACCTCGTCTCTGCGAAACGGAAAGCTGACCGTTCAGGTAGCCGTAGTTTAATGATTTTACAAGAGCTTCCGAAAGATCGCTCCAAAACATTTTGCAGAATTCAGAGGGTAGACCATCCGATCCTGGGCTTTTCCCAGCTTCCATGTCTTTTTAAGCTGTAGCGCATTCGGCTTCTGTTAGCCAACCTTCAATCGATTTACTTTCATCATTGCTTAAAACCGTGTTATTTGACTGAAAGAAAAACTCAGTGTCTGCTCGATCTGTTTGAATCTTAGTAGAATACAAATCTTTATAGAAGGCTTCACAGACATTAAGGATATCTTTGTCAGAAGTTGCATACTCATTCTCATTTTTCTTGAAGCGATTGATTGTACCTTGTTTATAGTGTCTCTTTTCAAGACCCAAGAAATATTTGGTATTTTTCTCGCCTTCATTGTGCCACCGAATTCTCGAGTGCATAATAGCACCTTTTGTGCGATATTCAATAATTTTTTCAAGCTCACAGTTAAGATTGTCTAGCTTTGTATTAAGTTGTAGTATTTGTGACTCACCTTTCATCCCATCAGCTTCATCTATTTCTCTTTCGAGGTCAGCTATTCCTTTGTACAGAGCATCTTCCCGGGACTTGGTTTTTGAGGTTTTGGCGATCGCATAAGAGACTGATTTTTCTCGAACTTTCATTTTAATCATTTCCCATAATAAGGCAGGATTAACTGAGTTATCGGACATATATTCAGTTTTGGTTTGCTGAATAACAGTTTTAATTGATTTTAAATATTGTTCATCGGTCAGAAGAGAAGAATTGAGCTTCCAAAAGCCTCTACCTCTCGGTTTTTGGTGAAGGGCTATTTCAAGTATTGAATGATCAGTTTTGTATCCAGGTGCGATGTCTGCTAGGTTGGTGTCGCAGATTAAGCTTGAACTAATTAGAAAAAAGTCTAGTCTGCATTGTATTTCAGGTTTTCTTCGAGGCCATGTGTATCTTTGAGATTCTGGATTAAGAATTCTCCATATATCTGTCAAGTCAAATTCTTCACAGGCTTGGCTGACTACTGCCAAAGCATTTTGGTGTGTCATACGGAGACGGCCCTTCTTATCTTTTTCTACATTCAGCACAAGATTAAAGTCCCCGCCTACTATTATTTCTTCGCATTTGAAATCTTTTAGATGGTTAAACGCTTTGTTGAAGAAGATCGGATCATCAATATTTGGAGCGTAGATGTTTGCGATAGTAAGAAGTTTTTCTTCCGCTTTAATATCACATATAATGAATCGTCCCAAAGGGTCTGAGAAAATTTTTAGAATAGTTAAATTGAAATTGTTGTTGAAAAGAATACCAACTCCAGATGCATTGCTCGAGCAACAGCTGAATATTGCTTCATAACCCCATTCGCATCTCCAATTGTCTATCTTGTCTTCGATACAATGCACTTCTTGCAAAAAGTAAATTGATTGATTTCTAGCTCTGAGCCAATTAAAGGTCTCTCTTCTCTTGTTGTTATTGCCTAAAACCCTCAAGTTAATAGAGGCAATTTTTAGACCCGACAGATTTGGTGGGTTGGTTTATAGTAACCAGAGAAAAAAAAAAGAAACAAACAAACAAAACAAAAGGTAATTCAGCAGAGATGAGATTTTACACAATAGCTTAGCGCCTTTTGAATCTGAAGAACAAAAAGGAATTGAGATGCACGAAATAACCTTGGGATGAATTAATTTTTTGCATATACATATTACCCACCTGGGAAAAGGATGAAAGAGAACACATAATCAAACATTTACCATCATAAAAACGGATCCTGACTGAGGGTATGGGAGGACTCAGCATACTTGATGTCATGAATAGAAACAAAAGATAGAGGAAGCAGTCCTCCACAAAAACGTGCACGAGGCGTTACACTGAGCTGATGCACAAGAAAAAATTGTAACTATGTAGTAGCGGCTACCCCCAAACTTAACTTGAAATTAAAGATATTTGATGGGTGATAAGTAACTGATTACCTGCGAGGTGTTAAGATAATAACGTATAATGCCATTTTCGATGGACCAAAAATGCAAATTTAGAGTTGGATTGAGAATAATGAATAATATTTATGCTTAAGGAGTAGAGAGTACTTTGCCTTTCGGCCAGAGTTTTCCTCTAATATATAACTTATCTGGCTGCGAATTGCTGAAGGATGCAGGGATTCCATTCTTTCTAGCAGCTTTGAAAGTTTCCATCTGTGATCTTCTTCGCTCAATGATTTCGACCGGGTAATCGCAGAAAATTTGAAATTCAGTGTCCTTGAGTCTTTGCCCCAGCGCGAAAATTGCTTGAACGTCCTTGTACCTTAAAAAGCGAGCGAGGATAGGACGCGGCTTACCATCTTTGCCTCTTCCATTTCGATGAACCCGTTGAAGTTCCACGCTTCTGGCATCAGCATAGCCCAGATCGTGCTCCAAAAAAGATTGAAGGACTTCTTCTGTGTCTTCCTTCCCGTCAACTGTCGTTTCTTCCTTTATATTCATAAACTTAATGTTCTCTCGGCGCGAATAAGCTTCCATGTAGAGGATTAGATTATGCTGCTCGTTTACCATATCCTCGTTTTTTTTTAACTTTCGTCGAGAGCTCGGCAATATGATCTTTCGTGGTCACGAGCGCATTGGCATTCTCTGTAGCTTGGTCACCAATGAAACTTAGACCGTCTTTCAAGTCAACAATATCTTTCTTCGTAGTGCTTTGAAAGGCTTCAAGCTCTTGAGTTCGTCTCTCGAGATTTCCATGCTGACGCTGTATGTTCAACAGGGAAGATTCTATAACATCACGTTTTTCTAGCTTTTTGAGTATTTCTTGTAATGTTGAGCCAAAATCTTGTGCCATCGATAACGCCGTTAAAACCTCGTCTTCTTCTTGGATCAATTCTTTGCCAGGAGAAGTTTGCTGCTTTGTTTTCTTACACTATTCATACCTCGTTAATATTCATTAGCCCTCGTGCGTATTATATAAGCATGAGTTAATTATTCATAGTTGTCAGTTTTGCCTAACTTTGGTTGGAACCGTGTCAAGATGACCGAACCGGAGCGTCCGTCTAACGTGAACGACCCGTCGAGCGCTCAGCGAGTTTTGCAACCTCTTCAAGGTTCTGTTCAGCAAACCACTCCGCCGTCTTCGTCTTTATCTCAGGCTGGTGCCGGTACAACATCGGGAACAACTGCGAGCGGTGAAAATGTGCTCCAAAGTTCTTCACTGGGAAACGCCGCGGGGACGAATGTGCCGGATAACTCGTCGGTGAGCCTTGAGGTATATGTCCGCTGCAATGTTTTCCGTTTTAGTTTCGTATTTTATAGCTGGGGTTCGTCGGTATTTTTTTTGTTGCATCACGTTGCATTTTCTTGTTTATGTTTCTTTCCGGTTTCTCGGGAGCCGGTTTTAATTTTCGTGCTTCAAGCACATGATTGTTAATTTATTCCTTTGGACTCGCCGCGGTTCGGTTGCTCAAATGTTGGGGGATAGGTTGTTGTTTTATATTGTGTTTTTTCTGCTGTTGCCCTCGTTTATACTTATGAATTAGGGTTTGCAATATTTGGGAGCTGTTTCTTATTTTTTGTTCGGGACGGGAAAAATTAGCTATGCCATTGACACCTTTTTTCTTACTTGCCCCTTGGGAAGGGCGCGGGGCGTGTGGTCTCGGCCAGGGTTTGTTTCTGTTCTGAGCCACGAGGTGGTGTCAAAGGGAAATAATAATGGATAATTATTAAAAAACAAATGGTTAGGAGCGATTGTGCAGCATGTCTGCTCTGAGCCACGAGGTGGCGTAATAAAGGAATAAACGGTCGAGGACCGATTGAGCAGCGTGTTTGCTCTGAGCCACGAGGTGGCGTGAAAAAAAAAAAAAAAGGAAGGAAAATGGTCGA
This sequence comes from Micromussa lordhowensis, assembly GCA_964020085.1. Classification (NCBI taxonomy): domain Eukaryota; kingdom Metazoa; phylum Cnidaria; class Anthozoa; order Scleractinia; family Lobophylliidae; genus Micromussa; species Micromussa lordhowensis. Next base: position 32,222,749 of record OZ026595.1, read on the forward strand.
GGACCGATTGAGCAGTGTGTCTGCTCTGAGCCACGAGGTGGCATGAAAAAAAAAAAGGAAGAAAAATGGTCGAGGACCATTTGAGCAGTGGGTATGCTCTGAGCCACGAGGTGGCGCGATAGAAAGTAATAAAAAAAAAAAAAAAAAGCAAAAGAAAACTTAGGGATGAACAGGGCATCTGTTATGTGTTTTTTCTTTTTTTCCTGGCGTGAAAAAAAAAAAAAAACAACGTCGTCGGCCGGTTGAGCAGAGTGTAAGCTCTGATTCATGTGGTGGCGTGAATGAAAAATAAGGGGAAAATAAAATAAAAAAGATGCCTTGTGCAGTGGGAATAGAAGGCGTTAGATCCATTTCAATCAGACCTCGTGGAGGAGAGGAGGTTATTTCGCTAGGTCACTGTGAGAACTTATGCGAAGGTTCGTTGTAATTTTATGTTATGAATTTGGAATTGCATCAGGGGGTGAAATAATAAATTTAAAGGAATAGGATATGTGATTTCGAAGGATACAGTCTCGGTGTAAAGTAGGGACTGGCTTAAGGATATCAAGGAGTTATATGGCGTTCTCTCCTTTTGTTAGGTCCCGAACACAACGGTCAGTTCACTCAAGAAGGAGTTGGATGAGTGGAAGAAGAAAATCGATTCATCGGCAATCGAGTGCGCGCTGTCTACTCTCCAAATGGTGATCTCGCGCCCAGCCGCTCTTTTTGATCCATATGTGGCGATCGCCGCCCTGGATGAAGTGGTTAATGTCACCAAGGAAAGAAAGGATGAAAGAGCTTTACGATTTGAAATAGTGCTGAGGCAGTGCCGTCCTTTATTAGGCAACCCGTGCCTTCAACAGGTGTTAATAAAGTTGGTGGCGTCTAAGGATGAGGCCGAGGTGGCAAAGGTTATTTCCAAGGCAACTAAGCAGCACGCGGCAGTAAGTCAACCTTCGTTCACTGGACGGACACGTAGGCCTCCAGCTCCATACCAAAGGCGTGGCTCCAATTACAGCCCCAGGCCGCCTTCGGCGAGAAAGTGCTGGGTGTGTGGAAAGGCGGGTCATATTTCGCGCTCTTGCCCAGATAAACGTTAAGATTGTGAAATCATTGGAAGTTTTCCTGTTCTGGAATGGAAATCTGGATTGTCTTGATATTTGCATTGACAATAATAAAGTGTAAAGACACTATTAAATATGTGTTGTTTTATTTTAGTCTGTGGTCTCGAGGTTGGGAGAATGACCCCACAAGCGTTTTGCCTTTAGGCATGCCCTTGAGCCCGATTACTCGGGCTACGGTGGTCATTTTCTCCGAACTCGGATTTGCAGTCTCCATTTAAGTACGTCTTTTTGATTCTCTTTTTTTTTGGTGTTTTGGTTTTAGCCTAAGTCAAAACGTCTCAAGGGGGATACGATGACCTTTATGCCGTTAGAGGCGGAGGAAAGAAGCAAGCATGGCAAAATCCGATGGTTATCCTGGGAGGGTAATCCGAGTTCGGAGAAAATGACTTCAGAAGACGCTTGTTTAACCCTTGTTCAAGGCATTGTTGCAGGGGAAACTCCCAACTTACGGGATCTGTCGTTTCGGGATCCGGACTCCTTTCGTTCGGGTCAACTTCGTACTCGAATTGAACTCTGGGAAAAAATTTTGGCCGGGTACGAACCTGCGAAGGATGTCCTGGAATGGTTGGAGCATGGGGTGGAGGTCAAGAAGTTCATGAAGCCCTTTAAGGGATCTTTTATGGGCATAAAGTATGAGAGTGCGGAACCCCCTACTATGGTTTTCAAGAATCACTACTCCTGCAAACAGTTTTCGAAGTTTGTTACGGAAACAATTTTACAGCGTATTGAAACAGGGGCGATCCGTGTTTGGGGTGAAGTGCCGCCGCTCCATCTCGTCCTTCCTATGACGATTGAACCGCAAAAGCCAAGGTTATGCATTGATGCCCGGTTTTTAAATTTGTGGATGGCAGACACTCCCTTTTCACTGGAAACGCTGGTTGGGGTGCCTCGCTTCGTGTATCCCAACTCCTACATGAGTAAGATTGATGACAAGTCTGGTTATGATCATATTTTGCTTTCTACTAGCTCTCAGCAGTTTTTTGGTATTGAGTGGCGGGGGTGGTGGGTCGTTGGAGTTACGCTTCCTTTTGGTTGGAAAAGTTCTCCGTTTGTTTACCAGACTGTGGGTTTGGGTCCGACAAATTTTTTCAGGAGTTTGGGGGTCGCATGTTCTCTGTATATTGATGACCATTTGAATGGGGAACTGTTTGCTGTGAAGGGGTTTTGGTCACGCCCATTGTCGGAGAGGACGTCGGAATACAGCTATCAATCTGCGGTGGCGGCTTTGTATATAGTCTGTTCGGTTCTTGTAAACCTGGGTTATTTTTTGGGCCTCTCCAAATGTGTTCTTGTACCTGTAACTAGGATTTGTTATTTAGGCATGATAGTGGATTCTGTAGCCCAGGCCTTTTGCATCCCTGAAGATAAGAAGATGAAGTTTGCTCAGCTACGCGAGCAGATACTTTTGCGTGAATCTACTATCCACTTGAAGTCTTTACAGAGGCTAATGGGGAAGTGCAATTCATTCTCCCTGGCTTTCCCAGCGACTAAATTTTACATCAGAGAAATGGCGGCGTCAATCTTGAAGGCCTCCGGAGGTGGTGAGGTGAATTTCTCTCCGAATCTGAGAGAGGAAATTATGTTTTGGAGGTTCCTTGATAGTTGGGAAAAGGCGATTCGGTGGAGGAGTGAACGGCACGTAGCTATCTCTTTGACGTCAGATTCTTCGTCCTTCCGTTGGGGAGTTGGAATTCACCTTCCTTCCTGGACAGTTTCTGTTGGTGACTACTGGGAAGAAACTGTTCGAAATGAGCACATTAATGTGAAGGAGATGTGGGCCGTCCTCAAGGGATTACAGTCACTTCCTGAAAGCGTTTCTGATTGCAGGATTGATGCTTAGGTAGACAGCATGGTTGTTCTCCACGCTTGGTCCGGCCGTGGGCCACGCTCTAGGAAGTTAACTCAGATCTCGCAATTGATTTTCCAGTTCTTGGTGGATAGGAACATGTCCCTGGAAATGTCTTTTGTTCCTTCTCATTTGAACGAGGCAGATTGGTTTTCCAGAAGATTGTCTCGCTCCGATGCCATGCTTTCTCCGAGGTCTTGGGAAATCGTCCAGCGTAGTTTTGGTGGAATTAATGGCCATGATCTTGATTTGATGTCGTTGGATTCCAACGTTCAACGTGACTGGAGTGGAAACCCGTTAAAGCACTTTACGCCCTACCCTACCTACGCCAGGATCATCGGGTGTTAATGTTTTTAACCAAGACCTCTCTGTGGGTGATGGTGACCGGGTCAACGCCTACATTTTCCCGCCATTTGCATTGATTGGTCCTCTTTTGCGTTTCCTCATATCAGTAGATGCGGTTATTACGGTGGTGGTACCATTGATGTCCCCATTACCCGGGTGGTGGCCGTTGTTAAATGCGGTGTCCAGCAACAATGTTTTGGTGGCCGAGAAGGGCTCACTGGATGCGCTTCTTCTTCCGTCGAAGGATGGATTTAGACCTGGCTCCTCTCCATATAGCCTCTTGGCATTTAGGATGGGAAAGAGCATGTCGTAACAACTTAACAGGAGGAACTATTTTCTTTTTTTTTTTCCTCTTTCAGTCTTTGCCGTTGGTGCCCAGACTTTTTCAGCCATCAGTGTCATGTCCGGCTTGTTCCAAGCCCAACGACTTTGATTTCCGTTATTGTCAGAGATGTGGTTACCAGCGTCAGACGAGATCATATAAAACTTTTGAAGAGCCTCAAGGCCCCTGTCGATTTGTGTTCTATAAGGGAGCGGAAGAAAGTTTTGGTTGCTAAGCAGCAGGCTACTCCTTATCAAAAACAGAGAAGTGCTTTAGAGATGGAGTTTTTACAGTTCCTGGAAACCACCTCTAAGAGGGACATTTGTTCGGCTATACCAGACGACGTAGTAGACTTTTTGATCTGGAAAGACAATTTTGGCAAAACAGTAGTACACATGGATACTTGCCCGTTCTTTGGCGAGAACAGGGTTTCTTCTTGTGTTTGCCCTAAGCGTTTAGCATATGGCTCCGTTGACTCGATTATTGGAAAACTGAGGGCTATGTTTAATAAGTATGGGAGATCAGCAACAGATAGTCTTTTTCCGGGGATTGCCAACCCTGCAGCTTCACCATTGGTTAAGTCCTATTTATCAGCTGTCAGGGAGGAACAGCTCGGTGCAAGAGTCGTGCAGAAACAGGCTGAACCTTTTTTTTTGCAGGATTTGGTGCTTTTATCGTCAGAAATAACCAAGCACTTGAACATACATGTTCGCTCTTCGGTGCAGTTATTTGTTTTGGCAAGGGATCAGGCCTTTTTTAAGGTACAATTTTTTAGTGGTGACAGAGCTGGAGATCTTGGTCGAGTGAAAACAAAGGAGATTCTTTATTTCCCGGAAAAGAAGGCTCTACTCTTTAACCATACATTAACTAAGTCCCTCCGAGACGGAACCTCGAACGTTTTTGCCCTCAAGCGTCATCCAGACTCTACTATTTGCCCAGTTACTGCAGTGGAAGTTTACATTGCTGTATGCGACCTGTTAAAAATTTCTGTCCGACAAGGATATTTGTTTAGACCCCTCAACCCATCTGGTGAAATTTTGCCGGCACCTTTTGAGTCGGCTACCGCTCAGGCACGGCTCTCGACGTATGTTCGCCGGATTCCAGCTTTTGTTAATCGGAATGTTACCTTACATGGTTTAAGGAGTGGTTGTGCAATTTCGTTGGCTATTTCCGGGGCGAAGCTTGATACGATCATGGATCACGTGGGATGGAAGTCCTCGTCGACAGCACGTCATTACATTAAGTTGAATCAGGTTCTTGGCCTTGGTGGAGCAGCGGATACCATGTCTTCGTTGGAGGTGGATTTAACAAACGTTTACAAGCAGTATAATGACCTGCAAGGTTTTACCTTTGCTTTCTAAACATTAGGCTTAGTTTCTTTCTGATATTGTGTGAATATATACACTGAATGCACGTTTCAAGGTGTAAAGCTTGACTATGTCTGATTTTCTCAAACTTGAGCGTTGTTACAGTTTGGTTTTTCTTGTTTTGTTAGAGATAACTTTAGTAAATATTTACTGGAATTTTTTCTTCAGCTTGAATGTGTTATTTCAGTTTTCATTAATTCGTTTGTGGGTGTCCTGTCCAGTTAGCTCTGTAGAAATAATTTTAAATGTGTTGGCATCTTTTATAGTCGTGTTCACATATTAGTGAGGGTTGGAAATTAGGGTGATTTTCGTTAAGGATGGGTAAGGTTGGGGATTTGTTTTGGTTATGGGGATAAGCCAGCGAATTCCTCGGCGATAGCGAGGCGCAGTCTGGGGTGACTTTCCCATAACTAAATGCTAATGAGTATGCAGGAGGGATAATGAACTATTCATACTTCGTTAATATTCATTAGCCCTCGTGCGTATTATATAAGCATGAGTTAATTATTCATAGTTGTCAGTTTTGCCTAACTTTGGTTGGAATCGACCCACCCACCCACCCCTGGCCCTCTGCCTACTCTATTAGCACTCTTCATGTTTTCCCCAGCGAGCTTGCTCGTCTGGGGTGACTTTCCCATAACTAAATGCTAATGAGTATGCAGGAGGGATAATGAACTCTGGTGAGATTGAAAGCTCGTCGGAAGGCGTTGGTGACCTAATTTTCCTCTTGTTAACAAAATTTCTAATAAGATCAGCCATTTACCACGGCAGAACAAACATAGTTGGCGGACAGCCACAGCACACGTCTTCACGCAGCCATTGCTCGCCCCAGTCCCAGAAGTCTCTTCTAACTCTGCCAAACCCCAACTTCCTTCTGGTTCCTTCCATTGTGGGAGAAACTGTGCTACTTGCCCCTACATTTCTCATGGCCTCACTACATATACTTTCTTTTCCACCAGTGAAACACGTCCCATAAAATCTAACCTTACCTGTGACACTAAGAACCTCATCTACATAATTCAATGTAACCGCTGTAATTTACAATACATAGGAGAGACTAAACGACGATTAAAAGACCGTACCATAGATAACCCTAACACCAAATCTAAACCTACTACAGCCGCAGAACATTTCCTGTCCTCTACTAACCACACTGCTAACGACATGCAACTAATACCCATCGAAAAAATCTCTTTTAACCGAGACTCCATTCGTGAGGCCAGGGAGGCATTTTTAATCCAAAAAGGCAGAACAATTGCTCCTGATGGTCTGAACATCCGCGAAGAAACATTTTAATCATTTCCTTTTACTTTATTTTGTTTATTTACTATTTTATTTTTTCATATGTTTACCTGTAATTTACACTGTCAATTATTTTACGTATTTCCGGTAATATGCTACATAAAAACACGTCCCGATGCAAAATTTTCCATTGTACCTGAAGAAGGCCGGTTTGGCCAGCCGAAATATAGTACACGTTCAAAAAAACATTCTACGTTGTGTCGGTTTCTGCCTTTATATTCTTCATTTCATTTGTGAAGACGATTGGATCACTATTGATCCAACGTATACGAGCAGGATCATCGTTCCGGTTGCTTGCTTTTAAAACATTTTATAGAAAAATATTGTCAACAAAATCGAGGAAAACAAGCCAGAAAACTAAACAAGCTACTTGAAACATTCTTCGCTGAAGTAAAAAACAAAAACGACGACGACTACGAGCCAGACAGCTTAAGAGTGATGATAGCTGCACTTGAAAGACATTTAAATGAGAAAGGATACAAGTTTTCCATCATAAGAGACAGGGAGTTCCACTCTTCCGAGCAAGTTTTAGAGGGGAAAGCTCGGTAGCTTTGCCAATCCGGTATGGGCAAACGTCCAAATAAAGCTAGAAGTTTAACTGAGGAAGAAGAAGAGGTGCTGTGGGAGGCAGAAAAATTTGGTTCCAAGACTCCAGAAGGGCTTATTTCTTCTATGTGGTGGCTTTTGACGCAGTTCTCTGGTCTCCGCGGCCGTCAAGAACACCACGCAATGAAAATGGAAGATTTTCAACTCTGCAAAAATGACGAAGGTATGGAGTTCGGGCAGTTTACCGAAGGTCCAACGAAGACCAGACAGGGTGGACTGCAGAGCAAGAACAGAGATTTTCAGTCCCGAATGTTCTCTGTTGGAGGAGAAAGGTGTCCGGTTGCTCTCTTCAAGCAGTTTGTCGAGCGAAGACCACTAACCATGTGATGGTCCTTTCTACCTCAGTATCAAAAGAAACCGAAGACTGAATGACAACATCTGGTTCAAAACTCAACCAATGGGCATAAACGCTATTAGCAACATGATGAAAACAAATGTGACGGGTACTAGCCTTGAAGAAAGTCCCAAAACGTTCACGAATCACAGTGCTAGAAAGACAACAGTGAGCAAGCTAAAGAAAGCAAACGTTGAACGCTCAGATATTGTAAAGGTCACAGGCCACCGAAGGGTGCAATCCCTTGACGATTACAATGAAGCCGACGAGGAAGAACAACGACGACTCTCCAGTGCAACATCCAAACAAATTATGAAAACCCCACTGCTGAGAAAAAGCGAATGGCAGTTTCCGACATCACAACAACTGTGGCTCCACTCGCTCCGGTAAACACGAACGTGCCCGTACCACACACATTAATAGCGACAAAAGAAAACCAATTCCCGCCATCACTTTCAGGTCTTCAAGCTCAGAATTTCTCCGGGAATCCAACCATGATGAGGTCCCAGGAACAGACCATGATAAACACGTTCAACAATTCAAGTGTCTTTCATTTCAAAATGACAGCCCAGTTCTTGTAAACGCCGAGCGTTCATTATTGAGGATGATTCCGATTGAACGTATACTTTTCCTAAACAAACGTAAAGTGAATTTTCTTTACATAAATGTAAAACGCTTGAAATGTGTTAAATCAGTCCTCACACATTTCCAAGTTCTAATTTAAATGATTTTGAAAGTGTCGGTCTTGTGAAAGTTTGCATTTGACAAACGTAATCTGCTCAGGCCAATCAGTTGAATGAACTAAAAAAAATGAGCGCGCCCTGTCAATTTTTTTTTGTTGTAGTTGTTTTTCGTGTATATTATTATCAAGTAATCACATGATCTCGAGTGCAATTTGGAATAAAATAAGCATTTGCAAAATTTTTCAAAGACCAAGAAAAGTGCACGAGCCTGCCCGTATACAAATTCGCACTTAGCATGGACAGAACTGAGGACCATGACTTGAGACAAGAATTTTGTTTTTCCCGACGGGACGGTAAAGAGGTGAAAATGTTTGGTTTCACTGACTGCTAGCGTCTATCATCCTCTACTCAGAAGACTTATATCGCTCGCAACAATGGAATGTGAAAGTGAAGATTCTTGCTCAGTCCAGCTTTTTGGAACAACTTTAACGAAGTTCTAAGGGAAGAAAGTCGAAATGAGAAGTATTTCTTTAATTCTCGTGGCTGGGTTACCGACATGGCGAGTCAAATGTGGAGGGTTTGCGAAGGTCAACTGGTCCCCATGCCCTGGAAAGAGGCACCGGCCGAGGCTCCAAAGTTTAATAAGAGAAGACAGAGGACGTTTTAAAGAACTGCGCAATTGTCTCTTAGAGGCTGAAAGCCCGGTTTCATACAACAAGACCAAGGAAGACTTAGAGAATTTATTTGAAGAGGACAACGATCGAAAATATTTAAATAGGTGGGTCGAATGGTGACACAAAAGAAAGTATATATTTCGAGATAATTAGTATTAGTATATACTAAAATAGCGGATAGCATTAATGGCGCGCGCTGATTGGCTCGTCAAACTCCGGATATCCTGTGTTATTATTCAACAAATTGTAACACTATCCAAATATGGTCATGATGCTCTCGATATCTGTCATCCGTAGGTAACAGATATCCCGCGGTATACGTAGCTTCGTAAGTGGGAACAAAAAGTGAAGTGAGAAAATGTCGACAGAGAGATTTAAAAATGTTACGATTTAGGATTTAGGCAGTTTTTGTTATCAATTTGTTGAATAATAAAACAATTATCCTGCTCAATCTCGCGGAATATCGTCTGATTTTAGCCGACTCGGCCTACGGCCTCGTCGGCTAAGTATCAGACGATATTCCGCGCGATTTCGCAGGATAATTGTTAACTATTTACCTCCGAGCAACTCGAGAGAAAATGGCGTCCGGTTTGCATCCGTGAAAAGTGAAGAAAACATCCAAATTAATTTGTTTTTGGTGTTTATTATCTCACTGTTTTAGTATAAACTCAAACAACTATTCACCTCAGTGTCGGTGGCTAGTGGTGGATATTTAGAGTTTGAGCCATGGTTCCTACCCAGATTTCCTGTCGACTTTTTTCCCCACGGGGGTTTTTCCGGCAGGTTTTTTCTGGCCTCCGTTCTGACAGTAGTAGTTGTGTAAACTGTCGCTCAGCTCTGTCTCTTGTTTTATGTCGTATACTTAGATCTTGCATTAGGTAGTAGTATAACGTATTGTTATAGTTACTGGCTGGTGCTCGGCCTAAACTGCCAAAATAAACCTAATGGTTTTTTGCTCATGTTGTGTACTGCGTGGTGGAGCTGAAATGGACTGTTGTTGGTGAGTGACGTTTCGACAACCTGAGCGGAAGTCATCTTCAGAAGTGAATAGTGTTTGTCAGTCGATGATGTTATAAGTCTGGTCCGTTGAAAGTGATTGGTCACTTTAGCCATGATGCTATTGGCAGAAAGACTCGTGTAAAGTTTGTCATTAGTCATTAAGTCAGTTTCGTTCCGTCTTTTATTGGTCAAATTAGTTGGTTTGAGGTTCGTGTATAGTGGTACTATGATCAAAAAATCATTTCCTTTTTTTCTTCCGATTTTGAAAGCTTGTTCGCTTAACACCCAACTGGCAAAATTTTAAACTTTGAGTTTTATCCGAAAGCTGTTTATTTTGAGTGTAAGTTTTGGATTTGACGGTCCGCCATTACTCACGTTCAAAACTGACCGATAGGACATCAGAGGATTGGATCTAGAGAAAATGACGTCATTTACTCACTAGCTTAACATTTCAGCGTGTAAACGCAGTTTATTATATATGCCAAACACGGGTTTAAAAGTCTGAAAGCCTGAAACTCCCGTGCTGCATATTAATTCAGCTGCGTACACATGCATTGCATTCTTAAACTAGTGAGTCTTTGACGTCATTTTCTCCTCGACCCAGCTCTCTCAAGATCTTAAAGTTAGTAATGGCGGACCAATAAATAAGAAAATTCCAGTTAAAATAAACAGGTGTCTTTTTTAAATCAGAACTTAAAACTTGGGTCAGTTAGTGTTTAGTTAACATAGTTTTGAAATCCAAAGAAAAAAAAAGAATTGTTTTTTTGGTCGTAGTACCACTTTAAGCATTGAGAAGTGTCCCAGTCCATGTTGTGATTTGTCAGCTGATGTACAGCAATGTGATTTTTGACAACACCATTTCTCGTGGCCATGTCATGTATTCGTCCCTGTCTTTAACGTCGGTCAGTTTGTGTCATAACATAGTTGTAGGTTTGTGGGCTACACAGATGCTGTAGGGCTGTAGGATCTGTGAGATGGCCTCAGAAGAGCCCTTCAGTTAGTGCAAGGTATAGCCACTGTAATAATGGGTGTCGGGTCCCTGTTCGCTGCGTCAGCTTCGGTAGGTCGGTAAATGTTTCGTCTAATAAAGTTGATAATGTGAATTGGCCACCGCAAAGAGATTCGAAAGCTGATGTTTCGAGCGTTAGCTCTTCGTCGAAGCGAATCGAGGAATTGTGGGTTGTGTGTGGTTAATATACAGAAAGATGGAGCTACGCTATTGGTTGGTACATAGAAGCGTCTCGAAAGTATCGTTGTCCGAGGTGTTAGAATCATCCTCTTTAAAAAGCCATGGAAAAAGGCTTTGAGTCGAACGCGGCGAAGGAATTTTCAACATCTTGCTTAACTGAAAATTCAAAATTCAAACCCTTACTGAAGGAAAAAAATATTGAGCAGCCTTAAGCAGGGCGTCAGTGGCAAAGGATTTTGCGTGATTCGTGCCTACAACCTATGGCCAGTTCCAAGTACTCTGGAACATGCAGTTCACCTGCCTGCCCAGGCCCAACAAAGGATTTCAAATCCTATTCAATTTCATTAAGGTATGCCTTCAATCAAATCTGATCACCTTGAATATTTAAGATATTAACAGCCAATTTCATTGTTACATTTTGTAATAGATAAACAAACTCATTCATGTCTTCATGAATATATCTTTGGTTTTATTTTTTATATTGAGTATATCCTTCACATATAAAAAAATATCCTTTATTTCTTTTTCTCACACGAAGGAAATACCAGTTTATGTGCAGGCTAACGCCAATCATCATACTGTCCTCTTTTTTGCTTTTATAGTGACGTAGGAATACCTCCACCTGCATTTCTGCAGTGTGCACTAGATGACTGGATGGCCACAGACACCAGGCAGTCCACATGCAGCTTGTCATTGGGACAAATTGTCCCTGGAGCCCCACATTATTTGGGTGTGGTGAACTACATTCACCCAATAACAAGCCAAGAAATGTAAGGCAGAGTGCTTATAAACTAGACTAAGCTATTAAACTATGGGTTTTGTTTGCTTTATTAAGATCTAGTTATTATTTATATTTATATTTTATATGTTATTAAATATATTTTATCACATGATATTTATTCCTGTTTTTCTATTTTCACTGCAGGCAGCAGTATCACTATTATTGTGGGGGGAAGAGGTCGTTCACAAAGAGACAGTTTGTGGTAGGCGTCCCTTTTTTCCTACCAATTTCAATCAAATACTTCGCTCAGAGGGGAATCATCACAGATGCCTCTCAGATTCCTCTCTTTGTGATGATAAAAGGAGAAAGGTATGCATATTCTGATGGAATACTTTGATATATTAAGCATATTCAGTGGGACAACACTCCCTTTCTGCTTTTATCGTAAGTTGCAGATGTATGTACTACATCATTTTGTTAAAAATATCAGCAATGATTTTCTCTTTTCCTTTTCTCAAGGTTTAGTTTGATGGGAATGACATTTTATAATGGTCAGCACTATCGTGGAGCAGTGAAGAGGGGCGATCAAGCCTGGTACTCTTATGATGGGCTGTGGGAACGGAACTGTCCTGGTACTGGCCTTCAAAAAGGACCATTGACAACACCTGCAGGTTATATCCCCTCAAGCTGCTTCTACGTCCACTCAAAATTCGTCTAAACTAGTAAAATCTACAGTGAGGTCCCCATTTCTTGAACACTGATGTTTTTTTTTTTAAACTCTAGATAACTCCAAATACTAGATGCGTATAATGAGAAGCCAGATTACTGTTCAGTTTCTCCTTATTTGAAGACCCTCTCTCTTGCTTTAAAAGCAATAAACAGGGTGCAAATAAGATGGAATTTCCAGCTTGCCCTTTGGACAAGTTGGAACCATTACACGCAAGTTTTAAGGCTTTTCTCAGTAGCATTACGTATTATTAGGAAGAAAAAAACGTTCGCTTGTTCAGTGGGCAAGTGATGCATAACGTCCACTAGCCTGACAGGGAAATCAACTAGCTGCAGGTTAGTGGAGATGCTTTTCTTTGTACACTGAATAAAGGTGAAACTCTTTATTGCTTTGAAAGTAAGATGTAAACTTCAAAAGGCATTGTGTGTTAAGGTGGTTTTTAACCGGGTGAATTTTGAGGGGATGGTGACGGTAAAGTTAACTTCAAAATTTGTGTTTTAAATTTCCATTAAAAAAATATCATGCAAGGCCATGGAGATTACAAAAAAAAAATCCTGCAGGGCTGGAGCAATAAAAAAAATATCTAGCAGCCAAAACATCCTGCAACCCCCCCATCAAAAATCAAATGGTCCACCCCTTATCTTGTAATACTCTCCACAGACGCAGGACTACAGTTTCTTTAAAAACTTACCCCCTATATATGTCGAGCATTTGTACCGTAAGTACTCCAAAAATGAATCAAGCGGGAAATCATTCACGCCAGCTGGGTGAAAAGAGACCGTGGGAGCGTTCCATTCGACCAAAATTTCCAGAAATCCCGGTTCAAAATCGAATGGAACAGACATTTCCCGGAAATTTGTTTCGAAAATTTTGGTTCACCTCTCGAGGTTGTCCGTTTTTCTGGAAATTTGGAATTTCCGGAAATTTTCCGTTCCATTTGACATTTCTTCCCGGTATGACTCGTCCCTAGTTCCTCTAGCCGTCACTGTTTCCTCGATCAAAGGTAAAGATGGCGGCGTTGACAAGCCTTCAATGCTCCGCGTGTTTCTTCACGTCAGACGATGTGGTATTGTTTTTTCAACATGTTTGCATCGGCAATTCAGGAAATGCCGCTCCTCCCACGGGTAAGACAGAGCTTAATGACTTTACCCTTCTGGCCCCAGTTGTTCAAAGGCTGGATAACGCTATCCGCCGGATAAATCACTATCCAGCGGATAAGTGTTAGCAAAACAAACCACGCTATCCACTGGATAGTGATTTATCTGGTGGATAGCGTTATCCGCCTTTCGAACAACCCGGGCCTGATGAGTACAAATTGATAGTTTCCCTTCCCGCGGTAAACCTTTCCCGCCATTTGTGTAAATGAGTATTATACAAAACTTTTCTTTCAATAGGTACTGTGGAAGACCTACTACAGCAAGCCTCAACGTCATTTGCTGAAGAGAGCGCTAAGGCTACACTGCAGAAGTGGGAAGACCACTTCGTTCTTTTGTTAATTGAAAAGTATGGTGAATATAAGCACTTATTCGGAAAACCCAAGACCAGCAAAAAAGAGGTATTCGAAAAGATTGCAAGTGCATTTAGCAAGGCTGCAGATGTTATTGTGTCTGGAGAACAGTGCATGAGAAAATGGCTTAAGTTAGAAGCTAAATATAAAGAGGTCGAAGACAACAACAAATTAACGCACTGGAAGAGCTAACCAAACGTGGAAATTTCACGAGCAAATAGCAGAGTAGATAGGTGATAGCCAAAGAGTCAACCCAGCTTTTACATTTGATACTGAAATTGATTCGTCCTCGTCAAGTACCAGCTGCAATGACGGTGGAAAAAGCAGTGAGGTGAATTCAGATGATGATGATTGTGATGATGACGACGGTGATTGCAGAGGAAAGCGTTCAAAGACTCTCAAAAATAGGCGCCGAAAGCCAAAAAGCTATTCCTCTGCTGCTGAAATGTTAAGAGCGACTCTCCTTAAGATCCTCATATCCAATTTTCATCCAGAAATAGATTTCGCTCATAATTCTTCCATCAACTTCACTTGGCAAGTAGGTGACAAACATGAAATAATATCGGAGAAATTGGACTTTTTCAAAATTTTCTGATCGGAATTTTTGGCCTCCCGGAATGTGCTCAAAACTTAGAGGGGAACTCTAGAATTTTACAAGCCTTGCATTTGTCGGGCTGGGCAAAGTCCCTTATATAAAAATACATATTAAAATTACTTAAAAGTGCCTTATATAATTACAACAATTTAAACCCTTACAATTACTCTCCATATGCCCTACATAACTCTCTTGTCCATTTTTGTTCACTTTAACCTAAAAGTTCCAACTTCCCTAAAAATTCGTCAAGATTCTTAAAAGTTCGAGTTCTAAGAGTCTTAAAAGTTCGAACTTTTAGAATCATAAAAGTTCAAACTTTAACAGTCTTGAAAGTTCGAACTTTTAGAGTCCTAGAAGTTCGAACTTTTAACAGTCCTAAAAGTTCGAATTTTTAGAGTCTTAAAAGTTCGAACTTTAAGAGTCCTAAAAGTTCGAAGTTTTAGAGTCTTAAAAGTTCGAACTTTTAAGAGTCCTAAAAGTTCGAACTTTAAGAGTCCTAAAAGTTCGAACTTTTAGAGTCTTAAAAGTTCGAACTTTTAGAGTCATAAAAGTTCGAACTTTTAGAGTGTTAATAGTTCGAACTTTAAGAGTGCTAAAAGTTCACACTTTTAAGAGTACTAGAAGTTCGAACTTTTAGAGTCTTAGAAGTTCCAACTTTCAAGACTTTTTAAAGTTCGCACTTTCAAGACTCTTAAAGTTTGTACTTTTAAGACTCTAAAAGTTCGAACTTCTAGTACTCTTAAAAGTGTGAACTTTTAGCACTCTTAAAGTTCGAACTTTCAAGACTCTTTTAAGTTCGCACTTTTAAGACTTCTAAAAGTTTGAACCTTAAAGTGCCACTATGACGAAAATCGCATCCTTCAAATCCGAGCCATTTTAAGACATAAACAAGTAGTCTGTGCAAGAGTAAAAATGCTGTTTACTGTTTTCAAATATCTCTTTTCGGTCCAGAGATATTCAAGTTTTTAAAAAATGCAAATTAGCCAAGTGATGACGTCATACACTCAACCGCATTTTGATCAAATATGATAAACAAGGTCAATCTCAGTCAATTTGTATAATAAATGTTTGAATTATTACAATAAGATTCTACTAGAGGTGCTCTGCAATATGAGCTTACCAATGTTGTTACCATGGCAACATACTAGGTTCCAGACCTCCACAATATTAAAGACTTTTCTGACCACTTTTAGGGTTCTATATTGATATTTGCCAATGGTGCCTCATCTGCATAATCCAGCAAGCATATAAAAACATTAGGTTGAGTTCGTAGCCTTGTGTAATGTTTTCCAAGCTTAAAATCACTAAAATATAGATATCAGGCTAGAGGGACTGGAAAAGAGTGGGTTGCCATGGGAACGGAAATTGTTATAGCTGTGGATGTGTTGCATTTAGAACTATTAGCCTACCAAGTTTCAATGGTTTCTGCTGCAAATTGACCGAGATAGCGCTATTGATATACTTCATGTAATATTTGGTTGAGTGTATGACGTCATCAGCAATCTCATTTGCATATTCTACTCATTTTTCAAACTTAAATATCTCCTGAACCAATCCAGACATTTGTAAACGGTAAACGGCGTTTTGATCTTTCGTATAATGCTATGTGATTAACCAAAAATATTAAGGGGTAAAAATTTGATCATAGTGGCACTTCAAGACTCTTAAAAGTTCGAACTTTAAGAGTCTTAAAAGTTCGAACTTTAAGAGTCTTAAAAGTGCGAACTTTAAGAGTCCTAAAAGATTGAACTTCAAGAGTAAGTTCGAACTTCAGGCGGAGTCTTAAGCGTTCTTTTTTAAGTTCGAAGTCTTTAGACTTTTCAAAGTCGTAGAAAGGATAGCAACTAAATGTGGGTTTTAAAGATCTCACTCAGGTATAAAGTGTTGTGAAGTCACTCGGTGTATTTGAAGAACTGACTTTAATCGGATCGACGGGTTAAATCACAAACATACTCTTCCATTTTCCCTCACCACCCCCACTCCCCATCCTGGCCCGAAATATAGTGACTTTCTAACAGTCGGTCAGTTGGCACTTCAGGTACTCCGTTCTTGCTAATGAAGTCAATATAGTTGTTGCATCAGTAGAGTGAGTGTAACAGGGAAAGAGACCGTTTATTTAACTCGGCAATAATTTAGTGGCGGGTCTAGGTGAGGGCCCTGGGGGCTCCCCTTATTTTGGGTTTAATATGAAGAAATCACTTAAGGAAATTTAGGCCGGGTAAAGCTGGCAGGGTAAGGCAAAACAGCCTTTTATCTCCCTTCCCCCCCCCCCCCATCCGCTCAGGCTCAAGGTCTGGATCTGCCACTGTAAACAACACATATGTCAATGACAAGTTTATTTTCTTACTGATTTATACAGCAATGATGCAATGTTACAGAAATATAGGTGCAATACGCAATCAGTTCAACTATCAATTTCATACAACTATGAAAGTTTCTAAATGCGATACTTGCAACAAAACTAATTAAACTGTCTTTGAATACGACATGGTAATAAGTCCTTCATGGACCCTAAAAATCCCTTGAGTTACTAAACGACAACCTCCCATTGACAAGCAAGGAAACCTTTATTTTTAAGACAAATTGTAATGACGGTATTTATAATTGCAAAAAACGTTTGTTTTATTACCTCGGAAAATTTTGAGAGTTTTCTGACACTTCCAAATGTTTCAACTTCCCCATCACTAATTCATTGAGTAGCAAACAGCATAGCGTGACGTTGGTCTTTATGGTGGCAAATGGGACAAATCGAAGTGTGTGGCCTTTAAAGTGAATAGCAACACCTTTAAAGCGAAGACCAACACCTTTAAAGTGACAAGGTATTCCGTTAAAATGAATACCAACACCTCTAAAGTGAAGACCTACACCTTTAAAGTGACGAGGTACATCTTGAAACTGAAGACCTGCACTGCGTTGAAGTGAAGCTGAACAAAATGATCTCTAAAATGACGAGGAACATGTTCAAGTCAAAAAGTTTTGCTTTAAATTGACGAGGTACACCTTTGAAGAGAGGAGGTGCACCTTTGAAGTGAGCATAGGCCTGCGGTTCAGAAAACAGCGGCTACCCATAATGGCCATGAGTCAAGGCAACACGATCTCCCCTCCGAATTGACGAATAGCCTCAATTGTCAAAACCCAGTGAATTCACTATAATCATCAATTTAACATGAGGCAAGACCGCTGATCGTTTTGATCAAAGATTCAGACTTAAATGAATTCGCATTGTCGTTTGCACGTGAAAAGCGTGGCGTTCTCAAATTTTCCAGTTCGTAATCGTCTGTAAATTTACTTGACGATGAGTGAGCCAGTACCATTTACAGGTAGGAGAGTCAGTCTTTGCACATTTTAATTTTTGCAAGGAAACTCTTATCTCTTCTCCTTTTTTCATCTGATTTTTCGAATTCATAAACATCAGAAACATCAATTGCAGTCTCTACGCGTTATTCGTCAGCTTATATTTTCTTCTAAAATACTTATTGTTTGGAAACCACTTGGATTTGTCGATCAGCGATTGTTTCGACGATCCACAAAATTAGTTACGTGCATTTACCGTACGATTTTTATGATTACGATTCACTTTTAGCTAAATTTGTGGGCTTAAGTTTTCATGCAAAATAGTGCGACACATTTTCGCTTGTCATGAAACGCTGCGTTTGCTTTTTTTTTTTAAGTTAATGAGGATTTTATTGTTCAGATGTTCCCTTAGTTCATAAGTTGTGTCTGTCTACCCTTTATAACTCCCGTTCTAGTTAGACTACATTGGCTCCCTGTTTCCTATCGTATAAGGTTTAAAGTGCTATTGCTAACTTACAAAGCACTTAATGATTTATCTCCTGAATATATATCTGGGCTACTTAGTAAGCCTAAATATACCCGCTATGTTAGATCTCAGTCTCAACATCTACTTAGTGTTCCTAAATCCAGTACTGTTACCTATGGTGATAGAGCTTTTTCTGTATGCGCCCCTAAGCTATGGAATGAATTGCCTTTTCAGTTGCGCATGTCGACAAATATACAAGCATTTAAATCAGGACTGAAGACAATGCTTTTTAAAATGGCCTATTTTTAGATGGACATTTGCTTTATTATTTTTTCATATTGTTATGTATTTTCTTTTGTTTTCTATCTTCTCTTGTGATGTGTTGGATGTGATCAGTAATTATTTTTTTAAAATTATATTTAATTGTAGAAATTATAATAGTAGGATGAAATTGTAAAACTTTTTTTTTTTATAATTAGTATAAGGTTTAAAATTGTAAAGCGCTATGAATAATTAGTATTAATAGCGCTATATAAATGAATTGTATTATTATTATTATTATTATGGGTCAATGTGATCTTCAGGACAGGCTAGCAATGGATATTTACCTCGCCACTTCGCTGCTTGGTAAATATCCATCGCTAGCCACCTCCACTTCGATGAATAGTTGTTAATTACTCCAGATATCACAAAACCGAATCTAATAATTGTTTTTAACTTTTAGTATACTTTTAACAATGCGTAGCTCCACCGGAAGGTTTGACATAATATTATTACCCAACAACTCTCTCTTTGGTCTTTGACTTCCTCCCTTCAACTTCGTGGTTAGGGAGACAGGGAAGCAAGTATAAATATCTTCTGGATCTTCATAATGAATGACTGCTATGAAAGTTACTATAATAATTATTTTTCTTGCCAAATTTACTTTTTGATCGCATATTAGAAGCAGAATTCAAATCAGTGCTACCTGTATTTTGCCTTTGGAAGTAGTCTTGAATCTACACATGTACTACCATAAGCCCCCTGTAGCCCCCCGGGGGGCTTAATTTTTCAAGCGCTTTTGAGGGGGTGCTTAATAAAGAGGGGGGGCTTAAAAGAGAGGGAGGCTTATTTTAATTTAGCGAAAAGCATCACCTGTAGCAAAAAATCTGTGATATCAGGCAGAGTAGACTTATGTGTTGTACAATTTAAGTCTCTGTCAAAAGTATTTAATTCACTTTTGGGAGCCTAAAAGTAACAAAAACAGTCTTCTTCTTCAACAATATGCTTTTGGCCTCATGTTCATTGGTAGTTGTTTTAAACTTCCAGCCTGAATAAACCATAACTGATCAGTCCATGTTAATCTTTACCTTTTTTTGGTGAATACAAGTGGGGGAGGGGGAGGAGGAGGCTTAATAGAGAGGGGGCTTATTAACTTTCCTCCTGTGAAAAGGGGGGGGGCTTATTTGAGAGGGGGCTTAATAGAAGATTTACTGTATTACAGGTTAACCCTTATTAAAAACAATAGAAGAATGCTTATCAGAATGGCAGAAAGGTGGCCCAGGCGGCTCTATAGGTGTGGCTGCTTAAAAGGGGTTTTAGTTATTTACCCACACAATCACAATAGTTTTGGTACATTTAATAATAACAATAATAATAAAAATAATTAAAAAAATAATAATAATAAATAATAATAATAATAATAATAATAGTAATAATAATAAATGGATTTATATAGCGTCATATCCTAACTGCCCTATGGCGCTTTACAATACTGTACTAAATAAATAATGACTACATAAAAACATTAAAAAGATAATTAAGACAAAAATCACATGAAATCACAGAATATTTGAAAAAATATTTTGACGATCCACAAAATTAGGGGCTTGCCACTAAATGGGACATAGCTGCTTAATGTGGGTTCGACTGTATGTTCTTTTCTCTGAAGGTACTTAAATGTAATGGGCCACTACAGTCTCACAACATTTCCTTGCTAATTATCATTCTGCTAAGACATTTTGCACTCCTTCAAATGAGAAGCATACCTCATCATGAAAGGTCACACTCTTTAACCTCTAGGCACAAGAGACAAACATTTTTTTGGTAATTGCTATTATTTCTGTCTATATCTATGTTAATGGTTTTACATGTTTTGCTATTTGAACGAATGGTAAAATCCCTCTACTGATACACTTAAAATTGAATAAAAAAGTTATTAAAAGTGAAAGACCTAAAATCTAGAATTTTAAATTGCTGATAGATGTAATGGGATTTTTCTTAAATGCAGTATTTTTAACATTCAATTTTTTTACTCTATGATATCATTGTTACTTATTAATACTTTATTGTAAATAAAGCTATTCAATTCCTTTATTTTTTTTTGGCAACTGTTACAACTGTGAAGTGGCGTGTGTTGTAGGGTCTTAAGGTGCCACAGACCATGGGAGTCAGTCACCGGGCCACCAGCCTGCTTTTAGCAGAACTCATCAGCCAAGGTCACCAATTAGTTTGACATTTACAATTTTGTTTTTTATGATAACTGCAGAAATTCTCACATGCTCATTGGCTAAATTTTTATTGTCAATATATAAGCGGGCAGACACATGAATTTATAATTTATGCAATGTGCTATCGTAAAAAAGAAATTGACGTCAGTTTTTAATGCGTCTGTCCGGTTATTGACAATGAATTTCATCATAACATTGTCAAAGTAGTCTGTTGATCCACTTGGCTATCACCTCCTGGATCCACAGCTACCTTGACAATGTTATGACAAAATTCATGATCAATAACGGGACAGATGCATGAAAAACTGACGTCAATTTGTTAATTTGACACAAAAACTTGAAATGTGCATCTTGGCTGGGATATAGGATATGCACGGTATTTTGTGAAATTATTTGCATACATGGTGTATGGAGTGAAAGTTAAATTAAAACCCAGGTAGAAAAAGGTTCATTTTTTTCTGTGTTGAAATTTTTTCTTTCATAATATTGAAAATATTGTACATCCTGGCTCATTAAAATGTCCCTTATACAAGATAATTATTGTATTTTTTGGTAAAAACATAGTTATGTAAAGGCATGTAAGTCTGTGCACCATCTATGTTGTGCAGGTTTTGTGGTTCAGTTATGTTGAATCTTTTCTTTCCTGTTATTATATTTTCTTTTTAGTATGTTTTTGGTGAAAGATGTGTTATATTTCTGGCTGTAAATCTGTATTCCCTTTTTAGATTCAAGCCAGCAGCCCACTGTTAGTAAGAAAAGAGGATGGAAGGTAATTGCTGATGTTTTGCCTACAAATGATTATACAGTAAATATAGATGATCAAGTGCAATTTTGGTGGTGAAAGGCCGGGCCCTTAATTTTCCATTTTGGGAGTATGAAGTGATGATGATGATGATAACAATGATTGTGATTACTAATGTTACAATGATGCATGTAGGAATGCAGTGATTAGTCCTTCATTTCTGATCTTAGCAGTATGCAGGATATGCTGCATTTCACATATGAACATAAAAAATGGCCTAGAGTGCGCAACTGATATCTTCTACTCCTGTCAGGGACTCAGAATTTGTTATTTGTTCCACGCTCATGACAAATAAACATATCATCTTCATCATAATCTTCCCGGAGCTTAAAATTTACCATCTTTGTTATTTATCAGATATTATCAACCGCTGACTGGTTAGCTCAGTTGGTAGAGCATCTGATTGCCATGCGGGTCGCAGATTCAAACCTCGGCCGGACCAACAAATGGTTAGATGCTCAAGTCTTCTCGGACAAGGGCTATAAATTGTACCTTAAGTGTCACATGGCTAGCAGGGGACGTTAAATAATCCACACACTTCGCATAAAGAGTAGGCCATGGAGTTCTCAGTGTTGCAATCTGGCCTTGGTTCAGTGTTCTGTATTTCATGGGTTGGTGCTTTAATAAGGGCTGTATATAAGCCTGTTTGCACCTTACTCCCTTGCACTGATCTGCCTAGAAATGCTTATAGTATAATCAAATAATTAGTAAATAAACTTATCAAAATAATTTTATAAAGCGTATTAAGTTAATCCCAAGAAAGAAAATTAAGGAAGCTTTCTTCTAATTATGTCAGAAGCAGATTATTGTTATTGCAGAAGCAGATTATTGTTATATGGAATATATGAAACATCCATCTGAAACAACCAGGGTAATTATTTTTATTCTGACTGGAAGGAAGTAACTTCAGAGAAACAGGAAGATTTTTACAACTTTGTAGTAAGGATGAAATGCTCACTCTAGCTTTTAATCCTCATTTTTGTTTTTTTAAATTTTCTTACATACATACATTCTTTTATTTTCTGATAATTATTTTAACAAATTGGACATGCCCACAGGTAGCTAGCTAATCTAGGTGGGTCATGTCTTAACTAAAAAGAAAAAGATAAGTATAGAAGTTAACAGAAATCAGGAAATTAACTAGAGAGAGTACGTATACAAGTTTACAGAAATCAAAAATCTGGAAGTTAACTAAAAAGAGTAGGTATAGAAAAAAATACAATATTACAATTAAGACTATACTTGTTATTCTGAAAATACATAAAAACCTTAAGAAAATTTGACCTTTCGAATAACGTTTCGTATGTCAGAAGACAGAAGACAGAATATTGAAAAGTACTCTTTTAATTTTTCTTTTAAAGTCATGTTTTGAAAGATTCCTTAATGTAAGAGGCATCTCGTTCCAAATTTTTGTTCCAATTCTAGAAAACGAGTTCAGTTGAATAGAGAGCCTAGAGCTTTTTGTGTAAAAGTTTTGCAAAGCAGAGGATCGGGTATTATAGGGGTGAATATTAGAAATGTCTTGAAACAGGTCTCAAATATTTCTAGGTGCATTTCTGTGTCTTAAATGAACTGCTAATCAAGTTGGGGGTTTTCCTGGCTGTACTTCCCCAAAATGTTTTTGTATAAAGCCATCATTTGGTAGTTTTCATCAAAAGGTACTTAATATTTCCTTCTTTTAATGGTCTTCATTGCTATGAATAACCCTAACCCCAAAATTATTGTTGAGTTGCTTTGATCATTTGCAACACAACAGCTTACTTTCCTAAATTGCTGATACATCTGATGGTCATTTGTTTCATTATGTGGTTCCAGAAAATATTGCTACACCTCTATGGAAGGGAATTCCCCTTGACATCCCACCCCCCCCCCAGTAAATGCCGTATTATTAAGCTTCATTCATTTCCTTAAAGATTTTGGCTTTTGACAGCCCCCCTCCTCACCAAATCCAAGAATTTCTGCTAAGTTCCTTTTTTGGGGGGGTGGGGTGGGGGGTGGGGGGCAGGAGTGGGTTATGGACATTTTTTGGGACTACACATGACCAAAATTACTTTGTAGGAGGCAGTGTGGTCAGATTGTTTAGGGCACTGGTACTGTAACCCGGTGATCCCGGGTTACCGCCCTCCACCCTGCCAGAAGCTAGGTTGGCTCTGTGTCGTCCCAAGTTCAAATCATTGGCCATGCTTTGTATATAGCCAACTGGTCTGTCTCCTGCTAGTTGGGACTTTTAAACATGAATGAAAATATTTGTCTCTTCTGTTTCAGTGGCATGCCTGGAAACTAGCTATCTCAAAGAGATATGAAGCTAACAGGATGACCAGTAAAAACAAGATTTACTTTTTACATTTTTTAAAGTGCCCATAAACAACTCACAGTCACTAAAAACTATATCAATGCAATATCCTATAGTAGTATACTAATAGTATACAAATGCTACTAGTATAGTAAAGAAAATGCGAAAATAATGCTGAGTGGTTGAGCTACTTGTTAGCGTTTAACCATAATTTTCCATGGTAGTTCACCACTAAATTTTTTCTGATTCTTACTGGTTTTAATCGATCACGCGATGCCATAGTGTTCGTCCCCAGAGAGTGCCTTTCCGAGAAAAATACTCATGGATGGATATATAGTACTCGTCCATGGAAATTTTGTTTTGTAAACAAGCATGCTTACAGGAAATAAACAACTGAAATTGCATTATATTGGTTGTTATTCTTTAATTTTTAAATGTACATTTTGATTTTCACGGCTTTCACCTTACGAAGTTAAAAAATGATTTAAAGTGATTTTTTGAACTGGTGTACGGAAAAAAAAATTTAGTGGTGAACAACAAAGACATTACAGTGTTAATGTCTCAGAACTATCGGTCACATAGTTGCCTTTGGAATTTTGATGTTCTTAAAACTCGCATATTTTTCATTTTTAGTCTCACTTCTCAGACAAATATTTGTTTTAAGTAAATCAAATTTCTGCAGCTGACAATTTACTATCAGCCTATATTGCCAAGACAGAAACGCTCTACAGTCGAACCTCCTGTAAATGACCATCCAAAATGTCAAGGCTAGTTGGTCGCTTACAGGAGGTGGTCGCTTATGAGAGCTTAGACCATAATTGTTAATAACGGTAGGTCAAAGTTATGCCAAATTAGCATACACTGTATAGTAATGTTTAAGACATTTCAGGCTGTTTTTTAAGACTGATACTATCCAGTGAATCTGTATATTTTCTTTCAGTTTTTAAAAGTTTTACTTTTATTTTAAAAGTCAATTTCGAGAATTCCCATTGAGAAATGTCTGTCTCATTTACTACCCAGGAATGTGATAATGTTAGCAACACTAGTTATTTTTCAATGTTTGCTCCATCATCTATCACGTACTCATTTACGGGGGGGGGGGGGAGGGGTAAAAACAAAAAGTTCAACCTTTTAGCTCTAAGGGTGGTTGCGGTCGCTCATGAGAGATGGTAGCTTACATGAGGCTCCAAATGTAGTGATTTGACTGGGAAATGTTTGGTATTTTGAAAAAATGGTCGCTGAAGATAGGTGGTTGCTTACAAGAGGTGGTTGCAACTGGAAGTTCCACTATATTACATTATTTAATTAGTATACCAGTACACACAAGCTCAGATTCGTTGATGATTAATTATACTTTAACTGATGAAATAATTGAAAATCATTAAATTAAGAGAAAACAATTAGATTAAATGCTGTTAATGTCCATGAGGTGATAGTTGATGAGGCCATGAAAAGAATCATGGACCTCTGCTCTAAAAAGGTACAAATAGAACTTGAGTTCTTCATTCAAGCATGTCTCGTAAGAGTCATTTAACTTGCAATTATGTTAACCATTTAACACTGATTTCAGGGGATACAATCTGTGCTAATAATTAAATAAGTCTCCTTTTGTAAATTTAGTAATTATTTACTATTTGCATTGCATTGTAATCTTTCAGTGTAACTGTTCCGCCAAGATTAATTAGCAAATGCTCTTTGCGGAACAGTCCTTTTTGTGTTTAAGTGTTTTATATTGACAATTATTCTTTAAATAAAGTTGAAGTTGATAATCTAAGTTGTAGATTAAACTGAATTATCACACTTGAATTCACGTAACATTTCCTACGTGCATTTTCTTTCCTCCTATAAAACCAGTGTCATATTTTTCCTTCATTTTTTTCTATTTTCATTTAATCCTTCGTTAGTTTTCGCATCAAAACTGTTTATAGGGCTTTTTTCTACTTGTTTGATTGATCATAGCATAATTGATGCAAAGCCTTTTGATTGATAGTCTGCCGTAATAACTCTTTTTTTTTTTAAATTTCAATGAATTCCGCCACAGAAGGGATTTCTTAAAGGCCCCCCACCCCTCTGGAAACTCCAATTAAGCTTCATACACTTCTTTAAATTTTTTGGCCATACAAAATCCTCCTTCCCCCCCCCCCCAGAAAATTCCAATCCCTTCTGTGGAGGGAGTATGGATATTTTTTGGAATTGCACATTGTTTTTTTTAGAAGTGCAGTAGATGCCAGCAATTTAGCCCACCAGCAGCCAAGATCTGCAAATTTGATGACTGCAAGGCAGTATTTCCGGACCGAACGTTTGACTGGAGCGCCATTGAGAGAATGGGTAGTACCAACCCATCCCACCAACATGAACTGCTAGAGAAAAGGGTAATTCAGTTGTTGCATTTTTATTTCTTTAAAAAAAGTTCTTAAAGTTTTTATCATTTCTTATCCTCATCATGACCTGCCTCCAAGTATTGAATGTGAAATATACTTGAGTCATATTTATTTGTAACATTTTTTCTCAAACAATCATTCCCTCCATCTGTCTGTAAATGTCGCTCAGGTCCATCTACTTATCTCTCCTACCATCCATCCATCTCTCTGTTTGTTCGTCTCTCCATCTGTTTTTCCATCCTTATTTAAAGCAACTCACTGAAACAACTTATTTTCATTTTAGGCAAATATCTTGTATAAAAAACACAAATGGGATGTGGTAATTTTCTACTATCACCCACATGGTGTAGGTGACACCATTTCGGTTTATGGGACACCGGGCAACGCAGCCAAATTCCTTGGTCTGTGTGACAATCAGGAGAAAATGCCCACGGCAGGAAAGCGTGCAGTGGATCTTTTTGAGCGTTTTATAGATCATAAGTATTATATTTAATTCCAAAACCGTTTATCCTAGCGATTATGTCTGATGTCCATTTTCAAAAATATTTGGAAACATATAGGTTTTCTGATGCTGTAAAAGAAAACGTCTTGCAGGTCGAGCTCAGTAGCATCCCTTGTTAACTGTACAGTTCATCGGTCGTACCAACAATGTTTGCAATCGTTTTGTAATCTGCAGTTAAACGTTATTACGTGCGCGGTAAACAGGCTTTGAAAATATCACTGACGTGCTTATTCCGAAACTATCAGTGAACACTTTTTCAGAAATGACTTTTATTATGTCAAAAGTCATGGAAAATGTTAATAGCAGAGTTGTTGCCCTCTAGTAGTGTTGTCCCTTTAGGAGGGATTCCACCGTAATGTTTATTTTTTGTCGTAATGTCAGGTGAAATCTTAAGCAACAAACCATTCTTAACTGTTCAACAGAGGAAATCAGCGACTCTGGTATTGCTACTTCGTCGGCTACCACCTCTGTATCTGCACATAACTCAGCCACTGCCGCACTATCAACTAACCTTCCACCATCACATGCATCCTCCACTGCCATAACCACTAACTCAGCCACTGCCACAATTTCAACTCACCTTCCATCATCACACGCATCCTCCACTGCTGTAACGACTAACTCAGCCAATGCCACAATTTCAACTAACCTTCCACCATCACACGCATCCTCCACCACACCTACCCTCAATCCTGTTTTGTCATCTTCACTTCCTATCATTACCTTGCCACCCGCCACAGATACTAACTCAATTTCTGCACCCATTCAGGTTGCCACTACCGCTTCACTCTCCTCTCCGGTCATGTCTTCTAACCCTAACTACCTTTCCACTCCTTTGCCATCAACTTCTGCGGGTAATGGAAAAAACGTGCAGGGTCAATCATCTTCAGTCATTTCTACTAACTTAACAGTTCATCCCTCTTCGACGTCTACACCAGTGACCGGCACAAGTTCCTTGTTAGCTTCAATGCAGAGATCAGAGACCCAACTAGTGGCCTACGTGGAGAACAACACAGTCCAGGCCCTTGGAGTGCCGTTGGAATCGCGCAAAGTAATCCACGGCAAACCTATACCCAAGGGCTATATCTGTGTTCAAGTAATTCGCAGACGAGCGGACCCAGCATACCAGCGCCAATTATTCTCGGAAATGAAGATAAGAACTCTTTCCTTCAAACAAACATGTTCTTCGCACTGCCAATAAGTCGTTTGTTCCGTTACTTGTATTTAAAGAGTACAAACAGTGTGAAACTGTCCCCTTACGCCGTCGGTATTTAATGTAGATTTAAGGTGGCTGAATACAGTTTTTGATACCTGTGTTTCATTCACGTTTTTTGTTTAAATGTTTGATCCCACGGTCGCTAAACATTGGCAAAATAAAGGAAAGGTACTCCAAAGAGTGGAAAACTGTGCTCAGTCTCCTTAAAAAGCTTAAAAATGGTCTTTCCAATGGAGTTTGTATGGTTCTTTAGTGTATTTGCCACAAGGATTAGCAATTGTGATTATTTCTTTATTATAAATTTTTCATTTTGTCACAATTTTAAGTTCTACAGGATTTTATTGTGCCACTTGTTGACTATACTTACCGACAACTTTGTAAGCGTTTCAAGCCGATAGTAAGACTTTTGTAGGAAAGCGTTACACAAACAAGTGATATTTTGAGCCTTTAAAGTAGGAGTATATCAATTGTTAGATTTACAATGCATATGCAATGTACGAAGGTTAACGTTTCAGTGAGCAGAAGATTAAGGAGCAGTTTTGGCTGGAATTGCCCGCGCAGACTCTGATAACATTGTTCCTTTGTATTCCTTCGTCCATAGGTATAAAAACCTAGCCTGATTCAAAATGACGAATGTACTCACATATCGGTTCCATTTGAACCAAGGGTTAGGAAATCAAATAAACATCAGGAGTTCAAGGTCGACAAGGCAAAGCGAGATGAAACGAGAAACTACTCTAAAGGGATCCTAACTCAGCTTTTATATACGCGTGGTGACGCATAAAGGTCCGATTACAATTTAACCAATAAAAGGGAAGCAAATATTGTAACTACGTTGGTAAGTTATGTGTAGTATCCGTATGCTGTACCTGTATTTAATAAATTGTTGTTTGTACAATGTTAATTGTGTTACCAACGTGTGGATTAGGAAATGTTCTTAACGTTACTAGAGTGAACGCCCACCTTTTAGGTTCCAGATCATCGAACTGTTAATTATTTTGTTTGTTGTGTAACCTGTGATAGAATCGTATTTAGTCTCTTAGCGTAGTGTTTATGCTGGATTGCTTTTTGGATGTCCTGTTTGTTATTCAATGTCGTTATGTTATGGATTCCAAATCATTAGTTTGTCTCGTTCAAATTTTGACTACTACCGTATTTTCCGGTGTATAAGTCGACCTTTCAAGTCTTAAAAATCGCTCCAAAAATCGCCCTCGACTTATACACCGACCCTCAACGGTCGTTCAGCGAGTGGAAAAAATAACACTTCATTCGCATAACAATAGAATACAAAGTGAAGCACCAAAAGGCAACTAGCAACTACACCAACTTCGCAATTAGTTTAAAAAAGAATATTTAATAGTAAGTAGTACAGTATTGAATAAAGAAAATGTTTAGCAGTACACAGTCTGTTCCATGATTTGCCTCGTATGATACGTTCAGCGTTCATCGACATTACACTTAACCTGTTCGTTGTTTCACATACCCTAATTAATTTTAACCTTGATATCTTCACAAAAGTCAGCACATTTCCTGCGAGTCCATTGGGTTTACTTCGTGATGTTATTTGATTGAGAAATTCTTCAATAAACTTGAGCAAAACCATCCTCTTTCTGCTTTTGCAATCGGGCTAGATCAAGTGTGATTCAGAGCATGTCATTGACTTGGTAACCTCCCAGGTTAGTAAGTCATACAAGATGGCGGATTGTTTTCAACTTTGTTCGTTTGCGTTTCGAATTCGAAGTGTTTTGCGGTTTATCTTGGCATAAAAAGCTTCAAAGCATCTCCTAAAAGTTTCAAGGTTTGTTAAAATACCTGTATACTGAATGTATAGTATTGAATTTGTGGGATTTTTAACGTAATTCTTGCTGCAGTTGTGTCACTCGATCGATGCGATTTTTTCGTTGTTCAAAACGTTTTTACAACAAAATGCTAAGGATTTGGAACTCAGTTTATAGAGCAGAAAAAAGTAAAATCTTACATTTTAGGCTCAAAAAGTAGGGTCGACTTATACACCGGTTCGACTTATACACCGCAAAATATGGTATTTGTTATGCAACTTTTCCATTAAAGTGATAGTCAGTTGTTACATATTGTTATTTCAGTTTACGAGCGTTTTTTTTTTTTTCATGCAATAAATCGCTGGTAACCGAAATCTTTGGTTTTCCGTGGTTTACTTGTCTACCCTTTAAGAGGACCTGTGAAGTATTCCCACCCACTAGTTTGTCGTGACACCCCTACAACTCGTTTGTTTCGTCTCGTTTTTGAATTTGCCAGTCGCTGCAAACGCCGGGGAAGTCGTTTTTTAAGTTTCTTAATATTGGCTGTGGAATTGGAATTTTTATCGTGACAAATGAATATAATGGATTTTTAAAATTAGATGCGAGGAGAGTGGATTTGGGGTATTCTTCTTACCCTTACGATCTTCCCGTATGGAAATTCTTTTATTACCATTAAGTCATTCCACCCATGTTCTCCAGCGAAATACAACAACATACCTTGGCGCATTGTCAGTTCTTTGTGGGTCAGCAGCTTTCCTAACGATCGAAGGAACTAAGGACGATACCGAGTTACTTGGAAAAGTACTCTGTAATAGAGGGAATGTTTTAAGAGGTGCGGTTGTAAAATATTGGTCCTTATTTACTTATTTCAAAAAAATCGACCCTCGACTCCTTATGTGAAATTTTCCTCTGTCTACGTTTTAGATTTCACTTTGTGAAACAGTTTTCCCTGTTGGTATATTGCATAAAAATCGACCTTCGACTCGTTATGCGAACTTGCCCTCTATCCCACCATTCCACAAGTAATGCACGTTTGAGACGTGATTTGATAAAATGGTGGTCAGTATTTATGTATTTCATCAAAAGCGATTTTCGACCCGTTGTGCGAAATTGTCCTATATTCCACAATGCCATATAAGCAACGTACGTGTGAGATTGGATTTTGTGAAATGGCGGTCTTTATTCGCATATTTCAGAAAAATCGACCTTACACCAGTTGTGCGAAGTTATCCTCTGTTTCCACCACTCTGCACAAACAACGTACGTGTGAAATGGAATTTGGTGAAATAATGGTCCCTTTTTCACATACTTCATAAAAATCGACCTTCCAGCCCTTTTGCAAAGTTGTCCTCTATTTCCACCACTCCACATAAACCACGTACGTTTGAGATGGGATTTGGTGAAATGGCGGTCCTTAATCACATATTTCATCAAAATCGATCTTCCACCTGTTGTGCGAAATTGTCCTCTATTTCAACCATTCCACATAAACAATGTACGTTTGAGATGTGCTTTGGTGAAATAGCGCTGCTTATTCACAAATTTCATCAAAATCGACCTTCCACCCGTTCCTCTATTTCAACCATTCCACCCCAACCTCTATTTCAACCATTCCACATAAACCACGTACGTTTGAGATGGGATTGGGTGAGATGACAGTCCTTATTCACAAATTTCATCAAAATCGACCTTCCAACCATTTTACGTTGTACAAAATTGTCCTCTATTTCAACCAATCCACATAAACAACGTACGTTTGAGATGGGATTGGGTGAAATGGCGGTCCTTTTTCACATATGTCAGCGAAATCGACCTTCCACCCGTGGTGCCAAATTGTCCTCTATTCCGACCATTCCACAAAACACCGTATGTTTGAGATGGGACTGGGTGAAATGGCGGTCCTTTTTCACATATTTCATCGAAATCAACCTTTCACCCGTATCAACCTTCCACCCATAGTGCGAAATTGTCTTCTAATTGCACCATACCACAAAAAAACGTACGTTTGGCATGGGATTGGGTGTAATAGCGGTCCTTATTCACATTTTTCATCAATGCCGACCTTCCACCCATTGTGGAAAATTGTCCTCTATTTCAACCAGTCCACATAAACAACGTACGTTTGAGATGGGATTTGGTGAATTAGCGCTGCTTGTTCACAAATTTCATCAAAATCGACCTTCCACTCGTGCGAAATTGTCCTCTATTCCAACCATTCCACATAAACCACGTACGTTTGAGATGGGATTGGGTGAAATGGCAGTCATTATTCACATATTTCATCAAAATCGCCTTCCACCCGTCGTGCAAAATTGTCCTCTATTCATTCCACATAAACCATGTACGTTTGAGATGGGATTGGCTGAAATGGCGGTCCTTATTCACATATTTCATTAAAATCGACCTTTCACCCATGTGCAAAATTGTCCTCTCTTTCCACCATTCCACATCAACAACTTACGTGTGAAATGGGATTTGGTGAAATAGCGCTCCTTATTGACAAATTTCATCAAAATTGACCTTCCACCGGTTGTGCAAAATTGTCCTCTATTTCCACCATTCCACATAAACAACGTACGTTTGAGATGGGATTTGGTGAAATAGCGCTCCTTATTCACAAATTTCATCAAAATCGCCTTCCAGCCGTTGTGCGAAATTGTCCTCTATTCCAACCATTCCACATAAACCACGTACATGTGAGATGGGATTGGGTGAAAAGGCAGTCCTTATTCACATATTTCATTAAAATCGACCTTCCAACCATTTTACGTTGTACAAAATTGTCCTCTATTTCAACCAATCCACATAAACAACGTACATTTGAGATGGGATTGGGTGAAATGGCGGTCCTTTTTCACATATGTCAGCAAAATCGACCTTCCACCCGTGGTGCGAAATTGTCCTCTATTCCCACCATTTCACAAAACACTGTACACTTGAGATGGGACTGGGTGAAATGGCGGTCCTTTTTCACATATTTCATCGAAATCAACCTTCCACCGGTATCAACCTTCCACCCGTATCAACCTTCCACCCGTATCAACCTTCCACCCATAGTGCGAAATTGTCTTCTTATTGCACCATACCGCAACAAAACGTACGTTTGACATGGGATTGGGTGTAATAGCGGTCCTTATTCACATTTGTCATCAATGCCGACCTTCCACCCGTTGTGCAAAATTGTCCTCTATTTCAACCAGTCCACATAAACAACGTACGTTTGAGATGGGATTCGGTGAAATAGCGCTGCTTGTTCACAAATTTCATCAAAATCGACCTTCCACTCGTTGTGCGCAATTGTCCTCTATTTTAAGCATTCCACGTAAACCACGTACGTTTGAGATGGGACTGGGTGAAATGGCAGTCCTTATTCACATATTTCATCATGATCGACCTTCCACCCGTTGTGCGAAATTGTCCTCTATTCCAACCATTCCACATAAACCACGTACGTTTGAGATGGGATTGGGTGAAATGGCAGTCATTATTCACATATTTCATCAAAATCGCCTTCCACCCGTCGTGCGAAATTGTCCTCTATTTCAACCATTCCACATAAACCACGTACGTTTGAGATGGGATTGGTTGAAATGGCGGTCCTTATTCACATATTTCATTAAAATCGACCTTTCACCCGTTGTGCAAAATTGTCCTCTCTTTCCACCTTTCCACATCAACAACTTACGTGTGAAATGGGATTTGGTGAAATAGCGCTCCTTATTGACAAATTTCATCAAAATTGACCTTCCATCCGTTGTGCAAAATTGTCCTCTATTTCCACCATTCCACATAAACAACGTACGTTTGAGATGGGATTTGGTGAAATAGCGCTCCTTATTCACAAATTTCATCAAAATCGCCTTCCAGCCGTTGTGCGAAATTGTCCTCTATTTCAACCATTCCACGTAAACCACGTACGTTTCAGATGGGACTGGGTGAAATGGCAGTCCTTATTCACATATTTCATCATGATCGACCTTCCACCCGTTGTACGAAATTGTCCTCTATTCCAACCATTCCACATAAACCACATACGTTTGAGATGTGATTTGGTGAAATGGCGATCCTTATTCACATATTTCATCATGATCGACCTTCCACCCGTTGTACGAAATTGTCCTCTATTCCAACCATTCCACATAAACCACGTACGTGAGATGGGATTCGGTGAAAAGGCAGTCCTTATTCACATATTTCATTAAAATCGACTTTCCAACCCGTTGTGCAAAATTGTCCTCTCTTTCCACCATTCCACATCAACAACGTACGTGTGAGATGGGATTTGGTGAAATAGCGTTCCTTATTCACAAATTTCATGAAAATCGCCTTCCAGCCGTTGTGCGAAATTGTCCTCTATTTCCACCATTCCCCATATAATGAAGATTCAGATGTGATCTGTTAGAATAAATGTACCTTATCTAATGGTTAGACATGTCATCATACGGGCGGACAATTTGCAAGTTGGCTATTGAGCAAAGACAATCATGGTCCCTATGTTGGCAAGGAAAAAACGTCGTCATGAAATATTATTAACCTAGCATTATAAAACAAAGTTTGTACTGGTTAGTGCAGCCATTTTGTTGGTCCACTTTTGCCGTATTTTTTGTCCTGTTCTAAGGTGTAATAACGTGTTATAATTTGCGCATTTTTTTGTCCTATTATTGTAAAGTGGCGCAATAACGCGTTTCTTATTGGCATATTTCATTCATATCTACCTTGAAATGTTATGCCTACTTTCCTCTTTTTTCAACATATGTGTCAGATTCCAAGCCTGCAGCCCAAATTGGGGCTGATCATACATATTTTGACAATAGAGAGATGGGCAGGTTTTTTACTAAAGACATGTTACCCCATATATAGGACGAGTTTCGGGAAACATTTGCTTTACCTGCCAAGACTAGCTAGTTATCCAAATGCATTTTGAAATAAGCACTGCAAAAGGTAGCTAGTCTTGATAAGTAACGCGTCACATGGCCGTAATTGTACAAGGGACGCATTAGCGTACGAATTACAAAATGTTTGCCGACACTCGTCCAGGCGGGTAACATGTCTCTGGTATTAAAACGGTCATTCACAAGGAAAGAATCCCACTGAATTGAAACCTGAATCGGAAATGCATGTAACTGGGAATCAATCATGCGAAAAATAACAACGGTTAACTGATTTATTTAACCAAGGTGGCCCATTCAGCAGCGAGGTTGATATCCTGAGCGGCCCTGGACTAAAACAAAAATACTAAATATCAGGATAATTTAAAATTGAAGATAAAAATCAAGAAACAGCTGGTAAGAATTTGAAATATAGACAAGTATGCATTAATTAAGCAATAAACCACAAGTTTCTATGGGTTATAAAACAATTACTCCATGAGCACGCATTGGATATAAAGTGATAAATCCAACAAGGGCGAATGGGATTATTTGTTTTAGTAAAATCTCAAACTGGGTTTTGCCGCCGATTGTTATTTCCACAATTTTACAAAGCGCAAAATTTTAAACTTGGTGCACTATTTTCCATATGACGTAAAACTCCGACTATTGGCTCATAGTCGGAGTTTTTTTAGCCAATCAAAAAGCTAGAAATGCAATAGTCAGCGCTGAGAATTTAACTGCACAATTAGCACTTTAGACAAAAAAGGCGGTAGACCGATTGACAGCAAAAAAGCTTCTCTCAACAATCTTAGTGGTGTTTATTTAGGAGAACAAGCTCTTAATTGTAGACCTTTCTATAAGTATTTAGGTGTCTATCTAGATCAATCTCTATCTTTTAAGGAACATGTCACTCGACTAGTTGATAAGGTATCTAGACAGCTTGGCTTGTTAAGTAGAGTAAGAAATAACCTCACTGTCCATGCAGCTGAAAGGATTTTTACAGCTATGATTCTTCCTAAATTGGATTATTGCGATTTTGTTTGGAACAACTTGGCACCTTCGAGATATCATGCATTAGAGCGTTTACAAACGAGAGCTGCTAGAATTATTTTAAAGGATAGTAGCCTTAGCCACGAGCATTTGTTACGACAATTAAGTTGGATGTCACTTAAGGCACGTTGTAACATGCATATTGTCACTTTTGTCTTTAAATGTGTCCACAACATTGCTCCAGATCTCTTCAAGGAGTATTTTGTCAGAACTTTTCACAATTATTCCACTAGGCGCAATGGTCTCGACATCTTTGTCCCAAAGGTTTCAACTGAATCTGCAAAGAAAGGCTGTTACTTTTTCGGAGCTCAAGTTTTTAATAATTTGCCATCGAGTATGAAAGAAACCGAATCTCTTTTAATTTTTAAAACATTGGTTAAGGACTTTTATATTGGAAACTCTTAGAATTTTTAATTATTGTATATATCATCTTACTTCATTTTGTAATGTTTTTAGGACTTTTAATGTTATTTTAATTCTATTTTTAGTTGTTCAGGGCACCCCTTGATAACAGCATTTGCTGACGGGTTTACCCTGATTAAATATGTTAATATTATTATTATTATTATTATTATTATTATTATCAGTCGTTAATGAAAACACACAATTTACTTGAATCCTGGCGTTTCAAAAATCCAGATCAACCTGGCTTTACATGGGCTAACCCATCAATGAAAATATAGTGTAGACTGGACTACTTCTTTATTTCAAAGCAGCTAAAAGATCACATAAAAGAGTGCAAAATAGTTCCAAACATTCATTCAGATCACTCCGCTGTTGCTCTTTCCGTTTCTTTAAATGAAAGTGAGCTCCCTCGAGGACCAGGGTTCTGGAAGTTTAACAACTCTTTGCTGTCAGATACTAATTATGTGGAACTGTTGACATTTAAAATTCCGATGTTTGCAAAAAAATATGAACAAGTCGACGACGAAGGGTTGTATTGGGAAATGATTAAAATGGAAATTCATGCTTTTACTATAGCTTTTGCAAAGAAGAAAGCGAAACGAAAACGTGATGAAGAATCAGTTCTTTTGTCGGAAATGATAAAATTGCAGACCAAACTCCAGACGTCATATAGTGATTCCCTTAAGGCCGAGCTAGAGAGAATAAAACTCAAGCTTTCGAAAATTGTGGGTATCAAAACACGAGGAACAATCGTGCGCAGTAGAGCGCGTTGGTATGAGCATGGTGAGAGGAATAGTAAATATTTTTATAACTAAAAAAAACAGAACCAAAAAAAGAAACATATAACGTCCTTAGTTAATAACGATGGTGATAAAATCACAAACACGAAAGACAACCAGGAGGAAGAAGAACGCTATTTCGAAAAGCTTTATGCATCAAGAAATATGGATCCCAACTGCCCAATTTTCAAGGAGTTCTTTGAAATAGAAAATTTATTATCAGAAGAAATCGCGAAAGGTGTCATTTCGTTAAAAACTATGGAAAACAATAAAACTCCTGGCACAGATGGGTTAACGCCTGAATTCTACCGCTTCTTTTGGAACTTGCTCGGTTCATTTATGGTAAATAGCTTTAACTACGCCTTTTGAAATGGTACTCTTTTCATCTCTCAACGCCAAGGAATTATTTCCTTAATTCCGAAGAAGAATACCGAATATTTAAAAAATTGGCGACCTGCATCATTACTGAATGTAGACTATAAAATCGCAACTAAAACCAATTGCTCTGCGCTTGGAGAAGATCTTGCCGAACTTAATTCATCCTTGCCAATCTGGGTATGTTAAAGGAAGGTTCATTTGGGAAAGTATCAGGTTGATAGCAGACACAATGCATTTTACTAAAGTGAAGAATATTCTAGGGGTAGCCGCATTTTTAGATTTCGAGAAAGCTTTTGACTTGATTGAGTGGAATTTTATTCATAAATGCCTCGAAACGTTTAATTTCGGTCTCGACCTCTGACAATGGATAAAAGTGTTCTATACAGATATTTCTAGTTGTGTTTTGAATAACGGGTACGCCTCAAAACATTTTCATCTAGAACGGGGAGTGCGCCAAGGTTGCCCACTGCGAGCCAGTTTACGCGCTCGGAGTACATTTTACATATGATCTAGAGGTGTCTGAAAAGAATTTTTTTTTGACAAATTAGAATTTCTAAAGAAAACATTGAACATGTGGTCCCAAAGAGACCTCTCCATTGTTGGTAGGATAAATGTAATTAAAACATTAGCACTTTCAAAACTTGTCTTTATTTGCAGCATCATGAGTACCCCTAAAGACTTCAGTAAAGAAGTAAACAAGATCACGATCGACTTTATTTCGAATTACAAACCCGCTAAAATAAAAAAGACTACCCTCTTCAAGCAAAAAACAGCTGGCGGCTTGGACATGAAGGATTTTTCTCTCTTCGACAAAGCACTTAAGTTAAACTGGGTGAAACAGTTATACTCTAATTCAGACGCTCCGTGGCAATAAATACCAAAATCGCTCCTAGCCGATGTCGGCGGTTTAGAACTGTTTAAATGCAACTATGATTATAATCTACTTGACCTAAACAACCATCTCCCTGCTTTCTACAAACAAATCATTTCTTACTGGCAGGACATCGCAACAACCACACCTAAAAATAAAAATGAGGTTCTCTCACAGCCAATCTGGAATAATCGATTTTTAATTGTGAATAAGAAAATGGTATTCTTTCCTCATTGGTACCAAGCGGGAATAAAACAAATCTCGGACCTATTTGACTCCTGCGAGGATCACTTCCTTTCTTTTGATTCTTTTCGTAATAAATTTAATGTAAAAATGTAACTTTCTGCAATATTATAGCATTCTTTCTTCCATTCCACAAAATTGGAAGAAACTATTGCAAGAAAGTTCCAAAGACCCAGATACACCTTCCACCTCAATCTGTTCACTGTCATGCAAGGCAATATACAGTATCCTACTTAACCTTGAAGGTCTACCTCCACCAACTTCTGAGAAAAAACTTTTAGCGTCTGGCGTTAAGAAGAGTGACTTAAATAAAGTCTACCTCTTACCATTCAAAGCCACGAAATAAATAAAATTGGCAATGTTTCAATACAAAATCATTCACCGAATTTTACCAATGAACAGTTTGTTACACAAAATGAAAAAAATTGCTTCGCCCTCCTGTCCTTTTTGCCCTTCTGAGTGTCAGACCCTGTGGCATCTGTTTATAAACTGCAAGCATGCAAGTTCTTTTTGGAATAGATTTCAGGAGTGGTACTCAACCTCGAGTAATACGAAAATGTTACTGTCAGAACTGGAGGTTATGTTCGGAATTTTTCGCCGCAACACCTACTGTTTAGCCGTCAACCATCTCATTATTTTGGGAAAATATTTCTTATATGTTAACGCTTTGAATACCATAAAGTACAGTTTCGATGACTTTGTTTCACTCCTGCACGACAAAATGTATTTAGAAAAATATATTGCAGTCACTTAATAAGGAGAAGGAATTCAGGAACAAATGGAAATTCTTTCTGTCTTTATAAAGTTGTATTGCATTTTTTTTTTCTGCTGTCTTTTTATTTAATAATCTATTAAACTTTAGTAAATTAACACCCTATTAGTATTAGTGACTCGACAATAGCCCAATTTCGATATATTAAAATTCAGCCTAAAACAATAGACCTCAGCACAAGGCTCGTGGGAATAAACCCCACAAACTCTGTAGTTATTCCCACGAGCCTCGTGCTGAGGTCTATTGTTTTAGGCTGAATTTTAATATATCGAAATTAGGCTATTAGCATGCAAATAATAATGTAAATAGATCAACTGTAATCGTATTGTATAATATATGTATTGTAAGTAGTGCAAGTTAATGTAGTAAAACGTCGTGTAAAAAGTATGTAACAT
>OZ026595.1:32269553-32314553 GCA_964020085.1 Micromussa lordhowensis
TCACCCGTGTGCTTTCTTAAGCGGTGAGATGTGACACCCTCTGGAACCTGGCAATTTTTTTTCCGGCCTCTCCACTTGATACCAAAGGAATCTCGGTGCTTAGGACACACGCGAAAGTTTATGTCAGGAGTCCCCTCAAACACTCCTAATATGTAGAAACGAGGCAATGAACAAATTACACCCTACTGGGAAAGATTGCGAAGAGAGGGCCACGAAAATGTCCTTACCTGCCCTAAGCAGAATCAGCTCTTTCTCAGACAACACGTCGTCTCCCCGCATTTTCAACATCTCTAAGTGCCCTGTTATGTCACGCTGACAATCACTCAACGCTTGATATTCAGTGATCATATTTTCTTTCACAGTAACTGAACCACAATTTGTCCCGGAAAGTATTCCAATTCCGCATTTATCCATTTTTGGCGCTTTTACGAACAACTTGTTTTGCTTTACACAATATTCACGTGCTTCATCTGCGAAATGCTTGAATGCGCTATGGGTATTCGCGCGCGTCTATCGAGCAGATTTGTTTTGCATTTGATTGACAGGTGAATGGTAGAAGATCTGCGCGAGGTTTTCTCGGTGGATTTAATAACTTGGAACTCTCCCACAAGAAAAGCAAAATTGTGAAAGAACTTTATATTTATAAACAGTCAATATACCGATCCCTCATGAATTCCCATAATGTGTTTTCCGGGGAAGCTATACCTGTACGGAAGTTACACCAGTACGGTAACAAAATAACCTGAAATTAAATTACAAGACTAAACTTTCCTACGCATCCAAGTGGCAAATAAACAGACTCCTTCCGCCCCGATTACTCAGCTCCTTCAAAAGATAAAGTCTTAACAGTAAATAAGTAAAATTATGTGCCAAGTGAAGTTTCGTTTTCATCTAATCGTGCACACTAATATGTTTTTGTCACCAAACGTCTGGAATTTGAAGGGTGTGCGTGTAGTTTTTGCTTAATTAAATAGCACTAAGAATTAATGAAGACTTTTAATTCTAAACTTATCCTTCCTTGGCCTTTGAAAATTACTAAATAAAAGTGCTTCTATCTCTGCGCCTCTAATTGTGAGTCAACATAATTATTAAAACGTAATTAAGTTAAAAAAGAGAAGAAACCAATCAAATTTAGCTGTTCTCACGGTTGACATTTCCTACTGTCGTGAGGCCAGTGCAACTCTATAAGCACACGCTTGAATTTGTTTGAATCAGACAAAATTTTCTAGCGAACGTTTGCTCAACAGTAAAGTTTGTCACATTTGCAAGCAGTTTAAAAAACACTTTTCGTCACGTCTCCACGCTTAGATCAAAAAGTCGGTATTTTTATCACATGGGATTTCCTAATGAATTTTCCAAGCAGACTTACCAGTCAAACAGTTCAACATATGCTGTATACTAATGTGGTGCCGGTCCTTATATAGGCAATTCTTTACCAGTGACCAAAACCGTTACCATTAATATGGAGGAAGAAGTGCTCGTGTGTCACGGCGTGCACAGGTTTCGCCGACACCAGAGTAGGGAGTAACGGCGCGTGTAACCTGTAAGACTCATCAGACCAGCCAAAAAAATCTTGGCACTAAAACCGAGAAACTTTCATACAAGAAAAAACAAGGCAGAATGTTTGACTTTAAGTGCCACAGCTGGCTGTTCCGTGACTCGGAACCAGTCCTTTAGACCATGTCCCCAGAACGCGTACCGAAAAAAATCGAATTTTATGAATATTTGAGGCGCTCTCAAGCAAACGCACAATGACTGCCCGCTGAAATTTTTGTATCAAAAACTACTCTATTCAAAGTCCTTTCACAACTTACAAACAAATTTTCCAAAGTCCTTCTCCTACCCAAGAAATATCCCGGGTAAAAAAACATAGTCTCTAACTGTAAAAGTATTGGAAGAAAGGAGCCATCTTTTAACATACTTTTCTTTGCCAAAAACATTGTTGATCCCAGTGAAATATACATGGATGGCATCTGTAAATGATCATTAACAACTGGACTAAGTTTCATTGGCTACGTTGTTATCGACAAATTTTTACCGTTTTTAATCTACATATTTTCGATTTTCACAGCAAAAAAATGCTCCCTTAAAGCAAACGCATCCCATAATAATTTTTTCTTGTTTTGGAGAAAACAAATTATGTCAATTAATCAGGCATATGATAGGCTTTATTCTGACAAAGTTTCAAATTTTTGATTTTTGGGTCGATTTCCAACTTTGCTCGATCCTTACTGGCAGAGACTCTTAAGAGCAAAAATATACAAGAATAAGGAAATTCTTAAAATACTTCTTATGCATTCAAAATAATTTCGATACGAAATTAAAACGTAATGAAAGACAGATTGCCACAAGTGTGGCCGCTCATATCGAGGAGTTTCTGACATTCAATTACAAATTGATATAAGCTCCCAGCCTGACCTAACAAAATTTCGGCTCCATGCATTCCATGGCGATGAGTGTCAACTAAGACGATACTACCGCTTTCTAACGCCAAAAATAGAACTGTTTTTTCGTTCACGATAAACAAGGCAGCATTCGTTGGGTGGGCGCCATTGCACAAAATAGATAACTGGTGTTGAAGCGTTGTTGGTGCATGTTCATCACAAACTCGTACAGCCAAAGGGGATGCTACGGACACGCTGACACATTGGTCTGCGACAGAAGCAGCCTCTGCAGCTGACAGGAAGCGATGAGGTAGGCTATGTCGACAGCGATCATATAGCCGATTTCCCACTCTGATGGATGCAATTAATAATTTAACCCACAGAGGGCATAGTGAACGCAAGGGTTGAAGATCCAGGCACTCGTGCCACACTCAGTGTGCAAAGATTACAGCTATGACGCTACAAGCGGAACTTCCATTTCGTCCATCTAGAGTTGATTGGCTGATTTCTGGGGGAAATTTCCATGAAAATGTGTTAGACTGGGCAACTTTCTCGCCAACAACGTCTGCATTTTCTTCTGAAGTTGGCTGATAATTTGTAGGCGTATCATCATCAGAATAGTCATCGGTGCTGTCAGAACGGTCATCGTCATAATCATCACCATACTTGCCACCATTTTCTGCGTTCTCTTCAATGTTGAGGCATTCTTCGTATCCACTCCCTGTCAATGCAACTTTAAACTTGGTGGCTGCACAGCAGACTTGGCTCTTGCAGAAAGCAATTCTTTTTTTCGCTAAGCTTATTTTTCCTTGAAGTACCGGCGCACTTGTTAAAGTAGTTTTGTACTTCGTTTCCTATTTACATGAGTAATGAACAAAATTAACAAAAGTGCAATAAGTAAAAGACATATCTATATACCTAATGAACCAACCCAGCGACTGCTCTGATGTCAGGACGTCAGTCTATATGTCCATCCGCCCGAATGTCCGTAAGTGAGTGAGTGAGCGAGCGAGTAACCAATTGTCATTTTACACGTTTATTATTAGAAGACACAATAATCTAACGGTAGCCACTTAGCAGCTTGAGCAAAAGCACAAGTCGGGGGTCAGTGAAAAGTTTTCCTCTTGATGATACCCACAATGTATCTTAGTAACAGAGAAGGGGCCCATGAAAATGGTAGCTAACTGTTCCACTCTACGACAACCAGGATATAATCAACAAAGTCGGTAACTATAATCGTGTAGACTATACCGTCAAATTTCGTTGGATCACCAATTCTGAGTTGTCATCCAGGAGTATGCTGGAGTCGAAGTCGGGATCTTGAGAAATGGAAAACATTTTTTTAAAATTTGGCCAAAAACATTGCCGATCGAAATTGCAAAAACTAAAGCCATTTATTAATCACTCACTCTCCAACTTGTCCTGTAAATCCACAATCACTCTTTCAAGATGCGGAATGGCAACCTCCAAGTAGAATGCTATGAAGTTTGCCATCTCCTTCTTGATAAGGGCAATTTCTTCTCTCATCTCCTGGAAATTTGGTGTTTTTCAACTATGATTCTTTGAATCCTTATAGGTTTTCTAGCACTGTAAAATTAATGTTTGTGTGAGTTTAAATTAAAATTGAAATTAAAAATTGGGTGTAGCTTTATAAAGAGATACCAAAGTATAAGAGTCTGAGATCAGTTGGTTGTTTAACTATACAGTATATTTTAGGCATGTTATAAAATGATAAAAGTAATTGTGCCAGCATCGATTAAGCGATACCTATAAGAGTAGTATACGCAAATCTCAGTTAAAATCAGCTGTTTTGGCCTATTTGGGCCTCGTCAGCACGGCGTAGCGAAACACTCAGCATCACGAAGTGGTGCATTCAAGTGGTGGAGTTGCCTAAGTGATCAGCAGCCGTGGACAGCAATCAGTACATGTATTGAGTGAAGTTATCAATCCAAATAAATCAATTTAATGGGTTTTACATATCTTTCAAAGTTCACCTGCACTTCCTCCCCAAGGGAAGTTTCCTTTCATGACTTCAGAGACAGTAGATGTAGATTGAAGGTTGGGAACTTGATCACCCTGTGTCTGCTCATTATACTGCTGTCTTCGAGAGGTAAGTTTGGCCTTTTCTGTAGAAATTTTACTATGCAATCTTGTGCCCTGCTTGGATGACTCTAAATGGTATTTAATTACATAAAGAGACATTTAAACCCAAAATTAGCGTAAAGTACTTAATGTAATAAATGATGTTTAGCATACAGATATAACTACAGCTTACAAATAAGCGAAAAAGTAAATAGATAAATAAATAAATAATTAAATAAATAAGCAAGGAAGCAAACATGCAAAGAAGAAGATATTTGTTTACAAACATTGTCTTTGTTATTTAATGTTCAAAACCTTAAACAAAAAAACTCTTTGTTTCACTAGCCAATAGCTCTCTTGTTGGCATATTAATAACAATAGGTGACGTCACTGATATCTTTGCTATTATGTATTAAGAATCTGTAATGTCAGTAATGTCAATGTTCCTTCGTTAAAATTTGCTGTTAGCATATTTGTTAGCATATTTGCATATTTGTTAGCATATTTGCAGAATTTTTTGGACATTTTGTATCCATTCCTACACTTGTTCATTCCACCCAATCCAGTGGGGACCTAAGATGTTAGGCCAAAGCGTCTTTCAAGTGTTTTAATAAAGGGTTGTTTTCTATGTTTTAAAGAAGCGAGTGTAACAAAAAAATAACAATTTTTAATATCATGAATCAAGACTGCAATTTAAGTATAAGTAAATAACTAACGTGGCCACACATACCAGCCAATTTGTTCATTGAATGGGAAGTCTGCTCTATGGTTGACACC
The DNA here is from genome assembly GCA_964020085.1 of Micromussa lordhowensis. Lineage (NCBI taxonomy): Eukaryota > Metazoa > Cnidaria > Anthozoa > Scleractinia > Lobophylliidae > Micromussa > Micromussa lordhowensis. The sequence continues at coordinate 32,274,797 of OZ026595.1, forward strand.
AACATTTCTATTTCATCTTGAAGCCGAATACTGCTGGAAGTACCCTGGTAGGATTCCACTTCTATTTCAAAAATCAACATTGTTTTCAAGTAGCATCACTTGTAAACAGGTCAGTCAGTTATACTTGTTATTTCGTCTTTATGCTTCAGACGGTAAGGTGGTAACATTTACCCTCCCCAGTCTATTTTTACTAATAAAAACAATATTTTGTAGCCTAGGAGTGTTCTGTTATAAAACAGGGTAGACTTTCTTTTCATGTTTAGTATTATTCACACTATGAGTTATGGAATGGAATAATTAACAATTATTCCATGAGCGCGCGTTGGATATGAGGTGATAGATAGCCAAGAGGCGCGTAGCGCCAAGTTGGCTATGATCATCTCATATCCAACAAGCGCGAGTGGAATAATTGTTTTATTAAAAACGCCCCCAAAATATAGAAAACTAGACTACAATAAAAACAAAAAGGCCAAAAAATTACGCAAACACTTCCCATTTTTGTAGATCATGGTATAATGGCTCATATACCATGATGGCTAAGCCAATGAAAACTCTCGAATTGCATTATCCAATGATCCAGTTTTTAATAATGCAAATACACAATATTTTTATTACCTTGTGCATGAATAACAACTGCAAGCTTCCACTCATCTGAATGAATTGATCCAGTGATACACCATATTCATCAAGAGCTTCATTAAATTATTTTAGTGATTCATTCTGCATTTTAATAGCCTTTTAAAGTAAGTAGTTATAGAGTTGAGGTATCTGAGACATTTTTCAATATTGGTTTTCTGTCCTGATCATATTTTGTCCTCTGATTTTTTTCTAATATTTTGTCCTCAGATTTTTCCAATACTAAAACCAAAATGTGAATCTTATACTTGACAATCAAATATAGGATCCTAAATTGAAACCAAATCTATAACAAAATCTTTAACCAAATCTATAACCAAAACTAATACTAAAGAAATAAAAATAAAATATTGAATCCTAAATTGAAACCAAATCTATAACCAAAACATATACTAAAGACATAAACCACTCTCAAAAATCAAATATGGAATCGGACTTAGAACTTAAACCTAAACCCGGATATTGGTCTGGAACTAAAAACTTGGATCATGATTGGGACCAATACTAGGACTAATGTTTGATATTTTTATGTCTGTATGCATAGCTTGTTATTCCATCTTCATTGCGTGACTTTCTCGGAAAACCAGATGTCATATTCGGGGATTCCCTGCTGACAAGTCTAGACATGTCTGGAAAAAAAGGAAATGCATCATGGCTAATAGCTATTGTTTTGGGGTCACAAGACTCTCATATGATCTCGAAAATTCCCTAAGCATATCATTACAGGTTGCTTAGTTGAAGCAATGGCAGAGAGTGAGACCGATTTATCTGATTTGATGGGGGATTTCGATTTAGAAGATATAAATGACACTGACTATCAGCAGAATTTCGACGTGGAAATAATCTATGGGTTTTATCAACAAAACATCGCTTTTATGAACAAGAAAGTTCGATTATTCGCGGACTGTTGGATGAAGCTCTATTCAGACTGTTGTTTACAACGTGACTATGCGATGGAATTACTGAATGATAACAAGCCTGAAGAAGCTTAAGTTGTTCTTCGCAGTTTTCCAACAACAGAAGGAGCGCCACAACTGTTGTTCGAGACTGAGGAACTGAAACAGAAGAAGAGGAAGCATTCAGCGGCTGAGGTTGAATCTGATGGCTGGGCACTTGTATGCGAAATGAAAGATGATTACATCAGAGGGCAGGTGTTGCACTTTGATGTCCCAAACGTTTTCCCAGAAGGTGAAGTGAGCCTTATCGACTATGGGAAGCATTTGAAACAATGTCATGACTCTTTCAAAACAGTTGATAATTATGTAGTTAAAATGCTTTCTTGTATGGTAAGTGGCTAAGTCAAGCTTTCAATAAGTTTCAAGAAGAAAAGGCGGGACGATGGGTGAGTGGTAGCTTTGACGACTGGGTCAATTCACGGTGTATGGTTAAACAAACACGTGCACGACAACTCAGGAAGTTTTATAAGCAATTATCACCATACAAAAAAGTTTGTAGATGCACACTGCCTTTAAAATGGTTTTTGGATAATGGTCAGACTATTAAGAGTTATTTTGAAGAACATGGAGAGGTCGCAATACCGTGGACCCATGAAATAGATTGCTTTTGTGATACCTGTAGGATTTAGACCGACACTGCGGTGTCATGACGTAATGACTTTTGATTTTGTTGATAACCGTATGGTACTAGTTTGAATAATGTTAGTGACCGACACTGCAGTGTCGTGATGTAATATGTAGTATCATAAATATGTAGTCTCAAATAAAGATACAATCTTATATAATAGTATAGAATGGATTGTAATTTTGAAATTCATGATGAATTGAAGAATATGGGGGAATCGACATGTCCTTTTTGTGATCGACTATTAGTAGAATTTCATAAAGTGGTTGAGCCATGTTGTGGTGAAGAAGATATAGAGATTATTAATGGTATGAATACTTGCATAAATTGTGGTTTAGTTCATGGTTGTGATTATGTTATGGAATACTTTAACTTCTATGATAATATGTATAGGATACGAAAAAAATCAATATATCATCGGAAATACCATCTTCAGAATGTGTTGGATAGTATATCTTTTAAGAAGAATGTTTGTTTAACCCATAAACAAAGAGAGCAGATACACAAATTATTTATTGAAATTGACGGCGTTTTGCACAAGGTTGATGATGGGCGCAAACGGATGATGAGTATTAAATATATTATCAAGCAATTATTCAAGATGTTTGGGCTTCCTTATAAAGATATCGGTGTAACGAAGTCGAAGGAGATATTAAAATCTTATGAACAATGTTGGGAAAAGGTTAAATCATTGATAGGCGATAGAATTCAGTCGATAGTTAACGTATGAATTTTTCATTGTATTTTATCAAATACTTGTCAACAATTGGACTGTTGTCTGTCACGTAATCATCAATGTTTTTCATTGTGTTGTAAATATGAGATGAATTGGAATTTCCACTTCTCATCACGTCTTTTATTTCATTCAGCAAATGTTGATAGCTTTGGTAGGCATATGTACAATTTTGGATCTTAAGATCAAGGTCTTTATGCTTCATCCAACCCTGAATCAAAAGTGCTGCTGTACTGATTGCGATCAAACTAATGCCACCAGTTGCTAGACTGCTAGCGAAAACCTCCAGATACAAATATGATAGACAGTGAGTTACCTAATAGTTTCCATTTTTTGAGGTGTTTTGAGGTGTTTCGATGCTTGTTTGTACGCCCAACACTTTTCATGATATGTACGGTAGTAAGATTTTAATTCTTCAATCTGTTCTTCCGTTAGTTCATCTGAAATATGATTCCAGTTGAATATACTCTTTCGTGGCTCTTTCATATACATTGTTTATATATTTTTTATATTTTGATTTTTTTGTATACACAATATATTAATCCGGAAATCTGGCCGCATAATGGAGATCTTTTAACACATTTTGGTGTTCGGTTCTTGGGTACGACATATGTGTAACCTCGATCTAATTGATGATGGTTATAGAATCGGCCGAAAGCATCATGTAGAATGCTATGTGAGTGTAATATATCTGACTGATTGAATATTCTTTCGAGGAACTGTGTGAGGCATCCATTTCCAGGGCCAATCAGACCGATTTCGTTGTCATTTAACTCGAGTACCCTATCAATTGATATGAGTATATCGAAATTATTGAGGCAAAGATATTGATATACTAAAGCTGACTTTAGTATAACATCATTCACCTTTTCGTATTTTGGTTTGGTTATTTCAAATAAGCAGTTGACGTATTTGATTGTTTCACTTATCATATATATATGTTATATTTTAATCTAATTTAGGGGATATAATATCTTATGAAAAATGTGCTGAATCCTAATCCTGATAATTTTGTATTGAGTCCAAAAATTTTAAGAGATATATTCTGAGAACTTGATGGATTTTTTTTTTCAATTTTGACTACTGCATTGATTGTAAAATATGTCCAATCTCTTTTTTTTTAGACTGACACTAAAAAGTTCATTATTTGATCGTTCTGAATTCAATATTTTGAATGTATATTTATTATAATTAACAAATAAAGAAGCCTCGACTGTGCTCTGGTCTGTTGTAAAGCACGCAGGAAGCGGTAGAGCACGAATGAAGTGTAGGGTAATACACGAGACGTAGTGGAGTGTTTTTCCCTACTTCTTGAGTGCTCTACCGCTTCCTAAGTGCTTTACAACAGAACAGAGCACAGTCGAGGCTTCTTTAATTGTTTTATGATAAAGAATTCAACAAATTCTCCACGCATTCGGCTGAATTTTCAAGTCAAACTTTATTTTTCCAAACGTGGAAAAGTGGCGTCAGCCGTTCTCTATTCTCTGATAAAGCACGCTAAAATAAGCCAATCACAGTCCTTGTTAGAACTGTTCATAAACTTTGATTGGCTAACGAGACGACAGCTGTCAATCACAAACTGAACTTCTGCTAAGCTTTCAGTATCGAGTTGGTATCCAGGAGAAGTATGATGCCTTTAAGTTCGTTTTTTAGTTTAATCCTTAAATAAGGATCTTAAGGCTCCTACTACAAAGGAATCTGGCCGCATTGTGGCTCATAAAAACGTACATAGTTTCAAATGGAAATTAAGAAACAAGGAGCTCAAAACTAGCGAATGCTGAGTTGTATTTGAAAGGAGCTGCCAAGGAGCGCAGTACAGTTGTTTACGGCTTGCAGCCGCTTGCAGCAAGATTGCACGAACTGGGGTCAAAGTTGGAAAGACTAGACTGCTTCCACTGGTTCTACTCCGAGTAAAGGAGAATATCAGAGCCACTGATCACCCGTCCAGTGAGCGATGATACGAAATTCTTGAGGTTCCCTTCGCCGAGATGACCGGAGATCGCCAGTTAGCAACGAGCATTACTACACTGCATGTAAGTGTTGTTTGAACATTTTTACAAAAATAAAGCTTCTCATCGTAAACAGACAGCTCAGTTGGTGTTTTCTGTCATTATTGTACTTCTTAAGTTTAATTTCTGCCTTCGTAACGTCTTTAATCGAAGCATTTGCTAGGTTGAGAATGAGAAGTTGTTTATTTCGTTGCGTGTTTTGTCGGAATCTAGCAAAACTTGTTATTTTAGTACAGTTTTAGCACTTCTGTTGTTAACAATGGTCTAAATGCAGCTATATTTATTGCAGACAAATAGCTCGTTTCCACTGCATTTGTCTGAGCCACAAGGCATGTTTAATTTGGGTCAAATTTGTCAAAATCCCGAAGCAAAAATTTGAAGAAGCCAGCTTACCGTCATCAACCCGTGCTCTGTTCTCTGATAAAGCACGCTGTTTCAACCAATCAGAGCGCGCGTTATATGGAAACTCTATTATAATATGAAATAAATTCACCATAATAAAAATCAGTATATATTATTTTGTAATAACCATCAAGTGATATTATTAATTTGTGTGATTCTTTATTGTTTGAAACAGTTGAAAATGGATACTTATTAGAATCGCATAATTGAATAAAATCTTGCATTCTGATTGGTTTACGAAGCGAGGTATTAAGCGTGGAATTGCGAGTTGAAAACGAGGCTAAGTGATATTGTTTCGCATCTATGTAACAACTGTCGTCAAATTGTAACACAACAACTGCAAAAACGTTTTTCTACAATGTCTTTTTCTACAATTTTATTCAATTATGCGATTCAAGGAAAATTCATTACCTGACTCGTGAATTCCGCGTTAAATTGCACTTAAAAACCAATATCGCACTCATCGCTTCGCGATTCGTGCGATATCAGTTTTCGCGTGCAATTTAACGCGAAATTCCCTCGTCAGGTAATGAATTTTCCTATAATATTAGTTGGAAATTTGACAGTATCAGTTTCTTCATGATTCAAATCTGTTGTGAAATAGAAATAACTTCTATGTGTCACAACATGTAGTATGTGTGCATCCACTTGTAATTTGACTGCATCATCATCTCTTACACCAATACCAAGTCCTGTTATCTTTTTGCCTTTCATATCGATTGGAACCTCGTATTCAATGGAATCGTTGTCATAATAGTATAATCGATCCCATAAACCAACAGAGACATTATTAACATTGCCTTTAACACCGTAAACAACAACATAAATGGTAGTTTGAGGATCAGTTTTACTTTTCAGCTTAATATCAATATCCAAATCATTGAAACCAGAAGCTAAACCATTATAGCTAAAATGGATTATGCTTCTTGTCTTAGTACCATCTATATTTGATTTGGTGGTTACTCCTGATAGAGTACCACTAGTACCCTCAATTTGATCAATGGTGATACCATCATCCACATACATTTCAAATACCATCGTATAATTGCCAGCATCCAAATAGATTAAATCAATTGAAAGTCTGGTGCTGTAGTAACCAATAGCTGAATCATAATCAATCTTGAATTCATAAGTCTTTTTGTACACCAAATGAAAATCTTTATTCTGAACACCAACTTTATGAATGTCATCATCATCCATCACTATTTTGAAGACATTTTCTTGGTCGACTAAATCAATGGAACTTGTTTCAGATTCTTTTATCTTTTGGTCAATGATGGATCTGATGTTGGTGTTATTATCTGTGATTTTATTATTAATATATTTTGAAACATTATCCTCTACTTTATTTAATTGCTTCACATTGACAGCATCATCATTTTCATTACCATCACTTAGACCTTTTATTCTGTGATTGGCCATATCAATATCATCTTCCATTGGATCTGGATTTTTTCTGTTTAATGCTTTATAAGCAACATCATTTATTTCTCTTTTGAGTTCCCCTCTTTGAGCATGGAAATACCCAAAATTAATAACATTATTTAGTTGAGCATTTTGAGCGTCTTGACTTGAGTCATCTTCAACAAAAGGTTTAATATTTTTAATGGCATTTCCTCCCATATTTAGATTACCTGTCATGGCTTTACTTCCATCTAATTTTAAGACACCAGTAGCAGGCTTTGGTAATTTACTAATTTCAGCATCTACAAAAGCTTTACTGACCAGACTGTTATTATCAAAAAGTCCATCATAGTAAGGTCCACAGTTTTTGATAGTACTTTGTTTTAGATCAAAATAATTACCATCTTTGTCCACTTTGAGAAATTTTTCATTCAGATATTCTTTGTTGACAGCGCTTCCCAAATCTCTGACTCTAACCTCATAAGCATCATCAACCTTATAATCATTTAAATTTTTCACAGAGAGAATATGATTGTTATCCATGTTTAAATCACCAGTCATGCTTCTACTACCATCTATTGGTAGCAATTGTGTGGTATCTATACTTACCTTTCCTATTTCCCCATCCACATATGATTTATCAGCTTTATCAGCAATGGCAATATCTTGTCGAATATTTTCAGTGTCGACATATTTTTTATTAGTGGCACTATCGAGATATTTAGGATCACCTAAACCAACAATAAGATTACCATTGAGATTCAAATTCTCAAAATAGAGAATCATATGATTATCTTGGACATCAGGAACATTAAAAACGGCGTGATCAAAACTAGTTTTTTGTACTCCTTTAACACATCTGCTGAAAAAGAGAAACTTGAAATTTGAGTTGCTGGAGCTATAATAATGAAATTGAAGAATGATGTTAACATCTCTTTTAGAATTGTTGAAAATTATATACGCTTTAGCATAATTTGAAAACCAATCATGACTGAAATCAGATATTATTGGATCACCTTCAACATTATAAAATAAAAGACGATCACTGTCACCATCAGTTACGATATTGGAACCATTATAACCAAAAATTTCAAAAAGAATGGAATAAATACCTGGATTAATATTGTTTGTCAATTTCACATTGGAATAAGCAAAACCATCATGAACACCTTGTCGAGCTATTTCTAATAAATCCAAATGATTTGTATGGTTGGTAATTGAAATGTTTGATTTAGTTAATTCTGCTTCATCACCATAATTTTTATAAAAAGTGAAACTTTGTTGTAAATGATAATTTGGAGATGAATGAACTTTCACTTTAGAAATTTCTGAATCAACATAAGTTTTATCAGCTTTTTTAGAGTTTTCAGATTCAAAATAAGCTTTTGTTGTAGTGTCGCCATCTCCAGTTGGTTCTCCAATATTAGTCAATCGTTTTCCATCAATATCATAATTCCCATCAGGCATCAATTTATATCCAACACCAGGTTGTCCTTTTGGTCCTTTTTGTCCTTTTAGTCCTTTTGGTCCTGGTGGTCCTCTTTCAGTAGAAAATTTAAAATGACCGAGATGATCGTTTTGTGAATTGTCATTAAATACTCCCATATACAAGTATATTATATATTTCCATAAAAGTTTTTCTTTACTGTTTTCATTGAGTTTGTCTACATAACAGAAAGAGTATGGTTTGTTGGTTGCCTTAATATATTTTTCTTTATCAATTCCCAATTCTTGAGATATCAAATTTCTTTCTCTTGAAGATGGAAAATCGTATAGACAAAAATGACTACAATTCAATCTGATCGCTTTAGGACATCCGTAAAAAGATTGTGTGAGATATATCACAGAGCAGTTTTTATGTCTTCCTTGTATAAAATAGTCTATCAGAGGTTTCTGTACTTTTTCACATACATAATCATCAAAAATAATGACTCTCTGCATATCAGTATCTTGTATCTGGTCGACAGGTATGATTTCATCATTGCTTGCCATCAAAACTGGGTAACCAACATGTTCACTTATTCCATTCATCTTATCAATTGAACTTGTGTACTTATCCTGATCCAGATTTTTAGCATACAAATGGATCTGATCATAATAAATCAATGGATATTGTAAAATATGGCTCAATAGATTCGTTTTGCCTGATCCAGAATTACCAGCTAAAAGCATCCTGAATGTGTTTTTCGGCATGTATTCATATAATCGTTTGAAACCATTGTCTGATCTTCATCGCTATCATAGTTTGGTATTTCCATATATAATAAGTTTGGATAAGTTTGGATAATTAAGATAAGTTGAGATAAGTTGAGATAAGTTGAGATAAGTTGAGATAAGTTATTTTATCTAATGTATTAGTATATGGATATTGATCGAATGAAAAAACTCCTCAGGAGTGGAATTGAAGCTGGAAATAAGGTGAAAGCAGCGCGTGAAGTCATTAAGACTTAAAAAACACAAAAACAAGATGTGTATGATGATACAGCAGAAATATTGAAACCCACTATTGATGCTCAGAAGTCAATCAAAGAAAGTGTTGACAAAAAACAGGATGAAGTAATTGATCAATTAAGGAGTAATCAACTAGCCATAACACGAGGGATGAAAGATATCAAGGATGCAACACAAGATGTTATCACACTTAGAAATGAATTACCCTTTCCTTTTGCTGTTGAGGGACCGGAAGAAAAACAACAAAAAATAACACCACTTTATAAGTCAAATCTTGACAAGGGTTTCACATCTGATGAAATTGTAAGACTGCTTGATTACAAAGCACCACCTCCTTCGCAAATATTAAAATCACATATTGAAGGACATATTAATTTGGATGAATATCATAAAGATATTGGGGAAGAAATCAAAAGTCTCGGAAGACAGAAAGGAGTCTTGATGAAAAGCAAAAAACTAGCAGGAAATAACAAAGACAAAATTGATGATATTACTAAAGATATTAAACTGTTACAAAAATACAGAGATAGAGTGGATCTCATCAGAAAAGGTTCAGAAACACTTGGCAAAGGAATTTACACTCAGAAAAAGAGAAACGCTTATAAGATAGCACAAAAAGGACAGTATGGTGGTTTGGTCATCAATCTTCCAAAACTACATGGGCATCTCAAAGTTGTGGCTCATAAGAATGGGAAGAAAGTGTATGACAAACAAGCTGACTTTGACACACTTGATCTCCTAACAAAAAGATTTAACAGCAGAAAGAACTACTCCCAACTGGCAAGAACTGTTTTCAATGACCTCAATAAAATGAGTGAAATACCAATCCACAAAACATCCAAGAAGTATTCAAAACTTTGATCAGGCGTTTTCTATTATAATGATCCCCAAGATTTGCTTTCACGTTTGGAGCTGCTTGGAGGGTCTATATCTGCTGGAAACAACAGTAATGCTGTCAGAGAAGAGTTTTCAAATATAGTGCATAAGTTGAACAAACTGAACATCATAAATAACGAACAAATGAGTGATCTAATCAAAGAATATCTAATCTATTAATATATGAGTGAATTCTTGTTACGTTTTTCATCAAAAAAATAGACAAAAGTCAGGTGTAAGTTTTAGTCATGACTTCACCACAAAATTCAATGAGCCTATTAAACTATCTTATGACGAGAAGCATGAGATTGCTGCGAGAACAATATCAATACTATATTATACCGAACGAAACGAGGCCGTTAAGTCATGGGATAACGGCCGATTTCGGAGTCCTACTATATTATACCGAACGGAACGAGGCCGTTAAGTCATGGGATAACGGCCGATTTCGGAGTCCTTTCATATTTTGACATACAGCTGGTATAACATCAGACAATCATATGGTAATAATCAAATTAAATACAGTCCTGATAAAGGAGCAAATTGGAAAACAATCACATTTGTTGATGGAATGTACAGCTATGATGACATTGATGAATACATTAAAAAGGCTATGAAAGACAATGGAGATCTTGTTAAGAAGGCTGCTGATAATAATGGAAAAGATGGATACGGTTTCAATCTGTATTTTGTTTTATCTACTTATCGAGTACTCATTGAATTGGATGATAATTATCAAGTAGATCTCACAGACTTGGATTTTAGAAAACTGATTGGCTTTGATTCAAAAAAGGTTGAAAAGACAGAGTATGGAATAAATCTCCCTGATATCACAAGAGAGGTGGATGAGGTACATATCAACTGTGATAAGGTAACAGAAAGTATTGTTGATGGTGAATCTTCAAACACAGTAGCCGTTATTCCTGTTGAAAATCTTGTCAGATCCCTTCCATTTTCTTACAAACCTCGTTTTCTTGCATATAGTCCAGTATCAGGTCATTTGATATCTTCAATGCGGTTTTATGTTACTGATTCATCTGGGACTCCAATTGATTTGAATGGGATAGATTGGTACATTGAACTGTTTCTTCGATCCACAGATATAATATAACATTATAATATATGAGACAGTGTGAATTCAAAAAACGTTATGATCCAGATTTGGACATGTATGTAAAAAAAACATTTATGGTGAAGGTCTAAGCGATATTTTCAAGTCAGTTGGAAGGAAAATCTTAGGAAGAACTGCAAAGATAGCAGCCAAAAGTGCAGCAAAAAAGGCGGCTAAAGCAACCGGTGAATATGCTGGCAAGAAGGCTGGGGATAAGATAGTTGAGCTTCTAAGTAAAAATAAAACATCAACTCCATCAGTTCAGATGGAACCAGATATATCAATCTTATCAAGTTTGTCTGAACCAAAAGAATTAACTGATTATGAGATAAATGAAAGAGTAAATCAGATACTTTCAGGTGGAAAACTCAGAAGAAGGAAATTTATCTAAACATATAATATATGACAAGTTATCGAAACTCAAAGCTTATAGAAAGGTATGAAGATGTTGTTTTTGAACTGGAAACAGCATTGAATGTAAATCCTGCAAACAATGCTAATCAAACAAAAACTAATCATCGTTTTGTTGTTGACAATAGTGGAGAATCAACTCCTCTCGATTGGTATAACGCCAGATTCAATGTAAATATCACTTTAGAGAAGCTAGCAGATGGAACTAATGTCGCTGCTGATGATCATATGGGGATAGTCAATTCTCTTCACCTCTGCTCTTATCAAAAAATTGAATGTCAAGATGAATGGTGTTGATGTTTATGACTGTTCGGATGCTAACCAAGCAACAAACATCAAAAATCTTCTAGAATATTCAAAAAGAGTATTCAAAAAGTCAGGGTACCAATGAATTATTTTATACTGACACGACTAGACATGCTGAAGAAAGAACAGCAATAGCTCAGGCTGCAACTTACAATTCAGGTTTTGCTGCCAGAAAATTGCTACTGAATGCTGGTGCTACAGTGAATGCAGAAATACCACTCAATCGGTATGGCTTTTTTGAAATCCTTCATGGTGAACTTCTTCCAAAATCTCGAATTGAGATAAGAATCGATCTTGAGAGTGACAACAACATTGCCTGGCGGGCAGGTGGAAATAATTGTTGTGTAGTCCTTACTAAATTTCAGTTGATAGTCCCTCGTATTGTTTTCAATGCAGATGGAAAGTCATTGTACATGAGAGAATACCTTAATACAAGAAAGTGGACCTATCTTCGTGAATTGGTTGAGAGAGGTAATTCAACACAACAACAGTCGGCCAACTTCCGTATTTCAACATCAATTAACAAACCAAGACACGTTTTTGTTTTTATTCTAAATGATAATGATCTTGAAACACAAACTGTCAATAAATTCTTGTATTTTTCCATTTATTTACTTTGATCCGACAAAGCAACCAATAGATATCAAAGATGGCATAACCAAACTGACTTTCAAATATACACTAAGCGCTGCTACAAATAACCCATACTCAGTTTACGCACTTGTCCTTTATGAACAGGATGTTGAAATGAGAAAGACTGATGGAAAATTAATCCTGAGGTCTATGTAATCATTCATCAATTCATAAATCATATTCAATAAATGATCATATTTATATAACCCATTATATAAATATGAGTACTTATCATCCATATGGAGTAAAACTGTCAGAAGGACAGAGGAAGAAACTAGCAAAAGCTTACAGAGATAATTCAGCCATTACCATCAGATTGAGTAATGATGAGTTAAGCGGAAGTGACCAGCTCATGTTAACCAATAGACAAATCGCGAAATTAAAGAAAGCCAAAAGCTTGGGGAATGGATCAGACATCAAGATATCCAAAACACAGATCAGAAAGGTTGTTGTACATGGTGGTTCTTTGTGGAGCAGTTTGTTCTCTCTTGGTACAAAACTATTACCATATGCAACCACAGCTGTATCCAAAGCAGTCCCAGCATTGGCCACAGGAGCATTATCAGCTCTTGGAAGTCTTGGTATTGATAAAATATTTGGGAAGAAACAAAAAGGTGGTTTCCTCATACCACAAAATAAGATCGATAAGTTAATTGCAAACAAGCATCTTCTAACTGAAAAACAAAAGAGAGACATATTAAATGCTCTTCAATCAGGTTCAGGTGTTGTCATAAAACCAACAATAAAACAATCAGGAGGTTTCCTTGGAACTCTGCTAGCTAGTATTGGGATTCCCATGGTGTTGAAAGCTTTGACTGGTAGTGGTTTGCATGTTGAAAAATCAAGACCAAAAAGATCGATACCTGTATATGTTCCTCCAACAAAGGGTAAAGGTAAAAACAGTTCAATGATGTTGATGCCATATCAACCACCACCTTTTTTTGGTAGTTGGCAGAATCCAATCAGTTATGGGATAAAAAAAAGCCCACCAAAAAAAAGAGAAAGGGGAAAGGTCCTCTACTAGGTCCAAACAGTCCATTCAACAACATTCCATTGGTTGGAGCCATTTTGTAAACAAACCATTATCTAACTATGATCTGAAAAATTGGGTGAAACAACTTGGGATAAAATACTTTAGAGGTGTTTTCAGCAAGGATGTTTTACCAAAACAAATCAAAAACAAAGAATGCGGAATAATCAATCTTGATGACCATATCGGACCTGGTACACATTGGGATTGTTACAGAAACATTGACAGATTTTGTGAATACTTCGACTCATTTGGATTAATGATGCCAACAGAGGTCAGTGAATATATGGCTACAAGTGGAAAACAATTAGTATATTCAGGGGATGAGATACAAGAACGTGATTCAGTATTATGTGGTTATTGGTGTTTGTATTATCTACTTGAAAGACAGAAGGGAAGATCAATTCTTGATACAATACATAACAGTAAATTTGATATGTCAGATACAAGTGTCAATCATAGATTTATCACAAATTATTTCAAAAATATCTAACTTATATATATAATGGTAAAATCATATTGTGTAAAACAGAAGAAACAAACTGAATGTGTTCCAGGGAGTGAACGATATGTTAAAGCTAATATATAGATTTAGGCCAGCCTAAAAGCGGACCTCCACTTGTTAGTCAGGAATAAAATAGCCCAACATGTTAGGCATATTAAGGCCATAATTATACGGATCCCACCTGAAAATTTATACGTGAAGGGTACGTCTAGAGTATGTGAGTAATACAGCTCTGTGATCAGAAGATTTGAGATTTTGCTATGGCTTTCTGGGTGTGAATAAAGTACGCGTTGTCCTTTTTTGTTCGCTTTAATCCATCGAGTAAGGCAGGAAATAAACGGCGAGGATTAACAAATGGTAAACGCCATAGCGTGCACTATTGACCGATGGATGTACGCGGGAGGTTGCTAAGCACGAAAGAAGCGTAAGAGTGCTTAGCAAACCTCCATAGTGCATCCATAACTCAATAGTGCACGTTTACCATTTGTTTTATAACGTAAAATTAAGACATTGGGACAACAGAAATCTTTTCATTGAGCTACATCACAAAGCGCTTTGGCTATTGAGTACGTCAGCAGCATACACCCATGGGCGAATAGTAGACATTAAATGAACCAGTCAGAGCGCGAGCTTTGCTTTAGTTATGTTTAAGGGCTTACTACAGTTTGTCCGAGACTCAGGAGCGTGCGCTACAATAGGCCGTTCCGAAATTCATCAGGGAACTGGGGCGAGTTTCAAATTTTAACCAGGCGATAATCTGACACCATCACATAAAAGATCATGTTGAGATTGGTCATTTGACCAAGTTTGATATTTTTAGGGTGAACATTGACCAAGTTATGGACCTTGAAATATGTTTAAAATCCAGGCAAACGTCTCTAATTTTGAGACAGCGTCCCCCAAAACCATAAAAACTCTTAAATTTTTTATATGATTTCCGTGATAGTCTTTCAAATGGGCAAGCATAGCGATTTTCATCTCAGCTTCTTTCAAATGGAAGTTGCATGACGGGATTTTACAGTTGTCACAAAACTGAAATTTTAAGAAATTTTAAGAGTTTATATGATTTTGGAGGACACTGTCTCAAAATTAGAGACGTTTGTATGGATTTTCAACCAAATTTCAAGCTCCATATCTTTATCTCTATTTACCCTAAAAGCATCAAACTGGGTCAAATGACCAGTCTCAAGATGATCTTTCATGTGGTGGTGTCAGTTTATCGATTAGTTAAAATTTGAAACTCGCCCCAGTTCCCTGCTGAATTTCGGAACGGCCTATTACCTGCTAGATCAGTCAGTATTAATCGCGCGAGCAAAAATGACGCAAGTAAATCTAAGAAAAACGAAACCACATTTAGCACTTGAAAGGTATTTAATCACTTTAATATACGTAGCAATAGTTTGAACTGCTTTCAAACATGTGTTCAAGCCTAGGGCCAATAATAAATGACTGAAAAGGTGCATAAATAACCGGTAAAAGAGAGTTAAATTTCATTCTTGCTTTTTCGCACGCGATCCATGACGTCACATTAGCGTACGCTTAAATAAAGGGTATGCGCAATTTAATTCTCGTCCAAGGTTGTAAAAACCTGTCTTTGATCGAGGATTGCTCGAGAACCTGCGGTACAACCTATGTTGAAATTTTCACAGTTGCGATTTCTTGTGGTGAATGATTTTTAGAGCCAAACTTTTTAAAAAATCTGTAAGAGAGATTTTGAGCTATTTTTGATTTCACATTTTCTTATTACGCAAAAAAAAATCTGTCTTACAGATTTTTATTTTACTTTGCCCGAGTGTTAAATCAGAGCCAATTTCTTATTCCTCAAATTTTGAGGTGGGGTCATACGGATAGGTTCTGAGAAACGCGTGACTTAACCTACTAGTGCCCAGTCTCTCATTGTGGTCTCGGTCGCTCATTTTACCCATTTGTTGACGTTTAATTGTTCAAATTTCACATAGAATGGTAAAAGACTTAAGCAAACAGTAAATGGTGAAAGGGAAAGCAGCTTGGAACCTTTTACAAAGGAGTTAAAAGTTCGGCTCTTATACTCCATTAAACCTGTACAGTAAGCAAATCTTCTAATATTTCAAAGCTCTAATTTGTAACGGTCATTTTGTATTTTTGTATTCATTTTCATTTAGCCCCCGTAGAAGGTTTGTTTTTCAAACCGAAATATCGGGCAAATATATTATGTATTTGTTTTAATTTCATCGCTGTTTTATTTCTTTTCCTCTCTTCGCCGTGGGGATCAGTCTACCGTTTTTGCACTGTACAGTAAGCCAACTTAAAAATATATAGCCCCTTCCTGGGAGCGAGGAAAGCGCTGATTTCGCGACCGAGACTACCAAAACGCGGCGGCTTAGCTGCGACCTTGAAAGCGCATAGAAAATCAAGGATTCAACCAAATTTACCTTTTTGCCCTGTTGCGTCGTGTTAACGAAAAACAATTTTGGGGGTTATAAGAAAGAGGGACTTCCACTCAGAAGCTAGTAGTCTAGCCCGGGTTGTGAAAGTAAAGGGTTCGGGAACTTCGAGAAACGAGAATCGGGCCTCTGATATATTGCTTTTTGCAAGTCGGGTCCTTAAAAATCTAAAACAGATCAGTAATATTGTTCCAATCGTAGAAGAAAGTGAGGAATCTTCTGGGGCGCAGCCCCTGATCGATCTGTGCGCCCCCACCCCGTGCAGAAATTTCCGCGGGAAAAATCCGCGGGAAATAGTGGTGAACGGCAAAAATTTCCCGCCATTGAGACAAAGCATACACTGAATTTTCAGTTGGATCGATGTCAAGCCAATTGTGAGGTGAGTACAATTGTTTTCTCTCTTTTTTTCTCTAAACATAAGTTAAGGCTGGACATCTTACATTCCCAGACCCAGGCCCGCAGCTCAACCGAGGCGAACCGGCGTCTTTTTGTCGTCTTGGAGTTCCTGTTGAATTCGCGTCGAGCTCGTGTCGCCAAAGACGCCAGGGTGTCGCTAGGCGACATTTTTTTTTTGTGACCAATCGAGTTGTGTGATATACTAGGTTGTGTGGGTGCTTTCAGAAGCACTCTTTGGCAAATGTTTGGTGTTAATTTCTCAATTATTTGCAAACATAGCTTTATATAGGGGCGAAGATATAAAAACTTTAAGACCGGTTTTCTAAGTTGTCACCGTGTTAAACTGCCAAGTTTTATTTTCTTTTTGTGTAAGATTTTGATAAAAGCTTAATCATTGAACTTAAGACTTAAGCTTAAGGTTATGTTATATTTTTGTTGCAGAATGCCATCCTTCAACAACTTCTTTGCAAGAAGAGGTAAGTTTAAGCAGGCTAAAAGAGTTCAGTTCATAAGAACAAGTATAAGCTTGAAATCCCTAGCTATTTCGAGCATATGCAGTGTAAGTTTGTGAAGTTTTAAAGCTTAAATTCTGTGAAAGTGGAAGAGTAAGCTCTTTTTTTCATATTTAATAAAATTGTTCCTTTCTCCTTTAGGAAATTCTAATGTAAGCTTGATGTCTGCATCAAGGGCCGGGGGACGGCTAGTGGGATGTAAGTTACCTCTTACCTTTATGACCTTCTCAAAATTGTAAAATGCGCGAACTAGTATTGTCGAGTACTTACTAGTTCCAGAACTAATCAATACAGGGGCAAGAATTAAAATTAAGAAAACCATGCACAAAAGTAATGGACAGCAACCTATGTAATAATAATTTACATCAAAATTACAAAAGGTACAAGGGTACAAGTAAAACTTAGTCATCTCTCCACATTGTGACACATCAAGGAGTAGATTCATCGTTTTATTTTGGCGCTTGGATTTGCTTAGTAATTGCACTGAATATGGGATGAAATACTCGACTGAAACACTAATTCTTGAGAAGGATTTTGTCATTGTTCTCTGTTCTTAAAAAATTTCCAGAGAAGCACTCATTTCTAGATGTTTTGCACCTATCAATGTCAAGCCAGTGGGGCGGGGGAAGGGGGGGGGGGGACGGGGCATAGGGCAGGGATTTGATCGATTGCTTTGGCCTGGGGGTAGGGCATTTGGATTTTTCGCAAACATATGACCACAAATTATTTCCCTGGGTGAAGAATTGCAGTTACATTTGACCTCACATTTTTGCCCCAGGGGTAGGGAATTTTACAGCAATCTTTTGGAAAATGTCAAATCCCTCCCCTATGGCCTGGCTTCCCTCTGCCGCCTTGACATTGATAGATGCATTATGGTATTAGAGATATGTATTGTGTTTGTTCTTTGAAATTGATTCAGGAGATTTATTGGGATTTTTATGCTTATTTAAATATTACATTTCTTAAAGAAAAGCAAGAATAGCATTTTTTCTTGAAACAGAATTAAGCCAGAATACACGTTTTTAGAAGACTAGCGATCATTGTTATTGTGTTTGTGAGCAGACTAACCCCATGCATATAATACCATAGAAAGGAAGTTTTTAAAGTTAACAAGAGTCAACCTTAATAAGCTTCACCAATAATTATTGTAATTGATTTACATATCTTTGTTAAATTATACTGGACTTATCTTGGAAATTCTTCAATAAGGTCAGCCTTTTATCCCTTTTCACAGACACTGGAAGAAGGGGACCTGGTGAGTTGCTAAGAAACAGTCAATGTCATTACCTGTTGCTAATTTACTTTTCCAAAAGAGTTTTTTTTTCTTGGTTCATATTATACAATAACTCATCACCAATCAGTTTTCATTGTTTCTAACCTTTTCAGCAGCCAATGGTGAAATATTAGATGGTGAGTTAAACATATATTTTAGAGTACGTAACATAAATGAAAATTCTTTGGTGGTGGTGAATCAAATATAAATTTAACAATGAAATTTACTGTCAGACTTGTTCAAT
Organism: Micromussa lordhowensis; assembly: GCA_964020085.1. Taxonomy (NCBI): domain Eukaryota; kingdom Metazoa; phylum Cnidaria; class Anthozoa; order Scleractinia; family Lobophylliidae; genus Micromussa; species Micromussa lordhowensis. Next base: position 32,293,733 of record OZ026595.1, read on the forward strand.
CCCAAAGAAGGGAAAGATATAGCCTTGAATGCTTCATTGCCGTCCATATCCCTGCCCATCTTCCAAAGGCAAGTTCAGGAAGGCATATGATACATTTACTTCCCATATTGCCTGTATTTAAGACAGGATAGTACAGGTAAGGGTGGGGGAGTCATCGCTGGCATGGTTCATGAGCAGAAAAAAATAGTGAATCACCAATATCAAATTTCATTCCTTATTGGCTGCAGAATGTGTCTGTCATTCAGAGTGGATTTTTTTGCAAACCCTATATACTTTAGTATAATTTTCAGCAATTTAGCAATTATTATAGTCTGCAGCTTATTTCAATTACATGATGGCAGTCAACTGAGGTACATGTACAGTAAGTGTACCGAATATTGTTAAAGTTTCCATCTTTCTATCTATAAAAAAGAAGCACACCTGAAAGTTACATCAATGTCCCAGTCTTCTTTGAAATAGTAGTCATGATCCAGAATATTGACATTAGTGGGAACTAGGTGTATTGAGTAATTTACTTTGTACATATTGCATGGTCACCTTGGATAAAGCCAATTAAATTTTTAATACTAACATGATGCAAAAAAAGACTAAGAATTTTTCTTTTCCACTTTTTGCAGCGAGGAGTGGAGCTGATAATAACATTGGTGAGTTTAAGAGTATAGCCTGTGCAATTGTTTTGGTCTAAACAATGGGCATTTTTCACTATTGGATTGTGATAAGGATTGTTAATTCAATTACATGCAGTCACCTTAATTAATTTAATGGCCATTTCTTAAATATTCTTAAGCCTCTACCTTTCAAGAGTTGTAAGTCAGGGTGTTTAATTATTTTGAAACAGGTGATGGTGAAATGCCCGTAACCCCAGCTGTGCAATCTGTAAAGGGTCCCTGTAGAGCCACCTGCAGGAGCCCCTCCAGTGGCACTCACTCTGCCACCTGCTGCTGTCCCACCTGCTGCCACTAGACCTGCTGCTGTACTGCTAGACCTGCTGCTGTGTTGCTAGACCTGCTGCTATGCCACCAGCTGTTCCACCTGCTGTTGCTTGTTCCACTTTAGTCTCCTTCGTAGGCGTTATTAGGGTCATCACGCAATGATCCTCCCCACTAACGGCTGCTCACTCGAGCTCTGCATTCCTTTCCCTCAAATTGACCAATAAGGAGAAAGCTTCCATTTTTGGAAACCTGGTCCTAGTCCCTCTCATTACTTAAAAACAAACATGGCGGATCTCTCCTCTGCTTTTTCAGAAGTGTGTAAGAAATTTGAGTTTAGCAACTCAAATAACACTCAAAAGGAAGTATTAACCCAGGTAGTGCTCAAGAAAAAAAGATATATTTGTTAGCTTACCTACTGGCTTTGGTAAATCTGTCATTGTTCAAGCTCTACCTATAGTTTTCGATTCCTATACTGGCAAGTCTGGCCATATAAATTTGTGATAATAAAATTATAATAATAAAACTACTTAGATAGTGCTTAACCAGTTTTGTTCTAAGCCTTTGCTTTCACTGACTAAAGATCAGTGCGAACGCTTATGACATCGTAGGAATGTATCCTCTAATTTCATCTCGTTGAGAGTGGTTGTTATGCGGTGATTTACGCAACCTTCAGATTTGTTGTAGTCGTTTCATACATCTTCCACTTGCTGAATAAGTATAGACTTCAGCTCAGTTTTTATGTCTTGGACATGTTCTTCTGCTTTTTGGTATTTCACAAAAGACTTGTAGCATTTACCACTGTTTTCGTTGATACACGACTTTCGAAAGCAAAACACGCGCAGAAACGTGTCTAAAATTTCAGTTAATCATACATGTTATGGACAGATCAGATCGAAATCCCCCAATCACAGCCCACTAGCATGATGTATAGAAGGTCTGAAGGTCACATTAATGGCTGCATGTGATTGGTGGATTTTGATCAGATCTGTTGATAACACACAGGACTGATGGAAATTTTGATCCGCTGGTGTAACAAAGGGAAAGACATGCAGAGCTTGAGTGAGCAGCCCCCCAGGGGGGGGGGAACTCCCATATGAAACAGACGGGAATGCTCGTCGTCTCGCTTAGGGGTGTAAATTTTGGATTTTGGTCTCGCTTAGGGTGTTCCGGGCAAAGCGCCAATATTTTATGCCGCCAAGGTCTCGTTTAGGGTTCCGCGAAAAAACACAGAATCATGCGAAGAGAAACAGAAGTCAAATTTTCTTTTTAACTTGTTCTGTTTACCACATTGCCTCTGTGATTATAAGCTTAATTTATGACAATGCTTTTAAAAACTACTTTTAGATAAAAACATTCAATGATTATGTCTTTATATCATTAAAATTCATTGCATGTCGTATTTGTTTGTTTTTAAGCGGTCTCTTTTAGGGGTCAAAATTTGCTTGAGCCATGTTCAGATTGGTCTCCTTTAGGGGTCACAAAAACCTTGAGCCATGCACAGATGGTCTCCTTTAGGGGTTAAATTCAAAATTTCCAACGAGCATCCCCGTCTATTTCATATGGAAGTCCCCCCCCCCCCCGGGGGAGCAGCCGTTAGTGGGGATGATCATTGCGTGGCGACCTTAATAACGGCTGCGAAGGAAACTAAGTTCCACCTATCAGGTGTTATTATTTAGTGACTGAGATAACATTGTTATTCAACTTATTTTGAAACAGGTCATGATGAAGAAATGCCCACGGGTAGAGTTGCCCCAGAACAAGCTGCACCTGCAGGAGCTCCTGCAGGGGGTGCAGCACATTACCAAGAAGGAGCGGCTCCCCCTGTAAGAGCTCCTCCAGGTGCAGCAGGTGTCCTGCCACCACCAGGAGCCCTGCCACCACCAGGAGCCCTGCCACCACCAGGAGCCCCGCCTGTTGTGCCGCCTGGGCCTGAGCGGCCAAGGCTGACAAAGCAAAGGAGTAAGTGATAACTGAAACATGTATATTAATACTGAATACATTGTACAAGACTATTTTCAAATGGGAGTTACAATCAAAATATCAATAAGGAAGTGAAAATCTAAAAGGCTTTTTTGTATTTAAGAAGAAACATCGAAATGCTATTGTCTAATTTTGAATTTTAAGCTAATTAAACTACACCATTTCTAGCATAATTAAAGCTAAAAAAGTGCTCTCCAAAACGTTTTAAACAGTTAATGAAATTCTATGTTGTGTCAAGGAAAAAATCATAAAAAAAATAGTTGGAAGGTTTTTCTCTCTTTAAAAATGCTTATGATGTGAGAATGATATTAGTATAACCATTCTACATTTTTTTGTTGACACCACTTTCATGATATTTTTTAATGAAGTTTAGTTTTGTTTCCACATTAATACATTACAATCACTTCCAATGATAATAAACTGAGAACAATAAATGCAGATATTAAAACCTCTTAGCTTCAATTTGTCTTTGTCCTACTGCTGTCATCAAATGTCCTATTGTCTCCATCATGTGACAGAAATTGAAACAAAGAAATATCACCCAACTAGTTTGACAACTGAAGCCAGTAGCATGAGAGGATAATAAATTTTGCCTTATGTCATTTTCTTTTTTTCTTTTCAGTCAAATGTTTCACATGCAAGGGTTGGGGGCACTCCTACAGGGAGTGTCCTTCAGGACCAGCCCCTCAGTTTTGGCGGGCTGGTCGAGGTGGCAGCCACTTTCGTCGTGGCCATGGTGGCCACCGTGGCCGGGAGGGTGGCAAAACCACAAATAATGTCACCTTAAAATTTTTTTAATTGCTGAATTTTGTTTTCTTTTCCAATATAAATTTACTTTTCAGAATATTTCATTTTTTTACAGGTTTATAGTTTCTGTATCTTTAAGAAGTTTGTATATTTTGATTAAAATGAAAGATTTGATTTTAGATGTTGAATTTCTTCTTCTTGTATCTTGCATACCTCTGACTTAGTCAGAGTAAATTATTTGTGACACTGACAGTACTGTGGTAAATTAAAGTGAAAATAACACTGTACCACCAATGAATCTCCATCTGCTATAGCTCATCCATATTAGCTACATGTATGCTGCTATGTACATTCTTTGCTTGAATTTGATTTTGTTTTGTAAAAAGTTCATGGAAGTGCATTGTATATGAGCTATAAAAAATTCCATGTATGAGAATTTTTGGCTTACCTAAATGCCATATGCTTTTTTGTATTCTCAAACATACTGTACAAACAGTTTACGCAGTCATTTTTATCACCTATTTCTTAAGTTGAGCTTTTGGTTACTTATTCCTGTTGATCTTTGGATCTTAATACAGAACAACCCAATTTTCAAAAACTAACAATTTTTGTGGACAACTGTTTTGGCTCAAATTATGTGGTAACAAGTGACATTTAACAATACCACCAGTTTGTTCCCTGATAAAGATTATTCAGTAATGTGGCTAAGATCATTAGGGGGAGTGTACATCAATTGACCACTTTGTTTAGCCAATAGTTTTAGTGGTTGCAACTGGTGACATATCAAAACAGTTATGAGTGGCAATAGCTCTATACTGACTAAAGATCACCAGAATGTCAGAAACATTCCATGGCATTAAATTGGCTAGCAACCAAAAAATCACAAAAAGTGGATATCCCCTAACTGATCATTTCATCCTTCATTAACAATCAAGCAACAAATGAACAAAGCGTATCGTAGTAATGTTGTCATAATTTGACAATTGCCTGATTTCAAACCGTGAGGGACTAGGTACGAGTCTGTTAATTATGGGATAAGCAACTATTGATCCACATAGTCAGAAAGATCAACACACCGAGATTCACAAAATCCCCAAGTTGGGTATTAATCTGGTCAGTTCTGACTAACATACAGGGTCACGGTTAATAAATGTCAAAGTCTATCGTTTAATGGAAAATGGCAAAATGATAGCTCTTTAAATGTCACCTAAAATAAAGAGTTTGTATTGATTGGACAGAGTCAGGACTCAAAATTATAAGTCTTTGTATGGATATTTGCAACTTTTGCAAGGCTCCCATCTGAAAAGTCTTAAACTTCGCTGGGTATCTTCTCTTTCTTTTGGAAACATTTCTGGGCTCTTACTTCGGGTAGAAGACACAGTACACTAAACAAAAGAACGCCGCTAAACAAACCTATTGTTTTCCTCGTTCTTTTGTCCTTTTCTCTTCTATTGTTGTACGTCAGCTGTGTCTTCTGCTGTCTTCTACACGAAGTAAAAGGCCATTTCTGTAAGATTTTTAATCGCCCCAGTCCTCCCGTGTTTCTGCCGCACTTCACGAAGTCTCGCGCCTCCACTCAGCGGATTCTCGCCACTCGAGAGGAGCACTGGGAAAGGACATTTGGGGTGAGTTTAGTATCGGAAGAATTCGTTGTCAGTTTGAAAGATCACAAGGAACGCGTACACGAAAGGTAATTAACAAGACACGCGGTTGAAAATTCGAACTTGAACGCCATGAAATGTTGACACAAGAATAGTTACTTTCTTGAAAAGATTAAAAGGTGAGCCATCTAATAAGCTTATAAATCGTTTTTTTCAAATTTTAATTGTTGATAGCGGTAGGCTTTTAATACGGGTTAATTACAGTTTTAAAGTGTAAGTAAGCTCATTTTATACTAGATGTTTTATTTGGTCAGCACACTGCAGACCTAAAGGTAAAAATCAGTCTGCATAATGCTGACTGAGAGTAAAATGCAGACTGCAGAGCAAACACTTTTTAACTGAATGATGTTACTATTTCCACCTTTGAGACCTAACCGTAAACAGGCTAACTGTAGCATTATTTAGGCTAAACTGAGTGATATCCAGGCTAATTGGAGTGATTTCGAGTCTAACCAGAGGGTCATTCAGGCTGACCGGAGTGTAGTCTTTTACTACATTTAGCCTTAATAATCATGTAATACTACCAATTTCATCGATATGCGATCCCCAAATCAAAACTCTTGCCAGCATTTGGCCATTTGCTTCCTTCAATCATGCCTTCCCTATATGGTGTTATAGAAGTGCTGGTCTTGTTTTCAAAAATAATGCAGCCACTGTATAGCCTATTCGTTCAACATGGTTGCTTGTTATTCTCCAAGTCTACTTCTTTTTTCACCAACCGTCCATTTGTCTTCCTTTTCCCATCCGGAATAGCTAATCAACTGTGGAGGTATTTCTGTACATGTAGATTCTCAAAATTTTCTTCACAAATGTCTTCCTAGCCTGTGTTCAGACAAAACTAAACCCTGGTATAGTCTGTCTGTGAATCAGTGAGTCACCAAAAGCTTGTACCGCCCCCCACGTGTTACCAGGGCTTTCTATAATAGGTTCCAATTGTGTCTTGCATAATTATGGCTGTTCTTTCATGCACCATGATTGGATGAGTGAATCTCGTGGAACCATGGTTACGCTCTTGATGAATACCAGATACACAAAACAAACAAGGCAGCTGGCAGCAATCATGAAATTATCATTTAAGGTGGTAAAAAGCAGTTTGAACTATCTGGCAATCTTCTCGATGAATGGGAATCTGTGAAAGTTTTTTGGCACAACGATGCATTTGTTAATCTCCCTGCTGGTTTCGGAAAATCTTTCATCGTTTGATACCTGCTGATTGTCGTGGATATTGTTCATTCTAAACCAAAACATGCATACATGACAAGTTCCTAAAATGTAAATCCTGTGGGGCTGTGAATGCTAACCGAACGTTCAAAGTGGCAAAGAAAATAAACCTACCATCGTGTTACTGTTAGCAACTCCGAATAACATTTCAGTAAAACTTTCACATTTAATTATGCCTCGCCAGGTAATTTTGTGATCGCAGCCATGTTCGTTTTGTGTATATGGTATTCATTACGAGTGTAACCATGGCTCCATGAGATCTACACGTCTCATCACGGTGCATGAAAAAAAAGAGCCATATGCAAGAGCCAATTAGAACCTATTATAGAAAACCTTTGTGACACACGGGGAGGCAGAACAAGCTTTTAGTCGCTGATTTGCATACGGACTATACCAGGGTTTAGTTTCGTCTGCAACACAGGCTAATGTCTTCCCCTTTCGCAGAAATCTTGCTGCAATGCTCACTCTAAACCCCTGCACAAGCAAAAGACCACTTGCCAAAGTAAGCTTAAAGAATAACAAGCAACCATGTTAAACAAAGAGGCTACATAGACTGTAGTGGCCGTCATATAATGAAAACAAGAGAGGCGCCCCTACATGTATAACACCAAAATAATGAGGAATGCATGATTAACAGAAGAGAAATGCCAAACGATCAGCAGAGGTTTGATGCAGGGTCGCATATCAATGAAATTGGTGGAAAGATCAGTGCCTGATACTATTATTATAACACAATAATTATATACTTTTGAAGTCTGTAGTCTGCAGTCGACATTTTAATCTTAGTCTACATTTTACCTAATCTCGGTCTGCAGCCCATAGTCTCTGTCTTACACTTACGATTTTCAGTTTGATTATCAGCAAAGTGGAAGTGAAGTCTGAACATCTTTTTACATTAGTAAATTACATGTACATAGACCATCAAAAAATATTCAATTGTATATACATTTCCATGGCTTTTTCATAAAATAACCACAGAATCATAAAAATAGAACAGCTAAACTCTTGGATTTTGCCAAGCAGTACCATCATTCAGAGTAAATTATGCACTGCATAAATTAGTATCTTTAAAACATAAAGGACAAAGATTCTACTCCCATAATGTACTTAAATGTTTGGTGTTATTGGCCTAAGGGGTAAATGAATATCTGTAGGTCTCTGGTTAGAATCTACATGTAGGTGTAGTTTATATAACAAATTAGGTGGCTATTGTGTTATTTGAAATTAATTTGTTTATTTATACTTTTATTCTGTTTGCAGAACGCTAGCATGGTTACAGTTTATTGGTTCTATTTAAAACTCAAATCTTACAAGAGGCATGCAGGTTGTGGTTTCACTAGATAGTAGAAACTAAAGGTAACCAGGGTTGTGGGAGTACCATTTCAGATTTTTGTGATCCTTGTCAGCAAAAGCTTGTATCAAGTATATGTTGCTTGAATAAAACATTAACAACCCTCAATCAGTCTGCAGCCTTTGTCAAATTTACTTTCTAGAGTCTACTTCATTTTTGGACTACAGTTATTACAAAATTCATGATTGTTGCTTCACATGAGTACCGGTAACTGTGTGAATCGGTGAGATTCTTTTTTTTTCCAAAATCCCACAAACTAATTACTGGATGTGGTGCTACATACAAAAGGATTCAGTTTTAGCAATTATTTAAGTTCATTAATACCTTAAGACAGAGGGTGTACATATGTCTTAGAACAAAGCGAAAACCAAAACTATAGTGGCTAGGGAAACTTTGCTTGAACCCCTAACAAGTGAGCTTCTCTTTTTCAAGGTATGCATCTATTTATCACACCTGCCTTAGACTTTGTTTTAAAACTTCTTGACAAAAAAAATATTTGTTTAATTTAACTCTTGCACATCGCCATTTTATGATTGGGGTCCTGACTCTGAATCGGTGAACGACTTGTTGTTGCTCCAGCTATGCTGCTCAACATGATGTCCCCCTTACCTCTGCTGCTAGTTTTCTCGGTGAAACTTGGTCATTGATCAGCAATGTTAGGAAAATTGATTTTTTATTGTACAGCGTTAAATATTAACTGTGCTTTATTTTGTAAAGTCCAGAGTTTTATAATAATTAGTAATAACTGCTTTTATAACACAACTAAAGCAAAGCGTATGCTCTGATTGGCTAATTCAGCATGTACTATTTGCCCATGGGTGTATGCTGCTGACGTGCTCAATAACTAAAGCAAAGCGCGCTCTTTGTGATGTAGCTCAATTTGTCCACAACATTTTGACCACTGTGATGACGTGTGTCGTTGTCAATAAGAGTACAGACCATGCTAAACCACATTCAATTTGTTTTTTACCAGAATATCAAAGATAACGAAATAAATATTTGTCTTGACAAGTGAAAGCACCGACTCAGACTTGAAAGTGCATGTGCTGCATTATGCAAATGAGCTGCTTGTACGCATGAGACTTTCCTTTCAAAACCTTTTACAAACTCGCTTGATATGCAGAAACAATACAAAAAATGTTTGGAAAGCGAGTAATGACACATACTCGTTGTTGGTAAGATTACAGACTATGATAAACCACACATTTCAATTTGTCTTTTACCACAATATCAACGTTGAAGAAAATGTTTTTCTTCAGAGTGCGACCTGAAAAAGGCATTGCATGACACATTGATGCCAGCAGCGTGATATGGACTCTAAAAGACTTCTGTTGTTCCAGTGTCTCAATGTTATGTTATAAAACAAATGGTAAATGCCAGAGCATGTATTAGTATATATCACGCAAGTGAATAGTACTTTTTGTGCACGCTGATTGGCTAGCTTGCAGGTGATTAGCCAAGTACTATTCACCTCCGAGCAGCCAAAGACAAACAAAAAGGCTTCTGTCGCTATATTTTAACTATGAAGTTACTCTTTGGGCCGCTAGTTATTCAGCTTGTGTGGTATATACTAAAACAATTATTCACCTCAGTATCTGTGAAAGTGGTGGATATTTACCTCCACTTCGGTGAATAATTGTTAACTATTGAGTTATGGTGCACTTGGGAGGTTGCTAAGCACTCAAAAAGCTAGAGTTGCACTCGGCTATCATCTTGTGGGACTCTTACGCTTCTTTTGTGCTTAGAAACCTCCCGTGTGCACCATTTAAGCAATAGACCACAAGTTTCTATGGTTTATAGGCTGATAAACCACACGGGATGTTGATAGAACACGAGAAGAATTTGTAAACCACGAGCCGCTGGCGAGTGATTTACAAATTCTTCGAGTGTTCTACCAACATTCCAAGTGGTTTATCAGCCTATAAACCATAGAAACTTGTTGTCTATTGCTTTTATATAATAATTCAGAAGGCGTGCGATTTTTCCATGGGTTTACCGGCACAATAAAACATAGCTGATGAACCAATCAGAGCGCGTGCATTGATTTTGTTATTGTATAAAACTCGATAGTACACGCTATGGCGTTAACCATTTGTTAATTTCATGGCCACTGTTTGACTGTTAAATGAAGACATTTCTAGGCCTTAAAATTCTCATGCATTTAGGGTGACTAAATTCACAGGATTTTCGTGGGTTTTTAGTTCATAGTGTGATGATCATGGAAGTCTGGCCAGAAGAAAATAATCTACATTTTTGATATACATGTACAAAGCAATTCTCTATTTCTTTTTCAGTTTTCTTCATCAACACAACTCATGTATTTTAGATTCCATTCACCCCCTATCAGACAAATAAGAGATCAAAATGCATTGTTGGCCTCTTTTTTTGGACAGAAAGAGATTGGGGCAGAAAGAGTTGCTATGGCAACACCATTGAGGGTGTCATTTTGTTTCTTTTGTGATGCACATTTATGGTGCTAGGTTTCAAGAACACTGCTTTAATGTTTATTCAGTATTTACCATTTTTAGTTGCAAACAATGTGACGTCATCACTGATCTAATTTGCATAATGGCAAAACGTGAATATATTCACGATATTTCAAAAAAAAAAACGTCATTCCTCAGTACTTTAAAGGGCCTTTGAAATAAGCAGAAATTATTTTTCATGTCATATGCGTCCATTTAGTTTTACACAGAAATGTGTTTCTCTTGTGAACAAAAATAAGGGTTCCCGGTCCCCCACAGCATTTTTTTAAGATCTCATCCTAGACCTCGCTGTGTATTGGCCGCTCTAACAGGCGGGGGTTTCATGAAGGCACCACCATCACTCATTGTTGCCGGGCATTTACTAACACTTCCCAGAGGGGTTTTTCAGTGTTAGTTCCTAAATTGGACCAAGCTTGTTTGACTTCTGAAGCAAATGTGTTTTTAATTAAGAACAAATTTTAGTCAACTATCAGTCGATAGTTTCTTAACAGAAACACTTTATTGTCTAAATAATCTATTATGTTAACTGCAGTATCCATTATTGTACAATCTTAAATACCCACTAATGCTATCAAATTAACTGTTAATCCAACCTATTAACAGAAAAAAAAGAATTTTTTATTTAAGTTGGAAGTTATTTCTGACATTCCATTGATAAAGCTTGTAAACATTCTATGAAATAAAATGAAACTTACAATAAACCCTAGGGGCTTCTGATCAGTTTTGATAATTCATGACATCATGCTCAACCTCATCCAATAATTGTTTATTATTCTCAGTTTTCAATCTATTACTTATATTTTACCACTCAATAATATTCAGCAATTACATGTATGTTCTGTCACCATCACACTTTCAAGTGGACCACATAGTGGACTATTGACACTATACATAAATGATTTGTACATTAACGGTCTGTGCAATGTTCCAATGTATTTTAGAAAACAGTCCTAGGAAAGCACATGCGCTGATTGGTTAAAAACTGTGTTTGTATAACTCAATACAGACACCGAACTAGCGTGTTCTGTTCATGTAGTCATGGCGCGAGCAAAGAGAATTTACATTTTGATAATCAAAGTTAACAAGTTGTTTTCCGTTTTCTCGTCGTGGTGTTTTCTAAAAGAAATAGATAACATGTACTCCGTGTTTCTATCGAGTTATACAAACACTCGTGAAAGTTTGGGAGAACTCAAAAAAGCTGTGGAAACAATCACCTGTGGCTCGTGTTCGCACAGCATTTCTCGTTCTCCCAAACTTCCACTTGCGTTTGTATAACTCGATAGAAACACGGTACATGTTTTCTATTTCTTAAATGCAGCTGGCATTTTGTAAAAGAAAATGTCATTGGAATAGCTCCTTTCTCTTTTTCTGAATGCTGTGGAACCCAGGTTGTTCATAGCTATATTTTTAGCTGACCCTTGCAAACATCTCAGAGCTGGCATCTGCATAGCAACGTACTGGAGGCTGCCATCTGCTCTTACAGGGTGTAAATGAAGAAGTTGTTTGGCTTGAGTCATTAACCAGCTGATGCTCAAAAGTACACTCGTGCTTAATATTTTAGTCAATGACTTCATTTTACATGTGTGAATTAGTCTGTCCAAAATATTTAGCCAATTATAAAGGGGTTACAAATGAAAATTTATTTACTGTGAACAGTACAACCCCATTTACACCACATGCACAGTACAACCTTGCACAAGGGAGCTGGCATCTGCCTCAGGTTTAGCCATCTGCTCAGTGTAACACAGAGCTGGCTTCAATCGCAAGTGTATGACCATCTGCTCAATGCATGTTAAAATAACAGCTGAGCTGGTAAAACAGTACCAGTGACCCATGCTGTCTGGTAAATTCTCTCAACATCATTTCATAACAATTCACAAAACACACACTTAAATTTTACTTATTTCAAAAAGCTATATTGCTTAATGAGGATGACCAACTTAGTGAATTTTATCATTTAGATGCAAATTTATTATGTAATTATGTTAGAAATGTGTTTTAATTAGTTTCCTTTTCCTAAGTAATAAACACATGATTAGAAACTTAACTCAAAATAGCTGACGTCATTACATGTATGTATTTTGTGAATTTTATGGTGATGGTTTACCCAGCATCCAGGGCCACCTCTTTGCTAGCTGCCATCTGCTCAGTATCAGTTACCAGAGTTCATGAATGTTGAAGCACATAATATTATGCATTCAGTGGCTTTCATAATAGACCCTTCTCCAAAATGGCGGCTGAAAATTCAAATAAGTCAAAATTAAAAACGAATACCAGCACTAGAAAGAGCACCTTAACTTTAGTAACCCTGCCAAGTTTCAGCACTTCAGGTGAAATATCAGCTGAGAAAAGGTAAGTTGAAAATTGTAAAATTTACAGACGTTTGTATGACTCGGGGTATTATGCATACCTCCAGTCAAACAAACGTCTGTAAATTTTTCAATTTTCACCATACATTTCCTCAGCTGATATTTCACTTGAAATGCTGAAACTTGGCAGGGTTGCTTAAGTTAAGGTGCTCTTTCTACTGCTGGTATTCGTTTTTTATTTTAGCTTATTGTAACGTATTTGAATTTTCGGCCACCATTTTGGAGAAGGGTCTATTCTTCTGCAGAATATCAATGGGAGCTGGCTGCATCTGCAGCAAAATGTAAGTTGAAAATTGTAAAATTTACAGACGTTTGTATGACTCGGGGTATAATGCATACCTCCAGTCAAACAAACGTCTGTAAATTTTTCAATTTTCACCATACATTTCCTCAGCTGATATTTCACTTGAAATGCTTAAACTTGGCAGGGTTGCTAAAGTTAAGGTGCTCTTTCTACTGCAACTATAGCAACTACAACAAAGAATAAACCCAATGCAACAATAATAATGGAATTAGTTATAGTTCTAAATCAGGTCTAGCAACAGAATGTTTGTCATATCATCATCTTAATAGTTGTATTCAATTCCTTTTTCAAATGTTCCTATTTTTATCCTATGACTCTATCATAGGCAACACTTCCATTAAATATGAATTAGTTCGAAAAGCATTAGTTAATAAAATCAAACACACAAGAGTTGCTTAAACCTGTGCAATTAAGCCTAGCTCTTTTCTGGCTAAAGTATGAGGGTTTAAAAACCAATACAAGTTGTACTGTATGCAGTGACTAAAAGAGAATTCATCATTTTTAACTGACATGCATGGTCACAGACCGAGCTTAAAAGCATGTACATGGTCATTCAAAGACCCACAGCTGCACAAACAGGTTGCAAGATAGTTAATCCACTAAAAAAGTGATATGTTCACACATACGCATTTCATTTGAATAGCACTGTACCATCACACCTTTATACATTTCTGCTCAAAATGCAGTGCACTACTCAAGAGATATGTCTGACTCAGTGGCTTTGAAATTGTGCCCACTTCACGGTTTAATGTCGATAGCCTAGTCCTGACACCAACTGGCTCACACATGCAGTCTGTCCATTTCCACAGCTCTACATGTAGCTTGCGTACTGGGAGTGTTAAGCATTCAACCTTTAAAGTGTGATGGATTAAAAAACAAAACAAGTTATAATGTATGCAGTCATTAAAGAAGATTTTACCATTTTTAATTGACATGCATGATCACAGATCCAGCTTAACTGTACGTACACAGTTTGATTAGCACTTCATTTCCTTCTTAATTATTTCATGTGGCCATTCACCGACCCACAGGTACATGTACACAGTTGCAAGTTAATCCACTAAAGCAGTGATACACTCACACATAATGACAACACTTTCACATGGTACTGTACCGTAACACATCTACCTTTGTGTAATTTTAGCTCAAAAAGCAATGGACTAGTTGAGAAATACTGCAATGCCTTTGAAACTGACTTCCCACTCCACCAGTCTGAGGGATTTAACCATTTTTAATTGACATGCATGGTCCCATATAGTGTAGAGCAAGGTCAACTGCATGTAGGAACACATGTTGATTAGCAAGGTATTTCCTTCTTAATGATTATTTTACGTTAGACATTTGCATATCCACAGCAACACAAACTGGTTGTAAGAAAGTTAAGTCACTAAAGTAGTGATGATGTCAAACATAAAAGCAACACTTTTGCTTAGTATTGTACTGAGTGTCATACCTTTTCTGCATTTTCTCAAAATGCAGTGGACTAATTGGGAAATACCTCAATGACTTTGAGACTGTGCCCACTCCACCAGTCTCTGAAAGATTCCATCTCGATATGCTGGTGTTAAAATCTCTCTTTCCTGACACTGAGTGGCTAAGGTATGCAGCCTTTCCATTTCCACAGCTCTAGCTCGGGTAGTGGGAGTGTTCACAGGCCTCAATCTATCATCATTTAGTAGGACATCTTCATGAAAAGCAAAGTCAGGATCCATGCCTTCTCCACCTGCTGATTTTGCTCTTGACAGTGCTACGAAAAGGGCTCCTGGATTCTTTGCTTCAAAGTCATGTTTTCCAGGGTGAATCACAATATATCTGAATGCCTCTCCTGTGCCTACAGTCATTCCTTGACATTTGTGGATTGTCGTTCCCCACGACAGTCTTAATGGAACCTGAACACGCTTACACCGGCATACACAGTCAGTGCACCGACTAACAGGTACAATTGGTACAACTGTGGGATCGTCATCCATATAGGGTGGACCCTTATATCCCGGAAACCGTACAAACACCACATCGGGTAATGGTGCTGGGTCATCCGTTGGTCTAGAACCATTATTGTAGATAATATCCACTACTGTGCCCACTGCTCCATTGAACAAGCCCCATGTAGCCTTCAGGTTTACTGTCAGCATCACCTTGCTTTCACGACAGAGATACAGAAGTGGCAGTAACCCACCTGCCTTATTGCTGTCGGCCTTCTGTGCATGCCTGCCATTATCAACTGCCTTAATCTTTGCTACTGGATGGTCTGGCTCTCGGTTACACTCTAGCAGCTTAGCCTTATTGCGTTCCCATTCCAAACGATGTGTTGGGAAGACATAAAGGCCTTGTTCATCCATCCTGCGAAGAAGGTCTTGACCATGGCTTATGCGTAGATTATGCCACTGGAACTTTTGTAGCCACTGCACTTGCTGGGGTGTTGTAGTATATGTTCTCATAGACATGAGCACATCTCTGAGCTGCTCCTCAGATTCAGTTTGCCTCACGATCTGAGTTAGCTCCAAGGCACTGTCAAAACTGGTCCACACCAACCGACCATGGTTAGATGGTGCACTACGGCTATGGTCGATGTACACTGGAGTGTCACACACAGGAGGTAACTGTACATCATCTCCCATAAGCACTACTACAGGAATGGCTCCCCAAAGCTCTTCTGCATTGGCTCCTCTGTTAACTGCATATCGTGTATGCTGTTCCATCCAGCCCAGTGTGGTTCGACCAAACATTGATCGCTCGTCACCAATCAGAACTTTCAGATTTTCACACCTGTTCTGAATTTTCTCTAACACAGGACCTGAAGGTACAGTTAGCTCGTTACAAGATCTTCCACCAGTTGGGATTCCTAAAAAGCTGTGAGCAGTACTACCTTGAACAAGATAGGCAGAATTCCCAGTTGGGGTTATGACCTGTACTGCAGCATTCTTTCCAAACAATTGCCGCACTAGCTTCTGAAGGCACTTGATAACATATGATTTTCCTGTTCCTGCAGTTCCAGAGACAACAAGTCGCAAAGGACGATAATCAAGCTCATTTTCGACAAGTTTATAGAGTGTGTGCAACACTAGAATGACTAGAGCTCTCTGATTGTCATTTAATGTCAATGGAGACACATCTGGTAATTCAAGGCCCACAGTCTCCTGTTCTTCAGCTTGCTTGATGGTATCTTCAAGCCATTTCTTTGGGTCTTTACCCTCAGGAAGATTGATTGAAATGCTGCTCCAGTCATACTGCTCTCCACCATCATCATAATCAAAGTCCTTCTCTACACCTTCATATCTCTGATTCTGGCCTGCATAGACATCAACCCAGTCAGGTTGTTCTTCTTCAACAGCATCATCATCCACATTGTCTTCAAATAATGGTTCTTGCGGGTGCTCGGCGTAATGCTGTGCCTTAGAGACTTGAGCCTTCACAAATGTTGGGCACTCATTAGTTGTGAGAAAGTCCTTGAAACGATTAATCCAAGATTCAGCCTCTCCTTTTACTTCTTGGATTTCAAACCAGTTTGGCCAGTGCAAGAGAAGCATTGACCTGCAGTAGTCCTCATTCAATGGCCACGTTGCATGGGTAGCACCCCCACTTACGACTGGAACCTTGCCATCCTTCGATGCAAACTGGTACCAGGAGCAACGCTGCTCTTGCGGTCTTGCAAGGTACTTATCCAAAGGCGTGCTGCGTGTCGCAGTGTCACCATCACGTTCGAGGCGCCTTGACCCTGTCATTGACAAATAAGTAAAATGTCGACTACAATGCCAAAGTGCTAATCCACTCAGCTCAAATGATGCCTCCGGCCCACTGATGTCTCGTCTTCCCACAGTCTTTATCAACATCTTGGCGCAAATTGATTTCCCAGTCACTTGGTCAGCATCGGCTGCATCAACAGCATTTACCATATCCTCAAAGAGGTCAGCAGTAGCACCAGTGGGTTCGCTGTCTTTGCATGCATAGCCACACACATAGTCGATTATAGCTATGATGTCATCTGTGCTAGGATTGTCTGGGGAAGAATTAGACAGAATCAAGCTTACATCCCCATTTGCTCTCCACGACTGCAATTGGTAAGACGAATGCTGAATAACACGTGGGTGGTCACGTGGCATCTCAAGGCGAGGGGCTCCATTGTGATCATTAACAATTTCTGGCTCACTGTGCAGTTTCTTCCCTCGGTGAAACTCACTTCCAAATTCCATGCGGCACACCCTCTCGTTAGGCTGCAATCCTTGCTCAGGATGACGAGGTGTCCTCAAGCAATAATCAGAACAACTGTGCAACCCAACTCGGTTCACCAAAAGCAAATGATCCTCCAGGATCGCATCTTGGGTTGAGGCTATATCCATTAGCATCTTTACCAGGGGATCTTGGTCATTTGGTATGGGGTCAGCTGACCCCTCGGGAAGAGGCCAGAGATCCATCCGTGGTTTTCCTTCTTCATCACTACCAG
This sequence comes from Micromussa lordhowensis, assembly GCA_964020085.1. Taxonomy (NCBI): domain Eukaryota; kingdom Metazoa; phylum Cnidaria; class Anthozoa; order Scleractinia; family Lobophylliidae; genus Micromussa; species Micromussa lordhowensis. The sequence goes on from OZ026595.1 coordinate 32,311,225, forward strand.
CTGGGTGTGATGCTGTCATGGATAGGTTTTCATCTGCCCACTGATTAAGTATGGCAGCACACTCATCTTCATCACAGTCATCTTCACGGGCTTGGTTCAAGAGCTCGTGTGGCTGTCTGTCTTCTCTCCAGCTGAGTTGGTGCCAGTGGATTTGACCCCGTGACTTGGCAAATTCGTACCGGTACCAATAGTCAGAGACACCAAACACAGGCTTTAGAACCTTGTCATGGTATGACTGAGTACGCAGGTCAAAATACTTTACGACAACATGGGTGTTCTCTTGCACAGCCTTGTAGCGGGCATTGCTATCTTCAGCAAGGTTAACTTCTTTCCCTGTGCTCAGCAAAATGTACTGTTCAAGTAGTCTTCTGAGTGGAGGAAAGTAAAACTCAGCACAACTTCCAGTCATAAAAAATGAAGGCAATCCTTTCTTCTCATTCACCATGAACTCAACCAAAGCTCGAAGCTCTCTCCGTCTTTGATGCCAATACTGTGCAGTGCCACGCAAATTTGCTCCAAAATACAACAGCTTGTTAGTGAATGAAGTATCCCCCCTTGCTAGCCTTTCTTGGAGATCTGCAACTGTTAAATGGGGGTCTCCTAGTTGCTGATCAACAAAGTATCTGCTCTGTTCTAAGGCACGCTTCCTCATGATCATGTTGTGTACAACAAACTTCCATACTTTGTGCCTAGCAAACCTCCCATCCTGATACCACAGCAGGTGCTCGCCCCAATCATGCAGTGTGGGACATGTCATAGGACGATTGATATGAAAATCACCTTTTCCATATGGGAACAAGCAAGGGAAAGCCATCGTGAAGAAATACGGAGTTGTAAACTCAGATGCTGGGGTTGTATCAATGCTCGGCCATGGGATCACAGGTCCTTCGTCACCTTGCTGAGCCCTTCCAGTTTCAGCTTCCTGGGGTTCGGAAACAACTTCATTTAAGGCCGCTTCAACCTGTGCTTGCACATTCACTCCTGGCTCAGGAAGAATAACCCCAGAGACTGTCGAGTCATCGTTTCTATCTGTTTCCCCTGCATCCAACTGCTGTGGGGCAGGACCTTGGTCATTCATGTGTTCTGCTGTTTCAGAAAACTCAACTGTTCTCAAATTGGGCAGCTCGCCATCAGCTGGTAAATTCTGAAGACGAGCCTCATCAATAATTATGTTGGCGTAGGCAGGATTGTTGCCCTTAAGCCAACGCAGTGCACTTTCTACCTGATGTCTTCTCACTTTAAAGTCCTTGTGGGTGTCATCTTTTCCTTGCCTTCTGACACGTATGATGTCCACTTCTGCTGGTAGACGTGGCAGAATAGTAGCTGGTTCTTGCACTGCTTGAGGGAAGGCAATGCAGTGACCCCTGGAGGCAATTCCCCCATGTTTCAACATGTGCACATGTACAGTGGGTGCTAGCCTAGCTATCAACATCTGTTCAGCATCTGACATTTCAGACAGTTCCTCAGGCACAGACATTGGATCCATATTGTTTTCATCTGACCATACTTTTGGCACCTTCTTATCTTTTCTGCAACGAGTACAAATGCTCCTTGTGAATTTGCCTTCCAATCTCCGTTCATTGCAAACTTCACAACAATTAAAAATATATGTCATTTGCTCCACCTCAAACTTCCGAATAGCAAAGTATGCATTGTCTTCCAACTGGCTGGATCCTGCTGGTGGCGGTGGTGGAAGATCTCCAACAACTTCACAGAGCCTTCTCTCCTCGTCAGTAACTCTCCTTTGATTTCGCTGCTTTCTTTTTCTTCGGTCATCATCTGTTTCATCTACACCAGGATGTGCAAACTCATAGACTACTCCTACTGCCCTTGCTCGGTCAATTAGACGACTATCTTCTAAGTGGCCATGGTTATCTATTTCGGGAACAGCCTGTTGTGTTTCCAGTAAGTTGCTTGTTTCAACAAAGTCTTCTACAGGATTCACCCTTTCAACATCTTCTGGTAAAATTAATGATTACTGTACATGAGCTTCAGGATATGTTGTGGACTGTTCTGTGTTTAAGGTAGTAAAAGAAGGGGAAAGGTATGGGAAAGGTAATTACCGTGTTTATTTTGTACCCTAGCAAGGTTTAATTTCCAGTAGTCAACCCAAATGCATTTGAATGCAGGTTCTTTTGTTAAAATACTATGCACTATTATTCTATGAATAATAACTTCTTTTGATTTTAATGTAATATATCAATTTACTTTCCCTTTGAATAAATTTCAGTTGTTGGTCAATTTACAAAAAGAACACTTGCATACCCTACAGAAATGAGTACATGATTGTATCTACTGAGTTCAAGTATCAAATTTGTACTAATTAAAATCTTTGTCTGTCCCTGATCACTTTCTCATTCTTCTGTTTCACACTTGCCAATTTTTTCCGTCCTTGCCAGGAGCTTGTTTTCAGGCTAGCTCAATCATTGTAAACAAGCATTGTGGGCTGCTGTTCACCACAAATGATTAATATGACAAGAAATTCATCAACAATGAGGCCTCTGGAGACCACTGTATAACCCAGATTTCATTCTGTTTCTCTTTAAATTAATGCAAACACATGCATGGATTGATCAATGCTTGTCTTTTATCATGCTTTTTGTGGTTGTCTGCTATGTCATCAGTTTTTGCCTGCATTCACGCTCTTGTCTGCCTCCTTTTGAAAATCCCCTTGCATTCTGAATTCCAAGTAGCCTTTGTGGTATACATGTAGGTATGGATATTTTTTGGAATCTCAATTTCATATTATGCATAAATTTACAAATTAATGCTTAATGTTTAGTTGTTGGCGAGTCACACAAAAAAGAAACAATAAGAATATCTACAACTGTAGCAGCAAATAGATGAGAGTATTAACCTGCTAAATAATATAATTTGCGGCTCAGTAAATTGAACTTGAAAAATTCCCAATAATTTTTTGTCATAATCCCACATGTACAGATTGGCAAAACGGTGAAATAAAATAAAATATCACCTTAATTGTACAGAAATTATTGGGTTCAGAAATTTCTGTTGTTTCTGATCTGGCCACAATGTTTTTAAAGATTCTATTTTGTAATAAAACATCTATTCTGTTCACCATTGTTGTAACAAACAGGCCTTCTGATAGGGTGCGATTAAGAAATGCACATTATGTGAAATTTTCAGGGGAGATTGTGCGATTAGAAAGGCCAATTGTGCAATAAATTATGTGAATTATGTGATTTTTTTCTAAGCAATTTAACCTTGTTTTATAAGGTTTCAGAAGACAAAAACCACTTCTGTGTTGCCCTAAAGACATTTTGAACACAAAGGAAAACATAGGAAAACATATAAAGGCAAATATGACC
>OZ026595.1:32319553-32374553 GCA_964020085.1 Micromussa lordhowensis
GTTGCGTGCATGTATCCCAGGTAAATTACGACAAACCTTCAGATTGTAACAAAATTGTTAGACGCAAATTCAACGAATCTTTTCATTTCTAAAATTATTTAAGCAAAAACTCAACTGCTAGCTCTTTTTTTTTTCGTATCAGACAGGGCAAAACCTAGTCGCAAATTTGCGACTATTCTCTTTTTTCTAGTCGCAAAAAGAAAAATTAAGCCGCAAACGTGCCCTTATCGGGCGCAATTTCGACCCGTGTAATTAATTAACCAGACATCTATTCTAACTTGTGTACTGGTTTGAAATTCTTGTCATATACAAATTAAGCCTAACATTATATTGTTTAGTGGTTGGTCACTCACACAAAAAGAAACAGGATTGACAGAATTTTATGCAGCATTTAGAAAAGACACAAAACCCATGAAAAAATATGCAGTAATTTACAGTACATGTATCATAAATTCCTGGAAATTGATTGAAAAATTCCCAGCAAAGGTAATTAAAGACTGGAGTAATTTTTTTGTTAGTAGTATTTTATCCATTGTCTGATAAACTTGAGGTCTCAAACACATCAAAAACTCATTGTTCCTGTAAACTCTTCAGGGGCCTAGTTGCAAGGACTAGTCCCCTACTCTGATATTTATCAAAATTCCCTTGCAGTAGTATATCAAAAGATCACATTGTGTCAACTGAAGATAAAAGTAACATACACATTCATACAATCACAAAACGGTTTGCAGGACAAAATTGTAAACTTTTACTTGCTACTGCAGAACCACGGCCAAAATGTTACAAACTCTAAGAAAGTGGTGTTATTTAGTTCACCTAATAATGTTGTAAGAAATGATATGATTTTGTTTCAATTTTCATGGATTCTTATAACTGTAAAATATGGTATAAATAAAACCAAGTGCGTGTACAGCTCACAGTTGAAAATCTGGAAAAGCCTGTAACCAATGAAGGGCCATTTTTTCAATATGATTATGTTCTGAAGTTACCACACCACATGACATGTGCGTACCTGTATTAGTAACCACTGTCGCAATGGGAAAAGCCGGATTTTCATTTCCAATATTAATTTCTGCAGCAGCATAGCCTGCAAACAATAAAAGATCCAGTTAACTCATTGGTTACTACCCAACTGTTAAGCACGTCCCTCAGCTAGGGAGTAAAGTCCCCAAGCATAAAAGTAAAAATGCTCAAAAAAGTTTGTTGTCTGCTTTCAAATTAAAGCTGGATGTGATTAGTTGATCGAGTGATGAGGACCCTCATAAAGGCAGAGTTATATGCTCGCAGGCAAATGTTTTGCTGGTCATACAAAAAAGAATACAGAATATTCAGCCGAAAATGAATGAGAGTAAACCCAAGAATAAAATAAGCTTATACGTTGCTGTACCTTCTAGTAAATTCCCAGAAATTGCTTCAAAAAATACACGAGGAACGACAAAAACCGGAACCACAATCTGTCGAGAAACAATTTCTCTTTAGGGGCAATGTAGCAGCAGCATCTCCAACTTAACAGTCCATCAACTTTCTACTGCTTACTACAAGACAATTTCTACTAGTTTGAAAATCATGGTGGTCTCCGAGCGGCCATTTTGTCTATTGTATTAACTATATGACGTAACTAATTTCGAGACCAAGTTGCCAAGCAACATGTAGCATATTGTACCTGGAAATCTTCTTGCCTCATGCTGCTCCAGGCGTGAATTTCGTCTTATTTCTCGCAGTCGTTCTCGGTTTGTTTCTCGCCGCTCTTCCGTAATTAGCCCTCTTATTTCCCGATGCCGTTCTCTCTCTCGAGCGCTCTCCTCTTCACTCCTGTTCCTTCTCAATTCTCGTAGCCGCTGTAAATCTGCTTCTCTATCTTCCACCGTTCTGTTGCTTCTTATTTCCCGAAGTCTTTGCAGTTCAGTTTCACGTTGTTCGTCCGTTCTGTTGCTTCTGATATCTCTCAGTCTTTGCACTTCAGCTTCACGTTCCTCTTCCGTTCTACTGCTTCTTATTTCTCGCAGTCTCTCTAGTTCAGTTTCACGCTCTTCTTCCGTTCTACTGTTTCTTATTTCTCGCAGTCTCTCTAGTTCAGTTTCACGCTCTTCTTCTGTTCTGCTGCTCCTTATTTCTCGCCGTTTTTGTAGTTCAGTTTCATGCTCTTCCTCCGTTCTACTGCTAAGTCTTATTTCTCGCCGTCTTTGTAATTCAACTTCACGCTCTTCGTCCGTTCTCTTCCTTCTCGTTTCTCGCCGTTGTTTCAACTCCGCTTCGCGCATCTCTTGGGTTCTATTTCGTCTCCTTTCCCTTTGTCGTTCACGGTCTCTTTCCCTCTTCTTTTGCTTCTGCTCTTCTGTCAAAGTTCTTCCAGGCATCATGCAACCTTTGTTCCAAAATTAAACATTAAAAATCTTTTAAAAATTGCAATACAGAGCAACAAGCAACTCAAATTAAAATAAACACTCAGCTTAAAGTTTTCCTCCACAGATGCTTGACTGTAATAACTGAGTAGCCACCAGTGTGGTCCTGACCACAGCTATATATGTCAAACCTGTTTTCCGGTTGAAAAAGGCGAAAATTGCAGGAAAAAGTAATTTTCCAAAATCGTTTCCACCTAAACACGACAACCCTCAATTACAAAAAGACGTAGAATGCCGTGTACCCGCGTCAAGCCAAGGAAAGCCCGCGAAAACTGAAGCCTCGTTTTGGTTTACGTGTCAATTGTGGCCGCCATGTTGCGCGACTCCACCACCGTCGTCGTCGTCGTGCGTACGCGCCCACGAGCAATACCGCTAGCCATGATACACATGAGAAAATCAGTTCATGGGTTCCCTTCAGTTTCCTAATATGGGTATGGGGCTCCGCTTGGCGGCCTTCGGCCGCCGGAGCTCCGCTAAAAATGGTTGAACCATGATGAAATGCACTTGTGCTGAATGCGGGATAACAAAGACTAAATTCGTCAAGAATCAGGGAAACTGATTGAGCCCTCACTAGCTGGGGGCAGTTTGTTTGATATTCATGATAGTCATTCTCTTAGTGAGATTGCTTTGAAAGGTTTGGCCAATTCTGGGGCTTACCTTGCTCGAAAGGGTGTTGCAAAAGCTATCAAATCAGATTATGCAAAGAAGAAGATAAAAAATGTTGCAAATAAGTATCTTGATCAAGTCCTTGACAGTTTTGCATCAAATATATCACCAACTGGTGGTGCAATAGATATACATAAGGCTATATTAAAAGTTGCGCCAAAGAAAGGTTTTGTGATGCCTGGGCATAAATACACAGGCCCTGGAAACCCTCTTGATCAGCAGTTAAGGTATGATCCCAACACTGGTCAGATACTTGAGATATATCAACAACCAACAGGTAGAACAGATGCTGTAAGCATGCAACATGATGTTGATTACTCAGTTTGTGGAAACAAACCAAAAAGTAACCAAGTAAAATGTAAGAATGATGCAGATCGTAAAATGGTTAAGGCTCTTGATGCTATTCCTTGGAAAGAAAGACAATGGGGACATACAATAGCTCGCAATGCTATAGCAGCTAAGTCAAAATTGGGAATGGGTGTCAAAAAGCCAAAAAACGGAAAAAGCCATCGAGTGAAGAAAACTGGCAAGAAAAATTAGCTGATGAATTACATACACCCATAAAACGTAATTTCACTCGGCGGCGTGTAATCACAAATCATATTGATGAAATATGGGCAAGTGATCTAGTTGAAATGCAACAGTTCAGTAAATGGAATAAAGGTCACCGATATCTTCTAATGATTATTGATGTTTTCAGCAAATACGGTTGGATTGTACCATTAAAGGATAAGAAAGGTGAATCTGTTGCTGAAGCATTTAAAACAATATTCAAGGAAGGTAGAAAACCACAGTATTTATGGGTTGATAAAGGTTAAGAATATTACAACAAACATGTGAAAGACCTATTAGAGAAAAATGGGATACATATGTACTCAACTGAGAATGAAGAGAAGTCATCAGTGGTTGAAAGATGGAATAGAACGATTAAATCCAAGATGTGGAAACAGTTCACAGTTCAAGGTAATATAATGTATCTCGATATGTTACCTAAAATATTGAAACAGTATAATAATACCAAACATTCAAGCATCAAAATGACACCCACAGAAGCATCCAATAAGAAGAATGAAGGAATTGTTTACTTCAATCTATATGGTGATATGGAAACATCAAAACAGAAACCAAAATTTAAAATAGGTGATAAAGTGCGAATATCTAAGTACAAACGGAATGTTTTTGATAAGGGTTATACACCAAATTGGACAGAAGAAGTATTTACAGTTGATAAGATCCAATACACTAATCCAATCACATACAAAATAAAAGATCTCAGGGATGAAGATATTCAGGGGAGTTTTTATGAACCTGAATTATTGAAAGTCAAGCAGGATGTTTTCCGTATTGATAAAGTCATTCGCAGAGATCATAAGAAGAAGCAAGCTTTGGTAAAGTGGAAGGGATACAGTGATGAATTCAACAGTTGGATTCCAATGAAGGATTTGGTAAATATATGATAATGATATAAAGTGATATTTACGTAATATATATTGTAGGTAATACAGAAATAATCTGGTTTATCGCTATCTATTGGTGGCCAAGAACATTATTGTTTTTAGCTACCAGCATTTGGGGTTTGGTGTTGGTAGCATTGGTTGAGATTTTGATCATTTCTGATAAATTATTCATAATTCAGTATGGATAGCCAAAAATATTATTATTTCTGGCTATTTTTACAATATATTATAAAAAAACTTTTATTGAAATATCATAAGCTAGATTGTGATGATGATGGTGTTTTACAGCTGTAGGATGATGATAATACAGTAAATTTCATGTAAAAAAGTTTGCTGATATAACACTGTAACATATTTTTATCATAATATCCAGAAGCAAGATGACAATAATAAACACACTTTTCAATCATAATTTTCATAAAAATACTATAAATCACATAGTATATTTTGTCCTAAAAAAGACTCAAACGTTTGGCACGTCTCCAGTAATATCAGAAATGATCACAAATACGACTAAACTCTGCGGCTCTCTAGCTACCCCCAAAACCTGCAACCTTCGGGTTAATAAACAAAAAATATTATCTAATACAAATATAATGAAAGAAATGAAAAAAGATGATTTATCAAAATTATCAAAATCTCAATTAATTAAATTATTGTTGAAGCAAAATTTGGAAATGAAAAAGCTATCAACAAAACGTAATATAATACAACCACCAACAGAGTTCAGAGATAAACCAATTCCAGCTCCTCGTATAAGTGTGAAGCAGATGGTACAGGATTATGAAGACAATATCATACAACCACCATTAGATTTCAGGGATGATTATAAACCAGTCCCATCACCTAGAACTGAGAAACCTGTACCTTTACCTAGGACTAAGATAGAGCAAGTTAAAAAAGCTTTGAAAGGCTACACAAAGTCTTTTGAAATCAGCATAAAACATAAAAAAGATCCATTATCACAACTACAAAACACTAGAAAAGCTGTTGCGTATCATATCAAGAATATACTTTCAGAAATGAATGGTATTAAATTTGTTGAAACATTTGAAGTAACATTCACAAAAATGGCAAATAATAACATAGTTCACAAAACTGCATACTTCAATAGTAAACCTCAAACTATCATCAATAATGTGATGATTCCTGAATCGTTACAATTGTCAAAAGAACAAATATTAAACATTATAGCTCAATGGATATCTGAAGGTTCTGGTTGGACCATTGAATCCGTTGATAGTCACTATCTCAATATTGTTCAATATGAATAAATAAAAGGCTCTTCATATATCAAACTCCCAACAGAACTTAGAAGTAACATGAAGGGATTAATTAATATAAAAAATGAAGATAATCAATGTTTCAGATGGTGTCATATAAGACATTTGAATCCACAGGATGTGCATTCAGAACAAATTAAAAAATCAGACAAAGAATATATTGAAGAATAAAATTACGACGGGATTGAATTTCCAGTTACAACCAAACAGTATAATAAAATTGAGAAGCAAAATGAAATCAATATCAATGTATTCGGATATGAAAATAAAAAACCATATCCCATTTATACATCAAAAGAAAAATTTGAAGATCATATGGAATTGTTATTGATAACTGAAAATGAAAATAAACATTATGTTTTGATGAAAGATTTCAACCGTTTTATGTTTACTCAAACAAAACATAAGAATAAAAAACACTTCTGTATGTATTGTCTCCAATGTTTTAGTTCCGAAAAAGTCTTGAACAATCACAAATACAATTGTATTGAAATAAATGGAACACAAGCAGTAAAAATGCCAGATAAGGGTAAAAATATATTACAATTCAATAACTTCCATAAACAACAACAAGTACCATTTGTTATATATGCTGATTTTGAAGCTCTAACAGAAAAGATCTCCAATTGTCAACCAGATGATAATCAATCATATACAAATGCTTATCAGAAGCATATAGATTGTGGATATGGTTACAAGGTTGTTTGTTGTTATGATGATAAATACAGCAAATCATTAATAATCTATAGAGGTGAAAAAGCGGTTTATGGATTCTTGGAAGATATGTTAAAAGAAGTCAAATATTGTAAGAAAGTTATGAAAAAGGAATTCAACAAACCACTGAAAATGACAAAAGATGATGAGAATAAATTTGAAAAAGCTGAAGAATGTTATATTTGTAATAAAAAATATACTGATGAAGATACTAAAGTTTGAGATCACTGTCACATTACTGGTAAATATAGAGGATCTGCTCATCAAGAATGGGTAATTGTGAAGAAGAGCTCCCCAAAAAACCTGTCGGCCGACTGTCGGTCAACTGTTGGCCGTCAGTTGACCGACAGGTTACCGACAGTTTACCGACAGCTAACCAACAGGTTACCGACAGGTTAAGAAAAAAGATAAATTGTGGTAAAAGCTATTTGAACCATACCGAAAACCCATGTGCCTTGACCGACCCACCCGCGATTGTACTTGCGTTTGTGGCCAAACATGGACCCGTCGATCTCGATCGTTTTTCCTCGGCCGCCCAACTTCAAGTTGCCATGTAGAATTTTCAAAGAGCAGATATCTCGGAGCCTCTGAAGTGCCGTGATGACCGTACGAAGTGACAATCCGGTCAGTAGCGATACTTTTTTATTAGACTCGACAGTCGGCCGACAGGTTTTTTGGAGAGCTCTTCTTCACAATTACCCAAGAATGTAACCTGAAACTAAGAGTAAATCCTGAACAATTAAAAATACCTGTTATATTCCATAATCTAAGAGGTTATGATAGTCATTTTATAATGCAAGAGATTGGTGAAATAGTTAAGAATAATACATATACAAAAAAGAATGGTGAAAAATGTCAAATGAATATCAATGCTATTCCAAATAATATGGAAAAGTACATGGCATTCATGTTGGGTAATCATCTTACTTTTATTGATAGTTTCCAATTCATGAGTTCCAGTCTTGAAAAACTTGTTAGTAATTTACCAAAAGAAACATTAAAATATACCTCACAGCGATTCAAAGGTGATAAGTTTGATTTGATGATAAGAAAAGGTGTTTATCCATATGACTACATGGACAGTTTCAAGAAGTTTGAAGATACTATTTTACCAACCAAAGATCAATTTTATAGTTTATTGAACGATGAACATATATCAGACGAAGATTATCAACATGCTGAAAATGTTTGGAAAATGTTCTCCATGAAAAATATGAGTGAATACCATGATTTGTACTTGCAATCGGATATACTTCTTTTAGCTGATGTATTTGAAAACTTCAGAAAAACATGTCTTGAGTATTATAAATTAGATCCATGTCATTATTTCACATCTCCAGGATTATCTTGGGATGCAATGTTGAAAATGACAGATATCAAACTTGAATTGATGACTGATATTGATATGTTTCAATTTATTGAGAAAGGATTGCGTGGTGGAATGAGTTATATTGCCAATCGTTATGGTAAAGCAAATAATAAATATATGAAAGATTATAATAAGAAGAAGCCCTCAAAATATATTATGTATCTTGATGCTAATAACTTATATGGTAGGCTATATCTTCCAACTGGGGGATTCAAATGGATGAAACAAAAACAGATTGATAAGATAAATCTTGCTCAGTATAAAGAAGATAATAATAAGGGTTTCATTGCAGAACTTGATTTAAAATATCCAAAAGAACTGCATGACTTACATAATGATTATCCATTGGGACCAGAAAAAGAAAAAGTAACAGAAGACATGTTATCTGATTATTGTAAGAAAATAACAGAAAAATATAATATATCAATAGGTCTTGTACATAAATTGATACCAACCTTAGGAAACAAAGAAAAGTATGTGCTCCATTATAGGAACCTCAAATTATACATCGATCTAGGTTTGAAAGTAACTAAAGTCCATCGAGTATTAGAGTTCAATCAATCTCCTTGGTTGAAACAATACATTGATTTCAATACTGTGAAACGAACTAATGCTAAGAATGCTTTTGAAAAAGATTTCTTCAAGCTAATGAATAATAGTGTATTTGGTAAAACAATGAAAATATTATGAAACGTGTTAATGTTAGATTGGTAACTGATGAGAAGAAATTCTTGAAGTTGACCAGTAAACCAACATATGTTAGTAGTAAGATCTTCAACGAAAATCTCATAGCTGTTCATGAGATCAAAGAAACACTAACTCTCAATAGGCCGGCATATGTTGGGATGTGTATATTGGATCTGAGTAAGACTTTGATGTACGATTTTCATTATAATTATATTAAAGAGAAATATGGGGATAAAGCTAAGTTATTATTCACAGATACAGACAGTCTGACATATGAAATTGAAGCTAAAAATGTTTACAAAGACTTTTGGAATGATAAAGACAAATTTGATAACAGTGATTACTCTGAAGATTCTAAATATTTTGATAAGACAAATAAGAAAGTTATCGGTAAATTCAAAGATGAAGCAGCTGGAATTCCTATTTGTGAATTCATTGGTCTGCGATCTAAAATGTATAGTTATATGAAAGATAACCAAAAAGGAGGAAAGACTGCAAAGGAATCAAAAAGAATAACATTAAGAAAAACATTACGCATGAAAACTATAAAAATACACTTTTCAATGCTGAACAAATGATTCATAATATGAAAACAATCAGAGGTGAAAATCATGAGCTTGGTAGTTATGAGATAAACAAAGTATCACTCAGCTGTTTTGATGACAAGAGATATTTAAATGATGATGGTGTGACAAGTTATGCATATGGACATCATCGTATTAAACAATTAAACCAACAAAAAAAATAATCAGAATAAATAATTCCCAATTACTAAAAATGTCTTTAATCAATGTTTTAAAAAATTTCATTTCTATATATTATAAAAGTATATTTATATTAAATTTGGATATGAATTAGTTTTTCAATATTTCATCATTTAAATGAACTAAATCCTTAACAATATTAATTAATCCATCAATTCTTTTTTTCTCATATTTCAATTCCTCAATTTGTTCTTCAATTACACCTATTACACCATCTCTCTGTTTTCTCAAACATAAAACTGATGAATATTTGTCTGAATATGGTCTTTCACAATCTAAATCTGAATCCATTTCAATATCATATATTTCACCATTTAAACGAACTAAATCATTAGCAATCTTAATTAATTTATCAATTCTTTTTTTACCACATTTCAATTCCCCAATTTGTTCTTCAACTGCATCTATTACACCATCTCTTTGTTTTCTCAACAATAAAACTGATGAATATTTTTCTGAATATGGTTTTGCACAATCTAAATCTGAATCCATTTCAATATCATATATTTCATCATTTAAACCAACTAAATCATTAACAATATTAATTAATTCACCAATTCTTTTTTCCCCATATATTAATTCCCCAATTTGTTCTTCAACTGCATCCATTACACCATCTCTTTGTTCTTAACAATGAAACTGATGAATATTTTTCTGAATTTGACATTTTACTCATTCTATATTATAATGATATATTTTATTTTTATATCTTGATTTCCATATTTGTTTTAATATTTAGTTCCAGACCAATAAATTAAAAAGTAAACCAAAATAACCAGAAACAAAAATGTTTTTGGCCACTAAATATGGCAAAACAGCATTTTGCTGTATTAATAGTATATTAATTATACTATATTATCTTAACAATATAATATATTTACTATCTCTTTATATCTTTTTATAATATAGAAGGTTTTAGTTCCAGACCAATATCCCAGGTTTAGGTTTAGGTTCTAAGTCCAATTCCATATTTGATTTTTGAGAGTGGTTTATGTCTTTAGTATATGTTTTGGTTATAGCTTTGGTTTCAATTTAGGATTCAATATTTTATTTTTATTTCTTTAGTATTAGTTTTGGTTATAGATTTGGTTAAAGATTTTGTTATAGATTTGGTTTCAATTTAGGATCCTATATTTGATTGTCAAGTATAAGATTCAAATTTTGGTTTTAGTATTGGAAAAATCTGAGGACAAAATATTAGAAAAAAATCAGAGGACAAAATATGATCAGGACAGAAAACCAATATTGAAAAATGTCTCAGATACCTCAACTCTATAACTACTAAAGTAGCAATGAAAAAAATTTTGAAATTAGGGAAGGACAGAAATTTAAGGCAAACGCTCCTTTTCATTTTTAAGGAAAATTAAACCTGCCTGTAAGGTGTATATACAATAGGAGAATTGAATATAGTTCTTCATCTGTTCCAACATATAATGCACACTGTTGCATACTCACACGAGTATATCGCTGAGCAAGACTTTGGGCCCAACCAACAATTTTTTTTTGTTCCACCTAAGGGCATGCTCTGTAATAAGCTCTTCTCGATCTTCAAAATGGTAAAACAAGTAGTCATGAGCAAGTATAAGATGAATGATTTTAAAATGGTTTTACACTGTATGCTGGTTTATACTGTATGAATGTTTATTGAGAAACTTGACTTGTTCTATAGCAATTCCTGAGTTTTCATTCATCTACAGGTACAGGCCATTGAGTACATAAAAGATCTTGTTTACCATAGAACACAAATATGGTAGGTGAATCAAAGGGAGACAGCCAGTGACATTAAATATGGCATTCTTTCTAGTAGAGCAATTGAAATAATTTGCCTAAAATTGTAATATTTTAGTTTACTGGCAAATTATTATTCTAGTCACCTTTGTTGAATAATTATAGCCAACACAACATGAAACATTTTGTTGGCTAACTAAAATCCCAAATCCAATGTGTGTTCATGGACTAATAGTAACATACTGTCAAATATAGATGCATTTGGGAGTAACAATAAATGACTCAATTTCTTGCAGACAAATTGTTTTCTTTAAAAAATAAATACCGGTAAATAAAATAAAAATAAGACTCTTACTCACACTCTGTCACTGGTTAAAGTTTCAACTTACTCTCAGGAAGCATGTACTTTGTAGTGTTTCCACAACGAGACATGTGAGAATTGATCTGCTCCACTTCCTCACCAGTGGAGCAGGCACTTCCATCTTGCCATCGACCACCCCATATGACCTGTTTAACATAAATTATAGTAGTGAAGAAATAGAAAACATGTACCATGTTTATATCGAGGTTTAGAAACATGAGTGGAAGTTTGGGAGAATGAAAAATCCTGTTGGAGCACAAGCCACAGGCAAGTGTTTGTCCAGCTTTTTCAAGTTCTCCGAAATTTTTATGGGTGTTTGAATCTATTTAACAATTATTAGATTATGACCTTGAGATTTCTATGAGGTGATAGTTGATGAGGCCTAAGGCTGAATCAACTATCACCTCATAGAAATTGAGAGCGAATGATCTTTCTAAAGATTCTTTCTAAAGCTTACTTCAAATAACGGTTTCCAATTATTTCTCGACGTATTGTTGAACTTCGCGCCTTAAAAAGAACGCCCAAATTGAATTGGCATTTACATGTAACATTGTATTGTGTACATGGGCGCATCATTTTTTTCGATAATTTCAACTTTTTTAGGTCAAGGAACCGTAAAAGTCCTTCGTTTAGTCATCTCAGGATTCTAATCATCCATTTTCATCAAAATTTTTCTCCAAAACTTTAGCAAAACGAAAAATCGTCGCCATTTCATAGACGAGTTCGGCAGCCACTGCACACTAATGGCTGATAGTGTGCAATGGCTCAGCCAATCAGATTAAAGCATTCGCATTAGTATACTAGTAGAATTCTACTAAAACTTGATAGAAACACGGAGAACATGTTGTCTATTTCTTTTAGAGTACACCACATCAAACAAAAGTAAAACAACTTGTTAACTTCGATTATCAAAATGTAAATTATTTTTGCTTGAGCCATCCTTACATCAGCAGCTTGTGTTAGCTCTGTGTTTCTATCAAGTTATAGAAACACAATTAAAAACCAATCAGTGTTCATGTTTTCTTAGGACTGTTTTCTGAGAGATTTTACTGTGTCACTTATTCACATTTGAATAACTTTTAATTAAAATAGGCTTTCATTTTAATAACAAATAAGCATTACAATTATTCATACCTGGCATGTCCAACTGTGAGCTTTTGCATGCATTACTGACAAGGCTGGTTTCATATCGCAGTTTTCCAATCCCCCAGCTTTTCCAGCCCACTTCCAGTATTTGCAAACTATATCTTCCCAAAAATATTTGACACCGGCTGGGATCATGTTTTTCCTATGTATGAAGTTTGCATATCCATAGAGCTCTCCTTGGAACATGTTCACAGCCCACTGGGCCAAGCCATGCCTGCAACCTACATGATTGTATAAAAAACAGTTTCAATAAGTACACCAAGTGCATCTCTTCCACCTACAGTTGTAGATTTTCAGATCTGATACATTTATGACAACATATATTTAATTTCAACCTGCAATCTCAAGTCCAGTCTCGTCAAGTTTGGCTGCTTTTCTGCCATGATTGTTTGCAGCCCTCCAGTGTGAATCACCACATCTGTTAAATATCCTGAGAGCAGGCAAAACACCCATCACATATTATGCCAAGAAAATAGACTCTAAAAGCCATAATGGACATAAATGTATGGCATACAAAATATATTCTAAAGAAAAAAACCTTAGATTTGGACTTCTTTGCATAAACTGCCTTCATGTGGCTGTCTACATCATGGTTGTTGGCAATGAAGAGGTCTCCAAAGTATGATGGCCTTCTTTGACTAAGTATGTCAAAGCAAAAATGTGATGAACAATGAACATTCAACCCAATAGAACTTGATTACATAATTAAGCTTAGCTTGTTTTTGACTTAGATAAGATACGTTTCTGTTCTGTTTCATTTATCGAGTTTTTACGCCCCTATTTTCATGTGCTATTGTTCACAGTCTGAATCAATTACGTAGCTAGCCGTTCAACCGGTTTTGCAACTCTACACGTGAATTGTGCCCTTATCAGAGAACCCCCGTTAAGCTTTCGTTAGTTGGAGTTAGGAGATCTACGGAGTAACGTTGGAGTTTTCGGAGTTACATAGCATTGGAGCTTCTCTAGCCCTTAAGA
The DNA here is from genome assembly GCA_964020085.1 of Micromussa lordhowensis. Taxonomy (NCBI): domain Eukaryota; kingdom Metazoa; phylum Cnidaria; class Anthozoa; order Scleractinia; family Lobophylliidae; genus Micromussa; species Micromussa lordhowensis. The sequence continues at coordinate 32,333,106 of OZ026595.1, forward strand.
CAGGATCAGACGTAAGTTTCAGCTTATTGTATTCAGTTTTCGTTTTCCTTTAATTTTGTTTCCTTTGTAATTAGTCTTAGTCCCTTTTTTGATCTCGTACATTGTAATTTCCCCTTTTAGTTTTCACCGCTTGTGTACAATAATCCAGACGAGTTGGCGATCGTATTAAACACTGTTGAGTTAACTTGTGCTCATTGTTGCATTCTACACTGTGGTTGACACTTCCCGATCTCCAGTGCACAACACCCCGTGTCTGCTGCACTGGGTACGCGAAAGTGAAAAGTCTGAGGCTAAAATTAACGAATGGAGGTAAGCAGTATTATACTTTAAACCCGGAGCCATCGAGAATGACGAGTCCAGGAAAAGAATGCTTGAACGTAGAAGGAGCCAAGGAGAGCGGAGCCAGGAGCAAAAGGCAGACGAGACCCACACAAAAGGCCCTACAAAGCGCTGTAGAACTTAAACGGAAGCAAATTCATAAATCGCGTAAAAGGCTCCTTAGTGTTATGCAATCAGCAGAAGGGCTAAGTGACGAAAGCCATATTGATACTGTAGTGCGTGACCTTACGCTCGCCTCGGAGGAATTTGGAGGATTGTTACAGGAGCTAATTGGATTGTACGAACAAGATTCACACGGCGATTACTTAGAAGAGGCTCAACTTAGTGAAGAGAACAAGACCCTTAACCGAGCCCTCCTACTTTTAGACAGTCTAAAGAATAGAATTACTAGACAATCCAACAAATTGTTGGAGACAAGATCTGTGTTTTCTCGTCGTTCCTTGCGCCATTCATCAGCCCCCAAAACTAGCAGCACAACCGCTAGATTGCAAGTGCTAGCCGAAGCTAAAGCGGCAAGAGAAGAAGCTCAGTATGCGCGCCTGATAGCGCAAAAAGAACTTGAGCGCAGGACACGCGAAGCTGAAGCGCAGAAAATTCGACAACAGGAAATAGCACAATTCGATAAGGAGATCGCGATTCTGGGAGCGGACAAAAAGGCCGCGATGGCAAACGCTAAATTTAAAGTTTTTGAGGAGGCTCTTCTAGAAAAATTTGAATTACCAGAGTTAGAAGTTCCCAAAATTAAAGCGGAGGAGAGGGCTTCCCAGTGGGTACATTCCAACAGCCCACCCACTCGAAAGGTATCATGTTCCGAGCGAAATCATGAGCCGTTGAGTACGCCGGAACAGATAAAGCTTCCATTGCGCCCCGCCCCCAAAGAAAGAAAATCGGAGAAAACGGACCTCCTCCCTGAACTTCACGTCCTAAACCTGGATCTACCTCAGGAGCAATTCACGGATGAGGATCGCGTAGTGCCCCGAAATACCATTTTCAATCGGCAACCACTTATATCTTCGACCCCTTTGAAAGATATCACCGGAAGTCAGCTGATAGATTCGCTTACAGTCGCAAATCAACAGATAGTTGCTTGCCTAGCGAGACAAAATCTCCCAAAATGCCAGCCCGACGTATTCTCTGGGGACCCTACCCTCTTCCACCCCTGGAAAACCGCCTTCAAAGCTATGCTGTTAGACCCTGATGTATCCCCAACTCAGGAGATAAACTATTTAAGAAGCTTTACTAGCGGAAAGCCACAACGCCTCGTTGATAACTACCGGAAGCGGCAAATGCGCGACCCCGTTGCGTTACTAAAGGAGTTATGGGAAGAACTAGAAAAGCGTTTCGGGAGCGTCGCCGTGATTAGCAATACATTGTAAGAGCGCTTGCGGGACACTGCGACCTTTGATGAGCGAGAACACGATAATCTGCAACAGCTCGCGGATCTTTGTGCGGATATCGAAAGTCAAGTGACTTATCTTCCCGGACTTGCGTGCCTCAACTATCCTAACGCCATGCAACCAATAACCGCGAAGTTGCCGCAGTTTATCCGCGCCAAATGGGAGAAAGAAATAGCCCATTACTCGAACAGCAACGGCGGAGCGTATCCCCCCCTTCTCCAGATTCTCTAAAATAGTCCAGGAGCAATCAGAGATAAAGAACGATCCAAACGTTCTAGCCGGTAAAGCAGCCAGCCCCACCCAGGTTTCAGCACCTAAGCCACGCAATGAAAAGAAAACGCTTAAAACGGAGGCTCAGCCCACAGCTGGAAAAGATAGTGCCGGGGGAGAAATGAGAGAGGCCCCTGAAAAGGTAGAAACTAAGACTAAACATTGCCCGTATCACGGAAGAGACGGACACGATCTGCGGGAGTGTAAAGCGTTCTCAGCAAAACCCCTGGAAGAACGTACGGAGTGGATCAAAGACGCCCGCCTATGCTTTCGCTGTTTCAGCCCCCACCACATCGCGAGTCGGTGTAACACCCCCATACAGTGCGCTATCTGCGGAGACAAGCATCACAGCGCCGTACTGCATAAGGAGAAGCAGCCACCCTCCAAACCGAAGAGTGAAACGGTCAACCCAAAATGTGCCGTGCTCTGTGGACCTACAGGAGGCGTGTCCTGCAGCAAGACTCTGCTAGTGGACGTCTACAGCCGATGTAACCCACACCTCACTAAGCGCGTCTATGCTATCATTGACGAGCAGAGCAACAGTTCCCTGGTCACTAGCGAACTAGCCGATGATCTTGGAGTGGACGGACCTTTAGAAAAATACTTCTTGTCCACATGCAGCGGCGAGAAAGAGGAGAAGCATGGTCGAAGGGTGGCAGGCATTACAGTACGTTCACTTAGTGGAGCAGAGTTCGCAGTACCGACCCTCACCGAGTGCGATACCATCCCACAAGACCAGCGCGAAATCCCTACCCCAGACATGGCAAAGAGTTTCCCGCACCTTAAGGCCATAGCGCACGAAATACCCCCCGTAAACGAGACAGCTAAGATTCACCTGCTACTTGGCCGAGACGCACCGGAGCTTTTAAAAGTCAGGGAGTTCAGAAATGGCCCGAAAGGAGCCCCCTGGGCTCAGGGACTGGCCCTTGGCTGGACCATCAGCAGTCAGAGGTGCCTTGACTTCGCCAGTGGTCATGCACACGTCCTCACTCACCTCACCAGCCTGTCCGCTGCTACGGAGAATGAACCGGAGACCGAAAGCAGAATTTACGAGCTAGTACCTTGCCCCAACCAGATCAAGGTTACAGACCCCCTCTTGGAGCGTACCACTGAAGACTCGCGGTGACAACGAGCCCGGTCTCTCCTGCGAGGACCGTAAGTTTCTGGAGATGCTGGATAAGGGTATACACAAGAACTCGAGGGGAAACTGGGAGATGCCCCTACCGTTTCGTAACGAGCGCCTGACTATGCCGAACAATCGAGTTCAAGCTATGCAGCGCTTACAAGGGCTACTCAAGACATTTGCCAGGAAACCCGAAATGAAAGCGGACTATCTGGAGTTTATGGGAAAAATAATCGACAAAGGCCACGCCTCGGCTATCCCAAGTGAAGAAGTTCCGCCTCCACCCGGCCGTTCCTGGTACCTACCGCATTTTGCGACTTATCACAATACAAAGCGCACCATTCGCGTCGTATTTGACTCCAGTTGCGAGTTTGAAGGAGTTTCATTGAACAAAGTACTTTTATCAGGCCCTGACCTGATGAACAACCTCATTGGAGTCCTCATGCGCTTTCGCAAGGAGAATGTTGCAGTGATGTGCGACATCGAGCAAATGTTTCATTCATTCTATGTTGATCTACCACATAGAGACTTCCTTCGTTTCCTATGGTTCGAAGGTAACGATCCGTCAAAGCCCATTATAGAATATCGGATGAATGTACACCTATTTGGCAATGGACCCAGTCCCGCAGTCGCTACCTACGGCCTACGCAGAACAGCCATTGACAGCGAGGAGGAGTACGGCGAGGAGACCAAAAATTTCATTAGCCGTAACTTTTACGTCAATGATGGTTTGACCTCGCTTTCATCTACTCAAGGAGCGACAGACCTGGTTAAGAGTGCGCAAGCCACCCTAGCCACGGCTAATCTTCGACTTCACAAAGTAGTTTCTAATTCTGTGGAAGTCATGGAAGCCTTCCTGGCTGAAGATCGAAAAAAAAGACGTGCGTGACCTGGATTTACGCCATGACAGCTTGCCAGCTCAACGTTCGCTCGGAGTGTTCTGGGACCTGGAGACAGATGCCTTTACCTTTAAGGTCTCTGTACCGGAGAAGCCGTTCACAAGGAGAGGAGTATTGTCCGTCGTCAATTCTGTGTACGACCCGCTTGGCTTTGCAGTACCTGTTATGCTCGAAGGGAGAAAAATACTGCAGCAGCTTGTCCATATGGGAGAACGGACAAAGGAGAACAATACCCCCTAGCCTGGGACGACCCCCTCCCTACCGTGATGATAAATCGGTGGACGCGTTGGAGAGACTCTCTCGTAGAGTTGCAGAACCTTTCCGTGCCTCGCTGTTACCGCCCTGAGGATTTCGGAAGCGTGCCTAGAGCGGAGTTACACGCCTTCTCCGACGCAAGTCAGGACGCCATTGGAGCCGCGGTCTACCTTCGCCAGTTCAACGAAGCAAACGAGGTGTCTGTGGCTCTCGTCTACGGCCAAGCAAGAGTCGCCCCGCTAAATCCAACGAGTATACCACGTCTGGAACTGTGTGGAGCAGTCCTAGCTGTTCAAGCGGCCAAGAGAGTTATAAAAGAAATCGATCTGAAGATTTCTGACGTGATATACTACACCGATTCAAAAGTGGTACTTGGCTACATCGCCAACGAGAGTCGACGGTTCTATGTGTACGTAGCCAATCGAGTCGAGCTGATTAGGAGCATGTCTACCCCGGAACAGTGGAGATATGTGGCGACTAATTTGAACCCAGCAGACCTTGCAACGCGCGGAGTCCCCTCAAGCAAGCTAATGGAGACGAGCTGGCTAGTAGGTCCGGAATTCCTACGCAAACCAGAGAACCCTCCCAACCAAGGAAACGTTCGCGCTCGCCGTAAGCGACCCTGACGTCCGAAAAGCAGTGCTCAGCACCAGTGTAAATACGCACCAAGAGGAAGAACCCTACCTAGGAGCAGAGAGGTTCAAGAAATTTTCTTCGCTTAAGTCTCTGCAGCGAGCAGTCGCTAACCTAATCGCCATTGTCAGAGAGTTCAAACACCAGAGAGACGTTAAAGCAGAAAGAGTTAACCTTGGGAGTAAAGAGCGTAATACACAAGGCAAACTCAGACCCCTGACGGTCGAGGAATGGGATCAGGCCCTGCGCGTTATAATCAGCAGTACGCAGAGAGAAGCGTTCAGTGGGTTGTTAAGCGACACCAGAAAAGAACCTGAGCTACCGAGAGAAATCCAAAGTAGCGCCAAGAAGGCTCTCAAAAGCTCGCAGCTGTACCGTCTCGATCCGTTTCTAGACAGCCACAGGATTCTCCGCGTCGGAGGCAGATTAAGGAGAGCACAGATGGAGTATAATGAGAAACACCCGATCGTACTACCGAAGCGTCACTATGTCTCACAGCTAATAGCTAGACACTATCATCATGAAGTACACCACCAAGGGAGACAGATTACAGGAGGTGCAATTAGACAAGCAGGTTTCTGGCTCATTGTAGGCCATGACGTAGTCACGAAGGTCATCGGAGCTTGCGTCCTATGTAAGAAGCTGAGAGGACCACACCTAGAACAGCGTATGGCTGACCTCCCGATAGATAGAACCGAGGCCTGTCCCCCCTTTCCCAATGTAGGATTTGTCGTCTTTGGCCCCTGGGCCGTGCAAACACGTAAGACTAGAGGAGGAGGAGTAAACTCAAAGCGTTGGGGCCTGGTGTTCACGTGCCTAAGCAGCAGAGCCATTCAAATCGAAGTCTTAGAAGCTATGGACTCCAGTGCCTTTATCTGTGCATTAAGGAGGTTCTTCGCACTGCAAGGCCATGCTAAACTCCTCATGTGCGATCGAGGTACAAATTTCGTTGGAGCTAAGACAGAGCTTGACGCAGCAGTATCCGAGTTAGACGAGAAGAAAGTGGAGAAGTTCGTAACGGAGGCCGGTTGCAAGTGGGAGTTTAACCCTCCCCATGCATCACATTTTGGCCGTGTGTGGGAGAGGCAGATTAGTACGATTCGCCGTGTATTGGATGGTATGTTCACCGAGTTAGGCCAGAGTCAGCTCACACATGAATTGCTGGTGACTCTGATGACCGAAGTTGTGGCCATTGTGAACGCCAGGCCAATAGCAGCGCTACCGTCCGACACCAATGACCCGCAGCCTCTGTCCCCTGCGATGTTACTCACTATGAAGACCCGCCCAGCCGGACCCCCTCCAGGCCAGTTCATGAGGACGAATAGCTACGTGCGCCGTCGATGGAGACGAGTCCAGTTCCTTGCGGAACAATTTTGGACCAGGTGGAGGAGAGAGTACTTGCAGAGCTTACAGCCGCGACAAAAGTGGACGGAGACGCAGCGGGACCTGTGCGTAGGAGATATCGTCCTTGTGCGAGACGAATCACAACACCGTAACGATTGGCCACTGGGACAAGTGTCGGAAGTCCTGAGGAGCGATGACGGTAGAGTGAGGAAAGTCAAAGTAAACGTGGTCAGAGACGGAGAAAGGAAAACCTACCTTAGACCAATTAAGGAGCTAGTCCTACTCCTGACCGACACAGCTGATCCAACCCAGCAGTAAGCGCCAAGACAATATAAGTAGCAAGGATAAGAATCCTTGGGCGAGGAGTGTGATGAACAATGAACATTCAACCCAAGAGAACTTGATTACATAATTAAGCTTAGCTTGTTTTTTTGACTTAGATAAGATATGTTTCTGTTCTGTTTCATTTATTGAGTTTTTACGCCCCTATTTTCATGTGCTATTGTTCACAGTCTGAATCAATTACGTAGCTAGCCGTTCCTGTTTTCTAACCGGGTTTGCAACTCTACACGTGAATTGTGCCCTTATCAGAGAACCCCCGTTAAGCTTTCGTTAGTTGGAGTTAGGAGATCTACGGAGTAACGTTGGAGTTTTCGGAGTTACATAGCGTTGGAGCTTCTCTAGCCCTTAAGACAGGATCAGACGTAAGTTTCAGCTTATTGTATTCAGTTTTCGTTTTCCTTTAATTTTGTTTCCTTTGTAATTAGTCTTAGTCCCTTTTTTGATCTTGTACATTGTAATTTCTCCTTTTAGTTTTCACCGCATGTGTACAATAATCCAGACGAGTTGGCGATCGTATTAAACACTGTTGAGTTAACTTGTGCTCATTGTTGCATTCTACACTGTGGTTGACACTTCCCGATCTCCAGTGCACAACACCCCGTGTCTGCTGCACTGGGTACGCGACAAAAAAAAAAAAACAACAAAAATATTGCATTAAATGCAGATGAAATGGAATTTAATTTTAAATTATATCATCTCTGAATTGTTATGCTACTGCTGCCTCTATTTAGTCTACATGATTTATTTAAGACAGAGGGCAAACTATGAATTCCCTTTAATTAATAAGGTGTTTTATTGTTTTTGTTTTTTTAGTTTAAACATTTGCAAGTAGTTTATTATACTTGTTTTTTTTTGTTTTTTTTTTTAATTAAGCATTTTTATTTACAACTCGAAACACTTACACTACTTACAGAACGAATATTATACTTACACATACATGCTACTTACATTACATTACTTTACTTACACTACTCAACATCTCTCTACTATTCACACTGCATACATTAAAGTGACGCATATAAAACCAACACATGTGAATAAATTATCACTTTGGCTCAACTGCAGCGCGGTTCGGTTGTGCTCCAGTTCGTGTCGCTCGAATAGTTGGAATTTCCTTGCCTCGTGTTATTACTTTACTTGGATGGCGAATGTACAATACCCCGGCCCGGTTCGTGGTCGTCTGAGACCTATACAAGTGGATGAATTGCAAGCGGGCGCGGAACAAGCGGCCCAAGATGGTCAAGTGCCTCGTGGAGACGTAGAAGTTTTGCCGGCGCCAGTTCAACCTCCTCAACCGGCTGAAAACCAGGGCGCTCAACTTGTTGTGGGCCAGGCTATCTTACCTGCTCAAGCCCAACAGTTTCCACCGGCGCAAGTTCCAGCCCAACAAATTCCGCCGGCGCAAGTTCCAGCCCAACAGATTCCGCCGGCGCAAGTTCCAGCCCAACAAATTCCACCGGCGCAAGTTCCAGTGGCTCCACAAGAAGCTGTGCACGTGGAACCAACTCAAGGAGAGCTTGAGGTAAATGCGTTTCGTTTACATGTACTTCGTGTTGTATGGGGTTTTTTCGTTATTTTTCGGGTTTTTTCCCCGCTCAGTTTGTCCGCGTTTGCCGGTTAGTTAGTTGTGAACAGCTTTAGTCTATTAAATTTGGACCTTGGCAGGTTTCTTTTTTTTTTCTTTTTCCTTTGTTTTTGTCTTCTCTGGTTTCTTAGTATTGTATTCAACACACCGGGATATTGGAGTTATTTGTAATGGAGTGAATGCTTCATTAGCGGCTTTCGCGGATTGTATTTTTCTCTCAATTGTTGTCGAGAATTTATATGCAACACTCAGATGGGGCGGGAACTTACTGTTCACTGATGTGCGTGTCTTTATTGTATAGAGGTGAAATGTTGTAACTCAGGATAACGCGAATGAGCTATGGGGTGAGAGTTCACCAAAAAAAAAAAAAAAAAAAAAAGAAAGAGCAATGGGGCGAGAGTTCTCCATGAGAAATAGAAAGTGATGGGGCGTGAGTTCGCCATGAAAATAGAAAAGGGAAGTGATGGGGCGAGAGTTCGCCATGAGAAATAAGGAAAGTGATGGGGCGAGAGTTCGCCATGAGAAAGAGGAAAGTGATGGGGCGAGAGTTCGCTATGAGAAATAGAACAAAGTGATGGGGCGAGAGTTCGCCATGAGAAATAGGGAAAGTGATGGGGCGAGAGTTCGCCATGAGAAATAGGAAAAAGTGATGGGGCGAGAGTTCGCTATGAGAAATAGAACAAAATGATGGGGCGAGAGTTCGCCATGAGAAAAGGAAAGGAAAGTGATGAGGTGAGAATTCACTTTGAAAATTAAAAAAAAGGAGAAAGAAATGTATGAGGATTCTCCATGAAAATAAAAAGGAAAAGAAATGGGCGAGAGCTCGCCTTAGGACGGAGGGGGGTGTTCCCCATACAATACATAAATAAAAATGAAATTGGAAAATAAAATAAATAAATAAATAAAAATTGAAAATAGAAAAGGGAAATTCGAGTCTTTCGGCAATGCAGTGGAAGTTTTTCGATAATGCAATGAAAATCTGTGTTTTTTTTTTTTTTCTGTAATGCAATGGGGCGAGAGTTCGCTAAAACAAAAGAAACTTCGTGAGTTGATGTTCGTATAATCTGACTCTTCCCTTATTTGCTCTCCTAGACTCTAAAGGAAAAGTTTGGTCATTTACAAAAGTCTCTTGAGGAGTTGACGAAACTCTCTGTGGCCTCTGTGATAAGGAAGATGCTCGATTATGCGGCACGACCGCTTTCAGAGTTTAACAAGTACGAGGCGATTGATATTCTGGAGACCCTTCAGAATACCTCCAGGGATAATCAGGATGAGAAACGCGATTTCTACCGCCTTGTGTATCAGACAGCCAGGGCAAAGGTAGACCTCCCAAAGGAACATTTTCGCGCTTTGGTTCTGCGCCTCCTCGGGGACAAAGACCATACGAAAGTGTACGAGGCGGTTGCGAAGGTGGAGAAAGCGATGACTGGGAGAAGCCCGTCGTCTGAATCTTCTTACCGTGAACGTGGTGATGCCCCATATAGAGGTCGTGGCTGGAGAAGTGGCGCTCCCGTCCAATGTTATTTTTGTGGAAAGTATGGCCACATTATGGCAAGGTGTTATGCAAGGAGGGGTGCACAGCAGAGGCCCTCAGCAACCCGAGGTCGTGCTAAAGATAACAAGTTCTGATAGGTGTACTAAACCACTGAAGCGCATGAAAGGAAAACAAGTTGTAATAACAGTGATAATCATGTTAATAACAAGTTCAATGAGCGCAATAAACATTTGAAACTTGTCCGGTTTCTTTTTTTTTTTTTTCTCGATTTAATGCGATTCTTAAGTGGTATTCGGTTAGTATCGCCTTTACAAGGGTAGGTGGAGGGATCAGTAACACCTGCCTGTAACACTTATTTGTTTCCCTTCTGTTCTCGCACATTGTTGTTGTTACCTGTACTGTAGTCACAGAGAGTTGAGAGTTTTGAAAACGGGGTATCTCAAACCCTCCCGGTCATACTGGGTCAAGACTGTCCTCTCTCTGCTGGCTTCTACGGGGTTCTTTAAAAAAAATCCTTTTTTCCCCTTAGGCAACATTCTGGTCATGGGAAAAACATGACAACTTTGATAACTTTATCAACAACTTTGGTGATCGCGCAGGTGCGATACAGTGGATAGACGTAAGGGGGAACCCCGTATCGGTCAGCAGTGAGGGGACAGAAAATGACCACCTGATGCAGAAAACTCGACTGGTTGAGAATGGAGAAATTATCGGGCATGTCGAAGAGTTGCTATTTCGGGATCCTGATACTTTTGTGGCGGGGGAACTTCACAAACGCATAACCCAGTGGACAGAAATCGCGAAACTTGCTCCTTCATCACACCAGGAGGAGGTCTTGTCTTGGATTGGGAATAAGGTGTCGATATTCCCATATTTCAAACACTTTAAGGGAACGTTCAAGGGGGAACATTACGATTCCGACCGGCCACCCCACAGATTGTTTAAAAATAATGTATCTTGTAAACAGTTTGGGGAGTTTGTCAGGACGACACTTTTAAGTCATCTAAGAACTGGTGCGATCTCTTTGGTGGGTAAGGTTGGCCAAGTAACCCCGCCCCAAATTGTACTACCGTTGACGGTTGAGCCATCAAAGCCGAGATTGTGTCATGATGCGCGGTACCTAAACTTGTGGATGCTAGAGAAGCCTTTCACCCTGGATAGGGTGACAGATTTGCCTCGGTATGTTTTCAAGGACTCTTATCAGACCGTCCTTGACGACAAATCTGGATACGACCACCTTTTGCTGTCGGAAGAAAGTCGTACATATTTCGGAATCCAGTGGGGTGGTTGGTACTTTACATATAACTCCCTACCGTTTGGCTGGAAGATCTCCCCTTATGTGTATCATTCGACGGGCCTTATGGCGTCTAATTTTCTGCGCTCGTTGGGGATCCCATGTCTCCTATATATTGATGATAGGCATAATGGTCAACTCCAGGTGCCACTTAACAAAGGGGAATATGGTACCCTACACTCTGCAGATGAGCGTAATTTGGCGGCGGCCAAATCAGCAGTATTTCTTGTGGCGTTCTATTTGGTACGTTTGGGATATTTTCTGGGCCTAACGAAGTCAATCTTAACCCCCCAAAAGATGGTCCCTTATCTTGGCTTTCTCGCGGACTCCAGTAGGGAAGTTTTCCACCTGATCCCGGACAAAAAGCGCAAGTTCCTAGAGCTGATCCAAGAGACATTAGGCTCGAGTTATGTTTCGGTCAAGACACTTCAACGTTTGGTCGGCAAGTGCGTCTCCTTTTCCCTGGTTGTTCCAGCAGCGCGTCTGTTTACTAGAGAGATGTCGGCAGCAATCTCAAGGGGTATGCGCACAATGAAACCAATTGCGATCCGGGGTGCACTGCGCGATGAGATCGCCCATTGGTTATTTCTAGAAGGGTGGGATGACCCTCTACCTTGGCGCGAAGAGAAACATCTTCAGATTAACATAGCAACGGATGCCTCTCAAACCGGATGGGGTGGGGTCATCTCTACGCCTGTGAAGCAGGAGGCATCTGATTATTGGTCAAAGGATGAGATGATGCTGGATATCGCGACAAGGGAAGCCATGGCAGTGGATAAGGTCTTACAAGCATTTAAACATCTTGTCACAAATTGTCGCGTCGATGTCATGATTGACAACCAGGCAGTCATGCATGCGTGGACTAATCAAGGAGGCAAAAGTCATGATTTGAACGAGGCTATCAAGGCATTATTTTTTACCACGGTGGACCTGAATCTATTATTACGCATGTTGTACGTCCCGTCACGGGAAAACCCGGCGGACCCCCCTTCTCGCAGGCTATCTTCTTTGGACTACACACTAACACCGGAGACCTGGAGTGAGGTACAACGGGTCTTTGGCGGTCTGAATGGCCACTCCTGTGATTTGATGGCCCTAGATTCAAATGCTATGACTGACAAACAAGGGAATCATCTTCCCCATTTTACGCCGTGGCCCTCGCCATGCTCGATTGGGGTGAATCTGTTTGCACAAGATTTGATGAAGTTCTCTTCTGTTATGCAGCGTCCATATGTTTTCCCGCCAAATGTCTTAGTCGGCCCAGTCTTGCGTTTTCTCCAGTCTCACCGACAGCCATGCACGCTTGTGGCTTTGGATACATACCCAAGGAAGTATTGGTGGCCGTTTTTACAATGTATCTCCAGAAAAACGCAAAAGATGGCAGATCTAGGTGATTCGCATGCTTTGTTAATCCCTACGAAGGAAGGTTGGAACAATGAAGTCAAGATCCCAGGGGAACTGTGGGCTTTTCAGATAGCTTTTGAGTAGAACTCATAGCAGTGACATTGCTTTAGAATTGCTTGTAAATATTTAATTGGACTGGGGAAGCCCCGACATGTGGGGGGATCCCTCGTTAGAGTCATAAGCTGTTTTTTTCTTTTTCTTCTTTAGCTTCAATTGATCCAATGTAATAACTATAACATGTAGGAAATAAAACGTTCCTTTCATAGACTACAAACGTCTCGCCTTTCTTTCCCCTTAGGAACTTCCTGTTGTTGCTAAGTTGTTTACGCTATCCGTCAGATGCCCGACTTGTTCCCATGCAAATGACCAGGATTTTAGATTCTGTCAAAGGTGTGGCTATAATCGGCAAGTCTTGACAAAAGCGAATGTCAAAAAAGTTAATGTCGATTTGGAGTGCATTGATCAACGTTTACGGCAGCTAATGGACTTTGACCGTGCTACTAGCTATGCTAAACAGAAAGACTCGTTACAAAAAGAGTTTGAAAGCTTTCTGGCCTCACTTCCGGGACATGTCACTTTGGCCACTGTGACCCCGCGTGATGTTTGTCGTTTCCTTATTTTTAAGGATAAGGATGGCAAAACGCAGATTCACCGCAATGGTTGCGACCATATCGGCAAAAAGGGACGATTTTCGTGTGGATGCGCAATACGTTTATCTTACAAAACGATTGACTCTTATATCGGTAAGTTACGGGCCATTCTTCACTCTATTGGACGAGATGGCGAGTGGGACAAGCGCCTAGGCCTTGGTAACCCGGCGTCTGACAAATCCGTCAAAGATTTCCTGAGGCTGGTAACCGCAGAACAACTGCAGGCCCGTATAACACCGAAACAGGCTGCGCCGTTCTTTGTTGACAAATTGACACAATTATGTTTGCACTTAGAAAGAAAACTGCAAGGGTCTAACAAGGCGATTGACAGATTCATCATAGCTCGCGACCAAGCATATTTTAAGCTGGCCTTCTTTAGTGGAGATCGGCCAGGGGATTTGGGACAGATTAAAGTTCCTGAAATCCTTCGTTTCCCCAATGATGACGGGCTTCTCTTTAACCACATTTGGGGGAAGACGTTGAGGGATGGGGATGAAAATGTGTTTGGGGTTAGAAGAAATGCGCAAGCGGAAATCTGCCCTATTCGAGGCATTGAGTGCTACATGGAAGTGACTCGTGATATGAGGGTAGATTTAACGTGTGGCTACCTTTTCCGCCCAGTTACACCAGATTTGGGTATAAAAGACGCCCCCTTTTCCTCCTCCGCAGCCGAATCACGGTTTAAGAGCTATCTTAAAGAAATGAGTGCGGATAACGGTGAGACGCTCCACGGTTTCCGGTCAGGCTGTGCAATTACCCTGGCCCTTACCGGTGCGGACCTGGCTGAAATCATGGATCACGTGGGATGGTCAAGGCGCCACACAGCGTTGTACTACATGCAACTAGCGAAAGTCTTAAATCCAGCAGGGGCCTCGGCAAGGCTCGCCTCGAGTGTTGGCTCCGAGCCATCTGCCTCCTGGCAGGACATTAATGAGCTAAAACGTTTTGTGTGTGCCTTCCCTGCAACCAATCAGGGGAAAAGAACCTACGCGGAAGAGTGCCTGTGAGGTACGATGAAAATCTACCTCCCAGAGTTAGGGAATTGGATCGGGGTTTAGTTTTGGGGAGTTATGATTTGGTTCAGGAAGAGGGATGCCTCTCTTTTGACGGCCCAACGTTGGTCTCCTTAGGTGGCTGTTTAGTATTGGGGAGGAGCCCATCGTTGACCGGGTAGATAGAAACAGACTTAGTGACATTAAGTAACAGGAGCCAAATTTATCCCCAATCTTATTGCGGTACGACAATGGACGCAGTGTTGGATAGTTTACTATTCACACTGCATACATTAAAGTGACGCATATAAAACCAACACATGTGAATAAATTATCACTTTGGCTCAACTGCAGCACGGGGAGGGATCATGCGGGTACGGGGCGACGAGGTGCTTACGGGCAAGCCCTGGGAACTAATGCTAGACTAGTTATCTTTCCCTCCCTCCCACCCTTACTTTTCTTTTTCCCACACTGTGACCGTTGTCGCGTCGCCAAATTTATCCCCAATCTTATTGCGGTACGACAATGGACGCAGTGTTGGATAGTTTACTTATTACAACACTTTAGTGATTGGTATAATCACTAGTAATCTCTAGTACTTATTTTTACTTTTTGTTTCCTAGTACAACAATACAATCTAGTTATTTCTTTTCCGAACACCATTACATTGTTTACTAAAACCTATTTATGATAAATTTAATATATGACCTTTAGATCTCGACTGTTACAAAAACAAAAAGAAGAAAAGAGACTAGTTATATGAACAAAGAACAAATACTGTCCTGAAAAGCTATATATATGCATCACCAACTAACCACATGTTTACGTTGGACTACTTATCAGGAGTGAACCACTGGGCGATACTCAGTGAATATTTTAAAGATTATAGACATGGGATGAGGAGAAACATTTACCTGGAGTGATTCTTGTTAATGAATATTTTCAAGGTTATATTTAACGAGTAATTTGTCGATAAACTCGTGAATGGAGATGGTTTTGCTATTTGTTTTGTTTGCATATATGTATTGGCGCATAGCTAAGGTGGTGTAGTTAAATTTCTTTTTTATTCGTGCATCACAAGTGCTAGAAAGGATGCCAAACAAGACTTCCTCGGTGGTGGGGAGGATCTGACATAGGTTTGTTTGGTTGAACCATTGAATGACCTTTTGTTCAAAGGTCTTAGTGAACCGGCATTCAATGAATGTGTGCTCGATGGAGTCTTTATCTCCACAGTACAGACATTTGTCGTCAGGCTTGATTCCAAATCTGAACAGTTCTTTGTTTGTTACTATAATTCTATGGATGAGTTTAAATTGAAACTCTTTGAGCTTAGTTTCCTTGCAGATGTTTTTCAAAGACTCGAAAATCTTGCCCCAAGTATCGCTATTTATTGATAGATTTTGGCTCCAGCGTAGAGGGCCCGTATGGTCCTCGTTGTGAGTTTTTACATTGAGCAGTTTATAAAAATCTCTTGACTTGGCCTTACCTAGATTAATTTGTACAGTTTCGCCCAGAGGGAAGATGTTATCATTGCTGGTGAAAAAAGGTTTGTTGAAGCCGTCGGTCTGTTTGGCAATGGAACGAAGGTGCTTCGGGATGGCGCTTATCACTTGATAATATTGGAGAAAGTTAGTTTGGCATGAGTATTTGAGTGAGAATTCCTGGAATGTCAAGAAGTTGCCGCTTTCAGTAAGTAGGTCTTTAATTGAAATAATTCCCTTTTTAAACCATTTACTAAAAAAAATCGGTTTGCCGCCCACAAGTATTTCTTTGTTGTTGAACAAAACTATATCTTGTTTTTGGTAGTAATTATAAAGAGTTTTTAATTCATTAAAACTATCAAGAATTCTTTTGTAAAAGGTCGGAAGGTCGTTGAAAAAAAACGCATCATAGTTGCATCTTAAAAGAAAGTTCAGTCCTCCCATTTTCTTGAGAAAGTGGTTAGGTATGGTGCACCAATTCCTTTTGTCAGAGGCCAGGATTCTAGGGATCCATGCTAGCTTTAAAGCCTTGAACATTATGTTGGGATCAGTCACACGGATTCCGCCCCTATTTGGTTCTTGATAAAGACCAAATCTTTTTATTTTATCTTTTTTATTTCGCCAGAGAAATTTAAAAGATTTAGTTTTCACTGTCTCCGCAATTCCCTGAGGAACCACTAGGTTTGAAGCAGAATAGACAAGTTGCGATAATCCCAGGGTTTTTAGTATCATAGCTCTTCCGAATATTGTCAAGTCTCTTGCACTCCACATATCGAGCTTTGTTTGTAATCTTTGGACCTTTTGCATGAAGTTAAGCTCATTATTTCTTTTTTCATCGTATGAGAAGTGAATTCCTAATATTTTCACTGGGCTATGGAGCCATTTCAGGTTTAGGGGTTTATTTTTATTATTTGCCCATTTCCCCAGCCAAATAGCCTTTGTTTTTTTAACATTTAAGGAAAGACCAGCTATTCTCCCAAAATCATCAATTATTTTTAGTGCCCTTTCTAGTGATGCTAAGTCAGCGTTAAAGAGAGTGATATCATCTGCAAATTGTGAAAGCTTAATTTCATTTTCATAGATCTTGATACCTTTTATGCTGGGGTCTTGCCGAATTTTATTTGAGAGGATTTCGGACGAGAGAATAAACAGATAAGGAGAGAGAGGGCAACCCTGGCGGACACCTTTAGACGGTTTAAACCAGTTCGTTCTAAAGCCATTGTTGATTACCCTACTTTCTATGTTCGAATAGAAAGTATTCACCCAACGTTTAATATCGGCTCCAAAATTAAAGTTTTATTGTTTTGAAGATTGCATGGTAAACAGTTTAAAGATTTATTGTTAAAGACCTTGATTCAGTTTTCAGAACACTCTTTTCTAGTTTTCTGAAAACTGATACAAATTTATGATCATTGCATACTTCTAACCCACATTATGACAATTAGCCTTCTTCCAAAGAGCAATACGTCTCTATATACAGTGAATACAAACCTTCCTGATGTCTTGAAACGATAAAGTTTCATGTTTCCATCGACATGGCAGGAGTGCTGGGAAATTGAACAAGAAGGACACTTCATCCACTCAAGCCCTTGCAGACAATCTAACTCAAACTGCAAGAACTTCCACTCTTTAAAAGACCTTGAGAATGTGGTATGATTAATGGTGGCTGCCTGTTGAAATAATAATTTTTAAACACACTTTTTAGAGCTGAGAAACTTATCGCGTCTTGCCAAGGCAGCCTTAATGACTGTGTGTGGAACAATCTTCATACATTTACATCTCAGATACATCAGGAAATAATTTATTTAATATTATTATTATCATTACTATTATTAGATTACTATTAGTATTATCATTATCATCATCATCATCATCACCATTATTATTATGATCATTATTGTTATTATTATTATTATTACCGATTGTGATTATCACTGATTTTAAGAAGTGCACTCATACCCTTCCTTTCATAACATAAACATCCTCAAAAGCTCTGATAAAGGAGCTTTCTGAGGTTCCAGTCATTCTTTTCTGAAAAGCATCCCACAGATGAAAGAGCTGCTGATCAAAGACATAGTTTGTATCTGTGGGGCTTCCTGGCCAATACCCTGCATGTATAACATCACTTAGGGACCAGGATGGAGAAACAAAATTACACTGGCTACATTGGATGGTAGACTTGTTTAAATCAAATCGTCCTAGAAAAAAGAAAATATACAACCATTTGCAAAAATAAAGAAGGCCAAAAAAAATGCATTACTATGTTTTAAAAATCGGTAGCTCCAGGTCACAGGAAAGTGTTCCATCAAGATACAGATAAAGAGCAATTTTTTTCATTTCTACATGCATGAACATGAATGATGTGTAACTCATTCAGTCTTAACACTACCTTTTTCATTGACAACTATGACCACTCCTGAAGTTGTTAACTGGCGTAAAACCCCGGCCTCTTTACAGCTTGGGCAGAACGAAGGCAAACTGATGAAAGGAAATGGCTTAGCTTGCAGAGGAAAAAGAAAACAAACAAGTTCAGGTTTTTGATAGCATAACTATATAAACAATTTGGTAAATAACCAGTGGCTGGATTTCACAATAATTAACATGAAAATCTACATATGTGTCACTTGATGTGTACAGTGTAAGCTGGAAATCAACACAAAACCAACAATTGCCATTACTTGGTTTTCAATTCATATGTGTATATTCTCTAAAGCCTCAACAAGTACCCCAAGAATATCACAAGACTATAATTACAAATACAATACCAAACAAAGAAAAACGATAGTGCTGTACAATAAAAAAAGTAAAATTAATTAATACCCCACAATTTAAAATGGTGCTCATTAAGAATTTAATACACTGTAGCCGTCTTCAGACTGACTTTGTTCCTTTTAGATATCTTCTTACCTATGTTTTGCTTTACTCCATTTTCATCAATTGTCACAGTTGGAGGGATAGCCTGAAAGAAGCCACCAACAAATCCATCTCCCAAGAGAGAATGCACATTTCCATCACATGAAGAGCAGAAAAATTCTTTGGGCAGTCATGACATCTTATAAGTGTTTTCCCTTCCAAACATATCCCACAATGATCTGGTGAAGGGAGGCTCTCACAATTAAGAAGAGCTTCCAGCAGCAGCTTTCGGTTATCATCCCAGCTCAATGACAAATTCACCATCCTGGTCTCCCAATTTTTAGATGGAACATTTGTAGAGCTGAGAAACTCATCGCATCTTGCCAAGGCAGCCTCAATATTGTCTGTGGAACAATATATATATATCTATGTTAATTACATCTGAGATGTATCAGGAAATAAATTATTATTATTAGTATTATTATTATTATTATTATTAAATTATTATTATTATTAATATAGTTTAAAAATTGCAAATATTACTGATAATAAACAATTATTGGATGAGGTTTTTGTGATATCCAGAATAATCAAGGTCGAGGTAAGAGTTATCAGCCGAAGCCGAAGGCTGATAACCCTTACCGAGACCTTGATTATTCTGGATATCACAAAAAAAGAATCTAATAATTGTTTTATTATACATTGAACGAACGCAAAAACTTGGAAGTCATGTTTCTGCTTCTTCACTGACGGCAAGCAACACGAATCGCGTGAAGTTGACATGATTACCCTTGGAAATCATGCATTGCGCGCGCAACCTACAGATTATTCACTAATCTGTAGGTACAGATTAGTGAATAATCTGTAGGTTGCGCTGTTCCCCAGAATTAACAGTAGGCTTTTAGCCAATGAGAAGACAGATGGTAACTACAATGTATAATAATCTTATTTATTAGTCTTAAGATTGTAAGATTCAACGTATCCAAGAAAGGTTTGTGTGTTTATTATTTTATTATTATTATTGTCATTGTTTGAAATGCATATTTCTCCTGCACCAGCAGCAGGGATTGTCTAGAGAACTAGATATTCATCACTACTATTTTCATTGGTCTGGGATTATGGGCGAAAAAATCCACTTGCTGCTAACACATAAAAGAAAAATAAAGTACCAAATTTAAATAACATTTTTGCAAAACTCAAATCATCAAAAGAAACCAGTTCTTCAACTTTCCCCTACGTTTCCAGCTGGTGAGTCGCACATTCTATCTTTCCCTCATAGCCTAAACTGACAAATTTTAAAATTACAACCATCAAAGTGTGGCTACCAGTTTCATGTGGATAAGATAAAGGTTACCGTCTACGCTAGATGATGATGGCATGTACTGTTGATCCACGCCAATGTCGCAATCGTCGGAATCTACCGAATCATCTGCTTGAGATGGATCTAAAAGCAAAAGGGTTTACTTTGTTACGGGAAAGACAGTTCGAAGCACAATGATTTTAGCAGCAACGAATGAAGCATTATAATCATAAACCAATAATGTGATTGTACTTGCCGCTTGAACTTGGCTGCTTGCGATCGTCTTGAAATCTGGGCTTGTACGGATAGTGGCTTTTCCTTCTCCCAGTCAACAGATCCCGAAAAATACGGAACCGCTTCTTCTTTTTCGGCTTTTTCCTATTGTCAAGTAGTTCATTTGCTTCCTCTAATGCCTCTTGGAGCGCTGTTTGGGCGTCTTTTTTTGGCGCCTTTTTTAACCTTGACGACGCCATTTTGATTTCTCTGGGCAATTACAAGAGGCACCATGGGAAGCCAGTACTGAAATTGATGATTATAGTGAATTCACTGGGTTTTGACAATTGAGGCTATTCGTCAATTCGGAGGGGAGATCGTGTTGGTCAAGGACATGAGCGGATCCAATATGGCAGAAGTCGTTTCTCAGACATGGCGTTAATTGCAGGAATGGCTCCAAGCCTTTTTATTATAAACCGCTGACCAACATTTTATATGTATTATGTATATACAGCCTTACACATATCGAACTACCTTCATATACTTTAAGTCATTTTCATACACCTTCATACACCTCCATCTATCTTCGTCCGCCTTAATTCACCTTCATACACCTTAATTCACCTTCATACACCTTAATTCACCCTCATTTACATTAATTCACCTTCATATACCTTAATTCACCTTCACACACCCTAATTCACCTTCATACACCTTAATTCTCCTTCATATGCCTTAATTCACCTTCATATACCTTAATTCACCTTCATATGCCTTAATTCTCCTTCATACACCTTAATTCACCTTCATTCACCTTAATTTACCTTCATATACCTTAATTCACCTTCATACACCTTAATTCACCTGCATACACCTTAAATTACCTTCATATGCCTCAATTCACCTTCTTATACCCTAATTCACCTTCATATACCTTAATTCACCTTCACACACCCTAATTCACCTTCATACACCTTAATTCACCTTCATACACCTTAATTCACCTTCATACACCTTAATTCAGCTTAATTCAGCTTAATTCACCTTCATACACCTTAATTGACCTTCATACACCTTAATTCATCTTCATACACCTTAATTCACCTTCATTCACCTTAATTCACCTTCATTCACCTTAATTTACCTTCATTCACCTAAATTCACCTTCATACACCTAAATTCACCTTCATACGCCTTAATTCACCTTCATATACCTTAATTCACCTTCACTCACCCTAATTCACCTTCATACACCTTAATTCACCTTCATTCACCTTAATTCACCTTCATACACCTTAATTCACCTTCATTCACCTTAATTTACCTTCATACACCTAAATTCACCTTCATACGCCTTAATTCACCTTCATATACCTTAATTCACCTTCACTCACCCTAATTCACCTTCATACACCTTAATTCACCTTCATTCACCTTCATTCACCTTAATTTACCTTCATATACCTTAATTCACCTTCATACACCTTAATTCACCTGCATACACCTTAAATTACCTTCATATGCCTCAATTCACCTTCTTATACCCTAATTCACCTTCATATACCTTAATTCACCTTCACACACCCTAATTCACCTTCATACACCTTAATTCACCTTCATACACCTTAATTCACCTTCATACACCTTAATTCAGCTTAATTCAGCTTAATTGACCTTCATACACCTTAATTGACCTTCATACACCGTAATTCACCTTCATACACCTTAATTCATCTTCATACACCTTAATTCACCTTCATTCACCTTAATTCACCTTCATTCACCTTAATTTACCTTCATTCACCTAAATTCACCTTCATACACCTAAATTCACCTTCATACGCCTTAATTCACCTTCATATACCTTAATTCACCTTCACTCACCCTAATTCACCTTCATACACCTTAATTCACCTTCATTCACCTTCATTCACCTTCATACACCTTAATTCACCTTCATTCACCTTAATTTACCTTCATACACCTAAATTCACCTTCATACGCCTTAATTCACCTTCATATACCTTAATTCACCTTCACTCACCCTAATTCACCTTCATACACCTTAATTCACCTTCATTCACCTTCATTCACCTTAATTCACCTTAATTCACCTTCCTTCACCTTAATTCACCTTCATTCACCTTAATTTACCTTCATACACCTAAATTCACCTTCATACGCCTTAATTCACCTTCATATACCTTAATTCACCTTCACTCACCCTAATTCACCTTCATACACCTTAATTCACCTTCATTCACCTTCATTCACCTTCATACACCTTAATTCACCTTCATTCACCTTAATTTACCTTCATACACCTAAATTCACCTTCATACGCCTTAATTCACCTTCATATACCTTAATTCACCTTCACTCACCCTAATTCACCTTCATACACCTTAATTCACCTTCATTCACCTTCATTCACCTTAATTCACCTTAATTCACCTTCCTTCACCTTAATTCACCTTCATTCACCTTAATTTACCTTCATACACCTAAATTCACCTTCATACGCCTTAATTCACCTTCATATACCTTAATTCACCTTCACTCACCCTAATTCACCTTCATACACTTTAATTCACCTTCATACACCTTAATTCACCTTCATACACCTTAATTTACCTTCATATGCCTCAATTCACCTTCATATACCTTAATTTACCTTCATATACCTAATTTACCTTCATACACCTTAATTCACCTTCATACACCTTAATTCCTCTTCATACACTTTAATTCACCTTCATACACTATTCACCCTCATTCACCTTCATACACCTTTAATTCACTTTCATACACTTTAATTCACCTTCATACACTTTAATTCACCTTCATACACCTTAATTTACCTTCATACACCTCTATTCACCCTCATTCACTTTCATACACCCTCATCCACTTTCAGAAACCTCCATAAACCTTCATACATCTTTATACGCCCTCATCCAACTTTCATCCACCTTCATACACCCTAATTCATCTTCATACACCTTGATACACCCTCATCCACCTTCATCCACCTTCATCCATCTTCATAGACCTTCATAGAGCTCATACCCTCATCCAACTTTCATCGACCTTAATCCACCTTCATACACCCTAATTCATCTTCATACACTTTTATACACCCTCATCCACCTTCATCCATCTTCATACACCTTCATAGACCTTCATAGACCTCATACCCTCATCCAACTTTCATTGACCTTAATCCACCTTCATACATCCTCATACACCTTCAAACACCTTCATACATCCTAATTCACCTTCATACACATTCACCTTCAATTCAGTGATACACCATCCACGTTCATTCACCGTAAGTCACCTACATACACCTTCATGCACCTTCATACATCTTAATTCACCTTCACGCACCTTCTGGCTGAGCTGGGGGGGGGGGTGGGGGTGCTTTTTGATGCCAAATTTCGTGTCAGCAATCATGACACGTGTCAAGACACGTGTACCCTTGTGTCTTGGTGCTGACAAAAAGGCACGTGGGCTCTGGGAACGTGATTGGCTGGCACGCTGGTTTTTCTTGATTGGATGAAACAACCGGAAAATAGCAAGCGATTTATAATACTCAGCTCAGAAGATACTCAGACACATGCTAGACGTGAGAGGAAAACTAAAACTTCTATCATCAAACAGCGACTAGAAGATAATATTGACTGGCATTTTCACTTAGAAGGTATAAAGATAAAAGAACTTGTGTCGGAGTGGCAAGTTAAAGGTACTAGTAAACTTAATTCTTATGCCAAGTTCTCGAGTGAGGCAGCGTGGCCGTGTGGTTGTTGATATCGTTGATTTTACTTTCTATACAAATGGATAGGTTAAATATGTCCTCGTGTAACAGAACACTGAAGTCGTTACAAAAGCCCAAACATCTTACATTGCAGATTATAACTAAGCTTCACTATAACTGGGTGTTGGGAATCATCGATTTGGACTTCGAGGTGGAATAGGGATTGCACTTCGCGTTAGCAATTAGTCGATGGACTTGTTGAAAGAACGAGGTTATTTACGCAATAGAACACAAGATTTTATGGTTTATAGGCTGATAAACCACGCAGGCTTTTCCTTCGCCTCAACAGCACATGTAACTTGATGGCCGAATTATTTAACTCGACGGGCAGAGATTTTGGGGTGGTACTGGTAGCTGCCGGTTTCGCTCCCACCACTTTCATGTTGTGTGGTGTGTATAGATGCTTTAATTACCCATTGGCCCCTGTGCCAGGTGTTAACAGTATCATCTAACACAGTTGTATCCTTCTTTGCCAGATGGACTTGGCATAGGGAAACAGTCTTTTTTATAATTGCTGGTATGCCATGGAAACAAGCAGCACAGTCACAAGAGATCCTCAGTCCAAGAACTCAAAAGAATTCCCTTGCCCACATTGTCCTGAGACCTTTAACAAGTATTTCAATCTTAAACGCCACATTGAGCGCTTCCATGAGTCTGCATCTGAAGTCCCAGTTGGAGATCTGGCCCCGGTTGTTCGAAAGGTGGATAACGCTATCCACCGGATAAATCACTATCCAGTGGATAGCGTGGTTTGTTTTGTTAACACTTATCCGCTGGATAGTGATTTGTCCGGTGGATAGCGTTATCCAGCCTTTGAACAACTGGGGCCTGAACTCTGGATACTGCAGTTGCCAGACTTGCCCATTCAAGTGTCATCGGGTTGCTGACCTCCGTAAACATCTCAGCGATGATCACAACATGATGTTTCGTATGGAAAATTTAACTTTCAACAGCCAGCCAGGTTTGATTTCATACAAAAATCTTTCTTAAGGGATGGTTCTGTAGCCTGTTTTAGAACCTGTTTGCAATGTGGTGTACTTGTAAATGAATCACAGATGGGATGAGCAAAACGATCCTGCTGAAGATTCTGGCTGGGAATATGTTCCCAGGTGGGATATTTGGCCCTAGCCTAGGACCCCAGGTGGGATCATGGTTCAATTCTGTGTTTTGAGCATAATCCCAGGATCCGATTTATATTACATGTAGATCCCAGGTGAGAATGGCAGGATCCCGTAATGAATGGTGGCATCATACAATGTCATCATACAGGTTGGATTGGTGAGATCCCGGCACAATTCTTTAATTGCAGATTAGTTATTTCAAGAAGTTGGCTACCTCTCACTACGTGTATAAAAATGATAATTATTATTTATTTATAGTTTCCATTACATAGTCATTTTCACTGTTCCAAGGCTTTGTTTAGAATTTGAGAAATTGACCTTATTTTGTAAATGGATTGGTGACTTGGATAAAGTGTAAATAATGAAGAAGCGTTCTCAAGTCGAAATACTCAGAAAAAGAATTTTCTGAGCCCCCAACGGGAGTCGAACCCATGACCTTCCAGATACCGGTTGGACGCTCTAACCACTGAGCTATGGGAGACTCGTGGTGAGCAAGGTCATATACTAGGTTCTTGTGTGTGACATGTGTACTGCCATACTGCAAGGCTCAACGTGTCGAAATGATAAATGTGAATAAATGGTAAATGGATTGGTGACTTGGATAAAGTGTTATTTACACTTTATCCAAGTCACCAATCCATTTACCATTTATTCACATTTATCATTTCGACACGTTGAGCCTTGCAGTATGGCAGTACACATGTCACACACAAGAACCTAGTATATGACCTTGCTCACCACGAGTCTCCCATAGCTCAGTGGTTAGAGCGTCCAACCGGTATCTGGAAGGTCATGGGTTCGACTCCCGTTGGGGGCTCAGAAAAGTCTTTTTCTGAGTATTTCGACTTGAGAACGCTTCTTCATTATTGACCTTATTTTCTTAAAATACTTCATGATTGGAACTGCACTTCGAATCAGTACAGAAAAATGCAGAAAGTAAAGACCAAACAAGTACATGTAGTTATCTAGTCTATGTTCTACATGTAACTGTTAATTGTTGTTTAATGCTGGCTGACTGGAATAATTAAAACTTGAAACATTTTTATCACACACATCTGGGTGCTAGTTTGTGCAGGTGATCTAAGTTACATCTTGTGTTGTATTTGTCTTTTTACTTTTTGTCTTTCATTTTGCCTGTCCCTCCCATCCACCCATTAAAGGCTTGTAATGTGTTTACACTTGATACAAGTTCTTTCCTTCCCTTTTTCCTGTATTGAAAGTCCCTTGCAGGGTCATGTACATGTATTGCTCTTTTAGGTGATTTCACTGGTAGTTTGCTTTTAGGCATTTGCTCTTTTGTAATGTTTTGTTACAAATTGTTGCAGATTTTTCCTCTATATAATTTTTAATTAATCTGCCTCTTACTGTCTTCCTATTCTCTCTTTAAGACTTTCTCCAATGGAAAACGCAGCTGGAAGAAAATGAAAACTGTTGTTTTGTTAAATCTACGGGAGATAAGCGCTTAGCTAAAGAGGGCACCCAAGTACAGTATTTTCAGTGCAGTCGCTCCAGAATTACTCGTGAAGTAAACAGCCCTGTGAAAAACCGTAGGGGGAAATCCCAAAGTGAGATTAGCCTGTTATTTATTGTGATGTACATTTACAACATGTGCCATTGAAAGAATAAATACACATTATCTTTAAAAACACAACAACGCTTTTCAGTTTACGGAACATTTTTTGATTTTTTGAACATCATCAACAGCCATTATGTATGTGAGTAGTTATATATACCGACTACTTTTGTAAATCTTTACTATATATTCATAATGGCTGATGATGATGTTAATCGTCTGGCGTTAGACAGAGTAGAATCGTCTGGCGTTAGACAGAGTAGAATCGTCTGGCGTTAGACAGAGTAGAATCGTCTGGCGTTAGACAGAGTAGAATCGTCTGGCGTTAGACAGAGTAGAATCGTCTGGCGTTAGACAGAGTAGAATCGTCTGGCGTTAGACAGAGTAGAATCGTCTGGCGTTAGACAGAGTAGAATCGTCTGGCGTTAGACAGAGTAGAATCGTCTGGCGTTAGACAGAGTAGAATCGTCTGGCGTTAGACAGAGTAGAATCGTCTGGCGTTAGACAGAGTAGAATCGTCTGGCGTTAGACAGAGTAGAATCGTCTGGCGTTAGACAGAGTAGAATCGTCTGGCGTTAGACAGAGTAGAATCGTCTGGCGTTAGACAGAGTAGAATCGTCTGGCGTTAGACAGAGTAGAATCGTCTGGCGTTAGACAGAGTAGAATCGTCTGGCGTTAGACAGAGTAGAATCGTCTGGCGTTAGACAGAGTAGAATCGTCTGGCGTTAGACAGAGTAGAATCGTCTGGCGTTAGACAGAGTAGAATCGTCTGGCGTTAGACAGAGTAGAATCGTCTGGCGTTAGACAGAGTAGAATCGTCTGGCGTTAGACAGAGTAGAATCGTCTGGCGTTAGACAGAGTAGAATCGTCTGGCGTTAGACAGAGTAGAATCGTCTGGCGTTAGACAGAGTAGAATCGTCTGGCGTTAGACAGAGTAGAATCGTCTGGCGTTAGACAGAGTAGAATCGTCTGGCGTTAGACAGAGTAGAATCGTCTGGCGTTAGACAGAGTAGAATCGTCTGGCGTTAGACAGAGTAGAATCGTCTGGCGTTAGACAGAGTAGAATCGTCTGGCGTTAGACAGAGTAGAATCGTCTGGCATTAGACAGAGTAGAATCGTCTGGCGTTAGACAGAGTAGAATTGTCTGGCGTTAGACAGAGTAAAAGCTGTAAGTCACTATTGGGCATTAAAGGGTTTAATCATTGACCTACTTAAAATTTATCATACCCATTTAGCCATGTGTTATAAACATAGCAACATCGTACTCAAACTTTCTTTGTGTCTTATTTAACTTCCTCAAATAGTTGTTCACTGGTTTGTTTTTCTTGCCCTTAGGATCATCGAAAATCAATGCAAACTGTACTGCTTCTTTAACAGCAAAGATGTTATCAAATGGCCAAGTTGAAGTGAGCATCTGTCACACCCATTATGGGCATGACACTTCCCTGGAACACCTGCGCCTTTCTGCAACACAGTGTGAAACTATTGCTGCAAAACTGCAGCAAGGTGTTTCCCGTGAACGTATTTTAGATGACGTAAGAGAAGATTTTCCTGGTGGCTTTCAAAGGCAGCATTTACTTGAAAGGCAAGATATTATTAACATTGAGAGGACTTATGGGCTGAGGACAGTCCAACGCCATGAAAATGACCAGCAGAGCACAATGGCTTGGATTGAGGAGTGGAAACAGACAGACCAAAACCCAGTTTTGTTTGTCAAGTTACAAGAGGAAGATGCCAAAGAAGGGTATGATCTTGCAAAGGAGGATTTTCTTATGGTTATACAGACTCCTTTCCAGCAAGAAATGCTATTGAAATTTGCAGAGAAGGGTATTTGTTGCGATAGTACACATGGTACAAATGGTTATGACTTTCCTTTGACGACTATTCATGTTATTGATGACTTCGGTCAAGGAATTCCTGTGGCATTTTGCCTTTCAATCCACGAGGACTTCACTTCTATGGTGATATTCTTCAATGAAATCAAGAAAAAATGTGGAAACATCGAGAGTCGGTATTTTATGAGTGACATGGCCAACCAATATTATAATGTATGGGTAGCTGTTATGAATGAGGGCTTAAGACCAAAAAAGCTTCTCTGCACATGGCATGTCGACAAGGCATGGAAGAGTGAGTTGAGAAAGAAGGTGGGTGACGATACTGCGGAAAGTGAGGTTTACAAGATGTTAAGAACTTGTCTTGAACAGACAACTCAATCTGGATTTGAGGATTGCCTTAGTGGCCTATTGCAAAGACTTGAAAGCAATCCCAACACCAAAGCATTCCATGCTTATTTTGCAAAAGAGTGGGTGAGCAAGAAAGAACAGTGGGCTTTCTGCTTTAGGCTTGAAAGCAATTTGAACACAAACATGTTCTCAGAAGCATTTCATCGTGTGTTCAAACGAATTTATTTAAAGGGATTAGTCAACAAACGGGTGGATGTCTGTCTTGTTAATTTGGTCAAATTCTCACGTGACAAGGCATTTGACCGTGCCATTAAACTGACAAAAGGGAAGACTACGTACAGAACATCCGTAATTGCATCCAGGCACAAAGAAAGTTTAAAAATTGGAAATGATTCAGTGATCTGCCCAACAAATGAGACAGGCAATTGGTTGCTGCTATCTGGCGATGGAGACTACAATCATGAAGTAGTTATGGTTTCTTCCTTTTGTACAGAGGAAACTCAATGCCAGATGGTGTGCCCTGATTGCAAAGTGTGCTCACACATGTTTCAATGCAATCGCCAAGATTGGCTTGTAGTGGGTACAATCTGCAAGCACATACATGCTGTCTGGCGACAAGCATCTTTATCTAGTCAAAATCAGCCTAAAGCTAGAACTGACAAAGGTTCCAAAGCTGAACTGGAATCTTTGAGCACTAGATTGAAAACTGTTTCTCGTGCCGATCCCTCGTCAATTAAAGACTGCATAAAAGAAAAAATTTTCACCATTAGTGTTGAAATCAGTGCATGTGACAATGTAGAAGCTTTGTCTGCATTGGAAAAGCAGCTGGGTGTTGCTCTAAGTAACTTTGTTGCAGTCAAAAACCATGGATGCACTCCAGGAAATATTTCGCCCTCATCTGATGCCCCTGTAAACAAAGCCATGGAAACACAACGGAGCAGATTCCATTCGACTAAGCGAAAATCTCGTAGCCGAACGGCATCAAGGTTTGCTCGTCCAACAATTGAGGAGAAGGATATGCTCTTTAGCATTCTCAGCTCAGCATCTGATGGCAATGGCCCCTCGCAATCAAACCCTATATCAACTGGTGAGCCTATATGTTACATACTGATACTTGAAATTAAAGTCATTTCATAACAAGTGTTGTAGTTCAATGAAACAAGTTTCAGCTCAAGTCTAAAAGTTGATGTATTTTTTACAATCTAGCTTCTTTAAGCCTTTAAAATTAATGCCCCATGGTGACTTTTAGATTTTACTCTGTCTAATGCCAGACGATTTTACTCGTCAACAGGAGCCCCCTTGGGCACTAAAGGGTTAATTGTTATTGATTTGTAATTAATAGCATAACTTCTGGTTTTTATTTAAGTACCGTATTTACATGTGTATAAGTGAATCCCATGTATAAGTCGACCCCCCATTTTGGAGCCAAAAAATAAGTTTTCTTATTTCCTGGTGAGTTTTTTATTGAAAGGCTAATCTTATATGTTAGAATTTTTTCAGGTACGCTATAGTTACATGAAAAAAAAAAACACAGCAAGTTTGGACGTAAAGTTTAAGCATTTTTTAGCGACACAAGTATAAGCTGCATTTTCTTCATAATTTTGAAAAGAAACTTACAAAATCACACATACCAATCTTTAATGAAGCTTTATCGTTTTGGAGAGTTGTAAAGCAGATTTAAAAAACAGGATAAATGCCAAGTAAGCTCAAGAAAGTTTGAAAATGCCACAATAAACGGATACATCTGCAGGTACCGGAAAGCTTTGTATTTTGGGTCACTTGGGATTAGTCTTTATTTGGAGCTGTTTTGTTTCCTGTCTTTTATTTCTTTTGTTTTACGTAAGCTTACGTAATCTGTGCTCCGGTACCTGCAGAAAGATCCCAATAAACGCCACAATGCCTGGAACTTGGTAACCGAGCTTGCTTGGTTTAGTACAAAGCCAGGTTTCAAAGCTCGAAATGTGGCTTTCATTGAGTGGACTTGCCACTTTATTGGCAGCAAATATAGTTTCTTTATTTCAGAATTGTGCCAGTGAGTATATACAAGATTCAGCTTTACGTTAGGAGATAATTCTTAAAGCATTTTGATGTGAACTGCTCAAGTCGATCAAGGAAAAGACATTGTAACTTGTACTGTGTATAAGTGGATGTTTGTTGACATGTGATAGACAGGGTTCGTACGGCTCCTGGAAAACCTGGAAAGTCCTGGAATTTTATTACGCATTTTCAGGACTGGAAAGTCATGGAAAAAGGCCACTGGTCCTGGAAAGACCTGGAAATCTGTTAAACTCAACTAAAAAATATAAAGTGTACGGAAGACAGTAAGGAGAATTAACATTTGGGAGTGTGTGGGTCAAAGTGAGATTTAGAGCCCTTGAAAAATCAATCTGAGTCCTGGAAATTTGTTTCTGAAAAAAGGATAGAGTTATTATGCTAATTTGTTCCGAACTTTTTTGATGTCGGTTTTTGACTCGTGTATAAGTCAAGGGCGTTGTTTTTAGGCTCTGAAAAGTCGACTTATACACTTATATTTAATATTAATCAAAATAACTGTGACTGAACATTTCTTCTTTTCTTTATCATCACACAGCTCAGTATGCAATGCTTCAAGTTCTTGTTACACCTACTGCACTGAAATTCCTCACCACATCAGGAAAATTGATCAAAGCGGTCGACCTGACTGATGAAGAGCTTCCCGGAGAATTCCTTTTCGATGAGAAAGTGAAGGAAATAGAAAGATTCTTGTCAAAAGATGCATGGTCAAAGCTACAAATGGCAGGTGAAACACCACTTCAATGAGTATTTTGCACTTAAGGACATTCACGCCAATTGTTACTGCGCATCCTTACTGCGCACGGAAATTCACATGCCACGTCATGCATCAAGCACGCGCGCTAAGTACTAAAATGAACAATGACAGGGCAGATGGCCACTGCTAGAACTTTGATTGGCTTTAGCGATCTTGAACGGTCGGGGACCCCTACTTTTCTTTTCAGAAACAGATTTAATTTATGATTATCTTCACATCTTCGGGGAGCAGGGATGGCACAGTGGTGAGAGCACTCGCCTCCCACCACTGTGGCCCGGGATCGACCCCCGGACCTGGCGTCACACTTGGGTTGAGTTTGTTGTTGGTTTTCACCCTGCTCCGAGGGTTTTTCTCTGGGTTCTCCGGTTTTCCTCCCTCCACAAAAATCAACACTTCTAAATTCTAATTCGATCTGGAATCAGTGGATGAAGAGCCACCTCGTGGAAATGCCACTGCAAATTCGTTATTGTTATTATTATTATTATTATTAGTTTAAGAATTTGCTAATAAAGTTTTCCATTATTATTAAAAAAATATTATTATTATTATTATTATTATTATTATTGTCCAAAATTGGACAGAAAATCAATGTGGGAAGTTAAAAAAAATCTAGATTTTTCTCCATGGGACATGGAATCCTGCCATCTTGCGGCTGCAAGTCGCGTGAAACTATGGTCGCTAAATGCAAACTTATTCTTTCAGGAACCTCATCAGTTGACTGAATTTGCTTAAAGAAGTCCATTTAAACCAAATTTGACATAGAACACTTCCCTTCAAAGCTCTAATTGCAATATTTTGGGACTTGCAGCCACTGTGGTCTTCTTCACAAAGCCCGACTGATTTATTCAGATTTAGGTGTTCTTCCAGGCATGTTCTCTCGAAACGAAGTCGGTGACCCCCAATTTTTTTACATTTCTGACACCACTAACTCGTCATCTTTCAGTGGTAAAATTTTCAGAAAAAAATCAATGTTAGAAAATTTTCGCGCGAACATCCTTGAAGGTCAAATGCAATGAAATTGGACCCGCCTTGATTTAAGTTGATGTGAATAATCATAATCCGAAGTCTTAAATGATTTAGTCACAAATTAGTTTTATTTGTTTCCACTCCCAAGCGGGGCCATTTCTAGCTCGTTTTTGTGAAGTGCTTGGAAGTCATCTGATTTTCATGTCTTGAGTTCCACAGATCTAACAAAACACACTTTTAAGAACTGTTTCTTATTTATGATGATGTAAACAAAGTTTTCTGATAGTTTTTAGGATAAAACAAAAATTGCCCAAATTTTGTTACAATTGACCTTTAAGTCATTAGCTTTTCCTTAAAATGTTGGATGATGTAAGGGAAAATGTCAAAAAAAAATGTCAAATGTTTGTTACTTTTTGAAAATGATAAAACATCGATTATTCCTTTAAGGTTACATCAGTTTTCAGTTTAGTATGAAACGTAATTAGCTAATTGCCTCAGTTTTCCCTTTATTACACTCCGTGGTTGGTGGAATAACCTCGAGCCCCTTTTTCGACTTATTAAAAATTAGATTATGAGCTCGAGATTTCTAAGAGGCGATAGTACGTCGTGCAGGTCAGGTCATGCAGTAATAAGCCCTTTGTCCTCGTTTGGTTGCCATTATTTCTGCATCGCTTCCTGAGTTCCTCGTCGTTTTAAACTAGCTTTTTCTCTTTCAAGCCTATTTTTTGTCTTACACTTTTACATACTTTATTTCAGTTTCCCGTGTCTTTTGTTGAAGATAGATAACTCAGGCGAGATCGAGTACACTTCAACTGTAGAAGCAACAACAATGTGCTTAGTGCTGTAAATACAGATTTATTAGTTCTGCAGCTTGCTCTCTTTCTTAGATAAGTGATAACATGACGATTTCGTTTTTTCTGCTTTGAAAGATCTGTTTTGTC
Source organism: Micromussa lordhowensis (assembly GCA_964020085.1). Classification (NCBI taxonomy): domain Eukaryota; kingdom Metazoa; phylum Cnidaria; class Anthozoa; order Scleractinia; family Lobophylliidae; genus Micromussa; species Micromussa lordhowensis. The sequence goes on from OZ026595.1 coordinate 32,366,385, forward strand.
TGCTTTGACCATTTGAAATAAATGCCACCCCTCTGACTCGCGCTTCCGCCTTCTTGAAATTTGACAAGACCACCTTTGTCCTTCTACGTCAGGGTTATTAGTGAATATTCTACCAGGGTTATTCCACTAACATTTTTAATTCGTTTTGCATTTTAAATGGAGGTCAAATTGTTAAAATTATTATATCTTTGCCTGTGAGTAACAAATTTAAAAACTGGAAACATCGTGAATCTCCGCATGAGCGGGTTCTGGTTTTCATCAATATATCAATGACAAGCACCCTATGGAGATGTGACTTACATGTAGGCGGCCAAAAAAACGACGATCTTTCTTCATCTGAAGTTCTGTCGGCTAGGTAGGCACCGACAAAGAACCCACCTTTCATCTGTTCCATTTAAAATGGCTGCCACGAACATAAATGACGGTGCCCGTGAGGTAGATCCAAACCGTTTGATCGAAAAAGAAGGCTGCTTGGGGTACGAAAAATCTTCAGGATTCGAAGCGGTGACAAATTTTGTGGTGACTGTCGGAGGCTACGTTGTAGACGATTTTGAGGATGTGCCAATGGGTTATATCTTGATAGTGGAAATGGAGGCATTTGGTGATGAACAACGGGTTCAGAATAATATGAAGTAAGTGCTTGCACAATAGTTTTTGCAACATTGATTTGAGAACTATTGTAGATACATTTCACGATATTAGACCAATTTTGTCTAGAAAAACATTTGATCACGCTCGAGCTACATTTTTGACTTGTCCTTTTTTTTAAATGGGAATAGTTTATACTGACACTGTCATGTACCAAGCTTTGACTTAGGAACTAGTTTTCATGGTATTTTGGCATTTTATAGCTGTTACATTGAATCAGGGACCATAATCGGGGACTGAAAATTTCTTCGAAGAGCTATGGTCTGTATCATTCCACACGAGGTTCTTTTCTTTTTAGAGCAACTGAACGATTTCAAAATTTGCATAACAAAACACAAGCAAAGGCGATGAGAAACCTGGGAAGACGAGGAAATTGACAAAAAAAAAAAAATTGCGGCTTGGAGTTTCATTATTTGGTTGTCTGCAGATTTTATACTGTCCTGACTGTCAGAGAAGGTTTTACAAACCTCGCCGGCTAAAAGAGTTTTGCTCTGTTCAATTTCGGTTAAACGAACGACGAAAAGTCTTTCTGTTTTTGAAGCAAGTCGATTGGATGCCTGTTACTTTTTGAAGTGTGAGAATCTTTTTGGGGGAGCGATTTACAGTCTCATGGGCTGCGCACGTGGAAGTAATTTAAAACAGTTTGAATACTCCTTACTCAAGGACTTGATTGCTCTTAGACTCAAATGGCGAATATTTATTCCAAAGCTACATTCCTCAAAAAAAAAAAGGATCGACGATCGATGAAAATTAAATTTTTAAATGAGCCATAAACATGGTGTCAAAACCATGCACACCATACAACATACGTGTGACCTTTGTCATGACAGTTGCTAAACCATAGTCAGACAGCTCTGCGTGCTCTACTTTTTTTCTAAAAAAATCTCTTCTATAACACACAGCATGTAATGCCCTTCCGCAACAACAATGTGGAACGAAATAGGTTGGAGGACAAAAGTTAAAAAGAATAGGTGGCGAAACGCCACAAATTCTGCAAATTTGACGCGCGGTAAGCGTCGAGTGGGCCCTCCTATGATTTTCATAAGTTGACATTTCCGGCCACCTTAGGTCACATTGCCGCTCGAGCGGACTTCGCGGACTTAAGAAAGCAGCAGAAATCGAGTTTATAGCTTGTGGATACGATAAAAAAGAAAACAGAAAGGGAAACAGCAAATTGTTCCGAGATAAGCTAATATAGTCGACAATAATGTTCAAACACGCCTATGATGCCTGATCTGCTGATGGGTGTGTGAATTGTTCGCAACGAGCTGGCATTGTCACAAAAACCAGACTCCCCAGAGTTGCGTAATCACACCCAGTCATGAAACATTCATCGAAAATTATTGCATTTTAATAATACCTAGGACTTTGTGTAGTTTGAAGTTCGGATTTTCCTGAGCAGTCGATGTTCAATCTTGCCTTTTCCTCTTTATTTGGTTAATAATGTCAGCCAAAAGAACGTACGCTGAAGTTGATGCTGGAGATGAGAAAACTCCAAATGGCCAAATTTTAGCGCGCCTAGTTGGTAACTAAAAGCATCATGCACCTATCAGTGTCAAACCCGAGGGGGTGGTGGTGTTCGGGCAACCCACATATATTCCAAGGGTAGGGATTTTGATCGGACATCATGTCGTCAGGGTTGACCAAATTTTTGTCTGGTCGCCTGTCTGGTTGCTATCTTTGATAATGCGAAGAGTCTGGAAATGAGCCGCCATCTTGGAAAATACCCACAAGTATTAAAAGTTCCCGCGTTCGTGGTTTCGTTCGATGGCTGAACGAAAGGTGAGTGAAAATGTGTATGTTTGCTTTTTAGGCCAAACTTTTTCGATTTTTATGGCCGTAGCTACATATTTAATATTGCTATTTCAATCTTTTGTGAATAGAACTGTCCTGCCCAATTATAAACAACAAGAAGTTAAAACAACTTCTCTGCGTTCACAAAAACATTGTGCGATATCTAGCCACTTCAGTGGAAATTCGTCCATATTGCAGAGCAGTCACTGACAAATTACTTTGCACCATAACTTAGGGTTATCAAAGTAGTCAGGTGAGTCACACGGTTTACCAGCAGTGTGCGACGTATGCAGACTGGTAGATTATATATCGCGTTACCTATACCATCTAACCTAAACAATCTACCCGGAGTGCTATTTTGGCTAACAGGAGTGCTAGTTTGGGAGTAACTGCTGAATACCCCTCCATTTGAAGTTATACCCCTGAAAAAACTGGCTACATGGATACGCAGTTATCTCCTGCTAACGCTTTAAGAACGAGAAATACATGTATGTCATTCTTGTTATTTCATTGGCGACTATATTGGTCGCAATTTTGAACCTTTGGATGGGTGTCAAAAATACTAAGCCTGGGTTAAGCCTGCATGCAGCCTTGTAAAAGTAAAGGGCTAAATTGGCCCTTTCTCCTTTTTCCTTGGAGCCTTCTCTGAATGCAATGCAGGATTCCCGCAATGGCACGGTCTGGCGGAAACACTGCCATTTCACATGTGAGACATTGATGCAGACTGCACATTGAAACCCAATGGACAGAATTCAGTTATTTCCGTTGTTATTTCAAAATGTTTGCTCTCAGAATGTTATTGTTTTCTGACTGCTGGTCACCCATAGTGCTTATGACTAGTAACATTTTTGAACATGCGTGGTTATACACTTGAATCTTGCGTACTTGGCACTTCATGATTTAATTTTTTTTTTAATTGATCATCGACCCTCCCTCCTGCATCCTTGATCCTGGTTTTCCAGGAAACCCGCAATTCAAACAGCGTTTCTAGCGTTCGAGTTGACGGCGTCAGGATGCAAAAGAGGTGACTCATGCAAATTTGACAACAGAGCGCTCAAGTTCGAAAGTTGTCTAGAGAGAGATCTCAAGAATTCCATGCCTGTTAGAGTCCAATCACGTTCCCAGTGTCCTCTCCTACGTCACCAACTCCCAAAATCACAAGTGGGCTCTCGGCTCCCAGAACCAACAGTGGTCTCATTTTTGTAAAAGACGCGGTAATACATGCTCTTTATTGGTTCGTTATACTCTGGTTTTGGATTCCAGGCTAAATGGCTGTAGTAATAATTGTCCCGTTTTCATCCCGTTTGAGATAAAACTCACGCTTATTTGTAGACAGATTTCAAGCTTGAGCATGCATTCTGGCTCCTATCTTATGTTTATAGAATAAGAATTTAGCTGAATACTTGCTCAAGACTTGTCTCGCCTTCTTCTCTACTCAGCCACCACCATATACTGCCCTTCCGCGTTCACTATGACCAAACCCTCGTCTAAGTGGCCCTTAGATAGAAAAAAAGGCTGCCAGCAGACTATGCTGTTCGTTCTTACAGCAGGAGAAGTTCACTAATTTTTTTGTATTCTCTCTCTTATTTCCTTTATTACACAGGACATTTTTTGTTAACAATAAGATGCTCGGTAATCAGCAGAACATTATCAATGCATTAAACTGTAATTCCTTGTGGATTGCCCAAACAAAGGAGCCATTCCTTCCTCAATACATATATAAGTTATGTCGCCAATACATGAAACAGCCAATGGAAGACAAGAGGAAATATAAGCCTGTCAAGGTATAAGTAAAGTACATATCTTATTAGTTGAGTCCCTGAACTCTCTCTGCCCTGGGTTCCCTACACATGATCCCTGCCATGTGAAGAGAGAGTTCAGGATAAGTAAGTTGTATGCACATGCAACAAGCCGAATAATTGGAAAGAATAAGAAATGCTTACTTTAGTCTTAGTATTGTCGGGATGCATGGCTTTGTCCACGCATAGCCACGCATAGCCTTCTTTGAAACATCATTGGTTTTCGCTGTTTGCAAGACATAACATGCTGGGAATTGGTGACATTTTTGCCTGTTCGAAGCAAGGCCTTTTTGGATGACGTTACATTAGTGATAAAGTGCGTAACCAGCCTTTAAAACCGTGACCACTTTTTGACCAGTACTTATGAATCATTTACATATAATCGAGGGCACATTCTTGCTCATTGCACATAAAGTTTCTTGGTATCATTTTAAAGTTGATTTTGTAGGTCCTCTTCTATATAGTTTAGTTTGGGTAATTTAAGATCACTGCTTCTTTCAGTGACTATTCCTCTCTTTTACTGTTGTTGTTCTCATTGCAATTAATTGTTGGTCGCTTTATACATTCTGTGTTTCAGATACTTCAGTTCTTTGACCAGGACTTTCTTCCCCAGAGCTGCAAATGTGGTGAAACTGTAACTTTCCATGTGCAATCTCTAATTTCACACTTAAAAGAGAGTGGATGTGATGCAGCAAATGGAATCACCGATAAGGCACTGAGGTTTTTCATTAAGGACCATGACATAGGATGCGTGGGGAAGCAGGTGCTATTTAGAAACCGAAAGACCCAGGTGTCGGCTGCACACATTCAAAGGAAATGGTTCCATCCTGACGATTTAAATGCCCTTGATGAGTGTAAGCTTTAAATGTAGTTTTATTAATTAAAAAAAGCAAAATGGTCAGTGTCTGCCACCTTGTATTCAGAATTAGTTCTGATAAACTCACCAATGTTTAGTCCAATGGCATCCGGGTGTCCTATGGATGCCCATTTTTTAGAGATTTAAAATATGAGTTGGTGTACACAGTTACTTGTTGGCCACATCTGGGAATCTTCAAGCAATCCTACACTCGGGACTGCAGAAAACTGTGACCTTTGCAAGCTTAAATGTTGTCTTCTGACCCTTGAATAGGAGGGTGGAATTAGGCATTAGAGAAATTCTTAGATGCCCTGTTTTCAGATCCTGGGTCTGTCGAATGGAATGGGCTATTAGAGAAGAATTCTTATATCCTTAGAATGAAGTAAGAACAAAATTTGTTTTTCATAAACTGTTTGAATTTCCCTTTTGATCAGGCTTCATTTTTACAATAAATTGTTTAGTAAAAGAAACAAGAAAGAACGTGGTATGTAAAGTTAACAATTAAAATTTAAATACCAGTCGAAACATGTGAATTTTTAAATACCCTGTGCAATATGCAAGAAAGTTACAGACTGAAATTGACTCTATACAGTATCCAACAAAACTGTTCTTTGTTTTAATTAACAAAATTTTTAATCAAAGATTTCTGATTGTTCCAATATTACACATGAAACAGATGAACACCGAACAAAATTACTATATTTATAAAATAACCCATTCCTTTACATGTACAGGAGGTGTAAAGAAACCAAACCGAGGTATGTTTGTTTATTTAACAATTTTAAACATAAATTTTTTAGTTACTTTGCTATTTTTCTTCTGCATGGTCACGTAACTCTTTGTGATTTGAAACTTAACTGGAGGGATTTTACCTTGAAGAAACCTGAATAAAAAAATTGCCGTAGTAAGGGGTGACTGGTTTCCCAAATATGATAGTCAAGCATGAAGGAACAGATGGGTACCTTAAGAGTCATGATCCCCTTAAAATTTTCAAGGTTCATGAAACATTGAGCTGGTTATATAGGAACTCCATGATTTTTGGTATATTTGACCTAGAAGCGCTTAATTTTGCTTTGTTTCCAAATATATAGCAAAATCGAATGCCAGTGTTAACGATAAAGGGTCACAAGATGAACCAGGTAATTATACAATATTGTACATGTGTATTATCAGTATATGTTTGTCTGGTAGATAAAAAAAAAGGATTTTAACTTATCCTTGACCTAAAAATCATTCATAGTTTTGTGTTGAGCATACATCTTGTGTACAATGTCAGCCCCAGGGCTCCTACAGCCATATGACTGCTGCAATTGCTAAAAAAAATGCCACTGATCAGACTAGCTCTTGGCCATAAACTATGTAAATTCATAAACTATATCAAAGCGCTACAGAATATACCGAACCTTCAACAAACGCTATCAGACTGCCAAGACACTAACAACGCTATTGACCAGATTAGCTCCTAGTCGTCAACTATATGTTAAATTCCATTTAACAACCTTACCTGAGTCGCATATGGAGGTTGGGTGCCCAGGAACCTGGGGGCTGGAGCTGCTGACCCCAAAACCCAGGTAGCAAGAACACCCCACAAGCCAGCCCTACCCGGAACCCAGCCACGAGGCCCCGCACGCCACACCTTGCCCCAGCCCAGGCACCCGTCACACGGAGCCAGGAGCTCTGTGGAAATAATAATAACAGTAATAACGAATAAAAGTAAAAAACAAAGACAATAATAATAATAATGAAGAAAGAATAATAAAAAAAGGGAGAGGAGAGTGGGAGAAAACACTAAAACACTCCAAAAACTGATCCAGACGCCCCAAACACTAAGCACAGTAAAACTCTGACCACATGTAACGGCACACGCATACATTACAACAATAACCGCTGAACCGGGCTCCCAGGAAAACTGTTGGCACCAGGCCAACAAAGGTAACGCCAAACCCAGACAGGAAATGCCCTAGCAAGCTACCAAAAACGCTAAACAGCACCTACGCCACGCTAACTACTACGCAGCATGCTCCTGGTTGTTAACTAAGTTAAACAAGTATACATACTTATTTAACGTCATTTAACTCTATTATAACTTATTTACTGCATATATTTTCATGTGTAGAGTGCGCACACACACAAAATATGATTTTTCTTTGTTGCTAGAGCTTGTTAGAGAAGTAGATAATTGTAAACTTGCAAACAAGTATGGAAATGTTTCATTTTCTCTGTACTATTTTGATTTTCAAGTAACCATTCTTCGTGTGAAGTAAATATAGACAAGTTCTGAGTGTGGAATAAGAATTGAAAACAGATTTTTTTTGCATATATCTAAGGTTCTCTTTATTGGAGTATTACATTAAATCCCTTCATTTTGCTTCATTTTGCTTAAAATGTCCTTCATTTTGCTTAAAGTTAATAAAGTTAATAAGTCCAAAGTTAATAAGGCGATGATGGGCTTTTGAATCAAGTTCGAAGTAACAATTTCACGCAAAGAAACAAATAAGCGGTTTTATTCCCATGTCGAAATCGATCTTCACTTGTAATGTGCCACATTTTTGGCGGATCGATTCCTGTTATTAGCGACAAAAGGGTCAAAGGCTATATACAGGAATCGATCCGACTTCAAATTGGACTAGAGAACAACGTATTATTTTATTATTTCAGCTAACATATGCAGTATGGTATGCTTCCGATGGATGTGCGACTGTCCGTTTAGGGAATGTAAGGACTAAATAAAAGTACACATTTTAAAAGGAAACTAATAAATGTATTAATTTCATACTTTCTTTTAAAACAGTGCAGAAGTTTTAGTCACGCAATATTACGCACGACCGTGGGGCTAAGCGGGCATACTAAGCTGAAGCGGGAAAAGCGCGCCAAATTTGTATGCATGTATGGTGATAATTTTCAGCTTGGATTATATTAATTCGCTGTGCCTATTTACGCCTCGTTAAGTGTTTAGAGGTCCGTGGACAGAAAGACGCACAAAATGAGTTCAAGGACATCGAAAAGTGAGTTTTATTGAAAACTTCTCCGAAGCTTTTTCGTTTAAATTTAACCGGTTTACATGTCAGCAGA
>OZ026595.1:32379553-32502053 GCA_964020085.1 Micromussa lordhowensis
TAAGGTCGTTGAGCCCATAACCAAACTGTCCAGCGGTTAAGAAAAAAACATGGCGGACAGAGAATTCGTGACTTGCGGCTAAATACAGGAATCGATCTGACTTCTCATTGGACGAGGGAACAATGGACTCTTAGCACGTGTTTCGGAAAACCGCTGGGACATCTGTGTTGTGTACTATACGAGGTATTCTGTGAGACAGATTCTGCTTGTAACCACCATCTATTGGTACACTTCAGGACGCATACATGATGTCATAGTCATTTTGTCCAATATGGCGGGTAATCCAAAGAGCAACTCGCAGGAAATTTTCCCCTCCGTATATGAAAGTGAACTTAGCGAAAGGAATAAGAATCGAGGCTGTTTTTACTTCTAGGATTTATCTGAGGATGAATTTGAAACAACGACAGAAACAACCAACGAATCTGAAACCACAACACACCTTATACCTGTAACGCTGCAGTTTGCGTACATGTTAGAGCTGGTCAACTACAATGCTATTACCTTTCTTGACAACAATTTGACTTGGTTAACTTGTCCTGGTTTTGATGTGGTTACAAAGAAATTGCATGTAAGTAGGTAAAAGGTGGTGGGGAATAGTGTAAGCTTTTGTGGGGTGATGCCAGTCCATATAGTAAATAGATGGAAATGGTTATGAAACCTGGCAAAGTTCTTTGCTGTATGTTTTTGTTGGCTATTTTGGGGGTTGACCCTGCACAAAACCGGGCAAAATACAAAAGGTGGTTAGGTGTGCTCATACAACTAATAGATACTTCAAGCATTGCGATTATGTAATTCATGCATAGTCCATGAACATAAGATGTGTAGGGTCAAGGATCTTCCAACATAAATCTTAGCCTGTTTGTTTGCTTCTTTAATGTTTACCGGCCTTCCTAACCATTTCCCTGTATGGCCATGGCCAGTCAGGCTTTCAAAATCCGACTCAGCTTAAGAAAGAACTCCTTTACTTTGGTAACTGTTTAAGATGCAGTTTCTTATTTAGTAACCCTGTTCAAAACAACAAATTTTAAACAATTAAGAAAATTTGTGTTGCTCCATTGCTATATACGGAAGCCTGTAAGGGACATTCGAGATGCGACTTAATAAAAGAAGAAAAAAAAATCTGGAGTTAAATGCGAGATAAAAATGCGAGATGCGAGATAAAAATGCGAGATGCGAGATAAAAAATGCGAGATGCGAGATAAAAATGCGAGATAAAAATGCGAGATGCGAGATAAAAATGCGAGATGCGAGATAAAAATGCGAGATACGAGATAAAAAATGCGAGATGCGAGATAAAAAAAGAAAAGACGAGCTCGCAATCTTACTAGGGACTCTTGTTCCCAGGGCCTTCTCTGGTTTCAAAATGGCAGACGAAGAAGCGGATGCTGATAATATTGGCTTATAAACTACTTGGCTGCTGTGGTTATGGAAATGGAGTTGCCTGTACTTATTGGTATTTTTGTTGCATGCCTTTCTCACTTGACGAAGTGTGTGGATGCTGTTCTTCCCAGCTACATACCAGCACTATCCCTAAATGCCCAGCAAGATGGTATCCTCATACTTGTATTCGATTGGAGAGAAATTAGATAATGTTTACGTAGTTTATCTTTTAAGAGTAACTGTATAGAGCCTACTGGATACAACAGCCTACAAAGGCGAGAGGTTCTGCAATCAAGGAATCCTAGACATTCGTACGCACTTCAAACCTACGGAGACTTTCCAGTACACACACTACTCTTCATGCCACCCAGCAGGGGTCAGAAAGGGACTTATAAAAGGAGAAGCCCTAAGACTTCTAAGAACTGACTCCTCAGAAAAATCATTCGATGAGAATTTAACAAGATTCAAAACCCACCTTTGGGCTAGAGGCTACCCCCACAATCTCATTAAAAAAATAACCTCTGAGGTCAAATTCACTGAACGGAAGTCAGCCTTACAACAAACCGATAAAGTGCGTAAGAAAATCCTGCCTTTTGTGACAACATACCACCCGGCTTTGCCCAACCTCAAAAACATCTTGATGAGCAAATGGCACTTAATTCAAAACTAACCACTGCTTAGAGAAATATTCAAAGAACCCCCACTTATCCCATATAAAAAAAGAAAATCCTTAACAGATATACTCGTGAGAGCGAAACTTTAAAAAGAAGTCGCCACAACTAGAGGTCACTTGTCACGCCACGAGCTTATGAGTCGTGTTTGGCCTGTCACCTCTTTATTTCGCATTTTTATCTCACATTTTTATCTCGCATCTCGCATTTTTATTTCGCATTTTTATCTTGCATCTCGCATCTCGCATTTTTATCTCGCATTTAACTCCAGATTTTTTTTTCTTCTTTTATTAAGTCGCATCTCGAATGTCCCTTACAGGCTTCCGTAGCTATACCTTGATTAATGATCATGTTGCAGTGTACTTTTGAGAAATAATGTCTGCAGAAATGTCCTGTTAAAGTTTTATAGTTTCATTAATTTTCTTTTTTTATTGATTACCCAATATCAATGTGTATTTCCTTTGAGCCTAGCCTAAAGACTAAATAATTCCTTTGTTTTTCCTTTTGCAATATTAGATATTACAGGCAGCTGTATTGATAATAGTGGTAACCATGAGCTTGATTTCTACCTTAACTGTAATTTGTCTAATAACCTGTACCATCAGGATACCAAATATGTGCTTGTCAACCGAGAACCAAGGGAGAATATCTGGTTGTATCACTGCAAATGTGTTGACAGCATAAGGCTGACAAATTATTTACAGTCACTGTCATCAACTGTCGTAGGAGATAGTAAGTTCATCAAACATGTTGTTAGGTAAAAACCTTTAATAAGATTCCTCAATCCTGTTCAAGCTGCATTTTTTAATGTATGAACCTATCCATCACCAGCACATTAAGAGCATTCCATTATAAACACATCAGGCAACGGCTTGCATACTCTGTTCTCAGAAGTTGACTATTTACTGGTGTATGTTGCCTATGATTAGTCTCATAGTGTGCAAGTTGTATTGTGTTTTTCCTGGCATATAACAGTTAATTAGTCTGCAGCCCAAGGTATGACATGTTTTGAATAGGGACCCTGTGCTTTTGACCAACATCTTCCATTTCTGTTGTAAGCTACCTAACGATTTGTATTTGTTTGTGAAATGCTTCTCACAGGGCTGACTGCAGCTACTGCTGTGTATGGCAAGTGCATCCATATCGAGGCCTTTGAAAAATTAATGGCAAGCTTTGACATGGAGAACAACTTCACCCCTTCACTTGCTCGAGGAACAACTTCTCATGATCATACCTACCAAGTACGATGAATGCAATATTTACTTATGTACTTATGCAATGTACTATAGATAGACTTTGTATATTAGTTTATATAAGTTTATCTTAATGATTAATTGGTTGACATCAAAATGCATTGAAATTGTGTAGCATAATTTTCTTAAAGTGCCTATCACCCTTACCCAGTTGTATCAAATATCGAAAATTTGAGTATTACAATGAACTTTTCTGAAGAAATAAAACTTATTCTTCTTTCCGACACCTTTTTATCGGTGGACGAAATCGGCATTTTGAGGCGATTTTTCCGCCATATTGAATTCAAAAAGGAGCAATCGGGAGTCTGGAACTAACAAAGCTTGTGACGTCAACCCGGTATCTCAGTTAGAGAGCATAGCAGACTCCATAGGCGAAACATGCCGGGTAGATGTGTTGTTGGTGGGTGTTCTGCATTCCCAGATGTGCAGAAGGGTTTGATTTTACACGCCATACCTTTTCTCGACGACGAACGCCCAGAAGCAAGGAAACGTCGAAAGAAGTGGGTTGATTTCGTGAAGCTAAAGAGAGCGAAGTGGGAGCCCACACGAAACTCTTCAATATGTTCGAGACACTTCACCGAAGACGACTATATTCGTCGCTTCAGCTTCGTTGATGAAGTAACAAATAAGCCAATCGTGCCAAGGCTCAAACGTGATGAAATCGGCGTAACTGCTGTGCCATCAGTCCATGCAGAAGTGCTGACAAAAACACCAGTAGTCACCGAAAGTGCAAAGCGTCGGCTTGAACGGGCGGTAAGAATCTCTGTCAAGTGTTTTGAGCTTGATTTACCTTTACTGCGAACATAGTTAATGCCGCCAGAAAAAAAGCATTTGAAACAATTAAGAATTCATCGTTCATTTCTTTAGACGCTCAAGAATGCGAAGAGGAGGATGCAGACTTTGACCTCGACGGAAACTCCTAGTAGTTCCACGTGTAGCAGCGAGATTCTCACTCAAAGCGAACCGTGTGATCAGGACGGGAAAGAGCAAGAGATGCAAAGTAAAGATGCAGTGGTCAGCTCGACACCAAGTGAAAAACACACAGATACTTTCGCTGAACTGCATCACCCGGTAATAAGCTTTTATTAAAGGTATTTTGACGTATAAACGTCTTGAATAAAATGGGTGGGATGTTTTCTTGAAAGCGCCCATTATATAGAAGGTGTGATTCCGCCACAGGTAAACCAGACTCGGTCTCTTGATCTGTCAGTCAGTCTTGTTGCCCGGAAACCGTCTCCAATTTTAATAAAAATTATGGCCATTAAAATTTATTTCAGTTAGTGGACATTGGATACTGAGAAAATGCCTGATATTTTATTTCTATTTGCAAAGTCCTGTGGTAAAATAATAATTTGAAGTTTTTAAAAATGATGGTCCATTATACACACAGAATGAAGAGCAATCAACAGCTCCACCCCCTGTACTGTCAGAGTGCTCTGATTGTGAGAGGCTGGCCAAAAGAAACCGACAGCTAACGAATCAGCTGATAACAGCAAAAGTAAAACTGCGTAACAGCAGACTAGAAGTCAAAAAATTGAAGAAACACTCTGAGCAAAACAGAGCAGGTAATGTTTGTTATGTTATAACCTACAGCTGTAACTAGCATGTCAAGAATCTGAACTTGTCTCTGTGGTAAAATAAGAAAATGAATATAAGTATTCAACTCATTCCTTTCTGTAACATTGTTGTTTACATGTAGGTCAGGAAGTTGGTCCACCTGCCAACATTGTTGAAGATACCTGTGATGAGAAAGAGGATGGAAATAATGGAAGTGACAGTCAGCATGAAACAACTGAAGAAGAGCCTGACTTTTCTTCAGATGGTGCATATGAACCTGACACTGAAAATGACACAGCTTCAGAGCAGGAAGAAGACACTAATTTTTCAGGCAACAGGTTCATTTCATCTACTTTATCTCTATATTAAATTATGTTGATTCTTTCGGGCAACAGAGTACTGTACACTTCCAGACTACATACATGTACACCTGTATTTGGATGAATATTGTGTTATTATGTTATGTTATTGTGAATATTATGATTATGTTACAAGCATGCCAGTTAGATAGCATGATGAAGATACATGCTGATTTACATGTAGGCCAGTTTGCAAGTGTTCATGCAGTGTTATTCCTGAGTGAGGGCTTACATAAAGAAAATATAGCATACCATATATGTATATAGTCTGACTAGTGTTTTCTAATCCTCTGTATGATTTACCCAAGTGTTTGTACTGGGTGTTATAACCATGGGCCAATATCTCTTTTGGTCTTTCTGTTTTTACAATGTGAAAGCTTTCCACATGTTGTTTGAGAATATTCCAGATGGTTCAAAGCTCAAAGCATTTTAACTTAATATAAGAGGCTTATGTAAAATAGTTATAATAAGATCTAATTCAAATGACTGTATTGAAAATTTAATTAGTTTGTTTTGTCCCTATTCCATCCCTTCACAGAGTATTTATCAAAGATAACAACCTGCGGACGCAGCCAAAATTCATAGTTTTCTTGTCTCAGCTACTGCTCCTGTTTAAAGTTTGTCACTCTTGCAAAGCTGATAATCCACTTGTTGAGACAAAGCAAGTTGGTACCATGGCAGTGATAACTTCCACCTGTACCAACAAGAGGTGCAACAGGAAGGACACAGTTTGGAAAAGTCAGCCAAACATGCCTGGCACTAAGATTCCTGCTGGTAATTTCCTGTTGTGCATGTCAATATTGCTGTCTGGAAGTTCTGCATCAAAGGTCTTGCAGATGTTCCAACACATGGGAGTAGCCTGTTTTTCCCTAAAGACATTCTTCAAGCACCAACGTGTAAGTTATGAACTTGACATAAAAGAACTATAATATTCAAATGGAAATCATCTTATACTGGCTGTTTAATTAATACCTGCATAATTTGCTAATAGCATGTCTTTCTGAAATGAAATACCGGTACCCAAGGAATCATCTGGGAGTTTCTTTGTTATTGATTAATTAAATTTCTGAAATCTAATCGGCTGTTATGTGATAAAATTAGGCAGCGAGTTTGATTTAGGTTTTTCCCTACAGGAGAAACTGTTTCCATCCGTCCATTTGTTCTGGAAGTCGTACCAAGACAAGATGATGGCCAAATTGAAGGAATTAGGTCCGGTGGTTATATCTGGAGATGGAAGGCATGACAGCATGGGGCATAGTGCAAAATTTGGTGCATACACCATATTTTGTTGCACTTTGCCCCTTATTATTCACTTCTCTCTTGTTCAGGTAATGGCATGATTGTGATATGGTCCAAAAAGATTCAAGGACACAGAGAATGAAATGTTATGTCACAACAAAATCTTGCTGACAGGTCAGAGATTAAGTCGAGAAATAAAGATAAAGCACCAACATGGAACAGTTTTAAATTCAGTCATGACACTGGAAACACCCCTGAGATGGCCTTGTTTCTTGTCCCCTTTTAACAAATTAGTAATTCATTGAAAGATAACTTTTTCTGTTTATAATTTAAGACATCATAATCAGGTTACTCGCTGCTAATTATTGTGTTCGTTTCTATGTTTCGGTTTAAGATTTTACTTGGTTCGATTTTTGTTAAATTTATCAGCATGTTTTATAGTATCCTTTTATCAGTTTCAGTGTTTCAGAGACTGATGTTCTAGTGGAAATGAAAATTTATCCCTTTAAATGTAAAACTGAAAAATATGCATCAAATTGTGACAAAACTGAACAGCGAAACATACATGTACATATACTCTGGTCCATGTAGTGTGTTTGACACCAAGACAAAACTTGTAAAAAACATTCTTCTATTTTGTAGAGGAATGTTGCGGGAAGCAGTCCAGCTATGGAGTTCCTCGGGTTTAAAAACTGCATGGCATATCTCCTTGGATGTGGTCTGATGATCAGCACCCTGATAACTGACAGGCATGCGTCTATCCGAAAATACATGAGAGAGCAACAAAAGAATATTAAGCACTACTTTGACCTATGGCATATAAAGAAAAGTAAGAGTCTAATTATAGATAACCACTGATTCATGGGAGTTCCCAAAGTTACTTTAGATCTGGTTGCCCTTTTTTGGTAGCAGGCCTTGTCTGTCAAGAGCTCATTATTCTTAACCACAACTGTAAAGGGCAATTTTGTTAAAGAAAAATTTTGTGAAACAATGATCATTGCAAGTTAACATTGTTTGCAGTTAAGTATACAGTAGGATGGAACAATAACTTATCAAATATGGTATGTTTTTTATCCTTAGAGATCCACAAGGTTTTAACCAGCATTAGCAAGGAAAGTGGCTGCACATCTTTGATCAACTGGATCAGACCATGTGAAAACCATTTCTTCTGGAGTGCCACATCTACTTTGTGTGGAAATGGCAATGTTATATATGCTAAATTTAAATCTTTCATGAGTCATGTTATTAATAAGCATGACAATTTAGATGATCCACTGTACAACAGATGCAATCATGGTGAAATAAAAGACAGGACATGGCTTGAAAAAGGTAGAGTAAGCGTTGAATAATCTATACGCATATACGTGATGTAGTTCCTGAAAATATCCACCGTCCCTCCTACAACCACCACCACCCCTCCCTGTGGAAGTGAAAAGAAAATGTACTGTAAGATAACAAAGCGATATGCTTATTTATTATTATAGATTCCCCAGTTTATGAGAAAATGTGCTCTGCTCTGAACAATGCTTCCCTGGTCAGTGGGATCAAACAGGCCTCACCCGAGGCACAAACCAGCTGCCTGGAGGGCTTTCACTCTACACTGAACCAGTTTGCACCGAAAATGATCGCCTTCTCATATATAGGAATGTATTGCAGGTTGGTTGTCCAATCCATGTAATCTTTATTCATAACGAAACAAGAAACTCAATATATTATTATAGTAATTGGAGCAAGAAATAAATTGTCTGGATTGCGAACAAAGTAATAATTACAAAAGAACCATAGTACAGACATTGCATGCCGACCTTGTAATAAGGACTGGCCAGTGATGACGAAGGAAATTCACTCCCTTCAGTAGTGAAATGCCAGGCTTTAAATGCAGTTAAAAGTTAAACTTTGCATTATTTATCTGAAATCCCAGCAGATTCTAATTTCTGTTTGCTCTTTTTTGAAAGGCACATCATTGCTGCTTTATATTTCAATCTCAACCTGTTGCGAGAAGTGAAAAAAAATGCAGATGGCATGGATCAAGTGAAAGTGGTGTGGCCTAAATTTAAAAATGGCGAGGCCACTGTTCGTGATGTGAAAGTGAAGCCCAACTTTGGTAAAATATATATGCACATGTAGATTAAAATAGAGGTGTTGTACATGACCTGAACCACCAGAATCCTGTTAACAGTAAGAATTTTTTTAAAAAAAGAAGAATATTATTCTCTGGAATTTTTTTTTTAACCTTGGTCACTACATAAGAGTTGTGTCTTACTATTATTGCAGAATATGTGGAGGACATCTATCAAACCTATATTGAATCTCAGGAAAAAGGTCAGCTTGAGGATGCCATGCAGGAATTGAGTGACATGAATCCCCCACCAATGAATACGATGTTGGAAAGGCAATCGAAGGAGGAGGCTATTGTTAAGAGGATGGAAAGGAAAGCAAAGACAGTCAAAGATGTACCCCCAACAACAGCTGGTAATTCAAATAAAATACAAAAAATATTGTTCAACCCCAGTCCCGGTCAGTCATATTGCTCTCGCTGTTCTTTTCTAGCCAGGTGAAGAAATGCTTCACACTGAGTGCCATGGAAAATGGGTTGGGTTTTACAGTGCAAATACTCAAACCTCTGACTCCTCTGCCTTTAATACACACTTTTTTAAAGATTCAGTGCTTGACAGCCAATTCCCATAATTGTAAATCTCTCTTGAAAATTTAGCTTGGAAACTCATTTTGTAACGCCTAAACTGAAACCGTTGAAGAGCATACAAAATTTAAGAACGGAACTAACTAATCAACAAATGGCAAAGTTAGCTGAGAGGTCTGCAATGCTACGCACTTTGTTTGTTTTTCAATTTTGTCTACATCTGTTGTTTGTATTCTTCAATGTTATTGGTTTACATGTATTTGAGAATACCTTTTTTTGTTCTCAAGTGAAGTTCCGATGATTAACTCTTTGCTAAGTGACCCAGCCTGAGAAGTCTTCCAGTGACAAAATACCTCACGAAATATAATTCCAACATTTTGGTTTTCCTATTTGCCAATAAGAAATTAAACTTTAAGACTTCAATTTCACACTTTATCATCCCTGAATCTCGGTTAAATGCATGGTTATGACACCAACATCATTTGTTTAAGTTACAGAGACTTGTGAAATAGAGCAGCCACCACAGGCCACTAAAGGAAAGCCCCGCTACTGTTCCACATGCAAGCAGCCTATGAAAGGGCACAAAAATGTGACCACATGCCCAAAAAATCAGAAGGAAATCTAAGTGAAGCAAAACTAGAGGTCATATCTAAAAATATTCCAGTTTTATTAACTATGAAAATAATGTTCAGTTAATATCTATGAGCTGTCCATCATTCAGCATCTTCAATTTCAAATCCAGCATATGAAGATTTCTCCTCTGGAAATGTTGTTCTTATTTTATGGTATGCGCATGCAGGCAAAGGTATCCTCCTTCCGCCCAAGTATCCGTGGACAAGGCGAGTAAATTCTCGATAGGAAATGCCACGCAGAAACCTGTTGTATAAAAAAGTGAGATTTACATGTAAAAGTAGTGTCACAATAGGGAATTTTACATTTTACCATTTTTTGTATTTTGTTTTGATTTATACATGTATTAAAAGAGATACTTGAACTCAGCTCAGTTTTGTTTCTTGGATACAAATATGTATGTACAGTAGAATGCACATTCAGGAGAAATAAATATTTTTGGTGAGCAAGGATGGTACAGTGGTGAGAGGGCTTGCCTTCCACCAAATCCTGGACCCAGTGTCATAATTGGGTTTACTTTGTTGCTGGTTCTGAGGGTTTTTCTCCAGGTTATCCGGTTTTCCTCCCTCCACAAAAATCAACATTTCTAAATTCCAATTCGACTGGGAATTTGAGGGCCACGGGCTTGCCAGTCATAAGACTGTTATTTGTTACCCTCGTTAAACAAAGTAAATTCATTCATTTGTTTATTTATTTATTTATATATTTATGTATGCATGGACATGCATGGAGAATTTTCTGACAACTGTCCTTAAATTTAATGCAATAAATTCCTATCTGAGACAAATCCTAATAAAAGTTCTCCATACTTTTACTTGAGAAAATGTACTCACACTGTACGTAAAGTATATGAGGTCAACATAATTATAATGAGGTATATCTTTGTGGAGAATTTCTTACAATTAGAAGTCTAGTAGAAAGGTAAGGAACGCTAACTGGTTCTCTAAGTGCGAAAGCCAACAAAAAGTGCAGTGTGCAAGAATTTGGACAGCATACAAACTGCAACATTTTCAAAATCGGAATAGCGTGTTAGTCTCTCACCTGTTTTCCGTTCCAGTCTGACGATACTTCGTCTTATTTCTCGTCTTGTACTTATCAGCAGCCAACCGCAAACTCCACTTTTGCAAACAAACTTGGCCAAATCCGGGATGCTGCGTAACACAGTTAGGTTTTGTGCCCACTTCTTCAATGACCATTTCGCTAGACAGACACTCCACGCACTCTTCTATTTCCACGCAGCACTGGAATTCGTTCGGGTTCTGCAGATACTCCGCACTACACGCACCACATTTGCACCTGTAGAGGAACCAGCGATTAGTAAGCCTTGATTAATCAATCGATGTAATGAACACTGTAAAGAACAACAAACATTACAGGAAGCACTGCATTCGCATAACGAGTTTCGCCCAGAACGAGAATGGTTTCACCCAGAAGTAGAAGAAGTAAGTAAAAGGAGATTGCCGTCTAGCAAAACAATCTCATCCTTTCACTTGTCAATATAATTTGAAAAGACAACTAAAGTTTACTCGGAAAGGTGTATGCCGTAAAAACGTGACTCGACCTGAGACCATAATAAATGTTGAAGCGAACAAGTTGTCTCTTTCACTGAATTAGTGAGGTAATTGAAGCACGAAATACAAGAGACGTTTAAAAATGTTTATCGAAAAAGTATGACTATGATTTTGTTTTTCTCTCCAGCACTTTTTTTCCCGAGAAGGTACAGCTGTAGCCTTTGGTTTGTGTTGAACAGGCATGTATCGTTGCAAATCTTTTGCAAACATGCAAAAGACGGGAAAAGATAAGTTCCGTACGGCCATAGTGGTACGGCAAATTACGAATATGGATTTGCGAATACTAAAAAAAAGAGAATTGAGAGTTTTTTTAAGATAACATTTCAATATTTTGAAATGCGATTGGTATAGGTCTGGGAGAAACGCTTCATGGGCAAAACACGCAGCTTCTCTGCATTCTAGGTCTGACTCACCACGAATTTACGAGCTGTTTCCCATCGTAACGATCCTGGAGCTTCCTTTCGAACTCAACTTGAGTTTCTTGCCGTTTTTTGTACTCTGAAAGCCACTCTTCAGTTGCTATCGGCTCGTCCTCGTAGGGTTTGTAGTTGTCTGGGTCTAGTTCAACTTGCTCTACGCGTACATGTAAATTTCCATCGTCTTCGACTTCAATATCGTCAATGTTAACGTGGCCAGGGATAAAATTGTACTCTGAATCATCGGAATCGTAGCTACAATCGGAATTAGAGTCGCTCTCTGTCATTTTGAAAGAAGAAAAAGACCAACGAAGTGGAAAACACGTGTAACTCGCTGTATTTCTTTGTTGTGTTTTGTTGCGTTTTATCGTCAAGATACCGGGTTGACGTCACAACCTACTAGTGCCAGTCCACCGTAGTGCGCGTTTTTTACTTCGTGAACCATGATTTCGATCGGCTCTTAAAAATCGGGATCAACTCTAAATCCCATTTCGCTCCTTGTTTTTGTTTACTGTATATATATACTTTTGAGAAAGAAAGATATTGGCTAAGGGTGATAGGCACTTTAATCAAATAGCTTGTGACCCCTTTTCAAAATAGACTAGTATACATGTATTACTTTTATGTGATCATGCTTCATGTAAGTGTTATTGTATTCTTTGTTTAATCAGGAATACATTATTTCCTGTCAAAATTATTGCTTCAAATGAGATTTTTCATCATGTACTTACTGAGTTCATAGCTAAGTTCACCTCTTCATTAGCATTTCCACATGCAGTTAATTAATAATCTTCTATAATTTCTTCCCTTGCACTACGTTTCATCATTTGACATCCTCTTATCTTAATTTGCTATTTCAGGATGACCGTCATGAATTCTTGCCTTTAAATGGCAGTAATTTTACCATTTTTGTACATGGAAACGCACAACATGGTGTGGTTGGCCTACAGGGTGCCCTGATCACTTGCTTTACCTGTGATCACCAGGTTCACTCATGTGAACATGTCACAAAAATTACTGAATTTGGCAGTTTAAAGTCATTTAAGTGATCGAAGAAATTCAGAAAGAAGCTTGGATCATCGTCATTAGGTGCATAGAGCACAGCCATCGTCACGCATTTGTTATCTGCTATGATGTCGCAAATGATAAATCTTCCATTTGGATCCGAGTATGTTTGTTGGAGTTGGAGGTTGAAATTATTATTGAATAGAATAGCGACTCCCCCCCTAGCGCTGGTACAGCAACTAAAAAGAGTTTTATAACCCCATTCGGCGGACCATACAGAAATTGTGTTTTCCGAGCAGTGCACTTCCTGAAGCATGTAAATTGAGTAGTTTTTCGTTCTTAGCCAATTAAACATTTCCCGTCTTTTTAATGTCTCCAAGACCCCTCACATTAAGGGAGCATACTTTTAGCTCCATAAAAAAAGTAGAAGAAAGTTATTTATCGGCAAAGCCATGTAGTAAAAGCGTACAATGGTTATCGCAATTATTACAACCAAGCGCGATATTTGCCATTTTAAATAGGCAAAATACATATAACAAAGTGTGAAATACAGCACATAAAAATAATTCATTGTTGATTTGACTCCCAGCAGGATTGTTTGCTAGTGTGAATGAAGCGAGCTTGTTAGCCATCTTAAAGCAGAAATTTGCATACGATAGATTATTTTAGCTAAAAAACAAAGCGGGTTATTTTAAGTACTCTGGGATATTTCTACAATCAGATTTTTCACTGTTAATGAAGAAATACAGGCATTTCCTCGCAGTAGTCAGTGTTATATGTACCTGATAACAGAACTTGCTTTACTAAAAGCATTCAAAGCACTCTTCGAAGTTTCTTTTAACGGAATGCCCGGTTGTATATAGTAACCTATTTATTTTGCTTTCCAAACTTGGGAATTTTTAAGAAAAAAATATTTTTCAATTGATTACATTGAGTAACAAAAAGAAAGATAACACCTGAATGGAAATTGGCAGAACTTTCTTATAGATTTTGTACTACCAGTTAAGTTAAAATATGTAATAAATAACAGTTTTCTTCACTCCAAAACAATTTTTACTTACATGTAATACTGTATTTAGTAGATTAATAAAGTTTTGTTTGTAAATACATATTTGTTGTTGAAGTAGTTCAATTAATTACCAAGTATCGAACCTACACAGTACAGCCCAAAAATAGTGCACGCCCAAGAACTTCTTTATGCGTCCGCAAGAGTTCTTCTTGCGGCTGATTGCGGGTCACTTGAGCTTGAGTCCTGGAAACCGCAAGAACTTCTTTGCGGCTGCATGATAAAAAGCGCAATAACTTTTTTGAGGTAGGATGTTCGAACCGCAAGAACTTCTTTGCGGTTCTTTGCGTGACACGTTGAAAAGAACGAGACAGGGTACGCTACCAAAAATGGGAAGAAAAATTGTAATAGTCGCTTGAAGTCCCTATTTTAGCATGTCTATGTTTCGGCACATGTCGGCAAGTCATTGCTGGTTTATTGTTTAGCGTTCGGTTCTCGTCAAAAAATCATATCTCCGGTTATACTTGACCCAGATCATTCATTCAAACGGTAAAATGCTCTTTGCTTGACGAAAAAATTGTTTATCGAAGTTTCTATGGTGCGCCACTCACGTTTAGTTATTTTTTACTTCAAGGAAAAGTTGTGTTTTGCACGCGTCAGCAAGTCGCTTGTGAGATGTTTATTTCTAAAGCGTTCAAAAGACCTTGTCGAAAAAATTATATCTCCAGTTAAATTTGACACCAATCGTTCATTCAAACAGTAAAATGCTTTTTCTTTAACCAAATCATTGTTTATCAAAGTTTCTATGGTGCGCTGCTCGCGTTTAGTTACTTTTTCCTTCAGGGAAAGTTCTGTTTCGCATACGTCGGCAAGTCACGGTGTGCGACACTTGCAGACTGCAGACTGCAGACTACAGACTACACTCTGGTTAGCCTGAATAGCACTCAGGTTAGCCTGTTTACGGTTAGCTATTGGTAATGGAAATGGAATACAATATTTTAGTGAAAAAGTCTACAGTCTGCAGTCTGCAAGTGTCGCACACCGGGCAAGTCACGTCACTTTCCAGGTGTTTATTTCTAAAGCGTTCCGAAGACCTTGTCGAAAAAATTTATCTCCGGCTATCTTTGACACAAATCGTTCATTAAAACGATAAAATGCTCTTTCTGAAACCAAATAGTTATTTATCAAAGTTTCTATGGCGCGCTGCTAATGTTTAGTTATCTTTTTTTACTTCAAGGAAAAGTTCTGTGTTTCGGCACGTGTCGGCGAGAAGTTTGTTCTGAAGACCTTGTCAAAAAAATTACATCTTAGGCTCTACTTGACACAACTCGTTCATTCAAATGGTAAAATACTCTTTCTCTGCCGAAAGAATTGTTTATCGAAGTTTCTTGAAAATAAACTTGTCAGTAAACGTCTCCTGCGCAGTTGATAAACTACGCGCTCATGCAACTCTACATACATGTCCGCCAATCCCAAACACAGAAGACAATTTGGCAAAAACAGAGAGATTTAGACCCATGTTTACCCAAACGTCAAACTGCAAATAGTCGAACGTTTGCCTTCTGCCTTTAAGCCATTTTCGCAGTGAAGTCAAATGGGGTTTTTTTCTTTCCCTTAAGAGAAAAAGGAGTGAAATCAGAATTACATTTTGCTGTTCGCGTTTGCCATAAACATGGTTTTATATCTACATGTATCCAACTGCTGTAAACTTCTTGCGGTTATTTGCGGTTTGCGGTAGGAGTCATAACTTCTTGAAGGAAATTATTTGGTTTCATGTGGTCATGACTTTTGTTTTATTTGGTGGCTCCTAAAAGAGCCGTTTGTTTTTTTTTGAGAACTGCATTCTAGATCAGTGCCCTGATGCTCTTCCCTCTCGCCTGATCACCTCTGGAAGAACCTTCTGTAAGTGGCCCATGTAGCGCTGACACTTCTCTGGAGTTACTCTTGTGGACCAGAACGTGCGAATTCCGTCAACCAGCTCCTCTTTGTTGCGTGGCTTGACGACAGTTGACAGGAAGAACTTTAATTCGTTCCATAACATTTCAATAGGGTTCAAATCGGGGCTTTCAGCTGGTGTGGGCCAATAATTTATATTATTGTCCCTGATGAATGCCATTGCCAGACGACCAAGAACACAAAATTGAGTTAATTAGACTTCGTGACTAATACTGTCAAGAGATAAATGGAGAGTTTCTGACTTAGGTAATGGATATCAACAAAACGAAGCTTGCGTGGAAAAAAAATTACAAGTTCCTAAATGACATCAAGCGCGAAAAATTTAAACCAATCCATTTGTTAGATTTCTTACTTTTGTGTTTAGGATCGTTGTCCTGTTGAAAACGATATCCATCCGGAAAAGTCTGTCGAACGAACGGCAGGAGCGTGTCGCGAAGGATGCTGTCGACGTAAAACTCAGCCCTCATGATTCCAGTGAAGATCAAGATCGATGTTGCACCGCGCTTTGATATACGGGCCCACACATGCACCTTGTAAGGATGCTTCACTTTAGGCTTCAGTTTTGCCGGCATACCTTCCTTCCGGAAGCAAAGCCTTCCGTGACGCTCAATCCATACACTGGACTCATCAGTGAAGATGACATCGTCAAAGGTGTCGCCGATCTCCATGCACCTTTCACAGAAAGCCAACCGGGTGATACGATTCGCCTCACGTATGACTTGGCAATACTTTGGGCCAGTTTTCTTCCATCCCAATCTCTTCCGGGCTGCCTTCACAGCGGAAACGGACAGCTGAATCCCACATTCCGTGAGTAAGAGTCGTCTCAGCCCTCCAGGGAAACGACAACCAAAGATTAAAAACACAGAACATGCTCATTACATTTAAGCTTAACTAACGGCATTTAATAACTTATCATCCAAAACACACCATAACTCAAACATACAGTACCTGGAGCGGTCAGTTCATCGTTTTCTTCCAGTTTTTGATCGATAAAATCGAGGTGTCCCTGAGAAAGTTTGCTCGGGCGGCCAGAGCGAGCTTTGTCAACGATCGATGTGTTTGTCTTCAGATTTCTCAAAAGCTTTGCCACGGTTTTTCGGTTTATACTAACACCATCAACCTCTTTAAGTTCTCTGACAGTTCCTGCAATTGTTTTTCCTCTTTTCAGTAAGGACAAAGCTCTTACTTTCGCAAAATCTGAAGTTCTCACCATTTTAAACACTGTTGAGAAACGCACGGTTACGCTCGCCGGAATGTCAACTGTCAACTGGTTAAATGATAAGAAGTGACAGCTTTTGTTACCAGGCGGTTTACATATTAAATGAGTAGCGCATTCTCACGTGCTCAAAAAAATGTTCAACTCTTTGAGGATCATCGATCGAACTAACGAAAACAAATAAAATACTGCTATGGAGTAATATTTTATTCAGACTCAGACTATAAAGTAAACCAAGAATAAAACGTACAAAGTTGTTTGCTACTCCGATGTTGCTTACACTAGGCTGTGCGGTTGGGAATATTATAATTTTACAAAATCATAGCAAAATTTTTGCGAACGCAATGAAAGTTACGTTGGATAGACAAATTAAACTAGTACACTTCTCATATATCCGATCAAAATTCGATGAAATAAAAACCCTTTCAACCTCTTGTAGAATTACGTGAGTTGAGCGTATCCCTTATCTGATCTGGCGATAACGCATTGTCATGTCACAAAGCTTCAAATTTCTTTGATTCTTAGTCTTTTAAGGTGAGTTTTTATGTTATTTTTAACGAAATAAACTGTTCTCTATTTAACAATGAGTTAGCAGCTTGAATTATAAAATAGCAACGATGTTTTCCAAAAAGAATCCACCGCAAAGAATGTTGGAATTGTCTGTAATTCGAGTACGTGGCGACCTCAATCTCGTTTGTTTTTGTCTCGCACTGCCGCCGTTCTGTTGGTACACGCGGTCGAGAAAAAATACCATTTTCATTGATTTCAGTCGCTTAAATTTTACATTTTACTTTATCGATCTTCTGATCATCTAAAATTCTGCGCATCGAGTTTCATTCATTCACGTTTGATGGAAATATCTAGAAACGAAATCAGGCTCAAACCACGGTATTGCTGATTTCACGGTCTGATAATTATTTTGAGAAACTTCAACTATTTTACATCGCTCAAGTTTTCAGGCACTTCCTGTGATTTCTGAAGTTCAACTTAAATACCAAAAGGCGCTTCAATCACAAAATGAACACTTTCTACATGTTTTACATTTAACTTGGAAGCCGCCACATGTTTTTATTGTGCTTGCCGCTACGCGTTCGATTTCTGTGATTTCCGCTAAATCTCATAAGTGATACCAAACAATAGAATACCACAATAACACAAAACAAAGGCAATTTAGGGCACGAATTTGCGGTCATTTGCCCTCGTTTTCGTCTCGTTTTCATCTCGGTTTCGTCTCGTGCTTCGTTCGTTCACCGCGCGGGCAAACCTCGTGCAATACACGCACGTCCACCTCGTGAATCACGCGGACGATGTCCACATGTGTGCCTCGGACACTATTTAAAGTTCTACTTAACTAGAACATTATGTTGTTGTTTAATTTTGTCGCTATCGTAATACAGTGTTGACAATATTACAATAGTAGTTTTGCATCATGTAATTCGACACTCAAAGAAGCTGTCAATAGTTGTGTTCTACACTTTCAAACCCAAGTTGTAAATTTGCATTTGTCAATTGTCCTCTGGACATTACCCATCGCTGATCTTTTAGTTCCAAATGATTTTATCATAAAATGTGATATAGGCTTCTACTTTTGTTGAACAACAGTCCACATGTAACCGTGTATTAATTAGTCCTTATTGATTCATGCTTGTAAGAGAAATTCGAAATATTAGTTTTGAATTACCTGTTTCAGCACAATTTGTTCATGTCAGTTGTATTTCCAGTTTCCCAGTTATCGCCATATGACAGTTTTAGTTTTTCAATATCTCTTTCAAATAAAATGTTTGTTTTCTTCAAAGGTTGAGATTTTTCACTTGATCGCTTACTATTTGCAGTTATGTGCCGATTATCTCGAAACTTCAACATTCCCCAACCCCTCCCCTCCCAAGCATTTAACATCTGTACATTGCAATCCACCGTAGGAAAACAGATGGCAGCTGTACATTTCACCACAATACCTTGCGAATCTAACACAGCGTATAGGCACAAGGAGAGCCATTTTTTTTCACAGTATTTCTCCCTGCACTAAGGACATTGTGTATTGTAGGTTTGAAGGTTTTATAACTCTTCTGTACGTTTTTAACGAACGTTGTTAAGGTTTTCGTGCGCTAAGAACTATGGGTAAATGTACCAATCGCCATCTTTTTTCCTACGGAGGATTGCCACCTCCTGCGCCATAATACTGGTGGAGCTTAGGCGCAATTGGGCGTTGAAAGTTTGAATTCATCGGCGCATTAGAGACCTGATGAACTTTGTTTTCTCACGCATAAACTCATGACCAGTGTGATCCTGTAGGTCTTTCCTCGCACCCTCTAGGATGTGTGGATAAACAACCCTCCGAACGAAGTTCCTATCTCTTTTCATGAACATGCAGAAGTGTGTTGTTGACTATGAGCAATTACCACATCGATCGCGAAAAATTTCCACAGAGCACATGGTGCTTGTTACTCCTCGCGCAAACATGAATGAAAGCCCGCCTTGAAAAATGCAAAAAAATTCATAACTGTGCTGATCATTTCTAACTTGACCTGATACACTATGCTTCCCGGAATTCATATATTCTCAGAATATCCAGATTTCTCCCTCAATCCCGCGTCCACAGAAAAGAGAACAGTCTAACCTTCGACCTATCTTGTACTCAGATCTCCCATGGTCGGAAAAAAACCTTCAGTGTGATCTGAGTACGACATTACCTTTCCACATGCTTAACACGCGTACGCCAGTATACGCTAATAAGCTTTCTTGCTTCCAAATAGCAGACACATGTACGCCTTGCGTACCTATTTTTTATTTTTGCCTTATGTAATTTTTTGACTTCTCTGCTTTCAGTTTACAATTGGGGTAATTTTTCTCTCTTTTATTTTTCTATTTCAGGACATTATCATCAACAACAAGTTTCACACTACAATTTAATAAAAAAAACTATTTACCAAACAAAAAGCGAATACCAGTCTGACAATTCGGTTAATCCAGCCCTGCTTTCGGAGATGATCAAAATGAAGGTAAGAATTGGATGAAAACACTCTCCTAAGCGAAAAAATTACTGCTACAGTCAAAACTTGATAAACGTAAAGGTGAGATGGAAGAAAGCATTGAGTATCGTACAAAAGGTGCCATTTTACGGTCGAGAACCCGATGGCATAATGAAGGAGAAAAAAACACAAAATACTTCCTAAATCTTGAAAAACGACATTATAGACAGGGAACAATCAATCGCTTAAAGAAAAGTGAAAACGACTTTGCAACCACAGATAAGGAAATCCTTCATGAATGCGAGTATTTCTTTAAGGATCTTTATTCTTCTAAGATGAAAACTGATTCGATTCCTGCAGAAACTGACAAGTTTTTTTTTTCGCGGAGAATAACACCGTTTTAAGCAACGAAGAACGCGATTCCATTGAAGGTTTGTTAACAGAACTGGAATGTCTTAATGCTTAGAAAGATATGGAACCAGACAAAAGCCCGGGAACAGATGGCTTGCCTTCTGAATTTTACCTAATGTTTTGGAACGAAGTTTCGAAACCTCTGCTAGAAGCTTTAAATTACAGATGTCTATATCTCAAAAACGGGGTATAATAAAACTTATTCCCAAGAAGAGTGAAAAACTTTACTACCTCAAAAACTGGAGACCGCTTACACTCTTAAACTGTGATTATAAGATAGCTACAAAAGTGATTGCAAACCGCTTGAAGACCCATCTCCACAAACTGATAAACAATGACCAAACTGGCTTTTTGAAAGGACGGTTCATAGGAGAGAACATACGTCTAATAGACAGCGTTGTCAATTACACCGCTGCTAAAAAGATTCCTGGACTTCTACTTTTCCTTGACTTTGAGAAAGCATTTGACACATTGGAATGGCCTTTTATACAAAAAACACTTATTTCTTTCGGGTTTGGCCCATCCATTGTCCAATGGTTTAAAACCTTCTACAACAACATCGAAAGCTGTATTATGAACAACGGTTGGGCAAGCAACTTCTTTTCGGTCCACAGGGGTGTCCGCCAAGGCTGTCCTCTCTCCCCTTACCTTTTTATTCTTTCAGCCGAAATTTTGGCCAAAGCAATCCGAAAAAAATGTAGACATAAAAGGCTTATTGGTTAAGGATACTGAGATCAAATTAAGCCAATATGCTGACGACACCACTTTAATTCTTGACGGCTCAGAAAAGTCACTCTCTGAAGCCCTGAGGGTCTTAGAAAGCTTCGAGAAAGTTTCGGGCCACAGACTAAACAGTAAAAAGACTGAAGCTCTTTGGATAGGTTCTTGTGCTGGTAAAAGTGAAAAACTGTACCCTGAAAAAGATTTCAAGTGGCAAAATACAAAAGTTAAAGCGCTCAGAGTTTGGCTATCAACTGACCCGGAAATTACAACCAAACTTAATTTGTTCGAAAAAATTGAAAAAATGCGAAACTGCTTGGGCTGCTGGACAGTTCGTAGACTAAGCCTTATCGGGAAAATAACAGTTTTTAAAAGTTTGGCTGCCTCTCAAGTAACTCATCTTTTGTCGCCTCTTCAAATCGATTCTCAAGTTATAAAACAAATAAATGACCTCTTTTTTGATTTCCTTTGGAACAGTAAAGGGGATAAAATCAAGAGAAACGTTATCACCCAAAACTATGGCAATGGAGGACTTAGAATGATTGATATTGCCTCTTTCAATAAAGCCCTTAAGTCCGTTTGGATAAGAAAGTACCTGGACGAAAGTAACAAGGGGAAATGGAAACTCTTTTTTGACGCTGAGCTCGAAAAACTTGGTGGCCAAATTGTTTTTAGGGGCAATCTTGACGTTAAAGACGTGAAGAAGCTTGCTAACAATCTTAGCCCCTTTCTGAAAGAGATTCTCGAGATATGGTCTGAATTGAATTATCAAGGCTCAATAGAAACGGTAGAGTCTTTTCTCACTCAAAGCTTATGGTATAATTCTTTGGTTAGAGTTATGGACAAACCAGTTTTCTATAAAAGTTGGCATCAAATGGGCATTTCTCATGTGAATCAAATAGTTAAGGAACAACCAAGTACTTTCTTGTCACCAACAGAATTTGAAAGCAAGTATCACACCAAGAATTGCCCTTTGACACTCTATGGAATTACATCTACCCTCCGAGAGCTCTGGAAAAATAAAAAACCAACTAGTATGCCACTAAATTGTAAAGAACAAGAGTCTTTCACAACCGCCTTTTTAAAATCGAAAAAGTCCAGCAGACTGGCTTATCAAAAACTGGTGGATGCAAAATTTAACCATAAAATTTCTAGTCAGGAGAAATGGAGCAAGGTTTTCCCAGAAGCTCTTGATTTAACCTGGTATAACGCATACATGACTGCTATTAAATGTACCATAAGCACAAAACTGATTGAATTTCAATTTAGATTCATTCACCAAACCTTAGCAACAAACGTATCGTTAGTCAAAATGGGATACAAAGATGACATTAGGTGTACATTTTGCCATGACGAAGCTGAACATTTTACGCATCTTTTCTGGTTCTGCAGCAAAGTAGAACTTTTCTACTCATTGCTACGCCTCATTGCTTCTCTAAAGGACCGTAATTTTTTATCCAACGACTATCTTCTTAACAATCTTGTCGCCTTGGGTCTGAAGCCTGACACTTCCAAAAACAAAGCTACAATTAATTTTGTTCTGTTGCTTGCGAGATTCTATATTTGGCTTTGCAGGAGCAAAGGAAATATTCCAACTATTGAAAATTTTAAGCCTTTTTTAAAACAATATAAGAAAGAAATTGAACCTTTCTCTTGTTAGTAACCTTTTACCAGTTCGAGGTCTCTCTCTCTCTTTTTACACTCTCCTTCCTATTCACTTGCTTCAATATTCAAAGTATCTAAAGTTTCAATTTCAGTCAATCGGCAGGGAAGATATCTTTAATCTTTCTTTTTTTCTCCTTTGAGCTGGAAACTCGTTTCAGTAGAATTAACCATACATCCCCGCCCCTTTTTCACAGTGGACATGGATATGTTAAGACTTGAGTATTGAATTGTTAGTAGCGTAAGTATCTTCTATTGTAAGTGTTGTATTGTAAGTAGAGCAGTATTGTTAGTAACGTAAGTATCGCACATTGTAAGTAAGTATTGTAAGTGTTGTATTGTAAGTAGAGTAGCATTGTTAGTAGCGTAAGTATCTCACATTGTAAGTATTGTAAGCGTTGTATTGTAAGTAGAGTAGTTTTGTTAGTAGCGTAAGTATCGCCCATTGTAAGTCAAATTATATTTAATAAAAAATAAAAAAAAAGTTTCACTCTACAAGCAGGGGCACTTAAGCAAAAATAACATTCCCGGCAATTGTTTCAACCGCAGTTGAAAGCCTTAACCAAAATTGTTTGAAAGATGTTACTGATCTCAGTACGATAACAAGAATGCCTTCCAAGTCTAGTTGTGAAGCAATGTTAGATTTCTTCAATTTTGGAAAACACTCTGCCGTCACCTGTTCTCTAGTAACGTATACTAAGGTTTCAATTGCGACGTTAAAAATACACTCACTTAAGGAGATTTCACAACGAGTGAAACAAGAAGTGAAATGGTTGAAAATCTCTGCTCCCGAAACAAACGACGCGTGTTTATTGCCAGACAAGTTGGATGAGTACAAGAGCCTTCTTTTCCAAAATAGCGATGGAAAAGTTGTTGTTAACAAAACCATCTTAGCCTCTGATTTGGCTTGCCTTGCCTGCGACAATTGGTTAAACCTTGCCACAATACAAGGGTTTGTAGATCTTCTTAATGATCAAAACACCGAAACTGCAATCTTCGTCCTGAACAATTTAATTGGGTTAAACGAGAAGCAACTCCAGGCGTTACCAAATAGTCGCAGAAAAGTGAACTATATAATGTTTATTGTTAACATAGGGGGAAATCTAAAAAAAAACATTTGTGGCCAAACCGGACAAACCTGGATGCCACTGGACCTTGCTCTTCATAGACGCAACTGAAAACAAATTGTTTTATTGCGACACACTGGGGTGGGCCCCGCCAAGTGATCTAAAACCAAGAGTGGATTTCATCCTGGACGTCATTTCTCGCGAGTTGTCATTACTGAGAAAACCAGCACAAGGGAGGTTTGTTGCTCACAAGCCACAGAGTCATGCCCGAGGTTTTCATAAATGCACGAGCAATTGTTTCTCTAACATTCCTTTACAGTCCTGTGGAAATATATGTGGCGTTAGTGTTACTATTATGGGTGCCATAAGCTGTATTCATCCCACTTTGTGGAGATTTGGATTCCTCGCAACCCAGAGCGCCCTTCCCAAGGAAATCTCTTGGTTAAAGTGTCCAACATCCCATGCATGCTATTTACGAAGGGTGCTCATCCATTGGCTTATGGCAAAGAATGTCAATTTGCAGTTACTTGGGATCAATTCCTCCCCACCATCAGCGTACAGTGACAACCACTCGTTCGGACAACAGTGTTTCAATGATGATCTCCGGACCACGACCGATCCAAAGGGCACCGAGTGTGTCTCTGAATCTTCGCAGCCACAACCAAAGAAGACTCACATTTCAAAAGACGGCAAAACCAGTTCATCAGAGAAAATTAAACAACTCCCGGAATCTTCAAGTCCTGATGACAACACAAGCAATCCACCACCGAACGCTGAACCACTCACGACATCTCCAAGTCCTAAAAGAGGCAAAAGCAAGTCATCAGAGAACAGCGAACCACTTCCGGCATCTCTCGCTCCTGACAAGGGAAAAAGCAATCTTTCAGACAACGGCGATCCACCCCAGGCTACGGCATCTGCAGGTCCTGACAACGACGAAAGTAATAATAACTCAGAGAACGGCAATGCATCACCGTCATCTCCAGGTCCTGACAACAGGGAAAGCAAACCATTAGAGAACGTCGAGCCACTCCCGGCATCTCCAGATCCTGACGACAGTCAAAGCAATCGACCATATAACAGAGAACAACTCACGGCTTCTCTGGACCCTGATACTAGCGATCCACCCACGACATCTGCAGGCCCTGACGACAGCAAAAGGGATCCATCAGAGAAGAGTGATGTACCACTGTCATCTCCAGGTCCTGACGACAGCGAAAGCACTCCATCAGAGAATGGCTATCCACCAGAGCCATCTCCAGGCCCTAACGAGGGTGAAAGCAATTCTTCAGAGAACAGCGATCCACCACCGGCATGTCCAAGTCCTGACGGCGGCAAAAGCAATCTATCACAACCGGAGGCACCAGAGAAAGAGACACTCCCTAATTGTTTCCAATGCCCCTTCTGTGATCTGATATGTAATGTCAAATCGAATCTAAAGCGGCATATCAAACAAAAACATAAAGATCAATAGAACAGCACCGGTAGTCTCGACGACTCTGGCAAGTGCCTGTGTCTAGAATGTGGGTTTAAGTGCCACAGAATAACTGATCTTCGCCAACATCTTACAAAGTGCCAGAATCTGCTGTTTCGAACCGAGTCACGCACCTTTGCAACTTATTCCGGTAAGACGATTACAAGTAACGTAATAAGAGATTAGATAATTAAGTAATTGACTATACAACGAATTAACAAACAAACTCGATTAGAGTTCAATTAATAAATAGAGAAATTAATTAATTGACTAGAAAACTCACTAACCAACAAACTACTAAGATGTTATTCTCACGCGCGAATACATTGCC
Organism: Micromussa lordhowensis; assembly: GCA_964020085.1. Lineage (NCBI taxonomy): Eukaryota > Metazoa > Cnidaria > Anthozoa > Scleractinia > Lobophylliidae > Micromussa > Micromussa lordhowensis. The sequence goes on from OZ026595.1 coordinate 32,405,088, forward strand.
AGTGGACCATTCTCTTAACCAACGTTTTATAAGCATTAAAATTTATTATGTACGGATTTCGATCGGGTGTATACGTCTTACAAGTATAAGAACGTAATTATAACGCATTAATAATGCCAATAAATGAGCTTAACATGATAATATTGATAACATTGATAAGCCTGATTTGCAAAGACCCTGTGTAAATGTCAGGAGATCTAGCTCCATCCAGGAAGTACTCTTTTTTTATTTCCTTCTCAAGTCACGTCGCTTTTGTGCTACGGCGTATGTGTTCAATAGAAAAATGGTAGTATAAAATTATATAAATATAAATTACTACAGGTTAATGCAAAACCAGGCTTTGTAATGGTGTCAAAATGGCTACAGTATGGTGGAAATTCACTACTTTTGGTCAAGTGATCACCCTGTTGAAAAATGTACCCTAGCCGTCATATGCCTGCCTTCACACTTAACGAATAGTTCATTTCAGATTTTGATTAATGGAAAAGCCTAATCGAAGAGACGGAAGACTGCTCGTTCTCCAAGATGACAGGAGACAAGATCAGTGCAGAAACTGGTGTAATCACAAAATATTTACAGTGCAATGGAGGAGGGTCAACCAGGAGAGGTGGAGAAGGGACTCGAAGGGGACGGATGCAAGGTATCTGCATTTCTAACGATACCTGATGAGAACATGTCATTCATTTATAACACCCAATAATGCAATTCTGTTATCTTACGAAATTTCAGGTTCTTGCAAGATTGATCGCAACTGCACGACTTCAATGACAGTGACTATCCTTGCCGACAAATCCGTAAAGGTGGATGCTATATTGACGCATTATGGACACGAAAAAGAGTTGCAGCACTTGCGCATCACCAAGAGGAAACGACAAGAAGTAGCAGCGAAATTAAAACAGGGTGTGTCTCGAGAAAAAATTTTAGACGAAGTAAGGAACAGTGTTTCTGGGAATTTAGGCAGGTACCACCTGATTGCACAAAAAGACTTGGCCAATATAGAACGTGCGAAACGTACAGCGTCATTCTAATGACCAACAGAGTGTACTAGCCTGGATAGAGGAATGGAGGCAGTCTGAACACAACCCTATCTTATATTACAAGCTACAAGGGCAAGATGCAGAAGAGGGCTTTGACCTGATGAAGGAAGATTTCTTTATTGTGGTGCAAAGCCCACTACAGAAACAAATGTTTGAAAAATGTGCTCACAAAGGCATCTGCTGTGACTCCACGCATGGGACTAATGCGTATGACTACAGCCTCATCACAGTGTTGGTCATCGATGATTTCGGGCAAGGCTTTCCAGTGGCATGGTGTTTGTCGAGCCACGAAGATTTTACCACTATGACACTCTTTTTCAATGAAATAAAGAAGAATTGTGGCATTGTTAAATCCGGGTTCTTTATGAGCGATATGGCACCGCAATTCTAGAATGCATGGGTAGCCGTGATGGAAGATCCTAGACCCAGGAAACTTGTATGCACCTGGCATGTCGACAAAGCCTGGAAAGAAGAATTAAGGAAGAAGATTGGGGACATAACCATCGAGGCAGAAGTCTACAAATTGCTTAGGATAGTCTTACAGCAGCAAAAAGAGAACATGTTCCACGACTGCTTGGATGCTTTACTATGCTGACTTAAGACTGGTTCTAAGTGCAACAAATTCGTTGACTACTTCAATAAAGAGTGGGTTCCAAGAAAGGAACAGTGGGCCTACTGCTATAGGCGTGGTCTTCAAATTAACACGAACATGTAGTGCCGAGGCATTTCATCGTGTTTTCAAAAGAAACTACTTAAAAGGCAAAGTGAACAAGCGTGTAGATGCCTGTTTGGTCAACCTTCTGAAGTACGCTCGCGATATGGGATTTGATAGGCTGATCAAGATAACTAAGGGAAAACTTACCTATCGTATGAGCATGATCTGTGAGCGCCATAAGCAAAGCTTATTGTTACCCGTAGAATCCGTGGAGCATATTGGTGATGGAAAGTGGAAAGTTCTGTCTGAAAATGGAAAGACAAATTATGAGGTCACAGAATTTGTTGAAATGTGCCCAGGAAAGGACGTATGTAGGATAGCTTGCACAGAGTGTCACCTATGTGTTCATGCGTTCACCTGCACCTGTCCCGATTCCTTAATAATGAGTACAATTTGTAAGCACGTCCACCTTGTGAAGCGCAGCATCTTGCAGGATCCCTCACAGCCTCTGAGTGATGACAACAGAGACACAAGCATGGACTACCCACAACAAGAAATTGAAAACATCTTAACGTGTATCAGATCCCAACCTGACGATATTGGCTGTGACGAAACGCAGAATTAAAAGCATGTTACTTCAGATAATGGAAGAGGTTGACCAGTGCACTTCATCCGCTGCTCTAAAACAACTGGAGAAACAAATGCGAGAGGCACATAGTTTGTTTGCTTCCCTAAAAGATGAAAAGGAGCAACAAGTTATTCCACTAAAGAATAATGTGGATGCTCCAGCCAACAAAAACATGGAGACACAACCAAGATTCTATTCCACCAAAAGACGATGCCGGAAAGCAAAGGTGCGGCTTGCAGTTCCAACATTTGAAGAGCAGGAGGTCTTTCTGAAGGAACTCTACAACGAAAATATGGAGCAGGATGTCCCAGTAACAGTCAACGAAGGTATTTAAAGTAACTTTCTGAAATATAGTTCCATCACATGTAGTGTAATTGTTGGTGAATATCTCAGTTTAAACTAAATCTACCAAGAAGACTCAAATTGTCTCGGTTTTTCTCGTACCTATCATCCCACAGAAGAGAGAAGAAAGCTGCTCTGGTTTCAAACGAGGCTGCGGTAGAAGCCCTTACCGAAAAAGGAAAGTGCATATCTGTAAGTGACGTTATCACACAAATCGACAACTTACCTGGCGATGCCATTCACGCCAATATTGAATCTCTCAAAGAGCACTTTGAAGACACAGCTTGGGCTCAAGTGTTGGCAAAAGGTATCTAAGTTTTAAAGAAAATGCATTCATTAGTTCTCCCGAATAAAATCATGATGCAACAATGTATTAAAGAAAGTTATTCAAGAAATTAAAAAAGAGAAAATAAATAAGACAGACCTCTTAAATGGGGAAATGATGAGGTTGACCCTGTATATGAAGGGATCTTGCCAAACAGGCGTGGCCATCCTATGATTTACCCCCTTTTGCACCCATTTTCTTTGTTCAATGGGACAGGTGAAGGTGAATGAAGGACTGACTTATTGACTGATGACTGACTGATTGCCTGACTGACTGACAGACAGACAGACAGATGGATGGACAGACCGAACGACCAACTGACCGAATGAATGAAAAAATGAATGAATGAATGAGACCTGTTACAGGAGACGCTTTTGTTTACTGTTGTGTTGCAGTGAACGAACTAAGAAAGAGTTGGACGTGCAGTGGTTGCCATGTTGCAGCTCACACCAACATGGTTGAATGTGATGGATGTGATATGTGGTATGACTGGTAAGTGGACTACAAGCTATACATGTAATCCTTTTTAACATCACATAGTCTTGTAGTTTTCACCTTTACCTATTTTTAATTCTTATCACAAAATCTGTGCAATAACTATGAATTGGGTAACACTACTGGCATGTTTACAACGAAACAAACAAATCATTTATGTAAACATAATTTTTGGTCCACGGGTAGCCCTGCCCATTACTGCCCTACCGTTTTCTCTCAAATGCCAGATATTGCTAGGTGTAAGCTAGCATTCTATATTGGAAACCTAAATACAACACAACACAGTGTCAACATACCTCGAGTACATTAATGTTCTCTATAACAACATCTTGTTTCAGGGCATGTGCTGGAATTAAAAGGAAACGTAAGAACTGGTACTGTGAAAACTGTACAAACTCAAGTGTCAAGAAAAGAAAGCAGCAAGAAACTTACTGATATGCAAAAACATCCACCTTCATCATTAATGATTGTGGTTGGTGCTATTGTTTCACTTCACCATGACCATAAGATATTGAGACTAGGAGACATTTGATATGATTTAGAATAATTTAGGAAATCTTGTAGGCTAATTACAAATTACCATTCAGTTAACAGATAGGTTAGATCAACTTCACACAGAAGGAGTACTTTGTTTCTGGATTCAAAAAACATCCAACCTTGGAACAATGCCAGAAATTGTTATATCTGTCTAATGAAGTCTTTCCATTTACATTAAATACATCCCAAAACTTAAGGAACTTTTGGGTAAATACTAAACAAACACAAATTACAGCCTGAAATAATACATTGTGCCTTGTAAAGTTGAAATATTGACTTATCAAGTAAAGCAGTGGCCAGCAAAATACCATGCAAATGCAAATATATATTAATAAGAAGCATTTTATTCTGGCCCAAGGGAAAGCAACGTCAGTCATTTTCTTATTTAAAGAACCCCTTTAATACCACCACCTAGTTAATACAACCAATTTTCCATGGCCTCGAGATGGTAGCATTAACAGGGTTCCACTGTAAAGATATCTTATACTAAAATATTCCCATATTTGTTCGTTTAAATGATAAACAGTTTCCTGATTATTATTTATCTCATTTGAATTTGGTAAAAAAGCTCTAAAGGCTTCTATGATTATATATATTATGATATGGGATTACCAATAAGTTACTCAGTTGTTGTTGTTATATAATGCTGCATAAGCTTTCACCATATATGTGTTTTATTAGTGAATAATTGATTTTAGAGAAATCATTACAAATGTGATTAACAAACCATGGTATAAACATTCCTCTCACTGTTAATAATAGAGATTATAGATCCTGAATAGACTCCTGAATTCAATTGTGGATCGATTCCTTCCCTTATCTGTGCGGCAGTATGAGTTGTTCCACTTATTTTAGTTGAAATAATAAAAAAATACATTGAAATAATACGTTGTTCTCTGGTCCCATTAATTTGAAGTCGGATCGATTCCTGTATATAGCCTTTGACCCTTTCATTGTTAATAACAGGAATCAATCCGCCAAAACTGTGGCACATTACAAGTGAAGATCGATTTTCAAGATAACTTTTGCGCCAAGCTGCTTATTCGATTCTTTGCGTGAAAACGTTGAAATAATACGTTGTTCCCTAGTCCAATTTGAAGTCCGATCGATTCCTGTATATAGTCTTTGACTACTTCGTCGCTAAAAACAGGAATCGATCCGACAACAAAGTGAGTGAGCATCGATGTTTAAGACATTCAGTTTTGCGCCAAACTTGGAATAAAACAACTTATCTGATTCTTTACTTGAAATCGTTACTTCGAAGTCGATTCAAATGCCCATAATCGCCTTTCCTTTCGATCTGCACACATATTTCTTGTTTTTTAACGAAGACCACTCTCCAGAAGCAGGCGATCAATTACAGATGTCCCAGCGGTATTCCATTGTTCACTCGTCTAATGAGAAGTCGGATCGCCGATTCCTGTATTTAGCCGCAAGTGAATTTGTGCCAATGTAATAGACTTTTCTCGTCACAAGAAAGCTTTGATGAAACTCTTCCAGCGCTTCTATTGCATCCATTTGGTAAGAAAATGTTCCATCTTACCACGCAGGGGAATTCAAAGGGCAAGAGATCTGATTTCTTGGCTTGTTACTAGCATTTGTTTATGATGTGCTCAATGGAAATATGGCCACGTTACAGCCAAATGTCACAACTTTCACGTCGCATGTGTGGAACCATAGTTAGTAGAGTAGTAACTATGGTGGAACTAGAATTAGATTGTGGCCAATTGTTTTAACTGATTTTCACAGATGATGGATGGAACTTTGCATTGACGTGTAGAAGAGCCTGTGAGTACAAGCCACTTTTGCAATATATTCCTCTGAACTTTACTTAAATCGCATGTTGTGATAAAAGCTCAAACGAGAAAAAGATTGTGCTGTCAGATCCATAACACTAATTAAAACTTATGATTGCAATTATTTGTATTCTTAAGATGAAGGGTCGTTGTTTATAACTAGCGAAGTTAGAGCTTTTGAATGATCCGTATTCTCAAGAACTGACAAATGCAAGTCTCGTAAAATTCTAGAGTTCACCGCTAAGTTTTAAGCACATTCCGGGATGCCAAAAATTCCGATCAAAAATTTTTGAAAAAGTCTAATTTCTTCGATATTATTTCATATTTGTCGTCTACTTGCCAAGTGAAGTTGAAGGAAGAATTATGAGCGAAATCTATTTCTGGATGAAAATTGGATATGAGGATCTTAGTCGAGTTGCTCTTAAGTTTTCTCCAGTCTTATACTGAGAAGAAGGAGAAGGCAGAGGAAGAGAAAATCAAATTGTTAAGGGAAATGCAACAAAAGAAAGATGAGTTTTTCAGTCAATTTCTGGATGTCCTGAAAAAAAAGTAAACCGTATGTAAAGCAAACTGAGTCAAGAATATTCCTATTGATATTATATTGATCAGACCGTTTTGGTCTATGTCACTGTATGTTGTGTCCTTTGCCTTTTTGGTGCTGGGCTTGTTGTGTAAAACATAATGAATTTATCGACACCTATGAAAGAAAAGTATTTATTGATATTTATTTACTGAAATACATAATGTTCAATATTTTGAAACCAAGAAAGGTGATTTCTGACTTTCAAATTGTGCAATACGTTTTCTCCATATACTTGTAGTAGGTGCACAGCTTTTTGAAAATAAGAGAAGTTAAACATTTTGACAGTGACAGATGTTGATGCAAAAGTTGCCAGATATACATTTATGGGGTCAAGCCACAGACAATGTTCATTAGATGGGCTCTTTTCTGTTCAGCTCTAGCATCTGGGTATTGCTGCTCGGCATCATCATCATCATTGTCCCCATCAAGAAAGTAGCCAGCCATCATCAAAATCATCGTTAATCAAACAGAAATTGTGCAAAACACAGGCAGCAATGATAATGTTGACTTCCAGTTCAAGATCAAGATGATCCAGAAATAGAAGCTTTCTCCATCGCTCTTTGAGAAGCGATATTGCCCTCTCTATTTTCTGGCGAAGTGAAGAAAGGACCCTGTTGAATCTTCTTTGATGGACATTTAAATGGCCATTATCTCTGTAGGGGGTTATGAGCCACCTGAAGAAGAATAATATCAAGCAAGTTAGCTCTATATAATCTCAATTCAATGAATTCTGCATGTTGTAGATACATGTGGATCACATAGAAAACAACAAATGCAAAAAGCAGTTCATTTCTTATAGAACTGTTATCTGGTTTTAGTATCACCCAACTATAGTGGACCTTGAGTAGCGAAATTCGCCGGTTAAACTTTTTTTTCCAAAATATAAATATTTCTTCAACTTGCATTTGCTAACTTTATTATTCCCTTTTCTGTCCGACTAGGTGGGTGATACAATTAGACCCTTGTCAATAGCCCATGAGGCCCTTTAAATATTAAATAAGTAGACTCTCTGAATCAATTGAAGAAAGTAACAATGACATTAGCTGAAAATTAGGGTTTCTTGTATTTCAGTTTACAAGGGTTTTATTAAGACTCTAGTCCAACAGTTCAGCTAGATACCAGATAATTGATTCATGATTACCTTAACAATGGATACCCTCCATCCCCCAGTATATGAGTATCACCAGGAAATTTATGTGCAGCTGTTCGCCATAGCTCAGAATTACGCATAACCCTCGAGTCGTGCACTGACCCAGGCCAGCCAGCAAGGACATGGGTGAACACCATGTTGTCATCACATACCAGCTGAGGAAAAATTGGATCTTTCTTTTCACCATATTCCCTTTTTCAGATTAACTACCTAAATACATCAAGTTAGCACTGTTGCAAGTTAATATTTTTAATATCAGTATACTGTACTGTGTTGTCTGTGTAATTGTGTCTTTCTTTAATACCTGAACATTAATTTAGTGGAATTTCTTTCCGTTGATATAGGCCTCTGGTTCGTGTTCAGGGGCACGTATGCGAATATGGGTGCCATCGACTACTCCAATGATGCCAGGGAATCCCCCTTCTTCCTTAAAAGATGACTTTATATCCTGCATCTAATTTCCTGTAAATTTTTGCATTCAAAATAATACATCAGTCACGTCCTTTTCACCCTGGTTTAAAAAAAAATGATGAAAAAGGTTCTCTTATTAATATTTGCTTCCTATGACTTACCAGTTGGCCATTTGATGTATTGCCCACAAAGGGAAACAGTTGTTAGCACTACTCTGCGGAATACCCTGTCGACACTACTGGATGTGAGGTTGAAACGATCTGCCACCACCCGAGCGGGTTCTTGATTAGCTATCCTCCACAGAAACGCTAGGATTTGCTTTTGTGGAGCAATGACTTGTCGTCCAGACAAATTTCGTATCGGTATTTGTCCGGTTCGCATTATTTCTCGCGAGAGAAGTTCGCAAGTTTCTCTCGTCATGCGAAAATGATGCTTAAATTCGTCGGGTAAATATCTAGGCAGAGTTTGCTCAAAATAATCCTGAATGCGAGTTAAATTTCTACGCATAAAGCAGCATACCACGCTTAAAACAACCACTTCATCACTGTCCTCTAAGATATCGCTGAGTAAATGGAAATCGTCTTGTAACTCAAAAGCCAAGAATAATGACCCTAAGTCCGCCATTTTAAACCTTGGCGGGAAATGTGCCCGAGTGGGAATGGAACGAGATAGGGTCAGTCAGGTGGAAAATACCCGTTCCATTCGGCACACGAACATTTCGGTTATTCAAACGGGAAATTTTGGTCGAATGGAACGCGTCCTGTTTTGAACATGTCCATTCTCGATGCAGCTGATGTCCGAGACAACGTGCAGCTGGAAGTAGAGTATAATGCATTTTTAAATGGCAACAGCAAGGGAGGTAATGGTCCTTCCCTGAAACAAAGACAAGATGAAGCGACAAGAAGTCAACTATAAAGGGCGAAAGGCTTCAGACCGTGAGGACCTCATTCGAGAAGATCTAAGGGACTAGGGTAGGGCTGGTGACTCTAACACAACCCGATGGCTAGTCCTAACCTGTACGATCGGCACATCGCAAGTCAGGTGTCAAGTCTAGGAGGTCTGACAAAGCAAGAGTTGGTAGTTACAGGCTGATGAGAGCAGTTGTCTCTCGAAGGGACTTTCATTGTAATTAATTCTAAGAGTGAAAGTTCCAGTTACAAAGTTCAAATTAGTCTGAGATTTTCACTTAAAGACCTCACTCTCGGATAATAAGTAGTTAGTAATATCCTGGTATGACTGTAATTTTTAACTAGCCTGTTTCAGGCGTAAGGTTAGTTGAGAGCAAGCTAGTTTACACAGCGCGGATAAGAGTTGCAATGAACGAAGGAAAAAAATTAAACTTCTTATTCGATGGTATAACATGCAATCTTTACTGATATCTTGAATTAGTATCACCCAACTAGTGGACTAATGCAAATCCTGCATTTTAATTGGCTACGCTACTTGAGGACTATTAGCAATAGTCCTAGAGTAGCGATATTCGCCGGTTTTGAAAACCTACCAAAACAATGGCGGCCGCTTCGTGTTTTGTGGACATTTCAAATGAGTGTCTATTGATTTTACTCGATAATTCCATTCCAGAAAAGACCAAAAAGGCAACTATCTTTTTTTTAGACCATTTCCGAGTTTCATTCATTTGAAGTAACACATTAACAAATTGCACGTATCACAAATTACAATGACAAAGTACTCTACTATGGCTACTCCGGTATTACAATATACATTACTTATTTACACCAAGTGTTACTTGCATACATTAGGAAAATGAATAAAATAAAGTAATTAATTAATTCTGACAGCACACATAACTACAAAATAAATCAATAAGAAGAAAAACAAACAAACAAGGGAAAAAGGGAGAGTGAAACGAATAAACAACAACAAGCCAACTGAAGAACTAAATGCATGGTGATGGGGGAGTAGGAACGGTTTCTGATCCTAATTTAATACAATGTAAAGTAACTTAGTCTATAAAGTTTTTGTGGAGCATAATCACGTTACCAATATTTTTACAGTGTTAAATTACAAATTTTGAACTTTGTATTTATAATTGATTCTAGTAATAAATTTGGTTAATGCAAGTGAACTGTTGTTAAGTTTGGTTACATACACATAGAATTTCATGAAAAGGAGGGTGTAATTGAATTTTCTCACTAGCTCCATGTATGTTGGGTGTTTAAAGGTGGCGAAAAGCATTTTCTTTGTATCTGGTTGAAAGTTGGAACCATTTCGAGTGTTAAACCAATTAATGACTTTGCATGTGAAGGTTTTGGTAAATTTGCAGTCTAGAAAGGTGTGATTCCTTGAGACTGGCACACCACAGTAGGCGCAGTCGCTCTCTGTACTTATCCCATATCTGAAGAGTTCTTTCTTTGTAATGACAATCCTATGAATAAATTTGAATTGAAATTCTTTCAACTTATTTCTTGGCATGTTTTTGAAGCCATTTTAAGAACATCTGTCCAATTCTCTGTGTCTATTGAAATATCTATTTAGTGGACCGTCACGTTATTCCCTAAGGTGCAATAGGCGCATCATCGTACCCAAATGCAAGACAGATCGTTTTAGGAACACTTTTATTATTAGATCCTGTATAGATAATATATATACGTAGATTGTTAGTCCTTTTATCTTTTTTTTTATACTTTCATATTCACTGTATTTAGTTTATATATATATTTTATTAGTTATATCATATGTAAATACGCAATTCAGCCTTCGGGCTGCAATGTATTGCTTATTAAACTATCTATCTATCTATCTACTATCTATCTATCTATCTATCTATCCATCTATCTCTTTCCCATGTTTCTGGAGCAGTATGAGGTGATTGGTGTTTCTTAATGAGAAGCACGCGATAATAGTCTCTTGCCCTATACGTTTCAAAATTGATTTGGCTAGTTTCGCTCAGTAAAAATGATCTCCAGTGTTCTCTGTAATTGGACATCGCCTTTTGCCCTAGGACTCGCACTCTGTTCTTCAAACGCACAGGAATTGCACTCAAGATTTGATAGAACTGGAGAAAATTTGTGTTGCAGTGATATTTAGCTTGAAATTCTTGAAAGGTTAGAAATTGGCCATTTTCATTAAAAAGCTGTTGGATCGTATGGATACCCCTGGCAAACCAATCCCTTATAAAAAGCGGTTTCCCATCAACTAAGATGTCTTTGTTATTAAAGAGAATGGTATCCGTTCCTTGATCACAACTGTACAGAGTCTAGATTTCATCAAATGCAATAAGTATGTCTCTATAGAATGTCGGAATGTGCCTTAAATACTTGACATCATAGTTACATCGAAGCAGGAAATTGAGGCCTCCGTGTTTGTTAAAAAAATAGTCCGGTACCATTTTCCAATTTCAGTTATCTCTAAAGAGAAGTCTTTTAATCCATGCAAGTCTGAGCGATTTAATCGTAAGTTCAATGTCAACCATCTGTAAGCCCCCTGTGGAAAGGTCTTGATACATACTAGTGCGTTTTATTTTGTTCTTCTTATTTTTCCAAAGGAAACGAAACACTTTGTCTTTTACCATTGGCACAATAACCTTAGGGACATTAATATTTGAAATTGAGTATATTAAGTTAGACAACCCCAAAGATTTACTTATTAGTACTTTTCCATAGAGTGTTAAACCTCTTGACTTCCAAATGTCCAAATTTGTCTGCAGTTTTTGTACTTTCAAGTTAAAGTTCATCTGGTTGTTACCTTTTTCGTCATAGGAAACATAGATTCCTAACAATTTCGTGGGAGTATTCATCCATTTCATCCTTAGAGGCATCCAAAAAGGCAACTAAGCACGGGATGAGGATCTTTAATGGTAAGCTTCTTTTGTTACTAGACAAAACTACGAACTTGTTTTATGAATTCAAAACAAATCAAGCTTTACTTTTATCGATAAGTCGTCTTTTCAATATATTGTCACTTTTTCATTATAGAATGATTTGCAAGCCAAACAAAATTTAAAACAGTCATAAAAGATATGGAGAAAGAAGAGTTGAATGAATGTCTCTGTTTTACGCTGCTGTCAGGCGAGGATAGGCACCGAGTTCAAAGTTTCGTCCCTTAAAGCGATCTGGGCAGCCATCGCCCAACACTTAAGACAACCTCCGAACAACAAGCCATGGACGATAGTCGGCAACTCAGCCTTCCAAAAATTTAACAAGGCCCTCAATGCTATCTGTAAACAAATGAGATGCAAGAGGGGAAAGTTGGGCCTACGATTCATAAAAATCCTATCACGAGCGAACAAATGCAACAGCTGTACGAAACAGGGCAACTCGGGAGTGGGACACCTTGGATCCGTCTCAACTGCTCCTCACTGCACGGTTTTACATAACCTTTTATTTCGGTAAAAGGGACGTGAAAATCAGAGAAAACTCACCTCAGACATGTTGGTTCTTAGGAGTACACCTCAAGGGCAATGTTACTATGATGTTCCTCAGCCCCTTTGCATCCAAAAATCATGAAGGTGGTTTGACAGATAACCCTGACAAATCCGACAGTAAAATGTTTGAGGTTCAAAATTCAAAGCGCTGTCCGGTGAAAACCCTTGGAAGCTTCCTTAAACACGTGAATCCCAACCTGCAGGCTCTGTTTCAACGACCAAGAGAAGTGTCAACAAAGTTCCAGCCACAAAAAGTGTGTAACTGCAATTCCCCCGTCGGCAAAAGCACACTCGAAAACATGATGAAAAACATGTCAACATATGCCGGGATAGCTCCTCACCTAACTAACCATTGCGTCCGAGCTACATCAGTTACAGTGCTCTCAGATCACAACATTGAAGCCAGGCATATTAAGACTGTCACTGGACACAAATCAGACAACTCTATTGAATCTTACTGTTTCAGGGCTTCCTTTCAGCAGAAAGAAAATATGTCTAACATGTTGAGCGGCTTCATCTCTGGTAGAACCACGAGTTCTTGTACTCGAGAGTGCTTCAACATCAAAAAAGCTTACTGGAGCAAGCACTCTTTCTGTGACTCCACAGAATCAACAGTTAACAGCCAAAATGCAAATGCAACGGTCTTTCAGCTTTCATGGCTACTCAGTTTCCATCGTAAACAAGAACTACATGCGATGAACCAAAAAATCGACAAACTGTTGAAAACTTGAATCGCCAACTTGATCTAGTTCACTTGAGCTTTCCTTGTAGTTGTGTCATTGCACTAATTGAAATATATTTTTTATGAACAGTTTTGGTTAGATTTTTGCCAACTTCACATCTGAATGAATGAACAAATTTTCACAAGCTACGCTTTTCGATCACGTGTTTCAAAAACGTGACAGTTATGTAATTTTTTGCAAATTTGGCGCCATCGAGCGTGACGCCTTCTTTCGTTTTAGTCTCAAATAAATATTTCTTCAACTTACATTTGCTAACTTTCTTATTGCCATTTCTGTCCAACTAGGTTGGGTGATACTAAAACAATTAGCATAGATTTTTAGTCTTAATTAGCATAGATTTTCATGATTTTACTTCGTACTCCGTTTACACCTTAGTTTTTGTTTCGATCGAGAATATATATCAAACATTTGAGACAGTACTTCATCGGCCATCCCAACACCTCAAATTTCGTCAAAATACTCTGCTGCACGTCATATTTTCAACTCTCTTCTTGGTGTTTGGATAACTCGATGAAACACTGTCTTTAGTGTTTGATATATTGCATCAAATATGGTTAAAAAGGCATATGTATCTCTATTAGGAGGATGTTACACATCGCTTTTTTTCTGGAGAATAGTACCACACCCAAGGGGAAAGATTTCCATATAACCTCGTACATTTATTATGCATGCATTTATTATGTATGCGCTCTATTGTTTCAGAAGACAACAGCAACTCCCTAAAGTATTGAATATATACATTGATAATTATTACTTAGTGTATGAGTAAAAGAGGATTTCATTTCGCGCTGTCTTTTTGCCAACTATCTTCTTCCCCTAGCTCCATTCTTCCCTCTTTTTGTCCTTCCGATTTTCCAGGCTCCTTACGCATTACTTTCCATTTTTTTTCTTTTACCCCTCAAGGTCTGGAACCCCTCTCGCTTACCAGTTTCTTTTCTACACCACTACACTACGAGGTTCAGTTGAGAACTACCCCTCCAAAAATCATTTTGTATTTTACTTGACTCGTTAACATTCCTAAAAATGTACGTTACAATTTACTTATTCATCTGTTTAAAGCATTTTCACGCTGCACGAAAACATGCATTGGATTTATTAGTCAACTGGGGCCCTTGTGAGTTTTGTTTCTTCTTCGTAGAGTTCACTTGAAAACTGACCCGAAGACTAGTCTAGGCTCACGGTATCGTTTACATTAAGGACCTTTTCACCGCTGTAAAATCGTCTTCGTAATGGTGTTCTCGATTGTTGAATGCTCTGGCTACTTCTGAAGTCTACGACGTCTTTGATTGTTTGTCATCTTCCTGTGCCAGTGGAGATGTCTTCCTTTACTTCAGTATCAGCTTCAGAGACACGAAAGGTGCATACAATCGTTACTGATCCAACGGACATCGAACTTGCCCGCTTTTTCTATAACATGGGCTTGAGAAAGATGGATACCAAGCGGATAAGTCTCAAACGGACTCTATTGTTTTAACTATTGTTTAGTTAAACAAAGAACTATATGCATAATAAATGTTTGGGGTTATACGAAAATCTTACCAAGTAGGGTTTTCCGATTTAGCGGAACTTCGCAGAAGTTCACTCCAGTCTTCCGCGCTTTGGGAATTGTGCTCACTAGACCAATTTCGATATATTAAAATTAAGCCTAAAACAATAGACCTCAGTGCGAGGCTCTGAGGAATAAACAGAGTTAGTGAGGTTTATTCCCCAGAGCCTCGTTCTGTGATCTATGCAAACTTAGTTTGCATTGGTAATTAGCTCCCTCGGGATTGTGTGAATATGCTATGTAATAGATTGCATTGTTCCACACTCACTCAACTTGAGACCACGAGCTGATGACGTTTAGCAACGAGGACAAGATTCAACCGGACTTCCCTTCATAGCCCATTTTGCAGATATGGTGGCCATTTGAATTCCATTGCTTTAAATATCTATTACGGGATGCTCAGGGGCAAATAAATATGTATTTGGCCCCAGAGCATCCCATAATAGATATTTGAAACAATAAATTCAAAAATGGCCGGCGTATCTGCGAAATGGGCTATGGCGGAGGCAGAGCAAGTCCCACGTGCCGTCCCCGCCGATGTAGTTGTTCAGCATGTGGCCAACCCTCCTCCAGCAGTTGTTCCTGCGGTTGAACCTCAGCCAATTGAAGCAGCAGTTGAGCAAGTTCAGAATGAGGTGTGATAAGTTTCTTACTGTCATTTAGTTTTTTGGGTTTGCTTCGTTTGTTGCCGTAAGGAGTTAAGCTTTCGAGATCTGCCTGTGGGGGTGAAATATCCCTTGTCTTGTTTGTGGCTTGCATGAGTGGCGCAATTTTTTCACGTTTTTTAGTTACCTGTGAGGTTGGCCTGAGCGGTGAAAAAGGTACGTGTTAGACTTGCCTGCGAGGTATTTTTACCTGTATGGTGTTGCCTGAAGCGTCGCTTGGATATTGCTTAAACAGCTGGCGATTATGTTTGTGAGGATTTGTTTTGGCCCGTGTTTTTGCCTGAGGGGCGTTGACAATAGCTTGTAATTGTTAGGGAGGTTCTGGAATGGCGGAATTTGTTAGTTTTTTAATTGCCTGTTGTGTTTTATTCCCTGTGGAGTTTGCCTGCAGTGGGCGTATTTATTTACGCTCAGGTTGCTTAACTTGAATTTTTGCTCGAGGCGACAGGATTTTTCTCACCCCGTTGGTGCTCTTTTAGTTCTGATTAGTCGTGCTGTTTGTGTTAAGCGTTTTTTTCTCGTGTGGATTTGCTTTTTGTATTTGTTGTTTGTATTGTATAACAACCTTAAGGTGGCTGGAAACAGTTTCCAGTACTTTCAAAGACTTAGCGTTGGATGGGTAATGATATCCACTCTATAGCTGTTGATGCCAAAATCATGATATCAAAACTGTCCAATCATTAGTGAAAAAGTTGCTGTCAATTTTGTGCCACAATAGGTTACCATAGCAATGATATGACCTGCTAAAAACACCCTTAATTTTAGTTTTAAGCGCTTATAACTCGAAAACGATCTCAGTGACCCCCACTTTTTATTATCGAATTGTAATTACCATGACGAGATGCAACTTTTTACGAAGTTTCAATTTTTTTTTTAAACTTTGCAAAAAGTTGCAACTTATCATGCTGATTACAATTCGATAATAATCAAAGGCTCCTGTGAGCCAGCTCATGGATGAATTGGATGAATGTAGAAAAGTTAGTTGAATAAAAAGAGAAGAGGAATTGATCATTGTGGAGTTCTTCTTGGTACAGAAGTGAAAAACAGGAAAATAAACATCCTCTAATGCATTGGTTCTGATGTCCAGTGATTACTTATTTGACACCCTTTAGGTAAACGTCAGGTCTTCATACAGGATAAGTGATCCACCAGGCCGGAGCTTATCCTGGTCTCTGAAGCATGAAGCGACCAGGATTAATTCTATTCCTCCCTGGATGGAATGCTAGTCCACGCGGGGTTGTAAACCCCCAGCATTAAGTTTGCCAGTACCCATTTACACACCCGGGTAGGGAGAGGCACTGTGAGAGTAAAGTACCTTGCCTAACAGTACACCACAATGTCCCTGGCCTGGGCTCGAACCTGGACTGCTCGATCCGGAGACAAGCACACTAACTATGAGGCCACCATGCCTCCCACCCTGCTGAATTTGCTCTATGGAAAAAAAATATTTTATAAATTATAACTAAATATTAATTACATAATTGAAAATAGATTTCAAATGAGTGCAACAACAAAATCAAGATGAACACTGCTTTTATTAGGAGCATTTTCCTTCTTATTAAGTCCAATGAAATACTTACTACCATAATGTAGCACAAAAACGCTAAGACGAGACATTCTGGCCAGCAGTCTCCCATATAGACACATTATGTATACAGAAGCAGTATCACAATGGTACAAGGAGAACCTACTACAAGCTAACCCTCAGAAATAGCAGATCCTTACCATTGATCCACACTCTTCCACGAAAACCCCTGGGTATGCATTGACGATGGAATTCGATGGACATGAAGTCAAATCATCTGACTATCTCAAAATTCTCGGCGTAACCATTGACAATAAACTGGTATTTAGTGAACACATCAGTGACATTTGCAAGAAAACGAGCTGTAAGGTTGGGGTATTATTGAGACTACGTAATTTAATCCCATGGTCCGCAAAGTTACAGCTGTATAAGTCCAATATTCTGCCCCACCTAACATATTATGATATAGTATGGCACTTCTGCAAATCAACGGAAAAGAAAAAAGTTGAGAGAATTCAGGAGCGCGCACTCAGGGCAGCCTTCAAATCCAAATCGGACACCTACAATGACCTCCTAACAAAAGCAGGTCTACCAAGTGTGTACCAACAAAGGCTACAAAATATTGCTACTTTCATGTATAAAGTAAAAAACAGACTTGTGCCCACTTATATAACAGAAATATTTAACACTAAACCGATACAGTATAATCTTAGAAACGCTGATTTTAATATTCCATGTTTTCGCACTGTGCGTTATGGCAAGCATTCTTTAAGATATTTTGGGCCTCATCTTTGGAATAAATTAGACAAAACCGATAGAGAGAAGCCTAATCTCAAGAGTTTCCAAGTCAGTATCAAGAGTAAAAACTTATCACATCTTATAGATAATTGTAAGAACTGTGATATATGTGGCTAGGTCTTTTAAAATTTTACAGCATACATATATTTTATATCTTTTATCTTTTTTTAAATTTTATCAAGTCCAAGTATCTCATTTATTTATTAATCTACTGTACACATTATTAATTAAACTGTAAATGATTGTAACTTTAGCTAAGGTATAAATAGTGTCCCCAATTAGTTTTGTTCTAAAGCTAAATACTGCTGACACTTAAATTAAGTCTTTCATTCATTCATTCATTCATTCATTCATTCATTCATTCATTCATTCATTCATTCATTCATTCATTCATTATACAATTTTTGTTCAGTTACAACAACCTTATAGTAGCAGGACACACATGCAGTAAAAGTACAGCATGATAACCACCATTTTAAGAACTGAATGGAAATTCAACAGGTGTAATCTGGAACAGTTAGTATAGCTTATACTTCAATTACATATTGCAAGATTTACAAATGTATTTTATTTTACATAAAGACAGATTAACACATGCAGCTTTTGTGTTCCTTTATGATGGGTTCTTAAACTAGTTTCAATTCATTTGTAGTCCTAACAAAAGGACTGATTGTGGTTCTCCACAATTTTAAGTTTCTGTACAATTTCTGTATTCCACTCTATAGCTATAAGTTCATTTCTTGAGTCAAGTCGTGACACGCATAGTGGGTTTAGATGGATTTAACTTGTTGACATTCTTGACTTTAAGAAACATACATGGATAATATTACTTCGGTTAACACATTAAAGAAGAATAATAAATCTCCTGCGTCAGCAGAATCCACTCCGCCAAGCCAAGCGCGGCCCATACCATCCCTCGTTCCTGGGTTTTCGTCTCGTCCTAAGTCGGGGACATGTTTTGCATGCGGTAAATCTGGCCACTGGCGTGCATCTTGTCCTACAATGGCCCAGCAGAACACTACACCAAAGTGACTAGAGGACACTGACAACTCAGGTGTAGTTCTTTCTTCTGTTGATATTAAAGCTAGCAGTTTGCCCTTGCAATCGGAAGTAGGCCGTGCTCTTGATTTAGATCCTAGTTCTGCCACTTGTGCTGATTGTCTTGTACTCGATGCCATTAAAGATTCAGGCCCACTTACGGTCGATTTGACTTATTCATCTGTGTGTGGTAGACTTAGAAAGTTTGTCGATTTTTGGCGTACTTTGGAAGTTTCGCAGTTCATTTTAAATGCTAATATGCAGGGTTATAAAATTCCCTTTTTTCAACTCCCAACACCTTTTGCCAGGACAAACAACACTTCTGCACGTGAGAACAGTGACTTTGTTTCTCAAGCTGTCAACGATTTACTTCGCTTGGACTTAATTGAAGAGCTTTCTTGTAAGCCAAATATCATTAACCCGCTTTCAGTCTCGAACCGCAGTTCAGGAAAGCAACGGCTCATTTTGGATCTTCGACGTGTCAATCAGTTTGTTTACAAGCAGAAATTTAAATGCGAAGACTTGAGCGTCGCCACACAGATATTTAGTCGTAATTGTTACTTGTTCAAATTTGATCTTAAGTCCGGTTACCACCATGTTGAAATTTTTCCGGACCACAGAAAATTTCTCGCATTTTCTTGGGATTTAGGCACGGGTGTTAACAGATATTTTCAATTCTGTGTGCTCCCTTTCGGGCTCTCTTCCGCTCCGTATATTTTCACTAAGATTTTGAAGCCATTACCGAAATCGTGGAGGAGCCAGGGCATCCCTATAGCAATCTTTCTTGACAATGGTCTAGGCAGAGGAACGGATTTTGTTTCTGCCAAAGTTGACAGTTTAGTGGTCCATTCAGATTTGCTCAAGTCTGGATTTGTGCCTAATGAGGAAAAGTCCGTTTGGGAGCCTGTTCAAATTATCACCTGGTTGGGCGTGATTCTCAACACGATTGACGGGACTATTAAAGCAACTGACGAACGCATTCAAAAGTTAAACGCCGGCCTTGTTGATCCGTCGTCTCATCCGCCTCTCCGCAAAGTCCATGTGAAAAACGTCACCAGCGTAACAGGTCAAATCATTTCCCTCTCTAGCTGCGTGGGTCCTGTTGCCCGTATAATGACTAGGTTTCTTTTTTCGGTTGTGAACTCGGCCCACTCCTGGGATAACGAAGTTTTTCTTTCAGATGATTCTCTTTCAAAAATCATTTTCTGGAGGAACAACGTGGTTCCCCTGAATGGAAGGGTCTATTGGTTGCCTCACTCCCTCCCGGTCAAGGTCACATACTCAGATGCTTCCAAATCGGCTTGCGGTGCTTTCGTAGAGAGCTCTAATTTAGTGTTTCAACAGAACTGGTCTCCTGAAAAGAGTGCCCAAAGCTCCACATGGAGAGAGCTCAGAGCTGTCTCTCTCACAGTGGAGGCTTTCGTAAATCACTTTTCCGGTTTTTATGTTATCTAGTACACCGATAACCAAAACGTCGAGTCTATAATTCTTAACGGTAGTACGGAAGCTGATTTGCACCAATTAGCTCTCCTAGTTTTCCAGATTTGTCTTAAGTTCTGCATATTATTGGAGGTAAGGTGGATCCCTAGGGATGTTAATGCTAGGGCTGATGCTATAAGCAAATTAATTGATCATGATGATTATTCCATTAATGATGCAATCTTTCAAAGAATTGATCATTTTTGGGGGCCCCATACTGTTGACAGATTTGCTTGTTCCTATAATGCTAAAGTACCTAGATTTAACACAAGATTTTTTCAGAATGGTTGTGAAGCAGTAGATGCATTCTCCCAAGATTGGGGGCACGATAACAACTGGATCTCTCCTCCAGTGTGTCTGCTAATTAGAGTATTGAAGCACATGGCATTGTGTAAAGCGAGAGGCACGGTTATCCTTCCCTTGTGGAAGTTCTCTTGTTTCTGGACTCTGTTTTGTAGTGACGGTGTACACTGGAACAGTTTTGTAGTTGACTGGGTGTTTTTACCCAAGTTTCCAGGTCTCTTTACTAGAGGAAAAGAACGGAACACGCTTTTTGGGTCCAGGCCCTTAGACTTTGATGTTGTAGCCCTTTGAATTGACTTTCGTTGTCCCAGATCTCCCTCTTTGTATTTAGGCTTTTGCAAGTTGTGTAATAAAAACTGTGACCGCTGTAATTAACTCAAATTCAGCGTAATTGCTCTAAGTTTATGGATTGCTGGTCATAACGTTTCCAATACCACACGTTTTAAATGTGCTAACTGTCAAACAAATATGGACATGGACTCGAGTTATAGTTTTTGTGCTCATGTCAAGGCAATTGTATCGTAGTATAAATCTATTCAGAATTGTTGGTAATTAAAGGAACCGGTTCACGGTTCATTTTCTAGATTCTCGTTGTTTATATATTTCTCTACCGTAGTCCGATTATTCCTGTTGTGCTATTATTTTTTGGATTATACGCCTCACCTTATTTTCTTTCTTCTTTAGATATTTTTCAGTCTGGATTTTGGTGTCCCTGGGATAAACCGCTCGACGACTCGCTCAAGGGACTGGAACGTCGACTGAAGACGACGGTGCTCTCTTCCAAAGCAAATGGAACTGTTTTGTGGCTTACAGTCGTGCTTTCCACAAGTGGAAGCAGGTTGCACTTGGTAAGTTAGGTGGGAACGCGTTTCCGGCTTCCCCTTTTTACGTGGCTTTGTATTTGCAACATCTTGTAGAGGAAACGCATTCCCCTAGCGCGGTGGATTCGGCTTTCTATGGCTTAAAGTGCCTATCACCCTTAGCCAAATTCTTTTTTTCGTAAAAGTAGACATCAAATACAAGCAAAAACTAGCAGTAGAATTGGATTTGAAGTTATTCTCAATTTTTAAAACGCGATCGAAATCACGGCGTATGAAGTAAAAAAGGCGCCATAAGGGGACTGGCACTAGCAAGATGTGTGACGTCAACCTGGTATCTTGTCGATAACAACACAACATAACACAACAAAGAAATAAAACGTAAATAGCGAGTTGGAGTGAATAAGTCTTGTCTTCTTCGGTTTCTAGTTAGCTATCTGCGACAAAATATCAGAAAGTGACTCCAATTCCAAAAAGGAGAAAGCGACTTTAGGTGAAGTGAATGCCGCCTCGCTAACTGCTAACAGAGCTGGACGTAGATGCATATAAGCCCTACGAAGATGAGCCGATAGCGACCGAAGAGTGGGTTTGTGAGTATCAACGAAAGCAAGAGTTGAAAGCTTCAGGACCGTTGTGAGGGAAAAGAACCCGTAAATTCGTGGTGAGTCAGATGTAGAGTGTTTGCACGTTTGCTTCATTATGTTGGGTTCTTATACATCGATTACTTACCACTGGTTCTTCTTTAGGTGCAACTGTGGAGAATGCAGTTCTGAGTACCTACAAAATCCGAATGAATTTCAGTGCTGTTTGGAGATAGAAGAGTGTGTGGAATGCCTGTCCAGCGAAATGGTTATTGAAGAGGTGGGCACAAAGCCAAAATGCGTTACACAACATCCTGGGTTCGGCCAAGTTTGCCTACAGAAGTAGAGTTTGCGGTTGGCTGCCGACAAGTATAAGACAAAAAACAAAACGAAGTATCGCCAGACTGGTACGGAAAACAGGTACCGTATTTACCCGTGTATAAGCCGCACCCCGAGTTTGGGAGAAGATTTTTAGGAAAAAAAGTTTTTTTAGCAAAATAAAAATCCACAAGCATAGAAATCAGATACTTTAAGTACCTTATAGGGAGAAAAACTCAAAGTTAAACAGCTTCTCTGAGTAGCAAATTGCTTCAAATTGCTGATAACAACTTTTATTCTCAGAGTAATATCAGCAGAGTAAATTGTGTGACTTTCTCAAGCTCGCATTTTTTTCTTTCCCGTGTTAACTGAAGTGTGAAAAAATTGTCTAGCCAAATTGTCTAGAGAAACTGTATCATAGGTCAGTTTGTGTTAGCACCTTCAAAATGTGAGATTTTGTGCATTTTTTAGTTTAAAATACTGTTTAATAGTTTATTCTATCGCTAATCTGGTGTCAGACTTTGAGAAACACTCATAAAATACAGTACTGAGGTCCAACCAGTTTTGAGCTACCACAGACGATTTATTTGTTCAAGCGTGAAACATGCCAGTTTGTCTAGACGTGTCTAGACAAACAATTCGTTACAGCACATGATTTTGCACGTGCATGAAAAAAAAAACCGAATAACTTAACCAACGTGAAGAAATGTTCTGTTTGTTGTGTAGAAAATACCCCAAGGTTGCCAATCGCACAGGCTCATTTTTTCTTCGTACGCAGAGCTTTAGACTTCAAAACATACAAGTACATGGCAAGTCTCAGGGACACTGGAAAAGTTTTGAGGCAGACAAGGCAGGAAAGAATCCAGACGCCGGAATACTACAGAATATCCGCAACATGAATGAACAGTTACAAGAGAAAATTTTGAAGCTTTATTTCATTTGCTTGTACCGAATGTTTTGGGCAACAAAAATTCTTCCTCAGGCAACTAGATTGTAAGGCTTTGCCCGAAGGACAACTGACTTAAAAAGTTAATGTCGACCCCTGAAAGTTGCTTATTGTTGCCGTAAATATGCAAATTAGGTATCTTCGCGAGATGTTTTCTCAAGTGTTTCCGTAGATAAGCCGCATCCCCGCTTTGGGAGCAATTTTTCATGGAAAAAGGTGCGGCTTATACACGGGTAAATACGGTAGATAAAAGTTGTTCTTTAATTTGTCGTTTGTGTTTAAAAAACAAAGAGATCAACATGTTGCTCAGAGTTTTTTCCTTCAAGAAACAGCCTCTGACTAGTTTTTGTCTAAGATGCGTTCAAATACTTGTTTGTGCTACACCCACGTAACTCGGGTTCTAAAATGTATTAAATACCCGTGCATTTGGTGTTGTTTACCTGTTTAGTTGACTTCTGGTAGTTATAGTGTAGAAATTTCCATAAAGATACACCTGGTTATTTTTATTAATTTTGTATTTTTTTATTTGAACAAATTAAGTCATTTTATGCCCCTTTTGATGGTTTTGGTGGACTTCCTAACAAAGGTTTTTTGAATATTAGTGGGCTTTGACCATCCGCAATTGCCCTGTGGTTGGGGCATTTGAAAAGAAAATATCAGCTAAGTTCAAATTCCCAGTCTATTCCCCCACCCCCTCCCCCCACCCCATGTACATTACATACAAACTCAACAATTTCACTGGAGACTTGAGAGCATTTACCCAGATGAGATAGCAATATATTGTTTAAGAAAAAGAAAACATGTACTGTGTTTCTATCAAGTTATAGAAACATGAGTGGAAGTTTGGGAAAACGAGAAATACTGAAGGAAATATTTCTTTCATCCAACACCATGTAATGAATTTAAATTGCTGTGGTATGCAAAAGACAAAGCTCACAATGTACTTGAATACAGTAAATTTTTTTTTAATATAAATCAATCAATACAGAATGTTAACATTACTACTTTGTTATTACACTGCCCTAAATATGTTTTTTTTTTCCATTACAGGTTTCTGCGTGGTATTGCCTATCATGAATTCACTCGCTCATTCATAGATACTTGGGTGAAGACGGATACCATTGCCTGCATGTAGCTACCATTTCATAAGAAAAACATTTCCAGAGATATCGGCATATACTGTATTTGAAACTGAAGATGCTGACTGATGAATAGCTTATGATGCTAATTGTTTAGTCAAATAAAATTGGAACACAGTTTTGAGCTAAGTGAACTATAGGTCTGGTAAATTTTTCAGAAAAAAATGACTTGGTATTATTCCCATCCCGCCCCTTTTCCCGCCCCAATATGATGTTGACATTAATGCTGAGAATGCAGTCAACAAGAGAGTTACATTCTACAGTACAATTCTACAGAGTACAATTCTAGAGTTTTGTCCTGCTTAATGTAAATCAGACTTGTTTCTTTCGCAACTGATTTTTGGGGCATGTAGTCACATTTTTGTGTCCTTTCATTGGCTGCTTGCATGCAGTGCAGTAATGGGGCTTTCCTTTACTGGTCTTTGGCTGCTGCTGGATCTCAGTCTTTGTATCTAAAGCAAATGATGGTGGTTTATAAGCCATTGATTTAATGTGATTTAGGGGATGCTAAATAGGCAAAGCAAATCTTGAAAGTTTGTTTGACAGTTTAAGCACAACAGGAATTCCTATAATATGCTAATTTCATAAGGTAATGACAGTAGCACTTTGGCCTTAGGCAGCTGACACAGTCAAAATTCAACTCATTTTCTATAGCATGAAGCTGGTGGGAGTATTGCCCCCTGGATGGGATGTTTATAAGTCCATAAGGGTTTGACCTTATAAATTGAGGTTCAGAGAGAGGTACTGAGTTCTTCACATGTGCACACTGAGCTGTGATTTGTCGATTGCACAGTCTTAAGAATTAATACAAAAACTTAGAAATCGTGACGCCATTGGTACTTAAAGACTAACTAACTATAATCGAAGGTCTCGTAGTCGACCACCTCGGGAATTCGAAAAAGAGGCGGCAACTAGAGCTGGACGCTTACGAGAATGCGCTCTCGTAAGCGACCACGGGCTGAAACAATAGAGGCTGATTGCTTGCCAGAGTATTAATATGAAACGTCTATCTCAGTCTCGGGGCAAATCATCTTGAAATTGAAATATAAGTAAACCTGCTCCTTCCCGCAGTATTTTCTTGTCCAGATTGGTGACCAATTGAATGCGCACCACGATTGTTTTGGTGCTCGGTCCGTCAAACTTTAATCAATTTTAACAATGTACGTACCAACTATAAACTTTATTTTTTAAACACTGATTGCAGTTAACATTCACAAATATACTTCAACTACAGTACAGTACGTAGTATTACGAGGTAATCCTGTAATATAGTATCACGAAATAGTTTAGCTAATTCAAAGCTACTCTGTAAATTCGCAATGAAATTAAGGTTAATTTTTTTTCTGGATTTTCGAAAACCGGGTTAATGAAAGGTGAGCCCTGTTGCGGCATGTACGGTTAAGGTCCGATATGACTTCAAATCGGGTCAAGAAAGGAAAACAAAAACCAGCGCTGAAGGGGGGTTGAGAGAGTGAAGGAGATAAAAAGAGAGCCAGTCCTTTGAATCTGTATATCGTTGACTTTGGAGAAAGTTTCTTGGTGAGGAAAAAATTCGTTTAGATCGAGTTGCGCTCAAAATAGCGAAATCGAAGTGAAACCGTTCTTAAATGTATGTCAGTAGTATACTCGA
Source organism: Micromussa lordhowensis (assembly GCA_964020085.1). Lineage (NCBI taxonomy): Eukaryota > Metazoa > Cnidaria > Anthozoa > Scleractinia > Lobophylliidae > Micromussa > Micromussa lordhowensis. Next base: position 32,430,960 of record OZ026595.1, read on the forward strand.
CGTGTATAGCTCTTCTCCTGGGCAACTTGTTGACTGATCTTCATTCGTTTTTTCCAGATGGACGCGGAGGCAGTGCTATTTGCCACTGACGAAAGTCTTCAAGATCTGGGACTTACAGCAAAAGGCGATATTTTTGCTGTTAAAGCATTTTGCCAGGGCCAATCAAAAATGCATCAAACTGTAGAAGATGATTACGAAGAGAGAAAGAGGAAACTCGTTGAAGAGCTCCAGAAAGGCAGAGAGAGAGTGAAATCTAGGAAAACAAAGGCAGCTAGTAGTAATACCCTTTCCCAGAATACAGTAAAGAAAGAGAGTGTGAAGAAAAGGAAGATCACACTTGGTTGGATGCATTAATCGACAAAAGAGAAACGGTTTCTAACGGTACGACTAGCCAGTGGAGGTGGCACCCGTAGGGTTGATGTACCAGGTCACTCTATCAAAGAAGACCTTATAGAAGAAGCCCGAAATCTCTTCTTTCCAGGGGGTCTTTCCAGCCACAGAGAAGAAAAGGAAATGATCTTTAATCTCGCCAATTTTAAAGCGGAGCCTATTGAAGAATTTATTGAAGATGGAGAAACCACAGTTGACTTCACTGTCCAGAAGTATATCGAAAAACACAAACTGACCTTGGCAAGGTTGTATTTAACATCAAAGCCTTCATCTGTCTTTACTCTGTCTGATGTCGCCTGTGATGATGATGCCAATCTCGATTCACCAACATTCGAGTTTGTGAAGTCATCGAAGCCTGAGAAGCGTCAGCAAGATAGCGGGGGCAAGGCATGGCGCATGAAGTATGCAAACCTGGATCTAGGTGCATTTAGCCTGGAGATGCATCCTCCAATTTTGTTTCTGATGACTTCCCTTGTTACAACAGTGCTGACATGGAATGGTTAGGCCATTCACTTCTCGATACATCCGAAGAACGCCAACAGTTGTTGGAAGAACAAGAAGAATCATTGCAGCAATCTATGGAGATTGACCGGCGGAAAGAGGAGGAAAAGAAAGAACTTTTGATTCAGCAAGATCAGGAAAGGGAGGAACAAGAGAGAGAAACTGCACGATTGGAAGCCGTACGATCATCCAGGTCTTTGAGAGTACCTGCTGAACCGGCCGTAGGAGCCCCATGGGTAAGAATAGCGGTTCATCATGTGGCCAGTGGAAAACTTGCGCGCTACTTTTCAAGCAATGACAAAATGTTATCTGTCTACGACTGGATCGGCTCGCTGGTTAAAGAGCCGGAGAACTTTAAACTGTGTTTCTCGCCGGAAGTAGTGGCAATGCCATGTGACCCTGTTAGTAACTGCACTCTATACAGGCAAGTTACGGACCAGTCAATTTTGTTGTTGGAGGACTCTGACATTACGTTCAAAGGGTATGGCAGTGAGCAGAGGTATGTATTGAGAGGCATGTTGCTTTTTTAGGGAGAATATTTTTTACCAGCAAATATTAAAGAGCCATGATCGACCAGTAGTTTAAACTGGACGTTTTCGTTTTCTCTCTTTTTTTTCAGAAAACCCGAAAATTTGTACAATGGTATTCAACTTCAAATGGCGCGTATGCCTCCAGCTTCCTTAGTGGATCAATATGAAGGAGAAATTGTAAATGAAAACTACACCAAGGTACAAGAAAAGCGGGAAGAGGCACTGCGTGCTCTGAATGGAATCGTGCATGTCATTGTCAATAAGGAGAACATTGTTCAGGATCTTATTTCCATATATAAAGATCCCGGCATCCTTGAGAAGAACGTTGTAGTTGGCATAGAGGGAGCAGAAGCTTCGGGAGATGGCGTTTTGCGAGAGGTTTATTCTTTGTTTTGGGACAGTTTTTTGTCTCAAAGTGATGGCGATAGCAAGCACTCAATTCCAATTCTTCCAAATCTCAACCAGGAAGACTATGTAAGCATTGGTAGAATTTTGACACATCAATTTGTGCTTTTGCGGTATGTTCCCAGTAAAGGTGTCCCAGGCATCAATGCATCACACCCTTTTCGGCCATGCAACCGACGAGTGTAAGATTGAGTCTTTTCTGCAGCTGCTACCACCAAGAGAAAGAGAGTGTATATCAAGGGTATTGAAAGGTGAGCGGCCATTCCCCACGGGAGAGATTATTGACCTACTCGAAGACTACAGCATACGCCAGTTACCTACTGCAGACAACATCAAGTCTCTAGTACTGTCCGTAGCAACCGCTGAGTTTGTAACGAAGCCATTCTTGTGCTTATCCAGCATGCGAGAAGGAATGGGCCAAATGTGGGAGAAGGTGACCAAAGGAGAGATTGCATCGCTGTACGAGATTTCCAGGCCAACCGCATCTGGCATCATTGCAATCTTGGAGTGTATCCCGGAAAATCCAAAAGAGGATCAAATCTTTCGCTGGCTGGAACGCTATCTCAAAGGTTCAAGCAACGAAATTCTTGCAAAATTTCTCCGCTTCTGCACTGCTACAGATGTGTTATTGCCTGATTGTGGCATTTCAGTGCGCACAGTAGTGATGCCCCTTGTAGCAATTCGCCTGAAATCGTACACTTGCTTCCGAAGATTAACTCTACCCAGAAACTATCAGTCATATTCACAGATGCGAAACAACCTGGACTTTTATCTTCGAGACTGTAGTGTCCGGGAACTGAATGATTAGTGCCCAGTAACTATGCAATAGTGATTCCAAACTGTAGACGTCAATCACAAGTAGGACATTTTATTTGGGCTTCTGTACTGTCAATATTTCATAATTTGAATATTTCCTTTTTAGTTCCTTTTGCTTTAAAGTTCAAGTCATGCACATCCTTATGGTGTGCTCGATACTTTTGATTTAGAGCCACTTGTATTTGATGTTTTCATGGACCTAGGTATGTAGGCCATGAAGTTGGATCCCATTTTCTTGTAGTTTGCATTTACATCTCTCATCTGTTTTGGGAGATTATAAAGCACTCAGTTAGGTTGGTTGTGTTATGTTGTCATGCCTTGTAATGACAGCATTCAGTTTGAAAACAAATTTATATATTGCATGTTTTGTTTCTGTTCCAAGATTGTAGGTTTACATCAGATTGTTCACATCAGATTTGGAGAGTAATCTTGTGGTATTGTCCAAATGATCGATTGATAAGAAACGATGTATGTAGCACGTAAGATGAAGCACATAATGCCTGCATCATAAAACAGGGGAAGTGCAAGAATTAGTCTGATGTAGCTTAAATGATTTTTTAACGATTTGTTGCAGTTATGGGAACGCATGCAATTTCTTTAATAAAGACAGCTTTACATGAATGGCGTATGTTGCTCCTTTGCACCCTTATTCAATAATTACTGGCAATATTCCTATGCTACTTTCAGTGTGAATGGCTTGTGTATTTGTGTTTTTGATCAGAAGTCCTGCTACTTTAATAGTTTCTCTCAGAACTCAGAGCTACTACCAGTATCCGCCCTATCCAACCAGAGCCTCTTCCATTTATCTCTTCTCCCCAGATTGCGCTAGTAACGAGAGCTGACAGATTGAAGGAGGCTCAGTCGCAGTCTCTCGTGCAATTCTTTGCTATTAACGATTGGACAGAAGATGAGTCATGTAAGATCATCTCTTGATTACAAAAAGAAAGCAGATAACTGTAATCTGGGTCAACGTGATTTGGAGAATAGCATACAACTTTCTTCTTGGTGTAAAGATACCATTCTCAAAAAAATGTGAAAAGTTGATATGGCAAGCACTCGTAATATAAAGTAGTGGTTGAACGACGTTTTTTTCGTACACATATACATCAGACCAAATTACACACGTCATATATCATCATGGTTAATTACATAGGACGTTTTAAAGATAATTTCCTGTCCGTACTGCGCACTCTCAGCACCCGATAACGTTTATAAACATAGGTTTTCGTTAACTACATACCTTAACTTTGAGGCCTATCATATTCTTTTTCTAACAGCTTCATAGATTTTTGCAGCTGCCAAGTTGTTTCATCAAGTGATATGAGAAACAGCTTCGCGTCTATGTTTTGAAACTTCTAATTTACCTCATGTAAGTAGCTCGAAATGTTTACATTTTGTGATGTCTTACATGAAACCGAAAACGCAAAACAAACTCGAGAGTGCGCAGCACCGACCGGAAGTCATCTTAAATACCTTTTGATTCTAAACTTTACAGTGATTTTTGACAACTTATTATAAGAGGATGTTGCCAATGTAGGAGTTGACTTTTTTCAGCTAGTCCAAAACAGTAAATATGTAACAGCTAGCGATGGACAGTACTTTTTCGTGAATAAATGAGGTCAATTTCAATACAAGTCCTCAATAAAACCAAGAAGGTAGGTCATTGTAGAGATGTTCTGCTTGACTTACATCGCTCGGTATCTGAAGGTTGTTTTCTCTCATAATCAAATGGGCAAGTTCTGCAAACGTTTGGGAAAAGTTGTCTTGTTCTACCTCACAGCAAACATCCTTTGTAACCACTAGGTCTACGTTGGATGTCTTATGAAGGTAGGATATAGTGTTTGTCGCCTTGGGCAAAAAGTATATGGTGTCTGGACGTCCATGGGGAGATGTTTCATTGGAAGAGGGGCGAATCTTATGAAGATTCCAGTGTTTTGCTACACGTTCCAACTCTTCTCGAAGTAGAGGTAGAAAACAGAATCTTAAACATTCCGCATGCACAGGATCGGTACCATCATAGAGCCCTTGATCTCTTAGGTCTTTAAAATAGTTAATCCACCAATCAGTTTCGCTCTTGCGAAGAAATGCCCACCATGCTTCTATTCTTTGGTTTGCAACAGAACGCCCGTATAACAAACTCTTCCCCCCTCCAAATTCGTCTCGAGCATGACGCCTTAGGAACCGCTGCATTCCAGCAATGTGAACATTCTCAGTACCCGCATCGGCACGACATATATGAGGGGCCCCTCCCAGTTGTTTGACACAATCATGATAGAAGGTAGCGATTATGCGAGGATCATTGTTTGAGGAACCCACCTCAAGCCACAGGATATGGCGGCTGTAGCCATCTATCGCTCCATGTATGCAAAATCCAAATGGCTTAAGCTATCGTAGCCATCAATGTGTCATATATAATTTGGACCTTTTGATAGGTATTGTCGTCTTCGTAACTTATGACGAGTGCGTTCACGAGCTCCGTTAGGATCAAGTACAACAAGAATTCGACGAATAGTTTCTCTATTCACTATCATGCCATAGTCTAGAGTAATTCTTTGATGCATCTGACGGTAGCCTACCAAGCTACCACTGTGACTCAGTTCTTGCTCTACTGCTGAAACCACGTCGTGGAGATTACTACTCGTTCCTCTTCTTCTCAATCCAATTCTACAGAGTATTCTTTTGAGATGACGAAGGCTAAGCCGAATGCCATGAATGATGCAGAGAAACGCGAGAATTTCAGTGTAGCCAAATCCTAGATTAAAGTACTCTTGTATCAGCAGATTTCTGCTCAGTTCACCACTACGTAATGCGGGAAGATAGGGCGGAAGAATACTTTTTGCGGCTAAACTTTTAGCTGAAAGAACAGAAAGGAATAACATCCAGACCGCCATAGCTTGAGCGATTACTTGATCATTAATTATGTAGCAAGTTTCAGTTTATAGTTGTAAGGACAAATTTACCGTTCTAAGTGTAAATTTACCGTGATAAGTGTAAATTTACAGTTATAGGTGTAAATTTACAGTTATAAGTGTAAATTTACAGTTATAGGTGTAAACTTACAGTTATAAGTGTAAATTTACAGTTATAGGTGTAAACTTACAGCTATAAGTGTAAATTTACAGTTACACGTCGACATTTACAGTTATAAGTGTAAATTTACAGTTGTAGGTGTAAACTTACAGTTATAGGTGTAAACTTACAGCTATAAGTGTAAATTTACAGTTACACGTCGACATTTACAGTTATAAGTGTAAATTTACAGCTGTAAGTGTAAATTTACAGTTATAAATGAATATTTACAGTTAGTACTGTAATTTAGATAAGTAAAAGTCAATGCAGCAGCTATTCATTAGTGCTTCGAAAAGGGTTACTTTCATTTTGGTAAATTAATTTTAAAAAATCCCTAAAACAAAATTGTGTTTTTCCTATGGCCCTAACCAGCCACCATATGATAATGATAATGATAATGATAATGATAATGATAATGATAATGATAATGATGATGATAATGATAATAATACTGGGGTAGGACAGGTTGGTGCCTTAGCCAACCACAGGAATATGGACGCTCCCACCCACCAGAGTCTTGGGTGGTACCTTTGGCAAGTGTCAAGAACCCATAAGCCACCCGTGTTAGGGTTACAACAACCTCATTGATGAGAGAATGTCAAAAATTGAATTTCACGTTAACGACGTTAACGGGACCGGAGCTTCTAGTGAAGGTGTCGCGTCCAGCAGGTGTCCTGTGGATCAGCAGCGCAGGCCCGGTCGTCATCCTGATACTGCTGAACAACGGCAGAAGAGGTTAGGATGGACAAAGGAGGACAACAAACGGATGTTAGAGTATTACATCAGGAGTGAACCAGAGAGGCGGGGATACAGAAAAAGACTACTGGACCTGTGGAAAACTCGTAACACCAATAACAAACTAACAGAAGTCACCGAGCAAAGATTGGCTGACCAGGTACGCCAGATAAAAAAAAAGAAGTGGCTAGAGCCTGTGAAACAAGAGGAAATAGCTTTACGAGTAAGATGTGAACATCAAGAGACTGAAACTACAGAGACTATTGCCACAGAGACACCAGATTATGCAACAACACCTGATACACAAGAAGAACACCGAGGTGAAGAGAGCATTTCAGTTGAAGAGGAACCCAGAGTTTCCCCTGATGAAAAGCAACAGCAAGAGGACACCAGCCTAGAGCTGGATGCCATCTGTGACAGGATCCTAGAAATTATAAAACAAAAAGAGAGAGTAGGGTTACCATCACTGAAGTCATGCGATAGGACAAAGCTGAAAGCAGAAGTTGGAAAAGTCAATGAAGCCGTCAAAAGGATTCAGACACGTAACATCACTGAACTGAATTCCTTAATGTATGCCGCTGCATATGTTACTACAGAAAGAATGGGAATGATAAAAGGGAGGAAAGGGAGAAGAACTGAAGAGCCATTCTGGAAGAGAAGGATTAAGAGGAATATCGAAACGTGGAGAAAAGACCTGTGCAAGCTCGAGGAGGTCCGCAAGGGAAATATGAGACTGAAACAAAGAGAGAGGGAAAGGTTGAATAGAAAATACCAGCTAGAGGAAAGGGGCACTCTGTATGTCTCAGACATGTTGAAACAGAAGATTAAGGCAGGTGGAGTTAAGGTTAAGAGATATGATGATAGATGTCAGCAGTTCAAACAGAACCAGCTGTTTAGAACCAACCAGAAGCTGTTCTATAAAACACTAGATGGTAAGAAGCCGGGAGAAACAGTGCTACCTGACCCCACAGAAACAACCTCCTTCTGGAGTAACATTTGGTTAGAGGAAGTTGGTTACAATGAGAGCGCATCTTGGCTAGAAGATACAGAGGTGGCGTTTAGCACAACAGAGGTGCAGGAAGATATCAACATCACTATGGAGGATATTAGAACTGGAGTGAGCAAGATGGCAAACTGGAAGGCAGCTGGTCCCGTTCTAGTTCAGGGTTTCTGGTTCAAGAAACTGGCAGGACTGCACTGTAGACTGAAAGAATGCTTGCAAGACTGTGTATTTCAAGGGAATGTACCGGAGTGGATGGTCAGGGGTAGAACAGTTCTGATACAGAAGGACCCGGCAAAGGGTGCCCATGCCAGCAATTATCGCCCTATTACCTGCCTACCCATGATGTGGAAGCTCTTGACAGGAATCATGGGAGAGAAGTTGTAACACCACTTGGAAAGGAATGGATTACTAACAGATGAACAGAAGGGGTGCAGGAAAGGATCCCAGGGAACTAAAGACCAATTGCTTGTAGATAAGGCAATCCTGAAGAACTGCCGGAGAAGGTTGACAAACTTGTCAACAGCCTGGATAGACTACAAGAAGGCGTATGATATGGTGCCGCATTCATGGATCCTGAAATGCCTAGAGATGGTTGGGGCTGCCAAGAATATCTCTATAATTAGCAATGGCATGATGAACTGGAAGACAGTATTGACATCAGGAGGAACAGCACTTGGGCAGGTCGACATTAGGAGGGGAATTTTTCAGGGTGACTCCTTGTCACCACTGCTGTTTGTAGTGATAATGCTACCTTTTACCCTAGTACTACGAAAGATTAGAGCTGGGTACAGACTAGCAAAGAACATGAAGCCCATTAACCACCTGCTATTCATGGATGATCTGAAGTATGGAGCTAGCAGAGATCAACTAGATTCACTAATTCAAGTAGTAAGGATCTTCTCACGAGACATTAAGATGTCGTTTGGGTTGACAAGTGTGCTGTTCTGGAAATGAGAAGAGGAAGACAAGTTGGCAGTAGCGGAATAGACTTACCTGACGACCAGCACATCGGGGAAATAGAGAGAGAAGGCTACAAATACCTGGGCATACTACAGTTGGACCGGACTCTCAACACCAAGATGAAAGGCAAGATAACATCAGAGTATATCAGAAGATTCAAGAAATTGTGTAGATCAAAACTGAATGGAGGAAATTTGATCTGTGGTATCAACACCTGGGCTGTAGGTGTAGTACGCTATACTGCAGGGATTGTGGACTGGACAATGGAGGAGGTGGCCAGCATGGATAGAAAAACTAGAAAGATTTTGTCAATGAATAGCTGTCTGCACACAAGGAGTAGCGTTGGGAGGCTGTACTTGCCAAGAAAGGAAGTGGGAAGAGGACTGGTTGGTATTGAGGAGTGTGTAAAGAGGGAGAGCAAATCCCTTCATGGCTATCTGAGAGAGAGTACAGAATGGATGCTTCAAGCTGCATTAAAGGAGGTTATTGTTGAAGAAGAGACCCTGCAGGACTATGAGAGGAGGAGGAAAGAAGAGAAAGTTAAAAATTGGAAGGAGAAAGCCCTGCACGGAGAGTTTATCCAACAAATATCAAACGTAGCTGGAGAGGAGTGCTGGAGATGGCTAAGGAATGGATTCTTAAAAAAGGAGACAGAAGGCCTGATTCTGGCGGATAAGGAACAAGCTTTAAGAACAAACTCTATCAAGTACAGCATAGACAAGACCTCGGAGACACCACTGTGTAGATTGTGTGGAGAAACCACCAAAACAGTAAGACACATTGTCAGTGGATGCAAGAAGAGAGAGAGAGTATAGGAAGCGCCACGATAAGGTGGCCCTGCGGGTACACTGGGAGATGTGCAGGAAGTATGGGATAGAGTGTACTAACAAGTGGTATGACCACCAACCCTTGTCAACCGCAGAAAATGGAGAGGTGAGCATTACCTGGGACATGACGATCTAGACAGACAAAGTGCTGAAGCATAATCGGCCAGACATTACTCTAATGCATAAAGACACACAGAAATGGACACTTATTGATATAGCTGTGCCAGCGGATCAGAACATCATTCAGACTGAGGAGGAGAAGGTTGAGAAGTACCAGGAACAAGCATTCGAAATCAGAAGGATTCATGGAGCCTCGAAAGTCACAGTAATACCTATCGTGATTGGTGCTCTCGGAGGCATATCGAAAAGATCAAAGGCCTGGCTTGGCAAGTTGGGTGTACCTGACTTCCTTGTACAATTATCAGCCATTCTTGGAACTGCTCATCTGTAGCAAAAAGTGTTGTGTCTCTAAGCTACGGGAAGTTGCTGAGACACAATCAGTGTTACACAGTGGAACATCTGACAACTGGAGAAAATCAATTTTATTATAATAATAATAATAATAATAATAATAATAATAATAATAATAATAATGAATGAGAAGATAGAGCAAAACAGCCTTAAATATATTGAATTGAGGCAAAGCTAGTATTTTTTTTTAAATATTGGGCTTGAATTTTTTTCTTAAATAATAAAGATTACATACTGTTAATTGAATGGGAGACTGGGTTACAATCGATTTTATTTTAAAATTACAAATAAAATTATGCTTATACAATTTGAAATATATGTGGGTATATGGCCTAAAACTCTAGAGGTTGTTAAATGCTAAACTAGTACTTGGGAAAAAACTATTGGCCATGGTTTGCGCCATTGGCACAATCTTTCTGTTTTGCATTTAGTTATTCTACATTTATTAGCGCATCTTGTGTGATAGTGATGCATGCACTGTCTCATCATAGGGAGATGTTTTACGAAAGGTCCTCCTATTGAGATCTTTTCAAGAGTTTCAATACAGTGTTCAATGCGTCTTTCATCTAATGTATTTAAATTTAGGGCTTGAAGAGCTTCTGAGTGGGAAAATGCAGGTACTCTGTTTCAAGAGCATGTTTCTGTGTACATTGTGTACAATAGCTTCAATGTGATTGTTCCATTTAATCTGAATAAATATTAAACTAACTACTAAAATTCCCCAATCAACCCACCAACCCTAAAATGGGGGTAGGTCAGGGCACATAGTTTAGTAGTGCTTGTAAAGAACAGACTAACAAATTTTAAGGTTCACAAATTCTATTGCATTACTAACTGATAACTTAACATTTTTACAAATTAAAGAAAATATTATGATAAGTGTAATGTTCATTTTTGTCATTGGTATTGCCTTTTATTTATTAAGGCTTCCATTTCAATTGCCACGCTACCTTGTTGTTGACTGGTGTCACGCAATTTTTTAGTTGCTCATCATATGATGTATTTATAATTTTTGGTATTAGATGGTGAACCAAGTGGTGACAGCCAGGAGGGCAAGGAAAAGTACATCCAGGAGCTGAAAAAGAAGATCAAAATGCTCTATTATGAGATCAGCAGGCTTTAAGAAGAGAATAGGAAACTAAAAGAGGAGCTCAAAAGTGTTAAATTTGATAACATTTCCTTGAACATGGAAATACCACGAAGAAAACAAAATGTTTTAGGGGCTTTCCTGACTATACAACCTTGGGAAAATCGGGACCACCCAAGGCTCAAACTACAGTGGTGCATTTGCAGACATTTGACATGGATCTTTTCTCACGGTCCAAGCTACCAATAACTGTTGAATTCAATGAAGAAAAGGAGCCATTTGCTCACGGTGGGTTTTGCAACGCATACAAAGCAACCACAAAGCACCCACAGTTCAAGGGGACTACTTGGGTCATTAAAAGATACTTTCCTGATGCTGTGAAAGGAATAAATGACATTGGGCAAACTGTCCAACAACACACCCAAAAGGTGGTTCAGATACATCTTCTTGCAAGGAATTTTGCTTGCCAGTTGGAACAAAAGATCGTTGAAAAACATGCTGTTGATGCATTTGGAAAGGTCCCCAGGTATAGAAAGATCTACTATGGTGAAGATGATAAAAGAAAATGTGTGAATGTGTGACTGTGGAGGAGTTTATAGATGGAAAGTTTACCCAGTACTTAAACAATACTGGTGATTGTTGTGTCGACGAAACAGATGTTATGGGTCAGAAGGCTCAATGTCTAACCCATTTTTCTGATGACATGACACCACCATTACACATGACACCACTGCATACGACTTTCAACTAATAACTGTTGGTCATCAATGATTTTAATGAGAGAATACTTGTGGCATGGATAATAAGAAACAAAGAATCAACTGATTTTTTGTGAGTCTTCTTCCAAAGTCTCAGAGAAAGGTGCAGAGATGTTACCACCCAGTTCTTTATGAGTGAAGATACAGATGCCTATCACAATGCCTGGCATTCTGTTTTTTAGGACCTGATAAGAAGCTGCTCTGCAGCTGGCACGTAGACAGAAGCTGGCGCCAAAAGCTGAAGGAATATTTTAAAGACAAAGAAGAGCAAGCAGACGTGTATGCAGCCTTAAAGAATCTTCAAAATGAGACCACTGAAAGCACATTTCGAAGATCCTTGCAACAGTTCCTTGCATGGCTGAACAGCATTTCCCCAACAATGGCCTCTTACTTCCAGAAGGAGTACGCCTGCCGGCCGTGTTTCTGGAAAGGATCGCCTGCAAAAACAAGCATGTCTCTGGAAAGCTTCCACAGAACTCTCAAGGAGATCTACCTGGAGGGGAAACAAAACAATGCGTAGATCATCAGCTGTTGACCCCTCGCAAGATCTCGACAGACAAGGCTTATGAACAAATACGAAGCTGAGAAGGGCAAGGTTACCCAACGCCAGCGCGATAATAATAAACGCAACAACCAGGTTGAATCCATGCCATCCGATTCATCCAGTATTATGCCATATTCGTTCAGCTAAGTCAGTAGCAAGAGGACTTTCCATTATTGGAAACGACCACCATTTCCTCCAGACATGGTCATTCCCGTCTAACAAACTGCATGCGAGACAGAAGCGGCCATGAGTAACTCTGTCAGAAACAACATGCCAGAAGCTGGAAGATATCAAGCCCCATGTTTGTGCCTTTTGTCTCAGGGAAGATCCTCGAAATTGCACAGATGCTCCGGATTTAGTGGAATGGATAGAGTGTGGAAAGTGCCATGTGTGGGTTTACACTGCGTGTGACTATGTAGAAGATTATAATAACTACATTTGTTGTATGTGTTGTCTGAAGACCTTACATTAGGGACTTTGACTGACTAGCCACAGAGACGCTGAGGTGAAGTACATACCTTCCTCGTTTTTAGTTCATGCACTGAATCTGACAAGCCACTGAAGTGTATACTTTCCTCGTGCTAGAAGTGCTAAATCCACAAAGTGATGCATCTATACGCTCTCATCTTTATATAGTCACTACATACATATAAAAGAGAGGTAGTACAGTATTATTAGACTTTAAAATATAGATAGGACCCTGCGCGCGCTCTGATTGGTCAAAAACCTATGTTTTATCAGAGTATAAAACATAGAAAATGCGTGTTTTATTGTTTTGCGCGTGTAAAATCTATATTTTAAAGCAAATGAAGAAGCCTAAGCTGTGTATTACACTGTGATAAAACACTCCGATCATTTGAGAACACTCGATAAATGTAGAAAACACTCGCCTGCGGCTCGTGTTTTCTACATTTCCCTCGTGTTCTCAAATGCCCGTCGTGTTTTATCACAGTGTAATACACGGCTTAGGCTTCTTTATTTGTTAATGAATTCACTGATGAGTCGTAGAGCCAATTCACTTCACCTAACTTCAAAAATGGCCCTGAATCTGTAATTGCTCTGGATTGCCAGTATCAACTACTAATATCAATACTCTATTGCCTTGTCTTAGCCTTCGCATTAAAAATAAAAAAAATAGTTACAGAATTGAGTAGAAACTTGTCAATTAATTACTCTGTTTTACAACTTGCAAATGTTGTCATCCAAGCCCATCCTTTTACTGATTTTTCAAATTAATTTGAGGAAAATAAGCTGCTGGTTTTGCTTTAATATTGCAAAAACTATCGTCCTTCAGACAACAAAAACATTAAGTAAGCAGGGGTCTTTTATTTCGGTCCCAGACCATTTTTGGCTTGGGTGACGTGCTGTCTCTAGTTGCATGTCATATGCACAGGTGTATTTTTCCACTCATGTTGAATTTTTGCATGCCCGGGATGCCTTGCACATGGGTTGGAGGCTGCACCCAAGCGGATTAACCGCTGACCTGCTGCCCATCATTCGATTGATATATATGTTCACGGTACAGTTCGGTCCTTCTAGTCTAGTTTGTGTTTGGGTGGATTGATAAATGTGTATTTCGATGTAAAGGGTTCGATTTATGTCTGTACGTTTCGATGTATGTGTGTAATTTCGATGTCTATGTATGCAGGTCTATTTATTTTTGTACGGTTCGATTCTTGTATGTGAAATTAGGTGTTTATATTTGTGTGGTTCAATTTCCTTGCACTGCTCAGTTGATAATTTTGTAATTTCATTTTATACATATGCGATTTAATTCAAGTCTGTACTTTTCAATGCACACATGTGTAATTTCGATGTATATGTATGAGTTTGTCTGTACTTTTGATGTATATATGAGTAACTTCAACGTATTTGTGTGTACTCTTGATGTATATGTATGCAGTTGATAATTTTGTCCGTAACAGGACTCCATAACAGTGTTTTGACTAATGGCTGATGAAGAATAGGGTGAATACGAAAAAAGACTGGGTCAAGGAAGCTGGTGAAAGAAAATTGCGGCTGTTTTGATTATGCAGGTTGAGCCGGTAGGTTTGTGTCTCTTCCCCCCTGTAAAAGTAAATTTGGTTGATTATTTAGGGTAGTCCATGGGGTAGTCTGCGGAGTAGTCTGTTGGGTAGTCCGCAGAGCTGGGACCAGTCTTTTCAACTCTCCCCTTGATCGCCAAGCCTCCGCCATTTTTGTTTTACCCGTAAGGCCCTGTTACGACAATGTGACTGATCAGATGGGTGGGCTGGCCCCAGTGTGGACAACAACAGATATGGCAGCTGCAGTGTGATAAGAATGGTGAAGTGGTTTTGTTGTTCAGCATTCTGCACTAACAATTTTTGAACACAGAATCCTTAAGGGGAATTGATTGAGTTTTATTGTCTGCCCCGTGACCCTGAAGTTTAAGCTGCCTACACCAGGATTCTTCAAACGACAGGTATCAACTGGCATTCTGACCATATTTGTGCGGAACATTGGAGCCGTGGATATAGAGAGAACGCAAGTGCTGATTTTCCTGACATCCCAGACCCAGCCTCTCAATTAGTGACACTGGAAAAAATGCTTAACCTGGTAAAAGCTCAACTAGAGAGAAGAGCAACAAAGCCTGCTAAACTAAAAGTAAGTAGTCTCGAAAGGAAACTTTTTCTGGCCAAGCAGTGTTCTGTCATTTCTGGAAAAAAAGAGAAGCTCCAACAGGTCAAGAACGTTAACTTTACAATAGAGGGTATGTCAGAAGAAGATAAGCAGCTATTAATCGGGCAGCTGACCAATGCTCAAGTCATGAATTACTGCAATTTGTGTGTGCTTGATTGAATCATGCAATTCCTACAGTATGTGATTGGCCTTGTAATTTCTTCGGTTTTGGTTTTAGGACATTTAATTGAGAACGACTCTAGACCATTGCTTCATGACATAGCAAGCTCTGTTCAGCCCTGTTTCCAAAGTCTTTCCTGCTTTTTCCCACTTTCCTCCTCCTATCCCCTTTCTCAACTGGACAGAATGCTACAAGGTTTGGTTCTCAAAATTGGCATACAAAACTGCCAAATATTAGCAAACATTATGCCATCCGGAAACGCGACCAACCCGAGTTTTAATCCTTGGACAATCTTTTATTCACCGTCTAAAGTCTTTCTCGTCTCGCGGTACAGTTTGTCGTTTTTAAGAAATTTACAAATGAGTAAAAATCTGCATATACGATGGCAGGGGATAGGAGGGAGGACGGTGTCTAAGGTTGTTAAGTACGAACCGGGTGTTGTTGGGTCGTTCGCTCCTGAAATTGTTATTGTACAGCTTGGGAGCAACGATTTAACCTCCATGTCTGCAGCTAACACTGGGTCAGCTATTGAGGATCTGGCTCGTTTACTGTTTTAATGTTATGGCGTAAAACTAGTTTGTGTATGTCAAACCATTTTTCATCGAGACTCGCCCTTGTTTAATAAGCAGGTCAAACTTCTCACGCAGTATTTAAAAGCTGTATTAGAGCTGCTTCCTTATGTCATATACTGGCGCCATTGTGGGTTTTGGAATTGCAAAACTCGCTTTTTGCTCGCGACGGTGTCCATTTGAATTCTTTAGGTCAATACAAATTCTTTCGCAGTCTGAGGGGGGCGGTATTGAAATGCTTTAAGGCAATTACACCTTCATGATCTAGTTGTGACTTTCTGAGGAGCAGTTGTTGTTAGGTTGTTTTTATGCACATTTTTGCCAGTTCCCATATGTTTGTTCACCAAGCCGATTTCAGTTGTTACTGTTTTTGGAGCCATTGCTTCTTAACTGAATTGATGGGCACTCCCCATTTTTTCATTCAAGGCTCATTCGGTCCTTTCGACCTTGATGTTCAAGATATTATCATGATTTTGACAGCTTTGGTTTTGTTCTTTTTCGTGCTTTTACTTTGCCGCATGAGTGTACAACCCAACCTGATCGCCCCTGTTTGGGGGTGTGTCCAATGCACTCGGCTGTGTGACATGCACTATTTTATTTGATATATTTGATATATTTGGAACTTGGCACTATTTTGTTCCTCCTCCTACTTTTGTCTGTTAGTTTTGAAATGACATGGCTCTCTATTGTTCTTTTAATTTATTTATCGGCCGAAATAACAAATCAAGAGAAACAAGAAACTGACAATTATATTGGATAAATCTGGCCAACTGAATTGATGGGCACTCTCCATTTTTTCATTCAAGGCTCATTCAGTCCTTTGGACCTTGCTGTTCAAGATATTATCATGATTTTGACGGCTTTGGTCTTGTTCTTTTTCGTGCTTTCACTTTGCCGGATGAGTGTATTACCCAATCTGATCGCCTCTGTTTGTTCCTCCTCCTACTTTTGTCTGTCAGTTTTGAAATTACATGGCTCTCTATTGTTCTTTTAATTTATTTATCGGTCGAAATAACAAATCAAGAGAAACAAGAAACCAACAATTATGTTGGATGAATCTGGCCAACAAGTGGCAGGTTTAATTAATTCGAAGCCACGAAAACAAGACAATGACCAATGTAAACATTTCAGCTCAATTAACAAACATTGGGCGACAAAACAATGCCACCAGCCACACAATGTGGCTGAGCCCCACAAAAACAGAAGAAAAACAGAGCACACGTCCTGAGCCTTACAACTCTAGAAAAATGAAAAGATGATCATGAAGGCCACAGCCCATGTCTGAACAGCCACACATATTGCTAAACTGTCACTGAGTTGAAAAATGCACTGACACAATCGGTAGCAGTGGGTTTCCGCCTTTAATATATTTGTCTTGGTTTATAAAGAGCGGTTCAAAAGTGATACGCTACAACTGATCAAATACTGTGAGGTGGTATGAGACTTGGCAATGAAACTGAGTGACTGGCTTTGGTACAACGAGCAGTTTCGATTTATTAGGCAGTCTGATCCTCAAAAGTTCCCTTGGGATCAAATACATTGGGAATTGTGGCTAAGAGTGTCCACTACTTTTCGCAGACAACAGCCGTTCACCAACCAACCCCATACACAACATGATTTTGTTCCTTTTTTCCCAAGGGTACTTGCTGGGCATTTCAGGGGGGAAAACACTGCTCTGAGTGTCAATTCGTACATGTCTGTTAGATGCGGTGCCAAGCATGCAGGAAGCCAATGCTCTGTTCAAACCCGTTTTGGAGGGTTTGCTAGTAAAGGAAAGGGAAGTCCAACTCAAGTCGCAGGCACTTTGCAGCCTCCCGGTAACCCTGGTAAAGGTAGATCGGCTTGACAATTTCTCAAACATGAGTATGACTCGGTTCTTTGGCAGTATCTAATTGACGGTTTTCGGATTAATTTTGTTGGTGAGCGTGCTGTGTCTGAATGTTCAAACTTAGAGTGCCTTACGCCATCCAGATATAACTGCAGTTAAAATGTCAGGAATGCGATGCAGGGAGACTTGTAGGGTCATTTACAACTCCACCGTTCAGGAGCTTTTGCATGTCTCCTGTTGGTCTCGCTTAATTCATCATTTATTGTTTCCAGAAGGCTCTTCAGTCAATGATTTTCATTCCTGACTGTTGCGCTACAGTCCGATATGCATCCTTTAAGGATGCCTCCAAATCTATTAAGTGCATTGGAGGGGTTGTTTCATGGCAAAAACTGACGTAAAATCTGCCTTCCGTATTATTCCCATTCACACCACTGACTATTCCTTACTGGGTATGAAATGGGACCATATGTACTATTTTGATAGATGTTTAGCGATGGGTCTCCGCTCCAGCTGTGCCATTTTTGAAGCTTTTTCTAAGTCTCTCGAATGGATTTCAATCCATCTTCTTAGAGCATGTTCTGTTTTGCATATCCTAGATGATTTTCTTTTTATTGCTCCAACCAAGGAACAGTGCAAGTGCGACTAAGACAATTTTGTTTTGCTTTGTAATCATTTCACGCCGGGTCAGCTGTTGCGAAAAAAGGTCCACTTAGTGACCGCTGTCAAGTTCGCATTGTACAGCGGTATTATGCACATGTAAGTGAATATGGCGACCAATATGGCGGCTTCGGCGTGTTCTTTCTCGGTCGAGGAAGTCTTACAGGAAGTATGGAATGAAGAGGAAATGAATAAAGAGATAGAGGTTCTGCCTCTAGAAGACGTTTTAAAGATGTGCGTCGATATTTTCAACTCTTTGCGGCATTTGATGTCCAATTATAACAGGTTTAAGGAGGACGCGAAGGGAATGCTACGTAATGTTTACTCGAGGCACAAAACGGGTGTAAATGCCATGGATAAAGTCCTGATGTCTTATGTTCCAGTTTGGCCTATGGTATCATCTGAAGTCTGTATGTGGTTAAAATCGATCCACAGGCGACTTTTAGCGAGTCCACGAGCAGCGAATCCATGGAGCATAGAAGTAAGGCGAGACTTGATTGAAGAAATATTTCTGCATATCAGACACTCCGTTCAAGAGGGTGTTTCAGCCTTTGGAGTGACAGTAGAAAATAACCAGATAAACTTTACGGAAAGAGCGCCTAGTTCGTGATCTGTCGAAGTTAAGTGACATTCCCAAAGATGACATAGTTAACACAAGTCTGAAGAAATCGTTTGGGGGCAAACACGAGGGATTTTTGGCGAAAGTTTTAGTCACCACTGACAAACCTTTCATCATATCATATGACTGTAAAAGGAGGCGTGTTACTTTAACATGTAAGTATGGGTGCTGGAACCCATTTGGCTATGGATTTCATGAATAAGGAATGAGTAAGGAATGTGGAGAGAAAAATAGAGTCCCCCAAACTTTTGTTAGAACAATACTTTCCCTTGTAGCTTACACTGCTGGACACTAAGTAAAGGGATACCGAGGGATATATTAGATGTTGGCTGTTGGACATCAAAACAAAGTGTTTTCAAATCTGCTTAGCTTTTTATTAAATAACTGCTCATGCAAACCTTCTCAAGTGTAAACAGCAGTAGTTTTAATAAGCACCACATGTGCAAGTTCCAATAAAATTTCAACGACAGAGTGTGCAAAATATTAAATTTCCTTTGTAAATTAAGATCTATCCAGCCCAGGCAGTTTTATCAGTCATGCTTTAACCAGTGCAGAAACTGTGTTGAAAATTTTACCAGTGCAGAAACTGTATTGAAAATTTTATCTTTTCGTTACAAACTCGTGGTTTGACTGTAAGCATGAGAAATGAGTTAAAACAGGACATTATTCAAATGATGTTGTGTGTAAGCAGGGAGTACACCTCACTTACAGTGGTTTAAATATTATTATGTTGTACACGAGCAATGGTAACATTACATGTGTGCTCACATTAATGCATGCCTGATAAGAACTCAACTGTGGCTTTTAACTTTAATGTTACAGAAAAAGTTAAACTATGTGATTAGTGTTCTTCATGATATCAAAGGTATAGTCTTATTTACAACATTTGCTTGTTTGTACACTTTAAAAAAAAATGTTCCACGTTCAGTTGTTGTTTTACTTGTAGCCCTTTAGGCACTAGTAAAAGTAATCCTGTCTAGTGCATTAAACCTGGTCTAAACTAAACCTGAGACAATTTTTCTTTCCCTTACACTTGCCTTGATTAGATCCATGAGTTTGTCACTGCAGAAACTACAACTTTCATCTGTAAGATTGGCTTTGTGCAAACCACAATAGCAATATGAATTGTCATTAAATACTCTCTGAGGGATGTAGACACTTTTGCTGGCAGTGTAAGGACAGGGCTCATGCTGTTGTTCAGGGAGTCAGATCAACATAATGAATTCGTGCCTGAAAATTTCATACCATCTTTTCTGGTATGTAGTGTTGACACTGAGTTTTTGTAGGGCAATGTGTTTTGCCTCACGGCCCTCCATGGTCATTGTGAATAGACCTTGTTTGTATTTATTAAAGACCTGTTTAGCATGCACAGGTACAACATGACCTAGTGTCCAAATGGTGGGATTGACAGAGGTTGGAAGGAATAATGCATTTGCCCTATAATATTATTTTGCCAAGGTCTTAAGCTGCACAAGATGCTCCTCCTGTACATCAAATCTGTTCATGATAGAGCAAATATCTCTTAATCTTAGGCCTACATAAGCAAGAACTAAGATTGTCTGCTTTTGCTTTTGGCTATCCCCCTCCTTCCTAAGAAAAGTTAGGAGCCTTGCATAATTGTGGCAAAACATTCTTGATTCCTTTCCGGTAAATCGATACTGTAGGTCCCCCTTCTTACCTTGAGTCTCATCAAACCACTTGGAGACCTTTCTCGCCAAACGCCCCATTTTGACCTCATACTTAAGCGCATTGACTATTCCTGCAAAACAGCAATCCTGTGGCACTTGAGAAAAGGTTTTGCATGCCAATGGAATGTTTGATTTTCCTACAGCTTCTTTCAAAATGACTTTAAAAAAATAGGCCCATGCATTATTTTTTAAGTGTAGGGGCTCTACGTGGGCCTTGTCAATCAATTTACCTACCAGTGGCGGCTTTTCTGACCAGCAATGTACTCTGTCACCTTCGTTTTTTTTCTGTTTTTCTGACATTGGTTTCCCATTGAGTGCAGCCTTAAAAGACTCTATCTACCCTTTCAGCATTTTTTATCCTTTCTTCAAAAACCCAAGGCTTCCACTTACACTGGGGTCCAGAACCAAATGTTCCCCTCAAGTCTGCACAGTCTTTTGTGCTGACATTGCCAAATGTTGAGAAATATGTTGATGAATTGCTCAATTCCCCTCCAAGCATGGCCAACATTTTCATGTCATTGGGCAGTTCTTGAAACTGAAAATTGACATGCAACCCATTGATTTCAAACACCTTACCCTCTAAATCTGCTATCTGCTTGCAAACAGACTGGACATACCTTTTCACAATAATTGAGCTCTCCTCAATGTTTGCTCCAAACACAAGAAAATTGTCACTACTAGAGGCTACTCTTTTCCCAACATTTAAGAAACTGATAAGGAATGAGCATGCTGATTCGTTTTTCCCAAAAGGGCACCCATCCCCATCAAAAGCAACAAGAAAAGTTCCTTCAGTCCCCCCAAACCACTTTAAGGCATCTTTTCGGGCATTTTGCATAGTAAGGTAGAAAGCTGCAAGGCGAGGTAAATACTCCCGTAGGTCCCGGTAACAACCACTTAAATTGTCATCATCTTCATAACCAGAAAAAAAATCTTCCTTAACTGAGAGTAAACTTTACCAATATCAATTTTCTGAAATTCACTTACAAGCCTGTTGTAGGTAAGGAGCTTTGGTATGGGGCAATTAGCCATGAATTTTATGGACGTTTTACCCCCCCCCCCCCCCGTTTGATGTTACTGGCCTTCATGGTGGTTGCTGTACGCACAGCTTGATATTTTCTCTTTCCCATAACTCCTGCACTATAGTAAGTTGCTATGCTCCTCAAAATATTATCTTTAGAGCATGCAAAGGAGGCTAATTCTCTCTCTTTACATTTTTTGACTACATAGTTTACTGTTTTTCTATCGGTTAAAACATAGTCTCCTAGGACATTGGTTTTTCATTTTTTTTGGATGGTAGAATAAAGGCCGTCTAATGCTGGCTTACGATTGCTTTTTGTGCCCCCATGGATTTTTAAGGCTGCTTGAAAGGTTTCTGCTCGTCTTCGCTTTAGCGTTTGCGAAGATATGGTGGCTGCTGTAATCGAAGTTGGCAGACGAGTACAAGGTCCTGTTTAAAAAGAGAATGAAATAATAATTCATAACACTTTTAGTTTTGAATTTAATTTTGATCAGTAAAGGTCTCACATGTCAACTTGAAAAAAAAAATTATGTATGTACCAGTACACTATTTTTTGCAAAATATAGAAATATGAAAGTAAATAATCTCTGAAACCTTTTTAATATACACTGTGACATACTGGTCCAAGAAATGTACCAGCTATATTTTTTTTTCCAAAATTTCAATTAGTTACTTCTAAAGGATCAACATTTCAAATGTAATATACAGTGTATTGTATCTGGCTGCCACTACATGCTCATTTATGCATCCATAAATTCCAGTTTATCTCGGTTTATCTGTATGCCTGTGTCTGTCTATCTGTCTGTCTGTCTGTCTGTCTGTCTGTCTGTCTATCTGTCTGTCTATCTGTCTGTCGATCTATCTATTAATGTACCTAGCTGGCTAGCTATCTTTTCAGCTCAGGGTCTGAAAAAACATTTTCTTTGACGCTGATATTGTGGTAAAAAACAAATCAAATTGTGGTTTATTGTAGTCTATATTATTATATATTTTTTTTCTTTCATGCTATATTTACATTTATTATATAAAAGTAAGTGGTATATCGAGTGGTAACAAATTCATAAAAACGATACGATATCCTCACATGTGAAGATATCGATTATTTCACTGATATCAAGTTTGTCTCTTAAATTGAATTTAAACTCTTGTCGCAAGAACAATATCTCACTCGTCAGAGTATTAAAACTTAGGCAGACTGTTCAGACCATTGTCTTAACTCCCAAGCTGACTGGATGAAGATAAAGTGGTTATAAAAAAAAGGCTATCACCTTTCTAGTTTGGTGCTTGCTTTGCCAGCAAATGTTGGCAATTACCAATCATAACATTTTTTTATTATTTACATCATTTATGACTTTCATTCAGACGACTGTGATATGTTATGATAAAAGGATGAATCAAACACATTAAACTCAGTTCTGTTACCATTATATAATACATGTAATAATAATAATGATAATGCTGATGAAATATACATGATTTATATTTATTATTATTTCATTATTATACAAATATTTTTATATCCAGCTTACCTTTTGTGTTAATCGTCGAATCCGCTGCTGTTGATTTATTAATTCCTTATTTAACGTAGCTCTCTCCTCGGCATACTCAAGGGCAAGTTTTTTCTTCGTTCGAACAAAATGGCCAACTGCAAATCGGTTATTCTTTACCGGCGGCATAGTCTGGCTGTCTCTTTAGACCAGTACTAAGTATGCCGCTACTCACACTTCTTCAAAAGTTTATCAGTGCTGACTAAAACTTCCGCCAAAAATCCCTCGCCCTTGCCCCAAAAGATTATTTTCTGCTGTCACTCCAATGGCTGAAACACCCTCATGAACAGTGTGTCTGATATGCAGAAATATTTCTTCTACCAAGTCTCACTTTCAGAACTTCTTTCCAGGGATTAGATGCTCGTGGATTCGCTAAAAGTCGCTATGGATCGACTTAAGCCTCCTCCTGAAAACATGTTGATATCATCATAAACTTAAGCTTCCATTTTAGCAAATTACAGCCACAAGGAGGCGTATTTTCTAAAACAAAAAACATACGATTCTTACCGAAGTAATGTAGTATCCAACTATTATTCTTTCTTCTTCAGCTTTCAGACGGCTTCGGACTTTATTCAAAATAAAGATCACTGAATCCCATCAAGAACTAAAATCGACTCCATATTGCCCCTCACTGTAGCAAGAAAAGCGCGCTGACATACCAAAATCTTGCAAGTTTTCCTGTCGTGTTTGGTATCAAAAGAAAGGTCTCGATTTCGTCTTTGCCGTTGTTTTAGTCTGAAGCCTTCGAAGAATATCCCATGAGCACCAGAAAGCTTGGAAAACTCGCATGAGAGGGGCCTGCTGAGTAGTTCCCAGGTTTTTGACAATATAAACGGCCAACAACGCCATTCAGGCTTCAATTGCGTGACCAGAAAGTCTCAACAGCTGACCCGGCGTGTTTGGGTGTTCCCCTTGCCCCGGATAGGATGGGTGGACCGTATACTGCTCTGCAATTTGTGGGCATTACGTTAGATTCCGTGCGAATGGAGGCGCCTCTTCCAGAGGAAAAGCTTAAAAAATGTTGTAATTTGTTGACAGATTTTCTTTCCCGCCGTTCGGTTTGTTTAAAGGAGCTTCAGTCTTTAATAGGATTATTAAAATTTACCTGACTTGCTGTTGTGCCTGGCCATGCCTTCCTTCGTCACTTAATTGATCTCACCACAGGCATCACCAAACCTCATTATCAACAAGAGGCGCATAACAAGATCTCACTATGCGGCTTCAATTTCTCACAGAATTTAACAGCAGATCGTTTTTTCTCAATGGTATTTGGGAAACCTCTTAAACTCTTCAACGGTTAACTGATGCTGCTTGTTATATAGGCTTTGGGGCTGTATTTGGTGCCCAGTGGTTTCACAGCTTATGGCCAACAACTTGGCACGATTTTTAAAATCGCCATTTTAGAGCTTTTTCCTATTGTGCTTGCCGTCCACATTGTGGATGTCATTGTCGATATTATAAACAAACAAACCTCTAAGGATAGCGCGATAATGGTTCTCGTCAGGGATTTGGTCCTAAGACACAACATTCTCTTTCAAGCCCGCCATATCCCTGGGTTTAACAATTCTTGCGCCGACTATCTTTCACGTTGTCAGGTCACGAAGTTCCAGCAAATAACACGCAGACCAAGATGCAGACAAATTTCCCACTCCAATACCAGAGAACCTATTGCAGAGGAGTTGGTTTCTACTTTAAACGGTTTGCTCAGTACGTCGTTGACAGATGGTTCACGTCAACTGTATTGGAGAGCATGGTCAGTTTTTCGGGAATTCTATGCTCAGTTTTATGGTGCGGCAAACCCGTCTTTGCCACTTTTTCCACATTGTATTCCGCTTTTTATTTCATATCTTTCTTTTCAGAAACTAGCTTTTTCTACAATCACTTCCTATCTAGTGGCCATTTCATATGTACACAAACTAAGGGGTTTCCCGGATCCAACTAAATCATTTTTGTGTAGCTTCCATTGCGCACGTTTTGTGGACCTGTATGACGTATCGTGTTGTATCACGTGTTATGAAGCACGTGGGTGGTTTTTAGATTTTCGATCCTCCATGTTGTTGTTTTGAGAAAACGCTAGACATTTTGTACTTGGAATGAAACAGTCGGTAAGGATTACATCTATACAATTTCACTTGTTTAGTTCCCCTATTTATTTAGTTCGCTTTGATGTTTGTAGAAAACCTGGACTAGCTGAACCTGAAATGATTAAATTGGGCTGTTCGAAATGAACCAAGCTTATTGCAGTATGTTAGTTTGTGGATGTTTCCATTATGACTGGATGTATTAAATTTTAAAGTTCCGAGTTTTCGACGTCTATTTAGATGGAATAGAGCGTTTTCACATAGCGTCACAAATTTCGCGGGAAATTTGATTCGCCATGTTGGTGTTCCATATTTTTGAAAATGATGGCAAATCCCCTGAGCGATTATGCGAACAACTTTGATCCCCACGTGAAGAAACGTTACTGTGAAAAGATTTCTTGTATTGGTATCGACCCCATTTTAATTCCAGACAGAGCGTATGATCCAGACTGTTTGCCACGGGTCGAATCCATGGATTTGTTATCATTTTTAGTGCTTGAGACAAGCTACTATAGTAAGGATCAATTTAAAGCTTTTCGGAGTTTGGAAGCGTATAATCAGCTCGTTTCAGGGTTTGTGAGCTGGGAAAAGTCAGGCATTCAGAGAGAATGAACGATCCGTTTGTTACCTTGTGGATTATAACCGAGGAAAATGGTACTGTTCTCTTCGCACACTGTGTTGGATGTATGGCAGGGCAAGGAGAGTGCTGCTCTCTTCTACACTGAAGCATGGAATCGTGTGAACGAAAAGCTGTCATGTACACAGGTGAAATGTAGCTGGTTGATGCCAACGGCCGTCAAAGAAGTTCCCTACGCGCCCATTTCAGATATTGATTTTCGATCGGCAAAGAAACTAAAGCAACATTTAGATCAAACTATCCACTGTTTGACAGAAAGCAAAGGAATTCCAAAGAGCAGGGAGGCGGTGAAAGTATCAGTTCCTGTGCCAGACGAGACTGATTTAAGCAATTTTTATACCGAACTGAATTCTTGCAAAACAAAGCCTGTGTCTCTGAGCTTGATTTATCCTTTCTCTGAAACTTTTGTTTCAAAGAGCAGAAACATACCAACCATTTCCGATTTATTTGACAAGAAGTTCTTAGACTTAGAGTATCACGATCTGTTGGAGGTATGTTCAAATATTAACATTCAAATCACAGCTGAAGAGAGGAAACTCATAGAGGAAGATACCTGAAGTCAATCACAAGGTTCTAGTTTTTATCGTCACAGAGCTGGTAGAGTTGGGGCATTAATTAGCAAAGCAGCTTCTCACACCAATCCAGCACAGCCTTCACAGTCATTAATAAAAACAATATGTTACCCGAACATTTTCAAGTTTAGCAATGCAGCTACAGAACACAGTTGCAAACATGAGAGTATTGCAATTAAAGCATATGAAAAGGTCATGAAGGAAAAGCACACCAATTTTCATGTTAAAACTTGTGGTACATTTTTAATCAACAATATCCCTCGTTGCGCGCTACACCTGACTTTCTTTGTTCTTGCGATTGCTGTGGTGAGGGCTGTGGGGAGGTAAAGTGCCCCTACTGTTTGAAGGATACAGATCTTAAAGATTACCCTGACAAGTCCAACTCATGTTTGAAGTCAGAAAAAGGAGCTACAAGTCTTAATAGAGAACATGCATACTATTACCAGTAAATATTCACAGCAAATATTCACCACTGGATACAATTACTGTGACTTTATTGTTTGTGGCTTTAATGAACAAATTGCCTTCTTCTGTGAAAGAATTCTCCCATATATCTGTCACTGGAAGTCTGTTGTTCCCAAACTAAATCACTTTTGGAGATACTGTGTTCTACCAGAAATCTTGGGAAGGTGGTATACCCAGAAAAGGAATGTGCCTCAGCCATCATGTGGCCTCAGTTCTGTCTGCTTTTGTAGGATGAATACTACTGATGCTGTTGTAACATGCAGCAACATGTCCCATTTCTTCTTTCCACTTGACCTTCTTGAAAGTCCAAAAAGTACCAAAAACGTGGTTTTGTCCTCTGTGCCAAAAAACTGCTGCAGCCAGGAATGAGAAGTCAAAAGGCAAACAAACACAGAAAATTTTGGATGAAGCTCTTAAGCTGGATGGCATGTGTGTGTGCAACAAGAAGTCATTGCCTTCAGATAAACTCCTGAAATGTCATAACCCATGCATGTCTTAGAAAAATTAACCCTGGAGTAAAGGGTCTACAGAGACCGACTTTGGGCCCCTGCAGAAACTTTAATCAGGTCAATGGTGAATTTATTCAGATTTTCCACACTGGGGAAAAACACTGGGTCTGCGTAGCTTCGGTGGGGTGTGGAGATGGCACAGTGAATTTATATGACAGTCTTTACCATGGCATCATTTATAGTGAAGTAGAAGATCAGGTAATTAATCTTGTTGGACAGGCCAATTTTACTGGCATTCAAGTTGTTCCTGTTCGACAACAGCAAAATGGCAGTGACTGTGGGGTATTTGCTGCTGCTTTTGCAACCTGTCTTGCCTAGGGCATACCTCCCCAAACAGTGCAATTTGATATCTGCAAAATGAGAGCACATCTGTATCGCTCCCTAAAGGATGGTCTATTGCAAATGTTTCCTACATTTGCGTGACTTAAGACATGAAAATCATTTTAGAAACTAAGTCAAACACTTTCTCTAGGTTGACTCAAATATGTAT
This sequence comes from Micromussa lordhowensis, assembly GCA_964020085.1. Lineage (NCBI taxonomy): Eukaryota > Metazoa > Cnidaria > Anthozoa > Scleractinia > Lobophylliidae > Micromussa > Micromussa lordhowensis. Next base: position 32,458,557 of record OZ026595.1, read on the forward strand.
TTATCTTCAGAATGAACAGAAAGTTGTAATCAATGGTGGATCTTCCCAAGTTGTTTAAATTTCAAAACATAGTGCTGACAATGGCTCTGTTGATGAACTACTATGAGAATTAGAGGTTACCTTAAAAATACAATTTATATTTTTATCTTTGTAGGGGCAATTGCATTCCATTGAGCACTTGGATAGACCTCTAGTCCCTTCCCATAAACACCCACATGAAGGCCTTAATGTTATTGTACCTAGCACCTATTTCTAAAACTAGAATACTTCATAATTTTAGCTTATTTAAACATCAGATTTGTTTACTGTACATAAACTTGAATTAAAAAGCTTACTCAAAGGGGACAACAGATGGGCAAAGATTTGTCAGAGCTGAGCAAACTCTGATCATCCTGTCAATCCAGGCACCGCGGATAGGGTGGGGCTGGGGGGCTTTAGCCCCCCCCCCACTTTTTTGGCTGATTAAATTATTATTTCAATTTTTTAGCAAAGTCTTACACAAAAAAGTTATTTTATGCGTTATTTTATGTCAAACGTGCAGACCTCAGAGGAAACATTGCTTTTTCCTGATTGCTCCATTTCGATCCAATATAGTTTTTTGGCGGTTTTCTTGGTGTCTGAGTAGACAGTTTGCAGAGTTTCTCGTTAGGAGCAGACGTTCAAAGAGTAAGACTTTAAAATTTCCGGGTGACTTTCTTCCTTTCTGTCTGTTGAGTTTAGCTTAGAAGTTAGCCAATACATCTATTTCATGATATTTTGTTAAAATATGAGGTTGTAATACGTTTTTTTTCTTTGTTTTTCATTGAAAACAATTAAAAATTAACTTAATGTTAGCGTTTTTTGGATGCATTTCTAGCCATTTCAGAAGAATAATATTTCAAATTTTCCTGGGGGAGCATGCCCCTGGATCCCCCTAGTTGGCTCACGCTTGCGCGTTGCGTTAGCCCCCCCCCCCCACTTGAAAATCTGCTCCGCGGCCCCTGCAATCAATGGACAGTTTGCAGTATTCTTAGAACAGGTCAGGTAATCCAATGGTAGAGTTGATTGCAAGATAGTAGATTTTTGCCTCAAAAGTCCAATGACGCGCTCCACGTGTATTCGCACATTTTCTACATCCTTTCTACATCAAATGGGTCTAGTTGGTTCTTGCCTTTTGTGAAGGCCGGGATAGCTAACTGTGCTTGGTAGAGTGCGACACTTTCACTAATTGTGAATCCTCTGTCAGCCAAAACGAGGTCCCCGGCCTTGAGGTTGTTTAGTAAACCACACCTCTCTGTTAAGTATTTATCAGAAGTCCGTCCTCCCCATGCTTTTGATGTAAAGCATATTGATCCTTGAGGTGTGATTCCGATAAGTACTTTCACTGTATTGTGATGCTTATAATTCGAAAACGTTTGCGATCTTGCAAGCAGATTGGAAGGGCGTTCTAAAAAAACTTCAAAACAGTCTATTATTATTGTTGTTTTCTTCCCGAAAGAAAACTGAAAACACATAGGCATTGTACGCCATAAGTCATCCCTTTCTGGCCACCTAATGAGGGGAGATAACCTTACATCCATAACAGTCAACCATGCAGTAAATGTCCTTGAAACAGTTGAAAGGGAGACTCCAAACCGAAAGGCCAGGTCTTGTAGTGGAACATTAAGTCTTAGTTTGATTAAAACCAATTCTTGAAATAATGTCAGTGTTTTGCTCTTTTGACTAACAAACGGGCTAACGAAACGAAAAGTGGTGTTAAGTACATCAAAATCAGGCAAACCAGTGTAAAACCGCACCCTGTCTTCATTATTAACAAAGTACTCTTCTGTAAAAGGCTGGATGACTGTCTCCTTGAATAAGTATTCAAATTCATAAGTTTGTGTTGCTGCATGAGTTTTGGTTTTTACCTTAAAATCTGAGTTCACTGTCTGAGTTCCAGCATCCACCGTTGTTTGCTCACAATGGAGCGATGCTTCACTCTCATCTTCAATCACTGTTGGCTTGCTCAGCATCTGTTGCTCCATCTTGTTCGAGGTTTTCACCCAGCCCATCCTTCTCGGAAAAAGGCATTTCTTCAATTGTCTTACCTGGCTTGTCAATTTTTAGCATTTTCTCTTTTACCTCATTTTCAAGCAACTCAGATCGACGTTTCCATCTTTTGGCAGCTCTTCGAGATCGAACTTCAGCTGCCTCAGGGTCTTTCACTTGTTGTTTAGCATGCCCAAAACACAAAGTAGGGAACCAATCCACGTTAAAACGATCCCAGTCTTTAGCAGGTTCTCCTGATATGAAATGCTTGCTGCAAACCCGGCCATTTTCTAAAATCGAGTCGGTTAAGAGCCGCTCTCTGTTAATACCAACTATCATCGCTTGGATGAGAAAAAATGAAATTCCTCAAACTTTCTCAGATGAATGGTCTAGATAAGTGATTCACAAAAATATAACTTTCAGTTCAATTCGATTCGTATTTTAGCGCTGGGGCGACCACCTTGGTTTTGCCGCTCTGAGAGGGCTTTCAGCGGCCATTTTAGGGCAGTTTTTAACAATTTGCCATACAAATAAAACGTCATAAATCCAGATAAAAACCCATTATTCGAGACAAGCAAATGTTTCTTGTTACGTTGAGGGGCTGTTTTGGGAATTTAATCAACATCTGAATTTTTTCGAGATTTTTACATTTCTTCCCTTTCGAGCTACTCGTGAAGCGCCTTAAAAATGGCGAAATTTAAAGGAAAATATCGCCAAAAGTATTGAACGATATTAGCGGCTGACCGGCGCATTTTTTTGACGGATCACCTACGTGTGGGACAGGGTCAGTAAAATGTATTTTCGCAGATTAGGAAAACGTGGAAAAAGCAGATATTAGCAAGAGTTATTGAAATCCACAAAGATAGAACATGTTGAAATAGAACATAAATTGTTAAGAATCCCAACTGGTGGGAGACTGGCCAGTTGGCTATTTACACAACGCGGTCGAGGAGTTGAAGTCGGGACTACTGAGAACAAATATCCAGAGAGTGGTAGGGTGAAGGATTTGAACCAAGACCACTAGGCCGTGCCACCTCTTCCAATCATAGGTTTAGATGTAAAACTTTGAAGGTGCCCGTTACATTTTTCCTGTCATCTCTCCAGTAAGTCAAACATTGCACTTGTTTTGAGCGCGCATTATGCCCTGTGCAGTTGGATCTCAGTATGATTTTTTCTTCACACATACGATAACACCTAGTTTTTCAGCTGGAATCCGTTAACAGTTACTGGTCAGGCATAAGCTGCTTTTTTGGTGTTCCTGGTGTTAGTACAGGATCATAATTTTACTGTGAAAATGATTCGGTCACAACAAGAAGTCGCGTGCTTGGTAGCGTAGTTGATTACATTGTAGGTCAGTTCCAACCCAAGCGCGCGCCTGGCGTCTAAACCATGCCTTACAGGATGCACAGACCGTGTGCCCACAAAAAAAACAGAAGCCCCTTCAGTAATTTTCTGAGCATTTCCTTATGAGATGCAAAGTGGAACGGCTAAGAAAATACAAGGAGTTTCGATAAAACGACGCTTACCGTTACCTCTTGCGCACTATTTGGCAGTGTGTTCCCTTCGCAACAGGATGGCATTTCAGGCAGCGAAAGACAAAAGTATAAGGCAGAACAAAAAAACAAGTATGGGGTTTTTATTGGAAATCTATTTGTATTTTACTTGTAGTATATTCAAACTCTTGCCAAAAACTAAAAGCTGTCAATGAGCTTGAGATATTTGTTTACCAATATCATGAGTGTGGGATGTTGGCTGCGCCTCAATCTGTTTGCACAAACACAATTTAAAGGGTGTCATGTAAGAATTTGATTTAAACGGTACAGTATTTGGGAAAATTAAATTCTGTTTATTTTTCTAGCTCCGTCTTTATCTATTTATTCAGGGTAACGAGCATGAGCTTAGAAATTACTAATAATAAGGAAGTGCGTTACCTAAAATCGGACCCCAAACTTTCATATCAGTTCCACCGGGCAAGAACTTCATGCTAGCCCACATATAGAGCACACTCCCATATTGTCTTATCCATGTATATCCATATATGAATAAAGGGGGCAAGTTTCTAAAGAAACTGTGGTGCTGCGTCGGTGGGAGTATTACAAGATAATTTGGTTTTATCAACTAGGTTGATAATGTGAATTGTCCACCGTAAAGAGATTCGGAAGCTGACGTTTCGAGCGTTAGCCCTTCGTCGGAGCGAATCCGCTCCGACGAAGGGCTAACGCTTGAAACGTCAGCTTCCGAATCTCTTTACGGTGGACAATTCACATTATCAACCCAGTTGATAAAACCAAATTATCTTATATCCATATATGGTTATGTCCTATCCATATATGGATATATGTGGGCTAGCATGAAGTTCTGACCGTTCCACCGTGATATAACTACTAAAAGTCCTGAATAAATGCTTATAGCAGTTGGCAAACATTTATTTTACCCTAAACAGCAGATCATTGTTGAGGCTCCATTACAAGAGGGGAAGGGGGGTTCTGTGTATCCCATAACCTATTAATCTCTGGCCTAAATATCCCGTACCCTGTTCATTCCAGCTTAACGATTTGCTACTCAATGTCCCGCTTCATCTGATCTAAATATCCTCTACCCCATTAATTTTTTCCCTCACTTTCATATATTGTTAATTTTGTACCCAAATAGCGAGTATCCTGAAAACCCCTAACAGTGCCTCATTGATGAACTGACAATACTGATCAAGAGATTACTTGACCAGACACTGTGCACACCCCCCCCCCCTCCCACCACGACCACGAAAAAAATAAATAACCTACAGAATGACTCAAATTTCCCAAACAGTAGCTCATGTTTAAATAATTCCGTGAGAAAGCTGATTACTAGTTTAGCCACTGAAATACGTAAAATGGCTTTTAAAGCCGGTTTAAGTTTCATTTGCTACCCACCCTACCCCTACCAGTTGAAATGTGCACTTGTTATGTGTAACGCAATCTGTGGAATAATGGCAACAGATCGAAACAGAACTGAACTTAAACGAGTTCTTGACGAGAATTATCGATTAAGAGGAGGATTTAAAGGCTGCTGACAGACTTTTGGGACAGTTAAGATCTCAGCAAATTGTTAAACTTCTTGCAAACGGCGATTATGAGGCGAAAGATGTTATGACGCGGGCTTTGAGGAGTTGAAATCGGCTTAACCGTTGGAATGTGTCAGAGTGATTTCGTTTACTAAGCATCGAAAATGCGGCTGAAACCTACTGATAATATAACATGAGGTATCGTGGAACATCCAGTTGTCGACATGTCGCGAGGTAAGTGGAATATATCATTATTTTCTTCGTGCATCGTTATTTTTACTTTATTTTGCTAATAAGGACGTAGGTGTTTGTTGACAAAAGCACACCTTAGACTTCTTCTTCTAATATTTTACAGTTTTAACTGCCCCAAAATTTTATTACATATTTTTACACATTAGACATTGCTCTTTAAGTGGAATGTAGTTTTGGGATCTCAATTGATGTACTTTTGGCGATATTTTCCTTTAAATTTTGCCATTTTTAAGGCGCTTCAAGAGTAACTCGAAAGGGAAGAAATGTAAAAATCTCGAAAAAATTCAGATGTCGATTAAATTCCTAAAACAGCCCCGCAACGTAACAAGAAACATTTGCTTGTCTCGAATAATGGGTTTTTATCTGGATTTAAAACGTTTTATTTGTATGGCAAATTGTTCAAAATGTGCCTTAAAATGGCCGCTGAAAGCCCTCTCAGAGCGGCAAACACAAGATGGTCGCCCCAGCGCTAAAATACAAATCGAATTGAACTGAAAGTTATGTTTTTGTGAATCACTTATCTAGACCATTCATCTGAGAAAGTTTGAGAAATTTGATTTTTTCTCGTCCAAACGATGATAGTTGATATTTATAGAGGGCGGCTCTTAAGTTCTCTCTGCAGATCGCCGAAATCCACCTTCTTCTTCGCTCCGTAGTCAACTCTTCCATGTACTCTCCCTGGTTGACAACAACACGTGGAACACGAAAAAAGCTTACTTTTTCAGTCGCAGGCCATATCTTCCCCGTTTTATTACCACATCCGACAATGAGGCAAAGGACCATGATGAGAAAAATTAAAATTCTTCGCTAAGAACGCAAGAATGTCATAAAGAACGTCCGAGGCGTTGGTTAGCTTGAGCAGCACATATTCTACGATGGAACACCAATATGGTGGATGAAGCTGGTTGTCATGGTGATATGCAAAAGTTGTCATGTGAGTGAAAACGCTCTATATAATACGTAGCACTTGGGCTTAGTAATATTTTGATTCACAAGTTGTTATCAGCTCTCAGCCGTAAGTGATCTGTAGACGTCCGACTCCCTGTGACGTGGCCTATGTTACATGAACTTGTCTGTTCTCTCAGATTTACCAACTCCTCAGCTTTTCAGCGTTCACTTTATGCAACGATGCTTCTGGTAGCATTTTATGGTCTTTTCAGAATAGGGGAACTCGCCACCAAGAGCACGCGCATTGCGTCTTCAGTAGTTCAGTTTAATAACTTAACCTTTTTATCCACTCATGAGGCTAAAATTAGCATCTCAAACTATAAACATAACACCAGCAATAGGCCATTTGGCATTATACTAGCTAGGGAGGTTTTGCAGCCCTTCTGTCCAGTTGCAGCCCTTCTTCAGTATTGTTCAACTCAGGGTGACCGCGTCACGCGGATTATTCCCCAATTTCTGTTCACCAATTCACTCGCGAACTCCAACGGTGTTTAGCCTTTTACGGCCTGGACACGAGCAGATACAAAAGCCATAGTTTTCGGATTGGTGGTGCTTGCCATGCTGCAGACAAAGATTATTCTGATGCGCAAATAGGTGCTCTTGGTCGCTGGAAATCAGAGGCGTTCAAAGTATATTTAAGGTCAACAGTATGTCGCGCTAATTAAGTACACAAGTTGTGCCAGTGGGACCAAGCATGGTTCAGACAAGGGCTACCTGCTGGGGTCACTGTGTCACGCTAACTTAACAGTTAAAACACTTTTACTTTGATATTTTGGTACCACTGGGATCAAACATGGCGCAGACAAGGGCTGCCTGCTGGGGTCATTCTGGTTTACTTAGTTCTTTTAGTTATTTCCCATTAGTTGCAACAGGAAGAGGTCAGTCATGGGCTGCTCTCCTTAGATAGAGAACATTCGACCTCATCGCAACACACACTGACGGCTAAGTGCATCAGACAAATAGGCTGCCACTAAAAGAGAGCATCTTTTCACATTTCAAGTTTTCACAGTATTCACCTGATTGTCTTTATGCAATTTTAACTACCGATTGTGTCAGTGCATTTTTCAACTCAGTGAAAGTTTGGCGATACGTGTGGCCGTTCAGACATGGGTTGCAACCTTCAAGATCGTCTTTTCATTTCTCTTGAGTTGTAAGGCTCAGGATGTGCGCTCTGCATTTTTGTTTTTGTTTTTGTGGGGCTCAGTCACAGTGTGTGGCTTGTGGTGTTGTTTTGTCACCCCATGTTTATTAATTGAGCTGAAATGTTTACATTGGTAGTTGTCTTGTTTTCATTGCTTTGAATCAACTAAACCTGCCACTTGTTGGCCAGATTCATCCCACATAATTGTTGGTTTCTTGTTTCTCTTGATTCTTTATTTCGGCCTGGTTAGTTATACCAGAGCTCCCATCCTTCTCTGATTGATTTAGCTTAGGCAATGGGCACACGCCGCGATATAAAAGCAAACATTATGCCATCCAGCATAATGGGATTTATTTTGCGACATGTTGCCCTAACTGATAACCCATTCGGTGCCACGTCAATATTGCGCAAGTTGTAACCAATAAGGTTTTTGGGGCATTTATGTCAATGTATATAAGCACTGATCGCTGTTTGTGTAAGTCCTTCTGTCCCTTGCCATCTCAGACTTAGACGACACTACAGAAAAGCAATTTCCCGCCACCTCCTCCTTTGCCAGCCAACGGGTTATTACCAAGTTACAGCTTATTTTATCATTAGATTATTACTCAATTATATGACTGTGTAGGATTTTTGTTTCCTTCATGATGTGGTGTTGTTTTGTCACCCCACGATTGTTAATTGAGCTGAAATGTTTACATTGGTCATTGTCTTGTTTTCGTAGCTTTGAATAAATTAAACCTGCCACATTCATGGCCAGATTCATGCAACATAATTGTTGGTTTCTTGTTTCTCTTGATTCGTTATTTCGGCAGGGTTAGTTATCCCAGAGCTCCCGTCCTACTCCGATTGATTTAGCTTAGGCAATGGGCACACACCCCGATATAAATGTCATTTTTCTTTTGATTATCTGGTTTTATTTTAAGGTAAAGAACGATTAAAGCAATCAACAGTTACTGATCAGGTTTAAGATCTCTCCTGTAAGTCTGGTCACTGCTTTTCATCAAGTATTAACTGTATACATTGTAGGCCCTAGAGAATGAAATTCTGGCTCGAGCAGCAGAAAAGTCAGGTGAGCATATACATGTATTATTGATCACGCTCAAATTGCATGACTGATGTGCGAGTTTGTACAGCAGGTTAATGGTGTAAATAATTTAATTTTGTCTTCTCCTTTAATTTATGTACACAGAGGCTGAAGCAGAAAGTGAAGAAACTAAAAAAGGTGGAAAAGGTACATTATACTCTTCGGACTAGCTTTTTTTCACGCTTTCAAAAGGGGTTGTATCACAGTGAAAAGTACTGCTTTGTTGAAGATTCTGGCCAAGCTTTGGGGCAACCAGTAACTGAATGATAGGGTGCAGATGTTGTTGGCTGAAATTGTGCTGTTGGACCCCCAATGGCTCGGCTCCATACAATGTTATGAAATTGCCATTGTTCCTATGATATGGAGATACTATTCTTGTAAGGAAAAGAGAACTAAAAATGTACTGCACTGTACTTGTTCTCTAACAGGAAAGGGTTACTGTCACTGGAAGTATGCACAGTAAAGGGTGCACAATGTAAACTTAAGGGAATCACCTTAATACGATGAACATCATTTGATTGTGAAAACATAATCCAACTTTACCCTATGGTGCATTCTAGGTCTGGCAGCACAATGGTGACAATAAGACCATGCCCTATCCTAGTGCCTAATTAATTGTGGATTTTGCACTCAGTGACCTTATGTATCAGGAGGAAAAAAAACAAAGTATCAAGATTGCTTGACAAACTGCACTGAGGGATGGAATGCGTTTTGAAAAAGACATAACATGGTAAAAATGTTTAAAATTATATTTAAGGTGGCTTATTACAGTTTTGATGGACTATAACAGCCCAACTTCTAACTCCTTTCAAAAATGTTCCGAGATGTTTTCCTTTCTCTATTTACTGTTTGCTTAAGTCTTCTACTATTCTATTTGAAACTTGAACAATTCAACTTCAACAAATGGCCATAATGAATGACAGACTGGTCACTAGTATGTTAAATCACGTTTTTCTCAAAATCTACCCATATGACTCCACCTCAAAATTTCAGGAATAAGAAATTGGCACTGATTTATGGAAAACAAAATCAAAATCTGTAAGACAGATTTTACGAAAACTAAGAAAATATGAGATCAAAAATGGCCCAAAATCTGTCTTACAGAGCGTGAAAAGGCCCAGGCACGAATTATGTTACACAGGACTTGTAGGTAGCGGTTTTCCCTGTAAGGTTGCCTAAGACAGGACACAGATGTTATTTCTGACGAGTGAGTTAGCGAATGAGGCTGAAATAACTATTTTGTTGGCACGAGATACAACAAGGGCCTGGGCATCATGGGTAGGGATGTAGGGGTATATAAGACCGGGTATAACACGTGGTTGTCATCTAGGCTTCAGAACCAACCGCGTTCTTTACTCTCGTTTCGTTTAATTTTTTCTTTTGTTCAGTTTTTTCTTGGTACCTTGCATCCAGTCTGGTAGAATCGACTGTTCTAAAATTCATTTTTTGTAAAGCCCTCGTAGGATGGGCTTGGAGCTTGAGCCTTGGTTCCTACCCAGATTTCCTGCACATTTTTTCCCCACAGGGGTTTTTTCTGGCCTCTGCTCTAATCGCATTTGCTTTGTTAGCGGTTGCTCAGCTCTATGAAATTTTTAAGACTTTCGTTCGTCTTCTTGTTGTATTTTTGTACTTTAGATTTATATTGTATTTTAGTTACATTGTACGTCGGAGTTGATGATCCCCAGCCTATAACTGGCAGCCTAACTGGCACAAAGCTTGAGAGCTTATATGGGAATGTAGGCCAAGATGGCCTGTTTACATTCAGTTACACCTTAATAGTAAATTGAAGTTGATGATCCCCAGCTTAACTGGCAGCCTAACTGGCACAAAGCTTGTAATGAGAGCTTATTTGGGGAGGTAGAGGCCAAGATGGCCTGTTTCACGATCTTTTATAATCTGATGTAATGATGGAGCAGATTTCCCCCAGCCTAACTGGTAATAAGACTGGTTGCTCATTCAGAGAAGTAGGCCATATATGTTGTGTATTTATTGAAGTGCTGTGGCTCGTGTAGAGATAGCTTTATCCTTGGTTATTTTCCAAGGATTTGTCTTGTAAATCGTAGGTAGTTTGTGTTATATAGTGTTCGGGTTGGTTCTCGCCAGGCCCTCCCAAAATAAACTTATTTGGTTCAGCGATGCTGTGTTGTTATCTGTTGTGGAGTGGCGACAAAATTGAACAATTCATTCTTCAGTTCATTCTATTATTTACTCTCTTCGTACTCAGCGAGATTGTGTGCTCCCTGTGAATTTACTAATTTACAAACAACACCTGTGGATACTCATGTTAACAGCGTTTGAATAATGCTTTGTTTAGTATATGTAATCGCATGGGGCCGAGGGCAATTAAAGATTAATTTCACGCGTATTTTCAAAGTTTTCACAAAATTGCCCGAGTCGCGAAGCGACTAGGGCAATTTGGAAAACTTTGAAAATACAAGTGAAATTAATCTTTAATTGCACAAGGACACATGCGATTACTTGTTTATCACATACTGGGAAAAAATTATTGCGGGAATCCCATTCACGCGCGACGGAAGCCCTTTCAATGCCGTGACATATGAGAATCAACTGAACTGACCAATCAATTTAATAAACACTTTATTCTCAAAATGCTGCAAAGAAATTGACACGTTTTCATTCTGTTTTAAAATATTCAATTCGGTAAATCGTTGCTGTCAACAAAAATAGGGTCAAACTCTGAACAAAATTCAGCTTAATCAGAGTCAGAATCTGGCAGAAAGATCCTCTTGTAGCCTCGCTTGCTCTGGCTGAGACTTGATTGTGAAGAATGGCTGCCAGCGATGTTGAGCGTCACATTGCAATGACTGAAATTGTACACTTGACTGGGAGCTGTTTGCACTGAGGAGAGAGGTTGGAGTTCTGGTCTTGCATTTGTGGCATTGTCGATGATGTTGGACATAATTCTTTGCTCGTTTTCATCACCGGAATCATAGTCGTCTAATCCTTGCTCGGAGCTGTGGCCAGTGATGTTTTTTATCTCACATTTTGGAGCTCTTCAACTTCTTTACAACCGTTTTTCTTGCACTGTGGTTGGTTAGCTTTTTGTCTGGGCAAACATCTTTCAGAGGTGAGTTTTCTTTCATTGTTTTCATAATGTTATTTATGGTGTTTTTACCCATGGGCATTTTTTTGTACCACACGCTGGTCTGTGGCTTGTCGATAACACTGAGGTACACTGGCCCAGTCGTCTTCAACTCTGCCGGACGTTTATCTAAGTACTTCTTTAAAATAGCAACGGGACATCTCTTCTTCCCGGTCGCAAACATTTTAGGAGTTGCCAGCCGAGGTTTCACTCGCAGTCCACCACCCCTTGTCTTTGTTAAACCTTCGGAAAAGGTGACGAATTCAACGCCACCATCATCTTTTTGAAATGAGAAGTCTTCGACCTTCATATCATGGTGCTCTTGGCGGCCGCGTAATCCAAAATGCATTGTTAGAAGCCACCAGACTGTGTTAATGAGAGACCGGGGGGTTTTGTCACTCAACTGGCCATTCTCCCATAATATTTCCTCTTCCTAAATTTTAGTCAGGCTTTGGGCTTTGTTCGGCCGTTTCCCCATCCCAAGCTCGCGTAGCTTCCTTGCCTTTCCTTCTAAGACTTTTCTTGACGACAGGAACTCTGTATCTCTCACGATAGACTTGGGATAATTTTTGCTTCTTAAATGGCGATCTAAAGCTGCTTGCATTACCTTCAGCGAGTCTGGTTCGTACTCTTTACAACTTCCCTTCCTCAGCTCGGCAAAAAATTGGGCGAGAGCTTCGTTAAGCTGTGGTACTTCGTAGCTTTCAAGTTGCTCATTTTTTCCTCTCATCCTTGCCCATTGTTGAAAAATGTTAGTCCAGTAGTCTGTACTTCTTTTTATGTTTTTGTTTTCACTGGTGTTTTTTAGTTCCTCGATAAATTCTTCGTCGGCTTCAACAAAACGGGAAGCCATTGCTGCAGAACAATTTTAATCAGCAACAAAAAATCTCAGCAAAAACCTGCGTTGCTAAGCAACTATAAACCAATCAGGATCAAGTAATCATGCCCTCTTGATTACCAAAAGTGCCCTGATTAAGAAAAAATGCCCTCTGTCTCAGCCAATCAGCATTCGGTAATTTTGCCCGCTATGTGATAAGGCATGTTAACAAATCTTTCAATTGCTTTTCACTTTTCAGGGAAAAGAAGGAGAGTGGACAAGCGATTTTGAACATTAGCAGTTTGTGACATTCAGAGTCAATTTTATGGTGAAACTTGTCATCAATAAGAGGACAGACGGATAAATAACTGACATCAATTTGTTTTTTACAATAACAAGACCCCAGAATGGTCAAATGCCAGGAATAAACAAGGGGAAAAGACATCATAAACTTGCCGTAAGCAAAGATAAGTGACCAAAGATTCAACATTTTTATTTTTTGATCCATAAAATCTCATTGGTTAAAATGTTGACAGTGTGTGTGGGTGTGTGCGTGTGCGTGTGCGTGTGTGTGGGTGTGTGCGTGTGTGTGTGTGTGTGTGTGTGTGAAGCTTTGGAGTCAAGGCTGGCTCATAGCTGCCGGAGCTTATCCCAATTTTCTGTAGCATGAAGGGGCTAGAAGTATTTCTTTTTTATATATATCATATATAGGTCTTCATATATATCATCGTATTCAATTTGAAGGTTTTCAAGCTGTTCAAAGTTTTCATCAGAAGGGCATTTGCTGCACTGTTCCTCGCAAGTGTGAATCATTTTTTTCAATTTTAGAGACTCCTTCTCTTTTTTCACGAGCTTTTTCTTTGCCGTATTTTATGGATAATTGTCTGATTTTGTATTTAATTAAGTCCCACAAGACCCTCTTATCAGTAACCTCATTGAATTCGGCTAGCCACGCTGGTACGCTTTCAGTTAATAAGGCTGTATAGTTCGTATCATCAACAAGACTAGCTTCCATTTTCATAACACGACGGGCCGTGTTTTGTCTATCAATGCTGCTAAAATGCAAAATAATGGCCGAATGATCGGAGTTTATCGAGAATATGATATCAGATTTTTCAATATCCTCTTGACAAAAATCACTTATTAACCTAAAATCGAGTCTTCTCTGAATAAGAGGTTTCTTTCGTCTCCAAGTAAAACGTTTCATCTCCGGGTTTCTTATTCGCCAAACATCTATCAAATCAAAATCGAGGCATAGATCTTTAATGTATTTAGCTGAAGCTTTCTTTGACTGATTCCCGCCAGAGCAGTCCCACGCCGGGTCTAATGTGACATTAAAATCACCTCCAAGGATTATTCTATTTTCCTTTTCGATGATATTTTCTTCAATGTTTTTATTCAGATTATCAAAGAAACAACATTGGTCTTGAACACTATTCGGAGCGTAGATATTTACAAACAAAAACGAGGATCCTTGAATTTCAGCTTCCATTATAATATAACGCCCATTATCGTCGGAGCGAACCAAGTTTAGCTTAAAGTCTAAATCATCTCTTACAAGAATCATCACCCCACAACTTTGATTAGAACCGTGTGAAAAATATAGCTTACCTTGCCATTGTGTCCTCCAGACACTTTCAATGTCATTAGTGCTGTAAGTTTCCTGCAAAAAGACTATATCATATTTCCATTCATCTAGCCAGCAAAAGAGAGCTTTCCTCTTTGTGGACGATCGTATCCCTCGAACATTCAAAGACAACAATTTAAAATCTACGCAAGATTTCTCGAATGCGAAAATGCAGATTTTTCAAAAAGGAACGTACGGAGTGCAAAACCTGTGTAGCGCACAGAGAATGCCACTAAGTTGAGCAAGATAAAATATGATTTGAAACACAAAAGGGTCATTCTTGACACATAGACACACACTAAAAATAATAGATTATTGTAAGAGCTGCTGATTGCTGAATCATATACACAGTTCGTGGGATTTAGAGCTTTTGGCATATTTGCATTTCATGAAAAGGTGACACTAATGCTCCCGCTATTTATGAACTTATCATGCATCATCAATAATTATCATAATGTTTGAAAAAAGAAAAAAATAAATAAAAATAAATAAAAGAAATTAAGCGAACAGAAGAAAACAGAAAAAGAAACAAAGTTATCAGTTTTAAGTAGCTACTAGTCCATCCATCAATGATAAGCTCGTCAGGTTCTTTCTTATTGAAAAAAGCTCTCTTGCCTTCCTCCCTCGCTCGCTTCAGACATGGTCACAATTTTCTTCTCCGCTCCTGTATTTCCCTTGGGTAGTCAGCATACAACTTGACATCGATCTCATCCTTGAGCTCCAACGCTCGTCTAAATACCTTCTCTCGATCGGGAAAGCGAAGAATCTGGAGAATCTGGCTTCTTTGCTCCGATTCTATGCACTCATTGAAACTCAATGTTGCGTGCTTTATCAACTTCAAGTTCCCTTTCAATAAAACGATAAATAAGTTCCTTAGCGTTCTCTTTCGTAGCATCGGTTGACTCAGGGATGTTAAAGTTCTCACGTCAGCTGTAGATGTCTTGATAGAGGATGCAGTTATTTAGTGATTTAATTTCCGCTTCATCTTCGTCCATTCTTGACTTTAATTGTTCAATCTTGCTATTTAAAAATAATAAGCTTCTGTCCATAGTGCCGATGGCCTTCTCGAAATCATAACTTTTAGCGCTCAGTGTGGCAACCTCTCCTTTAATGCCATTTACGGAGGATTCCAAATTATTGAAACGTTGTAGGACTCCTTCCACCAAACTCTCTAAACTGTTCAATTTTTGTAAAACCAGCTGTAGCTGCGAACCAATATCTTCCGCCATGTCCAACGCTATCGTAATTTTGTCCTCAGCTTCAAAAGAAGGCTCGCAAATTCTCTTTTCTTTCGGTGTCGGGGCTCCACTGCTACTTCCTCTAGTTTTCCGTTTTAAAACAGTTAAAAAATGCTCCATACAAGGAGTAACTGCACCAAAAGTAACAAATAAACCGGGAGCGGTTTCATTTGCGTCTTCACTCGGCCATGACAGACCCAGACCCAGGATTTTGAACATTAGCAGTTTGTGACATTCAGACTCACTTTTATGGTAAAATTTGTCATCAATAAGAAGACAGACGGATAAATAACTGACATCAATTTGTTTTTTACAATAACAAGACCTCAGAATGGTCAAATGCCAGGAATAAACAAGGGGAAAAGACATCATAAACTTGCCGTAAGCAAAGATAAGTGAACTATATTCAACATTCTTCTTCACAGAAGAAAAACAAATGCCAACAGGGCTCAAAATGAAGGCTTTGGAGCCATGACTGCCTCATAGCTGAGGGAGGTTATCCAGGTTTCTGTAGCATGAAACGGCTAGGAGTATTTCTGCTCCCCCTGGATGGGATGCTAGTTCATTACAGGTCACTTCCCCAAAATGGTAGGTTTCCCCAACAAATTACCAGTATCCATTTATACTCCTGGGTGGAAAGAGGCACTGTAAGAGTTAAGTGTCTTCCCCAAGAACACAACACAATGTCCCCGGCCAGAGCTTGAACCCGGACCGCTCACTCTGGAATCAAGCGCACTAACCATGACTCCACCGCCCCTCCCAATCAAACTGGTCTAAAATATACACTGGTCTAAGCAATACTGGTATAGAATCAGTCTGGTATTTAGAAGAAAAACAACTGCCACCACGCATCAAACTGGTCTAAAATACACACTGGTCTTTGCAACGCTGGTATAGAATCAGTCTGGTATTAAGAAGAGAAACGAATGCCAACAGGGATTAAACTGGTCTAAAATACACAGTGGTCTTTCCACTGCTGGTATAGAATCAGTCTGGTATTTAAAAGAAAAACAAATGCCCATAGAGATCAAACTGGTCTAAAATACACACTGGTCTTTGCAATGCTGGTATCAAATCACTCTGATATTTAAAAGAAAAACAAATGCCAACAGGGATCATTTTATTCAAACTTGTCTAAAATAAACATGGTCTTTGCAATGCTAGTATAGAATCAGTACGATATTTAGAACAAAATCAAATGCCAACAGGGATCAATCTGGTCTAAAATACACACTGGTCTTTGCAATGCTGGTATAGAATCAGTCTGGTATTTAAAAGAAAAACAAATGCCAACCAGGATCAAACTGGTTCAATTAGCACTTAAATATACACTTCAGAGTTAATTCTCTGTTTCACCATCTGTGTTCATAGTGCTACGCGACACAACATTCATGTGTACCCTTACTTTCTCTTCGCCACGATTTACCACCTAAATCGTCCCCGACTTTCTCTGTCCGACCTCGTAGCTCAGTCGGCAGAGTAACGGTAGATCTAATCCGGAGGTCGTGGGTTCGATTCCCACCGAGGTCAAAAGATTTTTTCTTTGCTTCGTGTGGTTCCCTAATTCCCTTTACTAGGGCTAACGCCCAGTGGGTTATTCATGGGTTCAATTAGCACTTAAATTTACACTTCAGAGTTAATTCTCTGTCTCACCATCTGTGTTCATAGTGCTACGCGGCACAACATTCATGTGTACCCTTACTTTCTCTTCACCGCGATTTACCACCTAAATCGTCCCCGACTTTCTCTGTCCGACCTCGTAGCTCAGTCGGCAGAGAAACGGTAGATCTAATCCGGAGGTCCTAGGTTCGATACCCACCGAGGTGAAAAGATTTTTTCTTTACCTCGTGTGGTTCCCTGATTCCCTTTACTAGGGCTAACGCCCAGTGGGTTATTCATGGGTTCAATTAGCACTTAAATTTACACTTCAGAGTTAATTCTCTGTCTCACCATCTGTGTTCATAGTGCTACGCGGCACAACATTCATGTGTACCCTTACTTTCTCTTTGCCGTGATTTACCACCTAAATCATCCCCGACTTTCTCTGTCCGACCTCGTAGCTCAGTCGGCAGAGTAACGGTAGATTTAATTCGGAGGTCCTGGGTTTGATTCCCACCGAGGTCAAAAGATTTTTTCTTTACCTTGTGTGGTTCCTGATTCCCTTTACTAGGGCTAACGCCCAGTGGGTTATTCATGGGTTCAATTAGCACTTAAATTTACACTTCAGAGTTAATTCTCTGTCTCACCATCTGTGTTCATAGTGCTACGCGGCACAACATTTATGTGTACCCTTACTTTCTCTTCGCCACGATTTACCACCTAAATCGTCCCCGACTTTCTCTGTCCGACCTCGTAGCTCAGTCGGCAGAGTAACGGTAGATCTAATCCGGAGGTCGTGGGTTCGATTCCCACCAAGGTCAAAAGATTTTTTCTTTACCTCGTGTGGTTCCCTGATTCCCCTTACTAGGGCTAATGCCCAGTGGGTTATTCATGGGTTCAATTAGCACTTAAATTTACACTTCAGAGTTAATTCTCTGTTTCATCATCTGGTCTAAAATACACACTGGTCTTTGCAATGCTGGTATAGAATCAGTCTGCTATTTAAACGAAAAACAAATGCCAACCGGGATCAAACTGGTCTTTCCAATGCTGGTATAGAATCAGTCTGGTATTTAAAAGAAAAACAAATTCCAACAGGGATGAAACTGGTCTAAAATACACACTGGTCTTTGTAATGCTGGTATAGAAAAGTCTGGTATTTAGAAGAAAAACAAATGCCAACAGGGACCAAACTGCTCTAAAATACACACTGGTCTTTGCAATGCTGGTATAGAATCAGCTCTGGTATTGAGAAGAAAAACAAATACCAACAGGGTTCAAGTTTGCCTAAAATACACACTGGTATTTGTAATGCTGGTATAAAATCAGTCTGGTATTTAGAAGAAAAACAAATGCCCACAGGAATGAAACTGGTCTAAAATACACACTGGTCTTTGTAATGCTGGTATAGAATCATTCTGGTATTTAGAAGAAAAACAAATGGCAACAGGAATCAAACTGGTTGAAAATACACACTGGTCTTTGTAATGTTGGTATAGAATCAGTCTGGTATTTAGAAGAAAATCAAATGCAAACAGGGATCAATCTGCTCTAAAATACACAGTGGTCTTTGTAATGTTGGTATAGAATCAGTCTGGTATTTAGAAGAAAATCAAATGCCAACAGGGATCAAACTTGTCTAAAATAAACATTGGTCTTTGCAATGCTGGTATAGAATCAGTCTGGTATGAAGCAGAAAAACAAATTCCAACAGGGATCAAACTGGTCTAAAATACACACTGGTCTTTGCAATGCTGGTATAGAATCAGTCTGGTATTAAAAAGAAAAACGAATGCCAATAATACAGTGGCCCACAATTGCACACCAAATTTAAATCACTCACAGCGAATTCAAATCACCCATACTAAATTTAAAATAGTCACACCAAATTCAAATCACTCACACCAAATTCAAATTCAAATCACTCACACTGAATTTAAAATAGTGACTCCAAATTCAAATCTCTCACACGGAATTCAAATCGCTCACACCAAATTCAAATCCCAGGTTGGTCAGCGGCTGAGCTCACCTGCCGGTAGGTACCCAAAGTAAGGTTATTAAAGTGAATCATAATAGAAAGCCATGTATTGCCATTTGCAACCTCGTATAGCTATTTGTTATGATAGCCATGTACATCCATGTACAACCATGTACTACAATGTCTAACAATGTATAGGCATGTGTAGCCATGTAGAGCCATTTATAGCCATGTATTGCCATGTATAGCTATGTACAACGGGTGTACAACCAGGTATTGCTACGTATTCTTGGTTTTTGCATGACATCAGAAAAAACTAAAATTAAAAATTTTAAGTTTTTACCTTCATCAGGTAAAAGTCATGTTTAAACATATATCTGTTGGCCTGACTTCAGCTCGGTAGACCGCGTTCTTTTGAAAATAGAACACTGTTTTTTTTACAATGCGTGACATCACAGGTACCCCAAGCTACTTTGGGAACCGTCAACAGGACATTTGCATAATGGCGTTATCATAAGAGTTTGTATGGGAATATGACAGTCGCACAGAATAGTTCAAAATAAAGGAAAAAAATAATAAAATCGCCTTACCTTTTCTTGTTTTGTGGATAACTTATGCTTCTAAGGCGTTTGGAGGCATTTCAGAGCGATTTTACTGAGGTTTAGCTTATCTGTATTCCTCTCCATATATAATTCTGTATACTGAGCACTATAATTTTCAGTGATACCCTTTGCCGAATGACTCGAGTTGTTGGAGCCCGTCTGAGGGACTCCAACATGGCGGCCGGAAACCAGTGGAAACATCTGGAGTCTACTTTGGCTCACTCCTAACGTTTATTCTCTCTGTTAAACCTGAAAACATTCGCATAGGCACTTCTCTCAACATTACTCAGAACTCGAAAACATAAGGTGAATCGATATTTTTGTGCACGTAACATGTTACCAGAAACGATGCCGATGTCATGCATAGTGAAAAAGGTAAAGTCTGCATGCGAGCCCAGTGGCCCATCAGGCCGGAGCTTATCCCGGTTTTTGTAGCATGAAGCGACTAGGAGTATTTCTACTCCCCCCTGGATGGGAGGGGGGCACTGAGCTCATTTTTAGTACTACCAAATTAAGGGCCTCTTAATAAGGCTTTATTGTACTGTTACCATGACTACCAGTTATACCATAAAAGGGACAATAACTTGATAATGGATATTTTTTGGATACCAGGATATAATTGTAGCATTAAATAGGGTAGGTAAAGTCTGCGTTTGAGCCAAGTGGCCCATCAGTCCGGAGCTTATTCCAGTTTCTGTAGCATGAAGCAACTAGGAGTACTCCCCCCTGGATGGGATTCTAGTCCATGGCAGGGTTACCCCCAGCATTAAATTCGCCGGTACCCATTTATACACCTGGGTGAAGAGAGGCACTGTGAGAGTAAAGAACACTACACTGTGCCCTGGCCGAGGCTCGAACCCGGATCGTTCGATCTGGAGTCCAGCCCACAAACCATTAGGTCACCCCGCCACCCTTAAAATTGTAGTAATATTGTTCAAATTAGGAAGTATCGAAGGTTTCAAAATGTTTTGAAGTAGACATCAACAAGTGGAAGATTTAAAAAGGGGAATGTGACAAGTTAGACTGGGTTTTAAAAGCTTATCTTGCTATGCCCAGAGTATCCAGTGACAAAAAGTTAAGGAGCAAGTGGAACTCCAGTGTTCAGCTTATCTTGAAACCCCTGAAGAGCCTGAATACACTGTAGATCCTACAGTATTTATCTTTAAAAAATAAGTAGTAGTTATTGGACCGAGTGGATTAAATTTCAAGGAGTAATTGAACGAGTGATTCCAAAATCGGTTGATCATGAGAGCGCAGCACATTAGGCCAATCTAGAATAACAAGCACAATAATGCACTGAAGTGTACAATGCAAAGCCAAATTATTATTAATCATGTGAGGTTTGAATTAAGCCCTTGAAAACCTCTATTATGTTAAAAAGTGAAAAGTATAATCAATCAGGTTTTCAAACAGCAAGGAATTCGAAGTACCGTCCAAGTGCAAGTGACTAATACACAAAAGGCATGGGTATACAAATCAAATTGGATACCCACAGTTCGAGATCCACATGATTGTTTACCATTATTACCCAACAAATAAGCATGAAATATTAGATTAACACAATAGTTTATAATTTGCAATTCTAAATGCCTTGTATGTGTTCCAGTTCCAGGATGCAATTCCACTGAAGCTAATGGAGGTTTCGAAAGCAAAACGCTATTTGCCTCGGGTAATTGTAAATAACAAATAATACATAATAACATCTAGACTTATACTGGTTAGGATTGCTTCAATGCTATTTTGGCAGTGTGCCTTGTAACCAATTTAAAACTGGATTTTTGCAATCAAAAATCCATCCTATGGAAAAAAAATCATAGATTCCAGTCTAAACAATCCACCTCAGATAGCAGATGATTTGGATTCGTAACTGGGACTGGTTACAGATTGTCATTCCATTTGAGCAAGTACGGTCCAGATGATATCCAACCAATTGCAACTGAAGGAAAAAACAAATCTGTCCCCAGAGGCTCATTTTGCTTATTCTTGGCTTTTCGTTGCATTATTTTCTGCCCCACATTTAACTTCCCCTTGGTCTCTGAGGGTGTCATATCCATTTAGTGGTTTAATTTTTTTTTTTTTTTTGGTGGACGCGGGGGGGGGGGGGGGGGTGGGGGTAGGGAGGGAGGGATCACTGATGGTAGACTTAAATGTGCAAACACATGTTTCTCTACCAAAGAGAGCCAGGAGAGAATCACCTGCTAAAAAAGCACGAAGATGGATTCAGGAGGATCTGGACCAGCCTGGACTAACACTACGACATATAAATGATACTATTGGTAAGAAAAATTAATTTACTTTTGATATTGGATACTCAAAGGCATAACAGTTGTACTCAATGTACAACAATTATTATTATTATTATTCCATTCAGCATTGATGCCACTCATTCAACTGGGCTGGGTTGGATGGTGAATGACAGCCCAAGAGATAAGGCCAATTCAATAATGAAAAACTGACAATAAGTGGCAAAACCTACCTTTGTCTGTTTGCCATTCGTGACATAGACAAAGGTACAGAACTGCGTTATGACTATGGTGTTCCTGACCTCCCCTGGAGAACAATAGGTACACAATACAGAATTTCATACGAATTATAGTATGCTAAACTTTGTAGTGTATAGTGATGTAAGCTCAAAAAAATTGCATTAGAAAATAAACAGACAGACATAATTACACACAGATAGATATATAGCTAGTATCAAATAGAAATATATAAAATTAATATGAGTAAAAAAATGTATGCTACAAACAGTTAAAGAAGCTACATCGCATCATTTCTTTGACGCCTAAATTATGGTTAAAGCACTGCAAAACATAAAAATAATGGTTTGCTAAGGAAAACATGAAAAGAGGTGATTCTAGAGCTAAAAGGAACAAGAATGGCTGAGGACGGTAAAGATTGAAATGGATTAGAAATGATTTTTGAAAAGTCTAGCTATTTTTTTTTTCAAATTACACAAACAGTGACGTAACTCCTTTAAAATTAGAACTGATTAAAAAACTGGCACTTATTGAGTCAGACTTGGTCTCAGTTCGTGAATAAAAATATTTTTGTTGTTGTGGACAGGAACTGACGAGAATAAGCTGGCAGAAGAACATTTAGATGTTGATGTAGCTGGCGAGGCAGGAGAGGAAGAAAAAGAAGCTCTGACACTGGAAAAACAGATGGCTGCCTCAAGCTCCTTAGAAAAAGGTGTTGATGTTGCTGGTGAGGTGAGGGTAAGGCTGCCAGAACAGGAAGAAGAGGAGGAAGAGGAGGCTCTTGCACTGCAGAAAGACATTGCTGCCTCTTTAGAAGAAGACGACTTTGACATAGCTGATTTTGAGGTTTGTTTGTTTGTTTTTCCTTACCGTAATTGTTATCCTAGAGAATTAATGTTTTAGAAATTGCAGACTTCATCTAATAACATATATCAGTAGCCTGATATAATTATAGTTGCTATCAGAAGAGCACGAAAAACAGGATAAGTTTCACGAGGAAGGAATTGAATGACCTGCACCATTTTTGCTCATGGATGTTACGTAACATCCATGAGCTTAGGGGGCAATCGGATGGCACTCGATCACTCACTCACTCACTCACTCACTCACTCACTCGATTCTGATTAATTTATTCATTAAACCAGATTAAATCGTTTCTCACAACCCTCCCCTGCTTAGTATGGTTCTTGTCCTAGGCACTTCGTGGGGTATTTTCAGCAGGCTTTAGCGGGGTACTAGAAAGACGAATTTTTTGTCCGACAACTTGGAGTTCATACATATGGTGGCTAACGCGGCACGAAGATGGTTTTTGGTTCAACTCGTGGAGTTGTAAAATTGAAATTTGTCAAGCTAAGCAGCAGTAGCTGCAATAAATGGACATGGAAAGACAAGAAGCATAGCGCTCGTCAAAAACCCATGTGTAAATTTCATTAGAGGTAAACAAAATTCTCCGATTACAAGTCACACTAAACTCACGCTATGCAAAGAATGTAATCAGATACTCTTTTTTTCGTTATATGTGCTGAAGGGCAGGAGAGTCACGTTTCGCAGACAGTGTTAGTAACCGCGTTTTTTAACCGCGTTTTTTTAACCTCGTTTTTTTAAAGCGCGGTTTTTAACTGCATACTGCGGTTCTTGTTCTTCCAGATTCGTGACCTGAAGGTTTTGCGTGATCTGTGAAGAACCTGAAATTTAACCGATATTCGTGATTTTACCACACAACTCTACGTGATTTTGAGACGCAAGTTCTCCGAGTAGTTACAGTGGTCTATCAAGAGTGCCTTAGCCATGCAATATGCGGAGCCTTGATTTAGCCTTGATTTAGCCATTCGCGATTTTGCTTCCTACAAACACTGTTTTTAATGTAAGAACAGGTCCTTACTTTCTTATTTTCGTAATTCGGGAAAACAAAATTTTTTTATCCGTGAACCGTGATCCGCTGTATTTTAGGTTTGTGAACAGTGCCAGAGACTTCCCTGTACGACCCTCTTGATATCTAAGATTTTAATCGGACATTGTAAACAGACCACAAGAAGATGGTAAATTGTTTTTTTGTTAGATTATTTTTTATCAGTGCTGGCCTGATGGGCCGCTTGGCACATATGTAGACTTTGACTTCCAACGTCTGAGTTTCTATTTGCAGAACGAGTGCTTGTGCCAAACGTTTCCCATGAAAATCACTTGATTTTCATGCGAATGACCGTGCAGGTGACATATATTTTCAACCAATAATTTCGCTCAAAGACTCGTTTTGCCACAGGGGCAAAAGTAAACTTGGCATTGGGCTATTCATCCATGAGCTGCTCAGAGAGCCTTTGATTCTTTCTGCTCCCTAATTTACTAACACTGTTAATTAAACATTCTTTCCGAGATCTTTAGGGGCCAGGCTAGAGGACTTTTCTGCGTAAAACAATGCATTTCCAATGCAAATTATACTATACATTTATGGAATGCACTGATTACAAACTGAACAATCCATTTTTCCGCTAATATATAGCTATTATGGCAGTGTGCCTTGTAACCAATCTAAAACTGAACAATCCATTTTCTATAGCTACTTGGAATTGGAGGCCATGGATTAATAGAAATAATTGTTGATTCAGCCTAAATTTAAACCAGAAGATTGGTCAAAACATTTTTATGGCCAAAAAATATAAAGGGCCTTGCAAGCTAAAAGATAACATTGGGTGTCTGGAAAATCCAAATAGCATCTGTGAATGACATTGCTTCAATCTTCAAAATTTCATGAACAAGAAACAAAGTGAAAATTTTGAAAAAGAGAATTTGTCACTATTGACATCAGTATTTGTGACTATTTATACTTATTCAGGGCTTTGACATTAAACACCGACGGTCAACAAAACTCATTGCCTACTTTGTCCATAAAAGTCAGTTTTTTTCACCCAAAAATTAAAGTACTATAAGAGAAATGCATTTAAAACTGGTTGATACAGTCGGTTACTTTACTCAAACCAGCTGCCTACTTCAAATTTTATTGAAAGCCCTGCAGCCTATTTCGCTATTCCTCACCATTCCCACTATTTATTATTTGCTACTCGCTATATGTGACTGCTCCCTATTCCCTTTTTCGAGTCAGTTTCCAGACACCCGTGTGTAAAAGCTGTAGAGTTTTCTAAGTGTGTGGGGCATTTCAAGCATTCCCTTCACAAATTCACCAGAAATCTTGATCCCTATGAGTTTAAGTAAAGTAAAAAAGGCAGAAACTTAAGGTCTAGCATGTGACAATTACAGTAGAAAATAAGCTGCATGTAATATTATTATAATACAATGGGCTGGACAACACCTGACCACCAATAACATATGACAACACAGAACAATGTAATTCATCAGTAAAAAGTTTTTCAGCATTTGAAAAAATGATATCTTAATTAAGCAGTCAAGTGACCAACAAAGTACTAGTTAACTATCATTCATAGATCAAAAAGTAAGAAAATCCTATTATAGGCCCACAAATTATTAGCACAGAACAATGTAATTCATCAGTAAAAAGTTTTTCAGCATTTGAAAAAATGATATCTTAATTAAGCAGTCAAGTGACCAACAAAGTACTAGTTAACTATAATTCATAGATCAAAAAGTAAGAAAATCCTATTATAGGCCCACAAATTATTAGAAAAATAATTTAACACAATTTAAGCAAATCATGGAATTAAATACAATAATATTAACGTAATCGAGTAACCTTTAACGTTTCTGTCAACAGCTTTTTAGGATATAATAAAAGACAAATGATACCTGTTTCAAGTGTCTTTGTCCTCCTTGTTTCAGTATCTTTGACTCCTTTTACACCGAAATAACGATATTTTCTGATATTTTCTGATATTTTACAGCCATATCATTATATCGGGAGTTTCAATATAATGATTCCTCGATATAACAATATAGCTCCCTTGACATATTATATTGGGGTTCCATTGTAATAGTTCTGTAAAGAAAGTATCGATCAGTGTTTTAATTCAAAAGTGGAGTAAGTGTTATATACCAGTATTGACTGATTGAATTTGATTGTCATTGTGTAGCACGTTGTATTTTTGTCACAAGAAAAGAAGCATCAATCCAAATCTCCTAGATGTGCTGCTGTCATGGCCAAAGGTTTGACTATCTATTACCTTTAGTTATTACATATCTTTCTTTTCCTCTTATCATTAAGCCAGGGAGAACTTGCCGATGAGGGAGTTGAAACCCGAGGGCAATTAAGTTTCCTTTTCCATGCAAGTTTAGAATAAATTATAACGAAGTCTGGCTTAATTACAATGCAGGTAGAAAAATCATAATAGATTGAGGGGATTCAACTGTATCACTTCAAAATGCTTCAACTTCTGTTCAAATTGGGTACTATACTGTACATTTTGTCTCTTTTTTATCTAAAAAAAGATAGGAACAACAAAAAACAGTACTAATACTAACCCTGAAGTGTGAGTATATGATCACAGCATTTTTCTTTGGCATAGAAAACAGTCTCACTATTTTTGAGCTACACCCATCAGAGATGGCGAAAAATGTGCATCCATACATAGCAAGCTTCTCGTTCTGATCACAGTGCAATTTGTTGCCGAAGTATGGCGCACAATATGGAACTGGATTCTGTCTCCAAATCATATCTTCTCTTCTTCTGGAATGATTCACTGGATTCACGGGTCTCAGCAATTTTAAAACTTGATTGCCACTTAAACCTAAGCCTTTGCTGCAGACACAACCTATCATCATTTTGCGTCCATATGTTGGGCCAACCTAAAGTTTAAAGACATATTCAGACAATCGTTCAGGCATGAAAACTTATGGGACGTTCCATTTTTATTCCGTTCCCCCTCCCCTATGGATGAGTATCCTTGGCAGGCAACTAGAAGGAATCCGTTTTCAAAGGGACCGACAAAAATGATTGGGTAGGAAACGTTTTTTTCCAACAAAAATGTGAGGTGGAAGAAATCTGCTTGATCGTCCATAGGGGGAGATACGAAAAAAAAATGGAATGTCCCTATTCAAATAAACTGATCCAAAAAAAATGCAAAAACCAAAACAAGCTTACCTCGTTCACGCAATCCTAAAACGATGAAATCCACTTCGTATTTGTTCAGTAGTCTTATCCCATATTTACACAAACCAATCGCATGTTTCTTTCTGAAAAGCCTCTCGTTACTTCTGGAAAGTTTTGTCTGAGAATTTCACTGACATTTTTGTACGTTTTATTGTCTTCAATGAGATTCCTTATTAAAGTGACATTGCAGTAGGATGTAAAGCGGAAGAAGGGCACACTCTTGAATGGTTTTACTTATCCATTTTTGCCGGAAAGTACTATGCAAACCTCAGGTAAGGGCTTTCATTTGCCGGCTATGCAATATTCTACCTAAAATTCATTTTTCTCTTTACTGTTTTATTGTAAGAATGATTTTATCTATTCCACCCTCCATCTAAATGCTACAGAATTGTTCATGGTTTTACTAGTGCAGGACTACTTCCGTCACAGTATGAGAGTTTATGCAGGGGAGCAAATCTGGGGTTTTTGAATGAACACTACATATCAAGTGGTAAGCACACTGAGTACATTATAATGACAACAGCAGTTAGGAGTCCCTGTTAGGGGCTGTAGGGATAAGGGTAACTAAACCCCACCAAATAGCTGGCCTCACTATTAATTATAAAAATAGTGACAATAATACTAATATAATTGATAATGACAAAAACGTCATTGATTTTAGTAATTTTATAATTATAACAATAAAAAGTACCCTCCCTCTTGGCCCATATCCAATGTCTGTAATGATAATGAAAATAAAAACTTTGCTGTAGCAACATACATGATGCTGAATTATATCTGTCAGTGAAATGGTGCACACCAACCCAACTTTTGTTTCTGCTTGATAATTAGTCTAACAGAAGTTTATTTTAGAGTACATCGCCAAGCCCACCACATCCACTTATTGTTGTAATATTTCTAAAATTATATTTTTTTCTGTAGTTTATGATGAAATGAGGTACTGTGAGACAGTGGATATGATGGTTGATTACAGTATTGTTGAGATTGTAAAAGAAATTAAAGCAGATGCTGCATATGCAGTAGATAGTGCAGTAGGCAAGTCTATCGTACATTAGGATTAATTGCCATTTATTTCTTAAAATATTTGAAACAATTTAAAATGTTACGCCTTTGAAAACATAGGGTGTGATGGTGGATGCTAGGCATGATTCTACATGTGCGGCCTATGACACTACAGTCACCGCCATCAGCATGACGTAAACACAAGCTTCCTTTCCTTAGTTTGCTTTGTGTGTTAAAATCATCTGATTAAGTTTGCTTGTACAAAAATTCAAATGTTATACCACTATTGAGAAATCACAAAGTGGTTGGGGTTGTCACCTGTTCAAAGGAAAACATTACCTTTCTAGCAAAATTTGAATTGTATATAGAGTCCTCATTTTGATTGAAATAAAGCAAATGGAGGGCCAATTTCCATAACATCAGGACAATTTTATTAATATATATATACCTCTCCAGTCTTTGCTTCTGAACCTGTATACAAATGTTACGAAGAAAAAAAAACAGTCTACTCGAAGGTCTACCACCCATACTTAGCATAACCCAGTAACAGACTATTAAAAAGCATCTATCTAACAGTTTTAATCAAGTGGGCCATGAGGTCTGAGTACTGTGCGCCCAAAGGGGATACATGTATAACATACAACAGATTACGGCACACTAATTTCCCACACAGGCACCTACAATTCATTGGTAGCAGGCCTCCACACTGACACTGTGCACACTGCATTTTGGCTGGCACTGAGGTCAAAAGTTATTACAAAAATATTAATGATAATATTACTTTATCAGTATTCTTTGGTCAATAATGTTCACTGGGTTATGCTATAGCAACAGGCTGGCAAGAACTTCATGCTAGCCCACATATAGAGCACACTCCCATATTGTCTTATCCATATATATCCATATATGGTTATGTCCTATCCATATATGGATATGTGGGCTAGCATGAAGTTCTGACCCATAGGCTGTTAAAAGTTACAAATTATGAAAATTGGCATACAAAACTGATTCAGCAGTGCTTGAAAGAGAAGTACATGACTAGTTCTGACTGCTATAAAAACATTTCAATTTTTGTTTTTGTTTATTTTTTAATTACAAAGTTGGCACATGTCCCTTGTATGGCATGTCAGGAGGATTTGGCCACCTCTTCCGCACATTGGCCACAACACAGTTGGGAAGGACCTCCCTTGCATCATCAATAAAAATACCTAGTTATGTTTGCGCTCCAGATACAGGGAATTTTCCCACAAGCCAGCCCTTTTAAGCATTCTGTAAAACTCTTTGTAATCCTTGTACCTCTTCACAATATTCTGAGGATGAGGAGCACCATGAGCGGAAAGAAAAGCAGCCTTCCCTTCACTTTCCGTTATATAGGGAAGGCTGTATTACCGGGTAAATGTTAAATGTTGTGATAATTTTAAATCTTTTAGTAAGCAAACATTATGTATTCTAAAGGAGCCCTGCCGGAATAGGGTGGAATGATTTCTTCCCAAGTTTAGATAATGTATGTATATACTGTATAATTACATTTTACCGTTTATTATCTAACTTTTTACAAATTGATAATTAAGATTTATGTTAATTTCCTTATTTTACTTTTATATCAGGCGAAGAGCCATACCATGGATGTACTGATATTAAACCGTTATTATTATCATTATCATTATTATTATTATTATTATTATTACTATTACTATTACTATTATACAGGGCAGCTGAAGACAGTATTTACAGGAGACTCCTGCTTCTCGTAATGTCCCCAAGCTGTAATGTGGGATTTCCCTGTCTGAGGAAGAACATAATACTTCCAACCAGTAAATTACAACTATGTTTTTTTGGCACAAACCAAATGAGAAAAGAAGACTACAATGTATGTAGAACAGAATTTATTCAGCTTTTCTACATCGCTTATTATTACATTGGGAAATTTATTTTTTTAAGTTTGGAAGCGCATTCCACATTTTTGAGGTCAGAAAATACCGGTTTTTTTCCTTTGATGTGCATGCGGTACATGAAACATCAGATGTGAAGCATAGTGTGTGTGCATGTATACATTGTAAATGAATTGATCAAGGCAATTAATTGTTATTGTACACAGCATAAATTTCAATAATTTCACTATGTACCATTTCACTACCACGACATAATTTCCATTACCCATGCAAACCCTGATCAGTGTTGCTTAATTCTTATTTCCCTTTATTTTTTCCTTTAAATTCATCCAGGCCTTGTTGATATTGCAATTAGACGTATTTTTAACAGGAGGACTAAACAGAAAACAGAGAATACTGTGACATTCTCTCATTTTTATCAATGAGTTGGATATTTCGGAATTCAATCATTCACACAGTCAGTGTTAACGTCATTGAGTTGCTGTGGTGTACTGAGGAGACCCTGAATAGCATGCAGCACACTCCCCAAGGAATATATTTAATTTCTAGTGCTTTAGCCAGTTGGAAGTTCTAATAGGATTTGTTTATTACTAGTCTACAAAAGTCAATTTCATTGCTGATCTTTCAGGAAGAATATTACTACATACAGCTGCAAGCAAACACACCCTACATATTTTTGGCTGTTTAGGGTCTAAAATTAACTTTTTTGACTTTGGCTACAACTTTCAACTTAATGAAACTTTTCCATCACAAGCTAGTGATGTGCAGTCGCCAACGGTTTTCCTCCTTATGGTAATGGAAGTCAAGATGAAAAGTCTGCTATTGGCAAAAGGGGTCTGAATTTTCTGTCAGTGTAATTGTTTTGGCCAAAATTAACAATTTTAATGAAGGAAGTCTTTTTAATTTTTTCTTTTTGGACGAAAGGACATTGTACATGATGGTAAGTTATTCTGTATAAAAAAGTGGGAAAAAGAAATTTCGTCGCAGCGGCACTTTAACATTTTAAGTTTAGATTGATACACGGGTATGAATTGTTGGACAAAAGAAAGCTAACCTCTTAGAAGACATGTGCACGAGCTATTGTTATGCATTTAAGAGCAAATAATTGGCACAAGTTATCGCCTTCTAAGATAAAACATTAAACATGTTAATTTCACTATGTACCATTTCACTACCACGACACAGAAAACAGAATAAAGTACTCTGCAGCCTATGTTTTTGTTAGTGCGCTCGATGTTAAGTGGTTTTAGATTAAACCGCAGGGAGAGAAACCTGTAATGGTTTACGACGGTTTCCGGCACTACGTTCGAGGTCGCTAACATGTAAAGTGCATTTTAGATTAAACCGCAGCGAGAGAAACCTGTGATGGTTTAAGACGGTTTCCAGCGCTACGTTCGAGGTCGCTAACATGCCATCGCTGGCTATGTTAATTCACAGTTTTGAATTCGTTTTCATCCATAAACCACGAGCAATATCTATAATTTGTACTCAGGCTTCTTTACGCAATTACGAAAATTGCGATCACAACTGCAACGATCATTCTTCATTTGATTTCATATCCGCAGTTCACATATGATTTCTTTCATATGCATCATTCACTTACATATCTTTCATGGGAACACATGAACCCAAAATTGACCTGCTCCCAACGTCAGTGGCTTCTTAGCTCAGTTGGTAGAGCATCGCACCGGAATCGCGAGATCACGGGTTCAAACCCCATTGAAGTGCTGAATTTCTTTCAGGCTTCTTTACGCAATTTCAAAAATTGCGATCACAACTGCGACGATCATTCTTCATTTGATTTTAATTTGTACTCCCTATCTCACCTTTAACGCTGTTACGTAAAAGTATGAAGCTCCTGATAGCCGCAAGCGTATTAACTTCGACAATCACGGTGCCACTTTAATTACATGACTTTGTTCCAGTTATTTAAAGTGCCACTGCGACGAAATTTTTCGAATTCATTGTTTTTGCATTTTCTGAATCTTTAAGTGGTACTTACTCATCTGTCCCAGCCGTTTTGTCCAACAAGAGTGGGAAGATGGATTTTTATACAGTTTTTCCCGAGAATTTTTCGTCCGCCATTATTAAATCATGTTCTTGCAACCCCATAAGGCCTTGCTGCTTTGTGACGTCGTACTCCTAACCAACTAGGCTCACATGGCGAATTTTGTTATAACATCTCTATGTAGTTTGCAGTTAACTGGCTTCGCCGCGTGAATCTAGCGCTCTATTCACATCGAATCGTGCCTGATCGATGTGTAGTACACAGATGCAGCAATAGATCAGATGTGAATGCAGGTATTTCTGCTCATTTTAGTGCGACAATTAATACGTGAGCGAGATAAATGGTTGAGATTTGTGCACACTCACCACGCGAACTTCAACCCGAGCGAAAAGTTAGTGGCGGGTGTCAGTCCATTTCGCAGAGGAATGTTTTTCAAGAGCGTTCCATATAGATGGTTGTTGTCGTCGGCTTATTCTTGGCTCGATTCCTACAATATGGAAGATCGAGCCAAGGAAACAAACAATAACACCGCAAGGTAAGCCTTGTTTAATTTTATCTAAGCTTTAGTATTGTGTCAGCCATGAAGTTTTTTCAGTTTATCATAGAAGTATCCTATATGTTAAGTCCCAGACATCTATGCGATTTGTAAATATATCTTCAAGTAACTCATCAAGTTTAGTATTGTTCATATCGTCGCGCTATTGTATTTTGTTTTTTTATCCCTTCTGTTTATTCCAGTCATGTGGCACACTCCTAAGATGCTGGTTCACCGAAGAGCCTTTCAATGGTTTTCAAAATTTTCAAATCAACTGGAAATAATTTACTGTTTTTTTTTTTTCTCAAACACAGGTTTCCATATCTACTTCCATATAGATCATAAATGAACTGTAACATTTCTCACAGTCACCAGAAGTTCCATCCCCAAAAGCTGGCCACTCAGTAATTTAATGAGTTTTCAGATGTAGGCACCCTTCACGTTATGTAATCTGGTAATTGCTGTTCTTTTCGCTGGAAAGAGACAATAAAATGGTAGTTTAAACTCAGTTTCCTAAGCGTCAGTTTTCTGGTCCTTACCTTGTGCACCTTGATAATTATGCTAGTCACATGCATAATTTTACAGGTAATGTGGATTGTTTGGATTTTTAGGGGGGCAAGGTTCAGCCATTTTATCATGCAACAACAATGACGAGGGAGGGGAGGGTGTCTAGCTTAAGAAAATTCAGTTTTAATCAAAACTACACACCTAATTGCAACATTCAAGAAATGAGGGGTGACAGTATCTTTAAAATATTCCCTCACTGTGTTACCTATTGAGCTTTAAAAATTCCATGACTTGCCAGTCCAGGAAAAAGAAGATTTGAAATTCCAGGACTTCCCATATTTCCATTACCCATGCAAACCCTGATCAGTGTTGCTTAATTCTTATTTCCCTTTATTTTTTCCTTTAAATTCATCCAGGCCTTGTTGATATTGCAATTAGACGTATTTTTAACAGGAGGACTAAACAGAAAACAGAGAATACTGTGACATTCTCTCATTTTTATCAATGAGTTGGATATTTCGGAATTCAATCATTCACACAGTCAGTGTTAACGTCATTGAGTTGCTGTGGTGTACTGAGGAGACCCTGAATAGCATGCAGCACACTCCCCAAGGAATATATTTAATTTCTAGTGCTTTAGCCAGTTGGAAGTTCTAATAGGATTTGTTTATTACTAGTCTACAAAAGTCAATTTCATTGCTGATCTTTCAGGAAGAATATTACTACATACAGCTGCAAGCAAACACACCCTACATATTTTTGGCTGTTTAGGGTCTAAAATTAACTTTTTTGACTTTGGCTACAACTTTCAACTTAATGAAACTTTTCCATCACAAGCTAGTGATGTGCAGTCGCCAACGGTTTTCCTCCTTATGGTAATGGAAGTCAAGATGAAAAGTCTGCTATTGGCAAAAGGGGTCTGAATTTTCTGTCAGTGTAATTGTTTTGGCCAAAATTAACAATTTTAATGAAGGAAGTCTTTTTAATTTTTTCTTTTTGGACGAAAGGACATTGTACATGATGGTAAGTTATTCTGTATAAAAAAGTGGGAAAAAGAAATTTCGTCGCAGCGGCACTTTAACATTTTAAGTTTAGATTGATACACGGGTATGAATTGTTGGACAAAAGAAAGCTAACCTCTTAGAAGACATGTGCACGAGCTATTGTTATGCATTTAAGAGCAAATAATTGGCACAAGTTATCGCCTTCTAAGATAAAACATTAAACATGTTAATTTCACTATGTACCATTTCACTACCACGACACAGAAAACAGAATAAAGTACTCTGCAGCCTATGTTTTTGTTAGTGCGCTCGATGTTAAGTGGTTTTAGATTAAACCGCAGGGAGAGAAACCTGTAATGGTTTACGACGGTTTCCGGCACTACGTTCGAGGTCGCTAACATGTAAAGTGCATTTTAGATTAAACCGCAGCGAGAGAAACCTGTGATGGTTTAAGACGGTTTCCAGCGCTACGTTCGAGGTCGCTAACATGCCATCGCTGGCTATGTTAATTCACAGTTTTGAATTCGTTTTCATCCATAAACCACGAGCAATATCTATAATTTGTACTCAGGCTTCTTTACGCAATTACGAAAATTGCGATCACAACTGCAACGATCATTCTTCATTTGATTTCATATCCGCAGTTCACATATGATTTCTTTCATATGCATCATTCACTTACATATCTTTCATGGGAACACATGAACCCAAAATTGACCTGCTCCCAACGTCAGTGGCTTCTTAGCTCAGTTGGTAGAGCATCGCACCGGAATCGCGAGATCACGGGTTCAAACCCCATTGAAGTGCTGAATTTCTTTCAGGCTTCTTTACGCAATTTCAAAAATTGCGATCACAACTGCGACGATCATTCTTCATTTGATTTTAATTTGTACTCCCTATCTCACCTTTAACGCTGTTACGTAAAAGTATGAAGCTCCTGATAGCCGCAAGCGTATTAACTTCGACAATCACGGTGCCACTTTAATTACATGACTTTGTTCCAGTTATTTAAAGTGCCACTGCGACGAAATTTTTCGAATTCATTGTTTTTGCATTTTCTGAATCTTTAAGTGGTACTTACTCATCTGTCCCAGCCGTTTTGTCCAACAAGAGTGGGAAGATGGATTTTTATACAGTTTTTCCCGAGAATTTTTCGTCCGCCATTATTAAATCATGTTCTTGCAACCCCATAAGGCCTTGCTGCTTTGTGACGTCGTACTCCTAACCAACTAGGCTCACATGGCGAATTTTGTTATAACATCTCTATGTAGTTTGCAGTTAACTGGCTTTGCCGCGTGAATCTAGCGCTCTATTCACATCGAATCGTGCCTGATCGATGTGTAGTACACAGATGCAGCAATAGATCAGATGTGAATGCAGGTATTTCTGCTCATTTTAGTGCGACAATTAATACGTGAGCGAGATAAATGGTTGAGATTTGTGCACACTCACCACGCGAACTTCAACCCGAGCGAAAAGTTAGTGGCGGGTGTCAGTCCATTTCGCAGAGGAATGTTTTTCAAGAGCGTTCCATATAGATGGTTGTTGTCGTCGGCTTATTCTTGGCTCGATTCCTACAATATGGAAGATCGAGCCAAGGAAACAAACAATAACACCGCAAGGTAAGCCTTGTTTAATTTTATCTAAGCTTTAGTATTGTGTCAGCCATGAAGTTTTTTCAGTTTATCATAGAAGTATCCTATATGTTAAGTCCCAGACATCTATGCGACTTGTAAATATATCTTCAAGTAACTCATCAAGTTTAGTATTGTTCATATCGTCGCGCTATTGTATTTTGGTTTTTTATCCCTTCTGTTTATTCCAGTCATGTGGCACACTCCTAAGATGCTGGTTCACCGAAGAGCCTTTCAATGGTTTTCAAAATTTTCAAATCAACTGGAAATAATTTACTGTTTTTTTTTTTCTCAAACACAGGTTTCCATATCTACTTCCATATAGATCATAAATGAACTGTAACATTTCTCACAGTCACCAGAAGTTCCATCCCCAAAAGCTGGCCACTCGGTAATTTAATGAGTTTTCAGATGTAGGCACCCTTCACGTTATGTAATCTGGTAATTGCTGTTCTTTTCGCTGGATAGAGACAATAAAATGGTAGTTTAAACTCAGTTTCCTAAGCGTCAGTTTTCTGGTCCTTACCTTGTGCACCTTGATAATTATGCTAGTCACATGCATAATTTTACAGGTAATGTGGATTGTTTGGATTTTTAGGGGGGCAAGGTTCAGCCATTTTATCATGCAACAACAATGACGAGGGAGGGGAGGGTGTCTAGCTTAAGAAAATTCAGTTTTAATCAAAACTACACACCTAATTGCAACATTCAAGAAATGAGGGGTGACAGTATCTTTAAAATATTCCCTCACTGTGTTACCTATTGAGCTTTAAAAATTCCATGACTTGCCAGTCCAGGAAAAAGAAGATTTGAAATTCCAGGACTTCCCATGTTCCCATTACCCATGCAAACCCTGATCAGTGTTGCTTAATTCTTATTTCCCTTTATTTTTTCCTTTAAATTCATCCAGGCCTTGTTGATATTGCAATTAGACGTATTTTTAACAGGAGGACTAAACAGAAAACAGAGAATACTGTGACATTCTCTCATTTTTATCAATGAGTTGGATATTTCGGAATTCAATCATTCACACAGTCAGTGTTAACGTCATTGAGTTGCTGTGGTGTACTGAGGAGACCCTGAATAGCATGCAGCACACTCCCCAAGGAATATATTTAATTTCTAGTGCTTTAGCCAGTTGGAAGTTCTAATAGGATTTGTTTATTACTAGTCTACAAAAGTCAATTTCATTGCTGATCTTTCAGGAAGAATATTACTACATACAGCTGCAAGCAAACACACCCTACATATTTTTGGCTGTTTAGGGTCTAAAATTAACTTTTTTGACTTTGGCTACAACTTTCAACTTAATGAAACTTTTCCATCACAAGCTAGTGATGTGCAGTCGCCAACGGTTTTCCTCCTTATGGTAATGGAAGTCAAGATGAAAAGTCTGCTATTGGCAAAAGGGGTCTGAATTTTCTGTCAGTGTAATTGTTTTGGCCAAAATTAACAATTTTAATGAAGGAAGTCTTTTTAATTTTTTCTTTTTGGACGAAAGGACATTGTACATGATGGTAAGTTATTCTGTATAAAAAAGTGGGAAAAAGAAATTTCGTCGCAGCGGCACTTTAACATTTTAAGTTTAGATTGATACACGGGTATGAATTGTTGGACAAAAGAAAGCTAACCTCTTAGAAGACATGTGCACGAGCTATTGTTATGCATTTAAGAGCAAATAATTGGCACAAGTTATCGCCTTCTAAGATAAAACAACAAATCACGATTAAGACGAATTTAAAGTGATCCTTAAGAATTAATTAACTAACCACTGTTGTGTATATAACCAGAACGAGTCATAACATAAGCATCCAGATCATTGATCAATATTTGAGCACGTCTCTACATTGTATATCCTGCGAAATGGATTGTTACTTCAACGAAATGGCCGACAAATGCATTTCTTGTAATCAGACGGTAACAACAAGACAGCAAGCAATACAGTGTGATGGTTGTTTGAAGTGGAATCATCGTACTTGCAACACTGGTAAGTTAAAACACTTTTTATTCAGTAAGACGCACTTGAAATCCGTCTTAAGTAGGAGGAGGAGCTCTCGTACGCCTATCTGACAATTATTTATTTTCAATTTTTTTTGTAGGCATTACTCAACAAGCTTATTGTGAAGCCGTACAGGCAGGTGTCGACATCAGTTGGTGCTGCTTGCCACGCCAAGCTGGTTCACCAGCAGCCGAAAGTTCCAGGATTTTGGAGCAGTCGATCGACACATTAGAGTCATCTGAGTTTAACCCGCGGGCTTGGATTTCAGAGCAGTCGATAGACATATTAGAGTCATCTGAGTTTAACCCGCGGGCTTATCATAGTGATTCGCTGCAGTCGACGATCTACGATCCACCGACCCAGTCAACTACGGTAAGGCTTAAACATTTTTTTAAAGGGAATTCGAAGCTCGTCATGTATCTTTTAACATTTAAAGATTGTCTTTGTATATAATGTAAACTACTCACAAGTTCTAATCTTTTCCTTGTTTTTCTGTTTCAGGACACTGCCAAAGACAAACCCTCTCATCAAGAAGAATACATGTTTAATTTTTTGGGGAGATATGAAATGTTTTAAAAATGCTTTACAAAACTGTCCTTCGAATCAATTCATTTATAGGGATTAGAACTCCATAAAAGTGGCATCAGTGGCCAACAAATTTGGCTTTTAATATGTGGGACGATCTGACTATTTTGTGGAACAATCTGACTTGGAACAATCTGACCATGGAATGAAATGACCATAAACCAATAACACTCACTGATGTTTTATAACAGAGCGCCGTTGCAATTTCCATGCTTGCACCTAACAATCAGCAAAGTTATGTTAGCAGAAAAGTAATCTAAAATACATAATTACATAGTGCCAACACATGTAATGCATAAACTAAAGCTCACAATTGCCAACCCAAACAGGCCGAACATTTTTTATGAAAAGGTTTTTTGGAAAGGGGAGGTTATTGACTTTTTTTATGATTACTGGAACCCATTGCTAATCAGCTGAGAGAAGACACAGTAAATTATCTGCTGACTGTGATGTGCCTACCCTTAAAAGTGGTGTGGTTTTGCATTCAAATACTTCCAAAGGCATTTGAGCGATGGACAATATTATCCTCCATCTGCAGCTGCATTGCTGGAAAACAGGCTTTTTGCACAATTCCATTCTCCACAAACAAGGGCCATGAAGGAGCAGATTTTAGCAGAATTAGCTAAACCAGCCTCAAAAGTGAGGGTTATGTTTGCCACTGTTGCCATGGGAATGGGAGTGGACATTCGCTCCATTCCAAAAGTTATCCATGTTGGACCACCACAGACAATATGTGAATACTTCCAAGAAACAGGTAGAGCAGGACGAGAAGGGCAGCCTGACACTTCTGTACTATACTACAACAATGTAGACATTTTTAAGAACTGGGATGAGCGAGGACATACGGACATACTGTAGACTGGAAGATGACTGCTTAAGAAAGTTCCTCATTACATGTTTGGATGCTAAATTGATTAACTTAAACACTGCGGATCACGTTTGTTGTTGCCATTGCAAATCTAAATGCAGTTGCCAAGATTGTCTCAAAGAAATACAGTGACTGTGTAAGGTATTTAAATTATGTTAAATACTTTCATGTGGCCTGATCCCCCACATAAGGAAGGAACTAAGCAATAGATAATTTCCATGTCATTGTGGAAAATCTCATTTATCCAGAATAGACCCAACTGAAATCATTGTACCTAAATTTCTGAGAGACAGTCTTTGTAGAAATCTTAAAACATGGTAAAGCAATGATCTACAATTTCTCATGATTATTAATAATAATATTATTATTACATCAGTATCATTTCTTTACCTAACAATTGTTATTAGTGATTCTTAGATATGGGACAACGAAACAATCCAGACAGCAAGATTTGACTGGTGTGTGAGCTTAAGTGTGCTTCCCCACTTAAATTAAATGAACAACATGATAGTAGGGTCCAGGAAGCTAAACCCATGACTTTGTGTTAAACATTTGATCAAAGTGGCTCCAAAACTACCAACCCAAAAGCACTAATTTTTTAAGTACTTGATGTCCTGTGATTATAGTTAATGATCAGCTATAAGAACTTAAATTTATATAAACCACAAATGAAAATGGCGCATTTTGTCCTCGTGCAACGAATCAGACAGCAAGTTTTAACAATAACAGCTTTTCAAAACATACGGGCATGGTGCATTCTGGCTGAAAGTGGGCCTTTAAAGCAAAGAAAAATTTTAACCACAACATATACTACTAAGTTGAAGCAGTTTAACCAATGAATAAATATAACTGTTTACTGCAAGTTCGACTGCAAATCATGACGATAGCCGTAAGGATGTTGATCATTTATGATAAACATAAATGCCCAATTTCATTTCGTTCAACTGTACAGTTTAGAAGCCCAAAAAAGGAGGATTTTAAATATCAACAATTTACTTCCCTAGACAACTGACAATTTTGAAACTTGGCTATGTCACTGTCTTCTAAAGTCACTATTCAAGCCTCGTCCTCTTCTTGCACCAAAGGGGCATCTAGGAGCAGATTTCTCTTGTGATTATGGAGCCATTTATCAAAATCTGCCAAGTTTAAAGTTGCCAAAGTGTCTGCAATTATATCACAGAAAGAATCATGTTTGCGGTTGATTGTAGTACTAAATGGTCTTAATTGATGAAGGTCTGTCAATACTTTTCCTTTGCCTGTAGCTGA
Organism: Micromussa lordhowensis; assembly: GCA_964020085.1. Classification (NCBI taxonomy): domain Eukaryota; kingdom Metazoa; phylum Cnidaria; class Anthozoa; order Scleractinia; family Lobophylliidae; genus Micromussa; species Micromussa lordhowensis. Next base: position 32,498,832 of record OZ026595.1, read on the forward strand.
TGACCTCTGGCTGTGTGATGTTGAATGATGATCTTGGTTTACCTGAGAGTCAAAGTTTTCAACAGTATGCTTTTCGCCACCACAAGATTTGCTTGAATGTTCAATTGCACTGTCTGTCTTGTTTGGGCCCATTGCTTTAATAGATTTCTTGACATCTCTGTTGCGGTTCTCCTGCAGCAAGTCAATTTCTATGTTCTTTCCAGGCTCCCTTTCCAAATGCTGTGGAAGCCCACATGCACTGATGGTCTTCTGCCTCTGATAACACCACATTGATTAACATTGCACCACATTGATTAACATTTCAATTCCATATGTGTTGAAACTTGGCAACGATTTGAAATTGGGCACGAACAATTTGCCCAGAACAGTAAGTCATGAACCATTGCCTTCCCTTACTGTATCCTTAAAGTCCAGTAGAATAAAGTAATACTTCAAGAGGCGCAAGGAACAATTTTCCACAAAGTCCTCGTCTTGTCATCTTCAGCTACAAGAACAGGTGAGGGCAGGAGATAAATAGGTTTATTCAGCACAGAGTCATAGTATTTCTTTTTACTGTCCCCCACATCTAAGATGTGATATGAGGACCTGTTCTTGACGACCCGTCCATCCTTATTTTCCATTCCAAAGAAATCCACCAAGGCCTCGATGGTAAAGCACTTCCCGACACATGAAGAGTTGTTCAGAATCCTCACAGTACTTTCCATCTATGGTTAGGTTGCAGCATTGCAGTTTTTCCCTGATATAACGTACCTTGTTCCCTCCTTAAATTCTTGTGTAACTTTTTGACAACAAGCTTAAAGAATAAAGAGAATAAATTTTAGCACAATATTGACTGTTTACATTGTACATTGTAATTGGCTAAAAGTGTATTTAAACTCCCTATAAGCTGGACGCCTCTTTTTGACAGACAGTTAGTGCAGTGTATGTGTCCTCCTTAGAGATAGTTGATCATCCTTCTGATAGACAAAACTATGAGACAATATAGACTTGCAGCCAGCCAGGCCACTCTTGATAATCCCCCCTTCTTTTTTTTTGGAGGGGGAGGTTGCTGTCCCCAAAACAGAGTATCCTGATCTTTGTCAAAGGATCATCTGCTCCTGGTACTAGTGGGACATGTCCTGCTGGCTGGCTGGTCTGGACGGGAGGGGGTTGCAATCCGTGGACCAGGTGGTACGTGGTCTTCATTTACAGGAGCACACAACCCAGCCTTTGCATAGATTTCTTGCACCCAAGCCTCCATCTGATACAAGGCATCCACTAAATCTGCATTCTTTTTGTCCTTCACCAGCACGGGGAGTGGTACAACAACAGACTGGGAACTCATTTCCTCTGCATACTGGCAAGGGGTACGAGCTGGAACAACTTCCTTAAGGAAATCAAATGACAGAAATGACCCGCACAATACCCTTGCAATGAAAATCTTGTAACGATCCCTTGTACATTGGATCTCCTCTTCAGTCAGGGTAAGTAGATAAATTAGGTTGCACTCTGAAAGGGTTTTCTTGGATCCATCATCAGGCAAATGGGTGGAACTGACACCAGCAAATACCAAGTTTGTTGCTACAGCATGGACACTTGCTTGTCTGACCGCATGTCATGGGTTTTGACTTCCCAATCAATGCTGTCAAGAACAAATACAAATAGCTCGCCTTGTTTTAATAGTTCTACAGCATGATCCAGGAAATGGTTTCCAATCTCTTCTTGAATGGTGTATTTCATGGATCTTGCCAGACAGAAGGAAAAACTTGTGGAGCCTGTCTACAAGCAGTAAAAAGAAATAATGGGATGTGTTTTTACAATTGAAATTAAATGAACTTAAGGATCAGAACAAATAATGAGTTCTTATGAGGATCATGCAATTACAGAACATATGACTGAGTAATATAATGATTGCTTCGCATGGAGCATGAAACTCAGAGTAGCGAAGAAATGACCAAATAACCTAACTCTTGCCTTATAATTAATTCTCATCTAGTTCAACTATTGAGCACTTTTAAGTTGATGAGGATTTCAACCCATTTTTTCCAGCTCTTTGATTATACTACTATTATTATAATATATGACCCATATATGAGATATATATCTCAAATGAAATAAAATAACACTACAAGATGAGTTTCAGTTGTGGGCAATGTTTGTGTACCACAAAATCAATTAACCTAAGTTTGAAATTGTTGTGAAGATTCAAAAAATGTTCCATTAAGATAAAAGTAGACAGAGTCCAACAGCTCATAATGTAACACAAACTTGTGCCATATTCGTTCTGTATGTAAAGGTACAAGTTCATGTGAAATCCCCAAATTAAAAATCAATTAATTTTAAACCATGAAAGCCTGTCACAAGTCCGGCACTAATGTGCCTGGAAATTATACCCCTTTTGCCACTATGAACAGTTTTAGTTCTGTACCTCTGAACTTGCATCTCCCTCTGTAAGCAGCACACTGTTTACTCTTTGGACCAGGCTCATTTCTTTGCACCTCAGGAACATGATAATGCCATACACTAATGACATTGCAGCTGATTTTCCTTTCTCTTTGCTGTTATCAAATTGTATTATCTAGGACAGGACAGAGACCACAGTAGGGCAAGGGGTCTTCATTTCATTTAGGATCTTTTCAAAACTGTGTGTACTCATGCCATTGTATCCTCTTTCCCTTAGCACTGATTTGGCATCTCGTCTTGCCACCTCTATCAATTCCTTGTCTATTTTACACAGCAGTCTTGCTTGCTAATAAAAACAGGGCACACCATATAAAAGCTGTTTTTAAAAATGATTCGACATAACTACAATTTAAATCAAATCCTGGAATCTCTCTTATGATTGGTGCAGAATTTTTGAGTTTACAACACACTCAAATATGCTGAATACCTCACTCAGAGTTGCACTTTCTTCAGGTATCACAGCCATGGAGACTTCCGGTTCTGATGAATGCGTCTGAAAAAGAGATACGAAATATTCAGGATAAAAACTTACAAAAGTTGTTTTGTACTCCATGCCTTTTTGGCAACTCAATGCATGCTCTCAGATTAAAAATAAAAAGAAAGAACTGAATAGAATAGGATAGTCGATTGCATGTCAGAGAAATTGTAAACAATGTGGTGATGACTCACAATAGGCATAAGTGAGCATAATTTCTTTCCCTTTCATGTAATATGCCATAAATAATTAAACATAAAAAACGAACTCTGTGTCATTTACCCATGTCTCGGCGGAATTTCTGT
>OZ026595.1:32507053-32512053 GCA_964020085.1 Micromussa lordhowensis
TGCTTATGTTTATGCTTGCGCTTATGTCAAAGTGTGAACCAGCACTTACTAATGCTTTCCTAAGATTACTTAAGATGGGAAAGAGGTTGTATTTCGCCCTTTGCAGGATCCGGTCACATGGTACGGAATAAATTACACTGGGACGCAAATGACGCAGTGGGACTTCCAAAACAAAGGAAAGTCGGGCTAGACTGGTACGAGTTCCTTTGTTTTGGAAGTCCTACTGCGTCATTTGCGTCCCAGCGTAATTTATTCCGTACCATGTGACCGGATCCTGCAAAGGGCCTATTTAAGCTAATCATTCTCTTTGAAAATGGTCTTTTTTAGAATCCACAAATCTCCAAGACCATGAGAGGAGATTATGGATTGGGGACCAGGAAACAACTGTTGAAGAGGTAGATCCAATCAGAGGCCAGATCCTGATTGTCCTACCTGATGGTGACAAGTTCTTTGTTGGCCCTGAGGAACTGACGGTTTCAAAACCAGAGCTTCAGAAAGTGAGACGCCGCCACAAAAGGCAAAAGGACCCTAACCTCATGGAGAACACACAAACAGCTACAGACACACAAGACACACCACCAAGGAGAGACCTACAAGCACCACAGAGTACAGACCCACAAGCACAACCAAGCACACAGAGACAGACAACTCTAAGCAGTGATTTTGAGTTTACAATGTATGTTTTAAGTAGTGGTTTTGTTCTTAAAGTTGGCTCGCTTTGCAATGTTGACTCCTGTAGTTCACCTTTTATTATTAGTCGTATTTATAAGTCTAGTCTTGGTAGCAGTGTTCAAGTTTTAGGTATTCGTTGTTTGTGTGATAGGGGGAAGGTTGTTTCTGTTTTGTGTAATTTTCAAGTGACTGTTGACTGTTCATTTGTTCGTCCCTGTAACAGTTCGGAGTTTTGTTTGTCAAGTGTGTCCAGTAAATATGTATTTCATGGTCAAACCCAGGTATTTTTATCACTAGGGTATCTAAAAGATAGTAATGCTGCGGCACACTGTTGATAAGGACATATTTTACGTAGTCATTGATAATCTATCTGCGCGTTCCAAGTCTTACATTGTAACCTTTATTTCTTAAAGTAATGTCAAATTGTGGTGTGTAACTTAAAAACTGTTCTTTTTTGTCAACTTAGACGAATCGATGGCGAGGCGTGACAAGACAAGGGATCGAGACAATAAAGCACATAAACCTACACATGATACACACCTACCTCCCCCAAGTTTACCAGAAAATCGAGATGAAATTCGAAAGATGTGGAAATTCTAGGAGCAGAAATCTCACTTGCAAATTCGGTACTAGTACGCATCAAGTCGAGAGTGTTAACAGTATCGAAAATGCGTTGATCGCTAGCCTGCGAACTATTTTTGGCTGTCGCTTGTCTACGCTGGCGGCACCAGTAGCAGCCGGAAATAGGTCTGCGTTCGCAGGCTAGTCGATCGCCGGATATGTGAAACTGCTAAAACTGTTTGGATGAAAAGGAATTGATCGTAGCATCCGTTTGTTTTAATTATTCTGCAAGTTTTAGTAACGACGATTTCTCTTCGAGCCCAACGAGCCGCTAAATATACGGATTTTACACTTAACGTGCATGCAATTATTCCTCGTTCTTTTATCCACTGCCGAGCCAAGCGAGCCGCTAAATATATGAACCAAACATTTAATGCACATACAATTATTCCTTGTTCTTTCATCCACTGCCGAGCCAAACGAGCTGCTAAATATATGAACTCAACAGTTAACGCCATACAAATTTTTCCACTGCCGAGCCAAACGAGCCGGCTCGTTGGTGAATGTTTAAAAGTGGCCCTGCATTCTGTAGTTGTTTAAAATAAGTTGTCACAATTAATCGTCCAAATTAACCCGGGCGACCAGATTTGTACAAACTTTCTCGTACTGCATTAAAAGCAAAAGCAAAATTTGTGAAAGTCATTCATGATCTCCTGCACATCGTTTTACAGGTAAATCAGAGCAAAATTTCATTGGAATCCACGCGAAAAGACTGTAATGACATCCTCATGTTGTTCGTGGCGCAGAATTCCAAATTGTCGGCAAAAAACAACAAGGACACATTATTACATATGACGCATAGCTGGTGATCGTGACGGGATCGTGTCTCGACATGAATTGATACACATCAACCTCCTCTTTACCAAATCCAAATAAACGAAAGATGTGGAAATTGTAAGAGTAGAAAGCTGACTTGTAAATTCTGAACTGGTACTCACATGTCTCTAGAATGGAATGTGACAGACTCCGGATGGGGACGCGTATGTTGCGATGTGTGAAAAAGCTGAAGTTTTAGATTAAATTCATGTTTGGATAACAAATCGATCGCAGCAGATATAAATTAGCATGTTCTACGGTTTTCGTTTGTTTTAATTACTCTACAAGCCTAAGTTTCGGCGATTTCTCTTCATTAAGAATTTGACGAAGGGTAGGAAATTGACGCACTAGGTTTTAAATTAAGAAGCGACAATTAATCGTCCAGATAATTCTGCATTAACGACAACAGCAAGGGTTGTGAAAGCCAAGCACGATCTTGCTCACATCGCTTTACAGCAGGTAAATCAAAGCAAACCATAACGAACCTTAATCAATTGCAATCCACGCGAAAAAGGACGACAGCACAACGGTGTCACAACCTCGCCTGTTGTTCGTGGTGCAATACATTCTGGTAGAAGGCGCAATGCATTCTGGTAAAAGGCGCAATGCATTCTGGTAGAGGGCGCAATGCATTCTGGTAAAAAGGCGCAATGCATTCTGGTAAAAAGTGATGAATTCGAGAATCGTACTCCCTTTTATATATTCTTCTTAAATCCTGTTTATGTTGCTGCTCGCTCGCTACGCTCGCTCCGCAGCAACAAGAAAGAAATTTTGGAAATGTTCTGTATCTGAGGGAGTTGCGTTGTCATGCCCTGGGGGCTCAAATGCGCCAAGCTGTGTCGAATGGCATTTCTCTTAATGCCACTCAACCGGCACAGCCCATCAGTCTTGGTGCTGTTGAGCCTTTTCATGACATGATGATCTTCAACCTCTCAGAGAAGAACAGTTTTAAAGTTCCTTTCTCTTTGGTGGGTGGGTACAATGTGTTAGATGGCATTATGGGGAAGGGTTGGGATGTCAAGCCATTACGTGCTGACGTGGCAGACTGTCACTTTAAGTTTGTCACTGTACTCACTGTTTATTTAGACAAAAAGCATTTTACTCTTAAGGTTTCATTTTCTTATTCTGAGGCTCCTTTTTCTATGGTCCCAGATTACAGGGATAAGTGTAAGGCACTGCTTAATATGTAAATGTCTCTATAACATGGCAACTAATTTCACTTATGTCCAGGATTGAACACAAACTATTGTTTAATTTAGTACTTCATAATTTTATTTGGCAGGATTATTTGACATTTTCATATTACTTCATATTTGACTACACTGTGTGTTTTGGTGACTTTTTACCAATAAATTATTTGTACACTTTGTGATGCTTATCATAAGGAATTTGAATCTCTTTAGCATTCAATCCTGGGCATATCTTACTAATTTGTAAACATAAGGTCATTTTAAATTTGGTTTTCGGTTTTTGTTCAAAGTAGGTCTGCTCTGAGTTTTGGCTCGATCACCAAGTTAGGTGTGATTGCCTAGAATTTACTTCTCATAATGTTTTCCACCATTTAGTATTAAACAGATATACAATAAGTTACTGATAGTAACCGAGGGAATCTATAAATTTAAATTTGTATTTCATATCTTTAAACTGGTGTGAAAGCAGTGAGCAACTTAATACCTAGTGCATTTTTATTTTAAGTATAAATTATTGTAGGTAAAAGTTAGTGACCCTCAACTTTGTAAATAAGACCCTAGCTGCATTGTAGTCAACGAAGACTCTGGGAACGAGATTGCATTGTAGTAGCCCTTAAATTTGTATTCCATATCATGTCATTTGTAAATAAACCATGGCAGAATTGAAACATTGTGTCATTTTTTGATAAGAGCTTATGAGAGTTATTCCATGAGCCCGCATTGGATATGAAATGACAAAATAACCAACAAGCCCGTAGAGTGGCCGTGACATCAAAGTAAACATCATCCCTGATTTTGTATATGTTCAGTTCAACTGGCCATCCAATGCTGCTTGTTTTCAAAGGCAAAGGAGCTCCCAATTGTAAAGCGGCCATCCACTAATAATTTTGCTATCAGGTAAAAAAAGATCATCAACGTTAAAATCACAGGTAAAGTGGAAAGTCATTAGTTAAAGTGATAGCGAGCTCCAGCTCGTTGTTTGCTTACGATATATTAAAATGTACTCAGTTCGTTTGTTGATGTTTGGCTACAAGGACATCATGGAATCGTGTTGTAAATCAAGGTAAACGGTACGAGATATTGAAATAAAAAAGACCAGTAAATAAACAACGCCTTACTTAGTACATAAAATTATCTTCAGTGAAGAATGTCTTCGTATTGAGAAGATATGTAACTAAAAACGCTCAAATTACGGTTCGCTTCAATTTTCAAGACAGTGTACATTTGCATAATCTTTCGTGGACAACATCTTTACGAATTTCAAAGATCAAAATCATTTTCTTAACTACATCTGCTTTATCTTGGAAAGAGAAGTATACTTACTTGTAAAGAGGTGCAAGTAAAGCTTTAAAACGCATCAAAACCGCCAGGGTAATTAATTCGCCACAAGCTTCCACATCTACCCGCCGAAACAAATGAATTCTGGACAAGAACATGCCACGAGTTAGACTTCATGCGTTTGTATCGCGAACAAATTCCAGTCAAAACGCCAGCTACCAACAGGGGAATCAGATACTCACTTTAAGAAAAGTATCGCAGTTCGAATTATTTTCACTTTGAATTTCTCGAGCTATCCTACCGGTTGTCGGATTGCATACAAACAGGTTTTTACGACGCAGCCTCTCCGTTGAACGTGATGTAAAACACGTCATACGTTACTAGGTAACGGGGCTCATAAATATGCACGAACCCCACTCAAGT
>OZ026595.1:32517053-32519553 GCA_964020085.1 Micromussa lordhowensis
AGGAATTGATCGTAGCATCCGTTTGTTTTAATTATTCTGCAAGTTTTAGTAACGACGATTTCTCTTCGAGCCCAACGAGCCGCTAAATATACGGATTTTACACTTAACGTGCATGCAATTATTCCTCGTTCTTTTATCCACTGCCGAGCCAAGCGAGCCGCTAAATATATGAACCAAACATTTAATGCACATACAATTATTCCTTGTTCTTTCATCCACTGCCGAGCCAAACGAGCTGCTAAATATATGAACTCAACAGTTAACGCCATACAAATTTTTCCACTGCCGAGCCAAACGAGCCGGCTCGTTGGTGAATGTTTAAAAGTGGCCCTGCATTCTGTAGTTGTTTAAAATAAGTTGTCACAATTAATCGTCCAAATTAACCCGGGCGACCAGATTTGTACAAACTTTCTCGTACTGCATTAAAAGCAAAAGCAAAATTTGTGAAAGTCATTCATGATCTCCTGCACATCGTTTTACAGGTAAATCAGAGCAAAATTTCATTGGAATCCACGCGAAAAGACTGTAATGACATCCTCATGTTGTTCGTGGCGCAGAATTCCAAATTGTCGGCAAAAAACAACAAGGACACATTATTACATATGACGCATAGCTGGTGATCGTGACGGGATCGTGTCTCGACATGAATTGATACACATCAACCTCCTCTTTACCAAATCCAAATAAACGAAAGATGTGGAAATTGTAAGAGTAGAAAGCTGACTTGTAAATTCTGAACTGGTACTCACATGTCTCTAGAATGGAATGTGACAGACTCCGGATGGGGACGCGTATGTTGCGATGTGTGAAAAAGCTGAAGTTTTAGATTAAATTCATGTTTGGATAACAAATCGATCGCAGCAGATATAAATTAGCATGTTCTACGGTTTTCGTTTGTTTTAATTACTCTACAAGCCTAAGTTTCGGCGATTTCTCTTCATTAAGAATTTGACGAAGGGTAGGAAATTGACGCACTAGGTTTTAAATTAAGAAGCGACAATTAATCGTCCAGATAATTCTGCATTAACGACAACAGCAAGGGTTGTGAAAGCCAAGCACGATCTTGCTCACATCGCTTTACAGCAGGTAAATCAAAGCAAACCATAACGAACCTTAATCAATTGCAATCCACGCGAAAAAGGACGACAGCACAACGGTGTCACAACCTCGCCTGTTGTTCGTGGTGCAATACATTCTGGTAGAAGGCGCAATGCATTCTGGTAAAAGGCGCAATGCATTCTGGTAGAGGGCGCAATGCATTCTGGTAAAAAGGCGCAATGCATTCTGGTAAAAAGTGATGAATTCGAGAATCGTACTCCCTTTTATATATTCTTCTTAAATCCTGTTTATGTTGCTGCTCGCTCGCTACGCTCGCTCCGCAGCAACAAGAAAGAAATTTTGGAAATGTTCTGTATCTGAGGGAGTTGCGTTGTCATGCCCTGGGGGCTCAAATGCGCCAAGCTGTGTCGAATGGCATTTCTCTTAATGCCACTCAACCGGCACAGCCCATCAGTCTTGGTGCTGTTGAGCCTTTTCATGACATGATGATCTTCAACCTCTCAGAGAAGAACAGTTTTAAAGTTCCTTTCTCTTTGGTGGGTGGGTACAATGTGTTAGATGGCATTATGGGGAAGGGTTGGGATGTCAAGCCATTACGTGCTGACGTGGCAGACTGTCACTTTAAGTTTGTCACTGTACTCACTGTTTATTTAGACAAAAAGCATTTTACTCTTAAGGTTTCATTTTCTTATTCTGAGGCTCCTTTTTCTATGGTCCCAGATTACAGGGATAAGTGTAAGGCACTGCTTAATATGTAAATGTCTCTATAACATGGCAACTAATTTCACTTATGTCCAGGATTGAACACAAACTATTGTTTAATTTAGTACTTCATAATTTTATTTGGCAGGATTATTTGACATTTTCATATTACTTCATATTTGACTACACTGTGTGTTTTGGTGACTTTTTACCAATAAATTATTTGTACACTTTGTGATGCTTATCATAAGGAATTTGAATCTCTTTAGCATTCAATCCTGGGCATATCTTACTAATTTGTAAACATAAGGTCATTTTAAATTTGGTTTTCGGTTTTTGTTCAAAGTAGGTCTGCTCTGAGTTTTGGCTCGATCACCAAGTTAGGTGTGATTGCCTAGAATTTACTTCTCATAATGTTTTCCACCATTTAGTATTAAACAGATATACAATAAGTTACTGATAGTAACCGAGGGAATCTATAAATTTAAATTTGTATTTCATATCTTTAAACTGGTGTGAAAGCAGTGAGCAACTTAATACCTAGTGCATTTTTATTTTAAGTATAAATTATTGTAGGTAAAAGTTAGTGACCCTCAACTTTGTAAATAAGACCCTAGCTGCATTGTAGTCAACGAAGACTCTGGGAACGAGATTGCATTGTAGTAGCCCTTAAATTTGTATTCCATATCATGTCATTTGTAAATAAACCATGGCAGAATTGAAACATTGTGTCATTTTT
>OZ026595.1:32524553-32532053 GCA_964020085.1 Micromussa lordhowensis
AAAAAACAACGAAATAGTCGGCCATTTACCTCACGAGTACTCGCGAATTTTGTGGTGCACGTCGTGGAAAGCACGTGGTGGAAAGATATGCGTGAAAGTAACTGGCCGCAGACGTCACTGCAAACAACTGTGTGGAGGAATGGAGATTCCTTGTAGGTTGGTGTTTAGTTGTTCAAGTAAAGTGAAAATTAATCGCTTGAAAGAACTCTTGGAGAGCAAGATTCGCAGATAAACATTGAAAGACACTAACAGCTCCTTTAGGAGCCACCACTCACGAAAAAATTCAGTGAACAACAGCAACAAACTCTCGGTTTCTTTATGTTTATTTCTTGACAACTTAAGAAGTTTTATGAATATTAATTAGGCTTTTGTGATCTCCAAACACAGATGTATCCGTGGATAAGCCGCACCCTTGATTTTGGGCTTCAATTTTGTGAAAAAAAGTGCGGCTTATACATGGACGTTTACGGTATGTATTTTCTCTTTAAATGGTATTTCACGGTAGCCTCGCAGCTTCCACAAGCTCTAAATGTCATTGGTGAGGATAGAGTCGCAGCCCTTTTGTTTTCTTTGTTTTGGGGCTAGGGTCCATTGTAATCTGTTGTTTGGTCGTTTGTTAAACCTCAAGGGTGGTCTTCAATCAGGTGAGACCTTGTAAGAGCTGCGAGGTGACCCGTATTTCAAGAATAACAATAGTCATACAAATACCAGGAACAATAACATTTATATTTGTTGTTCAGGGTGTACTCAGATCCAACAACACAAGACCTTGAAACACTGGAGACATGTATGTTGATTGATGAGTTCCACCAAGATCTAAAAAGCATGGATAACTACAAAACAACCCTTGAACTTTTACTGAATAAATACCCTAAACTTCAGCTTTACAGCAAGAAGTTTGTTCTGCCACTGCCCGCTGATTGGCCAGGATGGTACTATCCCAAAAAGCTAATAGCAAGTGGATGGAATCCCAGCATTGGAATAATACCAGAGCAAGGGTCATTTCATATGTGTCTCAATGCCTATGAAAATGTTGTTTCAAATTTCAATTTTTTTTTTGATAAGCTGTTTTCAAGTGTCTTTGGAGGCACTCTAGCTTCTAAACCAAAACCATTTAAGACATCATTATGTGTGACTGCTGCATTAGTTGGTTGGCAACTTGTAAGAGGAAATGTTTTGGAAAAGTTTGCAAACTGCAAGCAACATGAATTTGTGACAATTTTACACTTACCTGAACATGTTGTGCCCCTCATCTTTTATCAGTACAACATTTTCAGAAGTGGCAATCTAAAGCTATATGAGATGGTCATGGCACAATTGGCAATTATTTTCATCTGCTGGAGAAGGAAGCATTATGACAAATGAACCTTGTCATTTTTGAGTGACTGTGCATATCAGTGTAAATATCTTCCAGCATACTGGGCTAAAAAGGCCAGTATTCTCAAGCTAATAACTGAAAAAAGGTTGAAGTCTGGCATTCTGTTCTAAGAAGAAACCCTGAAAAGTTTGAAGATGCAAAAAGCATTGAAGATACTGCTAAATCAATAGCATCATCAGGGTTTCTTAGTGAATTTGTCCAGTCCTTTGTTCCACAGTACCACCGTGGTCAGCACAGTGAACCCAACTTGTGGCTTATTGCTGGGAAAAGTGCAGAGTTTCTTCTTGATCTGTTTAAAAGCATTTCACAGAACTGCCATAAATCATACCAGGTAACAATCCTAAAAATAAAAAAAATAATAAATTTTCAACTGTTTACTCATAAAATCAATAAATACAGAAGTCTAAACCATTTATTATACCATCACAAAACAATACAAGGATTTGATGATACAAGAAAAATTTTAAAACACAAGCTGCAAGAAAGCACTTTCCACATTTGTTAATTGTTGTCAAATTCCAGAGGTGTGTTGGGACAGTTTGGTTTAGACTTCTTTATTTGATTAGAAATAGAATATGCAGACATAGATATAAAATATACCAAACAATAGAATGTATATTAAAATAAACAAACAAAATTAAGGAATACTGATAACAACTCTGACTTAAAAATTACAACAAGAAATACAAGCAAAAAACTACTAACACCACGTTTTCCTCATAATAAACTTACTATTAACATGCATATAATTTAATTTTCCAACATTTTTGGTATTTAACTCAGGTTGAACGCTCAGTTGCAAATAATGGAAAACCCAAAGGGAAGCCACAGTACCATCTCCCAACATTTGAAACCACAGTAGACACCAAGTGTTTTCCACTAAGTTATAATCTAGATGATGTGGAGCCAGGCCAACAACGTCATCCAGATGTTTATTGTGATTTCCCAACTTGCAAGAGAAGAGAAACAGATACCGTTATTAGACTGGCCTGTTTTCACTGCTTCCACCAAGCTTGCTTGCCTCCAAATCACTGCTGTCCAATCTGTGCTGAACCACTGAAGAAAAAAGTCCAAAAGTTAGCAAACACCTTCAACAATGGGCTTTTGTCCTCTAAAAATACTAATGAAGGGGAAACTGAAGATGATGATGATCTCCATGAAGATGAAAGCAATCATGAACCACTTACAGGTTTGAACATATCCGATGCTGAACTTTTCTACACCTCACCAGAATGGTCTCAAAAGATTGAAAGCATCCTGAATACTTATGCAACAATCCCTCTTCCATCCCGCTCCAATCATTCATCCAGAAATCAACCTTCACCTACGAATGCCTCGTCTCCCTCTAACAGCTCTTCTCATGTTCTAACTCCCATTATCATCCCTCCAAACCATAATGGCAATGTCACTTTCTGGCCATTCCCAAGTAGTATTTCACAGTCCACAATATTAGGAAGAACAGGAAGTAATGCCTGTACTTTTATTGCACTTTTATTTAGCAAAATGTTCTTTTCAGAAAATGTTCAAATTCCTGTGCTCAATAGTCCACTGAGCCAAACATGGGTGTACCAGCTAATTGTGCAAGGGATTTTAGTGAGTAACAGCATCTATGACTCAGTGACACAAAACATTCCTCAAACATTTGGTGTTTCCCAAGCTCTACAATCATCAACTGTATTAAACAATGTCATTGGTGGCACCACTGTGGGACCCGAAAATGCCTGTTAGCATTATCCCTGAAGCAAGTCCTGCAGCTAATCTACCTTTTCACTGGAGAACTGCTTTAACACACGGCAAAACAACATCTATATTTATTTTAAATTCTAATACTGTTGTCTTCATTCCAACCACACAAGGTGTTTTGCTCTTTGACAGCCACGTACATGGGAACAGTGGAGCCCATGTAGCTTTTGCAGAATGGCAGTACTCCTTTGAATTACTCTCTTGGTTCAAGCAAGTCAACAATTTTCAGTTCACTCTTGGGACAGTCACTAATATTAAGTTTCACTAACACCTCACTAAACTTTTCTCACCTTTTTAGCATTTTTAGCATATATTTTGCTAGCTTAGCTAAATAAATTAACGGAGAGATATATAAGAAAAGGCATCTGTAGAAAAGTGCTTCAAACTGAATTTAAACTCCGACTACTGTATCAAGAAAGTAAGCCTTTATAGACCCGCTATCAGATAAATATAAATCTGCAAAGTCATGGTCGCCCATGAGAGCGGATATAAATTTCACAATTTCACAAGTAAGAAATTATACTCAGCATTCCATTAATTTTACCGTCATATCTCCAGGAATGTTGAGTGGTAGGGTAAATACATAAATATCTCAACACGAAGAAGGGAATCGTTTCCTTTACACTTTCTTCCCCTAAGGTCCAAAAGCAACAAACGCTCGAGTACGGTTACCTCCAGTACAATGCAAACAGAAGCTTCTTCAATGCGAGATTATGCGGCAGGTGTATTTATCCTTGCGTGTCAGTTACATTTGTATATAATTATTTGTAAGGAGCAACCTCACTTGAAAAGATGTATTTACAACAAGGTAGTTGAAATTTACTCGTTTTTAACCTGTAAGTGGCATCCAAAACATCCAAAATAAACTTAATCTTGAAAGCTACAAGCGTAAAGCAGTCACTACTCACCATGGCGCTGTGAACGATGTCTGCCAGAATTTGCTGTGTTTAGACCGTCTACAGCCAGAAATATGTACAGGATATCACGGATATCTGCTTGACTGAAACCATACTGAAAGTCCCATCTTCTCCATTTCTCTCGAATGATATTAGCCCCAAAAAAGTAACACCGCTCGACACCAAAACTTTCAATTTACGGTCATGACGCCCCCAAGATATAACGCCCCCGATATGACGTCCCCTAACTACAAGACATAACGCCCCGTATAAGACATAACGCCCCACACTATAAGGACATAACGCCCCCGAACTTGAGTTAAGAACTTAAGTGAAATGCGTGTTAAACGAAAACAATTTCTAGTGAACTTAATGCATATTACTTGGTCTGTTGATGGTAAGCAGTAACATATGAGTTGCACTTGACAAGCGAATAAAGTAAACAAAGGTCAACAAACCGTGGCGGTCGCTATAAATCAAATAGCCAGAAATCCAGCGTGGAAAAACACTGCTTACTTTTGAAACCTAAAATTCCCAAATAAAGGCAACCAAATGAAAGAAGCATTACAGAAAGTTCAATACCAATAAATTTCTCGGACGTATTTCGCTGAATGACCGGATGTTCAAATTAATTTCTCACACTAAAGCCGGAAAGCTTGAATTTTTTGCCAACGACTTTTGCAGTCACTTTATCGGCCATGGCTTTACCAATCGTTCTAATAGTTGAATTCAACTTCGAAGTAATACTGTACATTACCATTTTTGTTTTGTAAAGCCTAGGAAGCCGCTCTCATGATCAGTTGTCATTTCATCAAAGTCACGGATGCGTGCAATCCTAGGGGGCGTATTTGAGATTAACAGCAAGCGTTCCCCTTATCCTTTTCCCCTCCCCCCCCCCCCCCGCTTCATTTTTTACGCTCTCCCCATTTTTCGCGCGGCCAAAACTTTTTTTCCTAAAAACACACAGGAACGCTTGCTTCGCAGGCTATGTTGATGCTGTTGAATGATTGTCGAGGCTGACGGGTCACTGATTTGAAGAGATGCTGACTCCTCCAACCGCGTACTTGTAAGTGGTACAGTGACGTAGCACTGGGAGCACCGCCATTGCAGTTCTGCGTCAGATTGCACTGCAGCCCTGTAGTCAACACGCGAAATGCCAGTGTTGCAGGTGCGATGTTGCCACCTGTTACAGCCATCACATTGCACGGCCTCCTGACGGGGTCTTACAAGAGTTTCACAAGCGATACAAAAGTCTGCCATTACGAACATTATCTAGCGTAATTCCTCGAGCAATGAAAGCAATTATGGATAATTCAAGACAACAGCGCTTATATACACACTGGAGAATCAAAATTGTATGGAATGGAAAATAAACGGTTGGTATTGGTTAATGAAATGAAACAAAGAACTCAAACTTTTGATTTTCTCACTTGCTTAAACAAAGAACCCAAGCGCACTTTTTAAGAAAGTTCTAATTGCTATAACGGAAGAAGAAAAACAATAAAACAAGACTTGTGATCTTCTCACTGCGGTGTTTTGAAATTACATCAGAATTCTTTTTTTTCCTTTCCATCAAAGAAACAAAGAACTCAAACTTAGGATTTTCTCACTTGTTTGAACAAACAACCCATGTGTAAGTAAGTAAGTTCTAATTGCAATAATAAAAAAAAATAAACAATAACCAAGACTTGTGATCTTATCACTGCGGCGTTGTCAGATAATATTTGTTTTCCTTTAGCGCATTATAATGCTTTATTCTCTCATAGTTAGTAGAGGGGGACTGGTTAGGAAAGCCGGCGAACTTCAAAGAAGTATGTTATTGTTCTAGTTTTTTCGTGGTCACGTGGTGTTGACCCTGGACAGGATTTTAAACAATATGGCATCCGATGTGCGATAAGAGTGTATAGTCTTCACATTAATTCAGTTTTTCGTGATACATCTCCTGTTTTGATAATTTTAAGTAACTACAATTGAAGAATAGATAATTTGTCATCATGCCAGGCAAAAATTGTTCAGTTTTTGGCTGTGGATCATGCAGGAGAACGAAGGGAATAGGCATATGGAAACTTCCCGCGGTAAAGAACGATTCCTACAAGAAATGGAGGTCTGACTGGCTTAGTGGGATCACTAAGACAAGAGTCATGGACAAATCCTTCAAAGAATTAATTGCTAAGGACAGGGTTTACACGTGTGAAAGACATTTTGCTTCTGATGATATTGAAATATGTAAGTACTTAGTGTTTGTTTTAAGTTTTACTACTCGATGCTAGTCGTTCGATCGCTACAGTATTGTGAAATGTTTGCTTATAGCTTTGCTCAGTTTTCAGGAAATCGTATCTGATATGTGTCTGTTTATACTTTTCGCAGTTACAACCAATAAAATGACAAAGAAAAAGCCACAATTTGGTGCTCTTCCAACGCTTGATATGCTGATAAGAAGTATCCAAAGCAAGAAGCCACCTGAGTGACCACATTGAGCTATTGTCAAAGAATCTCCACAGTCCAGAATTTACCAAAGCTTTCAAGAAGTTTCATGAGGACTAAAAGACTTAAAATCTCTAATTGAATGGAGCTACAAAGCCCCCGAAGACAAGGTGATTCTGAAGAAAATTCACAACGAATTCCTATTGCCACCAATCAAAATCATTGTCAATGACGGCTTGGGTTTTACTGTGAAAGCATTTGGCTGTTCACTACCAGGCCCCGATTGTTCGAAAGCCGATTAAAATAACCCGAGGTTAGCGCTTATTTCGCGATTAAATTTCTTATTCCCGGGATAACTAATCAGGGGATAAAATGGTGTTCCTGAAAACATATTTAATCTTCGATTAACTATCCTTCGATTAAACTCAGATTAAGCCGGTAAAACCGGTCTGTGGAGGGAGAAGATGGTGTAGCATTAGGGGTGGGAAGGGAAATTATGACGGCTCCTAAAACTGATATTGATACGAACTTATTGTTGAGTGAAAAGAAAGCCCAATTTTTATATCTCAACTACTATAAGGGCCAATAGAAATGCTTAATTCAAAATTGGAGTTGTGATAAAAAATTTGTGCAAGATAAACGCTGGGTGGAAAATCAGTGCATGAGCTCTTGAAAACGTTTACTGGTCTAATTTTCAACCTTACTTCTTCGTAATTTAGAAAATTAGAATAGCCTTTAATCGCATGGGTTTCAGTGTAAAGTAACTTTGGCTAGGGAAAAATTCTAGAAAAGAGGAAAGCCATGAACTAAGCAAAGAAAGCGGAGATTGATTAAGCTTTATATCTTAATTCTGCCGAATGATATAAACAACGTCTTGAAGAGTATGCAAAGTCAACAGTAAATGAAACTTTAACAATATTTTGTCCATAAAATACTCGCCTTTATCAAGCCAAAAAAGCCTTTAATTCCACCACTGATCTTTCCTTTTACATTACAGCGGCTAGTAAGTGACGATTTCTACCTCTGAGAGTAGAAATGTTGAAATTTCTTGCTTCGCCC
>OZ026595.1:32537053-32547053 GCA_964020085.1 Micromussa lordhowensis
CCAACCAGTTACCCCTCAGGTGCTCTTAGCCATCCGCCCCGTATTGCAGTCATGGTTGAGTCCCCGGGATTTTTCCATGGTTTGGGCCGCCTTTAACCTAGCTTTTTTCGCCTTTCTACGTTGTAGCGAATTCACCTACTCCGGGGTACGCAAGTTTAGGTCGCTTTTCGATCTCAGTATCGATTGCATAGCTTTTCACCCAAGCCTGGCACGCCCGCAGGTTATGTCGGTGCAACTTAAATCTTCGAAAACCGATATATTCAGGCAAGGGAAATCTCTTACCATAGCTAGCACTTCGTCCACCCTTTGTGCAGTTACGGCCATGCAAGAGTACTTTCTCTTAGCAAAGCCGGCCCAGGGACCCTTGTTTTATTTCCAATCAGGCCGTTACCTGACCCGTAGCACGGTGTCGCACCTCCTCAGGGATAGTTCGAGGGCTGCAGGTCTCCCGTATCGGAGCCTTAAGGGCCATAGCTTTCGTATAGGAGCAGCATCTGTGGCCGCCGCAGCAGGCGTGCCAGATTGGCTTATCAAAGTTCTGGGCCGTTGGTCCTCAGATTGTTACCAGCTTTATATTAGAACTCCTCAATCTACCTTAGTGTCTGTTGCCCCTAGGATGGCTGCCGTTTCGGGGTGCTTCTCGCCAACCTAGCTTCTTAGTGGTTTTTCATTTGCTTGGGGGGATGCATTGCCTCGCATGCATCAGTGGCGGTTAAGTCTGCGCAGCGACTTCCCCCAAGCTTGTTGACCTCGTTGCCTTTGAATATCGCCTGCTAACCGATACTCTTGTCCGATCCAGCACGTGCTGTTTTGCATTCAGCTCGTAGTGTTGGGGAGATAAGTGAGGTTCGTTTGTCAAGCAATAGCCGGAAGTCGCACAGACTAACCTAACGCAAGGCAGTGCTCCCCCACTTACGCCAACTTGAGTTGTTTTTTGTCTTTATTTAGTTGCCTGCACGTTAAATAAACATTCCGCCGCAGTTGGTGGGTTTTGTTAAGGAACAATGACATCAAATGCCATTTTACTGTCACGCCAGTAAAATATAGTTAATGGAACGTGACGCGCGTATCTTTAGGTCTTTCATGGCGGCAAAGCTCTCAATAAAACTATTGTGTAGTCAAGCTCCAAAGGTCGCCTAACTCTGAGACTCATTGTTTGTTGGGTTTGAACATTATTGCTTTGTTACCTTAAGTAGTTTATAAGGATTCATGGCATTGGCCGAAAATATTAAATACACTATTCATGGCGATGTTTTTCCACGTGTAATGCCAAGCTGTTCTGTAGTACAGCTCTTTCTACTGGCTATTTTGTAGACGTTAGTCTAGCTATATAAGCTCAAACAGACTGGTCAGAGTTCACTTTAGTGTTCTGTTGTACAGCGCAGTTAGTACTTGTTGTAAACTATTGTAAATTTTCCCTCTCTCCCTCCCTTTGGAGACGGGGTTGGTCGCAATATTGCTATCTATTAAACAAGGGTCACTCCTACGTGTTTCGGTTAAGTCTGCGCAGCGACTTCCCCCAAGCTTGTTGACCTCGTTGCCTTTGAATATCGCCTGCTAACCGATACTCTTGTCCGATCCAGCACGTGCTGTTTTGCATTCAGCTCGTAGTGTTGGGGAGATAAGTGAGGTTTGTTTGTCAAGCAATAGCCGGAAGCCGCACAGGCTAACCTCACGCAAGGCAGTGCTCCCCCACTTACGCCAACTTGAGTTGTTCTTTGTCTTTATTTAGTAGCCTGCACGTTAAATAAACATTCCGCCGCAGTTGGTGGGTTTTGTTAAGGAACAATGACATTAATTGCAAAATTTACGAAAACTGCGAAATTTACTATAATTTGCAAGACCTGTGACGAAATCCACGAAACTTATTCCAAGCGTTTCAGGGAAGGCCCAGAGAAAGCTTTGAGAATTGCGAAAACAGCGAAATTTACGAAAACTGCAAAATTTACGATAATATGTAATACCACTTACAAAATCAACAAAATTATTCAAGGGGTTGTAGGGAAGGCCCATCAAAATTTACGAGGGTTGCAAAAATTGCGAAATTTACGAAAACTGCGAAATTTACGATAATTTGTAAGACCTGTGACAAAATCAATGAAATTTATTGCCAGGGTTTCAGGGAAGCCGAGAGAAAGCTATGAGAATTGCGAAAACTGCAAAATTTACGAAATCCGTGAATTTTACGATAAAATGTAACACCACTTAGGGAATCAATTCATGATAATTGATGAAAATTCCCTAGCCTATCAATGAATTCTAGGAAATTATTCAAAGGGTCAAATGAATGTCATAGATGAAAATTACCAGAACTGCAATATTTAGGTAAATTTGGAAATGTATGCATTTTTCTAAAGTATCTTTTGACAGCCCTTAAAAAGTAAATGTAATTTTATACCAGAACATTAATAAGAAATGCCTTGCACCCTCACTTCACGTAAAACTAGAATTTTTATTCAATTTACTCAGTTCATCTTTTGTTTGGTCAATGAAATTAAAGGTATGAACATTGACATTGGGTAAAACATTATTTACTGAGCACGACAGTGGAATGTCCTTTAATAGGGATACCGTTGTTCGAATAACTATTTTGTATGTGGAAATAAATTGGGCATTTTTGATATCTTTCTGCATGGGCTACGACGCGCAACAAAGGTTATTCCACGTTTGCTCTCTGCGAATTTCAAAAGTAGTTTCAACATTAAACTCACAGTTCCAGGCATACAAAGTAGTCCCTTAATATAGAATTCTCTGAAATGAAGTGTCCGTAGTCTTTAAAGATGGTTGTCAATAAAGAAAGCAGCATATAGATTGTTATGGTGTGTTTCCTGCAAATACAAATATGGAGCTAGTAAACAGGAATGACATTGAACATGAAGGCAACGATGTGGAAATGAACCGATTAGGCAATTACTTACAAGCAATGTGCTGGTTTTAGCACAAACACTTCATAGGTATCCAGACTTACAGAGTCATTATGCACAAAAGGAAGGGAAATGAAGATAACACTAAGAAATCCTATGCTAGCGCCACTATGCATAATCTGCAACATGGCGTTCGAAGTTCACGCCGCTGACCTCCTCATATCAACAGGCATTCCATTATGTTAGCGTCATGAAATGTTCTTACAACGTTAGGGGATAACAATTTCCAATTTTCTTCGCTTACGTAACCTCCTTCGAAGGTTGCTTTGATATAAGGGTATTATCAGACTATTTTAGTGTAGCGGCGTGGTTGTAGAATGGTGAAAAAAAATTTCCTGTCTGGGATTGGCGTCCGCTAAAAGTAAACATCGCTGAAAGCACTTTTGCTCAAGGTTACTGCTATGGGCCATTCCAGGTTAGCCTGTTTATGGTTAGCTATTGGTAATGGAAATGGGAATACAATATTAAAAAGTCAACAGTCTGCAAGTGTCGCACACCGAACCATTACTGTGTTTTTCATTTTTGTGTTTCAATAATCTTATATTGCTCGTCACTTTTCCTGAAGTAATACTACCCTTCTCATATTTGTCCGCCACAGTGGATGAAAGAACGAGGTGTATTCGTGATTTTTATATGCAGTCACTATGTTAATAATACGGTTACTATGTTAATCATGACCACTCTGGGACTACGGGAGCAGCATGTGAAACATTAATGGGTTATCCATTTTTGTATTTCAATAATCTCATATTTGTCTGCCACACTGTGGGACTGTGTAGCACCATTTGAAAACATTCTTGTTGAAAGTAATGTATCGATTCTACACCGTCGGGTTGCGGGAGCAGCATGTGAAACATTACTGTGTTATAATCTTATATTGCTCGTCACTTTTCCTGAAGTAATACTACCCTTCTCATATTTGTCCGCCACACTGTGGGACTGCGGTAGCACCATTTGAAAACCTTCTTGTTGAAAGTAATGTATCGATTCTACGCCATCGGGGTTTCAAAAAAGAGCGTGTTTAGCTTTCTAATAACTCTTTAAGAAGCTTACTTGTTGAATGAGTGCTTCGCTACAAGGTTAATACAAAGAGTGTTCAGTGGAATGGAATATTCTCCCGTTTTATCTTTCTATAGACACGCACGCTTAGAGGAAGATGGAATAGATACTCGAATACAAAGAGTGTTCAGTGGAATGGAATATTCTCCTCCCGTTTTATCTTTCTATAGACACGCACGCTGAGAAGGAAGGTGGAATAGATACTCGGGCAACAAGAAACGCTTATCTCGTGTAATGTAACACCACTTAGGGAATCAATTCATGATAACTGATGAAAATTCCCTAGCCTATCAATGAATTCTAGGAAATTATTCAAAGGGTCAAATGAATGTCATAGATGAAAATTACCAGAACTGCAATATTTAGGTAAATTTGGAAATGTATGCATTTTTCTAAAGTATCTTTTGACAGCCCTTAAAAAGTAAATGTAATTTTATACCAGAACATTAATAAGAAATGCCTTGCACCCTCACTTCACGTAAAACTAGAATTTTTATTCAATTTACTCAGTTCATCTTTTGTTTGGTCAATGAAATTAAAGGTATGAACATTGACATTGGGTAAAACATTATTTACTGAGCACGACAGTGGAATGTCCTTTAATAGGGATACCGTTGTTCGAATAACTATTTTGTATGTGGAAATAAATTGGGCATTTTTGATATCTTTCTGCATGGGCTACGACGCGCAACAAAGGTTATTCCACGTTTGCTCTCTGCGAATTTCAAAAGTAGTTTCAACATTAAACTCACAGTTCCAGGCATACAAAGTAGTCCCTTAATATAGAATTCTCTGAAATGAAGTGTCCGTAGTCTTTAAAGATGGTTGTCAATAAAGAAAGCAGCATATAGATTGTTATGGTGTGTTTCCTGCAAATACAAATATGGAGCTAGTAAACAGGAATGACATTGAACATGAAGGCAACGATGTGGAAATGAACCGATTAGGCAATTACTTACAAGCAATGTGCTGGTTTTAGCACAAACACTTCATAGGTATCCAGACTTACAGAGTCATTATGCACAAAAGGAAGGGAAATGAAGATAACACTAAGAAATCCTATGCTAGCGCCACTATGCATAATCTGCAACATGGCGTTCGAAGTTCACGCCGCTGACCTCCTCATATCAACAGGCATTCCGTTATGTTAGCGTCATGAAATGTTCTTACAACGTTAGGGGATAACAATTTCCAATTTTCTTCGCTTACGTAACCTCCTTCGAAGGTTGCTTTGATATAAGGGTATTATCAGACTATTTTAGTGTAGCGGCGTGGTTGTAGAATGGTGAAAAAAAATTTCCTGTCTGGGATTGGCGTCCGCTAAAAGTAAACATCGCTGAAAGCACTTTTGCTCAAGGTTACTGCTATGGGCCATTCCAGGTTAGCCTGTTTATGGTTAGCTATTGGTAATGGAAATGGGAATACAATATTAAAAAGTCAACAGTCTGCAAGTGTCGCACACCGAACCATTACTGTGTTTTTCATTTTTGTGTTTCAATAATCTTATATTGCTCGTCACTTTTCCTGAAGTAATACTACCCTTCTCATATTTGTCCGCCACAGTGGATGAAAGAACGAGGTGTATTCGTGATTTTTATATGCAGTCACTATGTTAATAATACGGTTACTATGTTAATCATGACCACTCTGGGACTACGGGAGCAGCATGTGAAACATTAATGGGTTATCCATTTTTGTATTTCAATAATCTCATATTTGTCTGCCACACTGTGGGACTGTGTAGCACCATTTGAAAACATTCTTGTTGAAAGTAATGTATCGATTCTACACCGTCGGGTTGCGGGAGCAGCATGTGAAACATTACTGTGTTATAATCTTATATTGCTCGTCACTTTTCCTGAAGTAATACTACCCTTCTCATATTTGTCCGCCACACTGTGGGACTGCGGTAGCACCATTTGAAAACCTTCTTGTTGAAAGTAATGTATCGATTCTACGCCATCGGGGTTTCAAAAAAGAGCGTGTTTAGCTTTCTAATAACTCTTTAAGAAGCTTACTTGTTGAATGAGTGCTTCGCTACAAGGTTAATACAAAGAGTGTTCAGTGGAATGGAATATTCTCCCGTTTTATCTTTCTATAGACACGCACGCTTAGAGGAAGATGGAATAGATACTCGAATACAAAGAGTGTTCAGTGGAATGGAATATTCTCCTCCCGTTTTATCTTTCTATAGACACGCACGCTGAGAAGGAAGGTGGAATAGATACTCGGGCAACAAGAAACGCTTATCTCGTGTAATGTTTTGCTTGCGATGCGTTATGTTAATTTCATATCACTCCGCTCGCTTTCTCCGTAACCCGTTTTGAATAAGATACTCGGTCAAAACAAACGCCTTAAACCAGGGGAACATGCAGCTTGTTATCTTGATTTGTGTGTAACATGTATGCAGTAATGGCATATTTTCATCCCGCTTTATCGTTCCAGAGGGTACATTAACATGCTTGTCTTCTTTGGCGGCCTTTTTGTGTTATGTTAATTAACTGCAAAAAATCGCAAATTTTGTAAAATCCGCAGGTCGGCACTAGAGGGTGGAATTTGCATTACAAAGAAGTGCAAAAAATCGCAAATTTCACAACGACTCATTGAAAAATCTTGAAGTTAGCGAAAAATCGTAAATTTTGTAATTCTTGTAAAATCCGCAAGCCGGCGCTTGCTCGTCTATCTATTAGCATAAAATTGTAAATTTCGGCACAACGTACCGAAAAATCGTTGAGGCAGCGGATTTTTCATATATCTTATAGAGTTAACCGAATACTCGCAAAATTTGTTACTTTTGAAGCTAAAACGAAAAATCGTAAAATTTGCAAAAGTTGTAACTGCGTTCAATCCTGGACATAAGTGCGCTTTGTTGCTGTTTCACGGTCGCACGTTTCATAAAACCCCCAATAAAGTATATATTTTCTGAAAGCTTAATAATTGCAGATTTCGATAATTACTTGATTTATTCAAGAAATAAAACCCTTTCCTAAAATAGTGATCATTTCCCAAAAGTATGTAGTTTCACAAATTGAGTTCGTTTCCGGTCAGAATTTAACGGGAGAAAGCAAGCGACATCGCTACGTTTTCTTCACACCTTGATCTAAAAAACCGTGTCGGGGAATTTTGATTACTCGTCTGGTTTTTTTTTTATACGCTGTTAAACTTTCAGTTTTTAAAAAACACTCATTGCCTTTGCTTAAATGCTCATTACTTTCGAAGGAGTCAAAAAATTAAAATTCCCCGACATGGTTTTTTTGCCACATTATTGGGCGACATTCTTGCCAAATTTCAGCGACAATGGATGAAAATTGGCTGTACACAAACTGGAAACGTGCGCCTCATTTGATGAGATTTTAGTTTTGAGAAATAACGCAAAATACATTTTAGGGCGTTTTTCCGGTGTGGGGAGATTAGATCTCAAATGATTGAAAAGTAATTACCTGTTGATTAATAAAGTGAGGCTCTTCTTACATAGACAATAGGGCTCGCATTTACAAGGCGGCCCGCGAAGCGGTCTCGAATGGTATTTACTGGCAGCAAATACCAATAAAACTCCCTGTTCTGCCGCTCCACTCACTCACTCAGATCGAGTTTTGGAAAGCACTGGATGCAATACCTTTACGATGCCGAAGGCAAAATCTAAGAGATCCCAAAAAAGCGATGGAGGAAATCGAAGTAACGCGGGGAATTCGCACGGTGAATCCGCGAAAGAAACCATGCTTACAGAAATGAGAGAATGTGGGTAAGAACGCTTCTTTTACACGTTGCAATAGTAGTATTACTGTATATATTAGTTGACTATTCAGAATTTTAGCGAAGTGCGTGTGCAACTTCTGGCAGAGAAGTGGCTGTGTAACTGCAAATGGGCCAAAGAATATTGTAACAGTTTTTCACTCCGCAAATGTGGCAAAGCTCGGCAGTGCTTTCTGAATCTTCCACAAACTAGTACAAATGAAAACCTTTGGTGAATCTTCTACAACGACATGGCCTCCTAAAATGCTGGCATATTTCAGATATAAAATTTGGGGGCCTCGAAGGCGAACGGATCGGTTTCGACCCAAAACTGTTTAGAAAACACGAGAGCGCATATCTAGAACTATAGGACAAATGTAAATGGAACAGTCAGCAGTCCGGTGGTTTCTTTGTGAGAATTTTGAAACAATCGGAAGGTTTTGATGTATAACACAATACTTTGGCTTCTTTACGCGTTACAGTACATCACGCATTGCGTGTATTGTACAGATTTGACGGAGAGCATTTCGCTAACACCCTCGAGCTCAGCGTTGCAGATAAGATAAAACACGGAAAGCCGCCAAGAAGGAATCGATACATTCACTACTGCACCTGGGCACATGCACTGATGGTAAGATTTCAGTATTTGGTGTTTAGTATAAGCTCCACACATGAATAGCTCCTCACTCTTTAGGCTAGAAATGGTTTCCGTGGTGGATCCAGAAATGGTCAAATGGGCTGGTGAAGGAGAGGGTGGTTACTCCTCATTACAGGGGGGGGTGGGGAGGGGGGTGCTCAGGATATTTTTCCACCCTTTTCAGGCGTTGCATTTTTTTCAACGATAAACAAGGGGGATGGGTTCTGAACTGCTAAGCCTTTGAAAAGAATTCGCCAATCTTTTTGCAGTTCTGTAGCCCTAGTTCACACTTGTGCCAGATTTTATATTACTACTTTTTACAATATCATGTCGTTATTTTCTTCTTAGCGCAAAGAAGTCGGGCCAACTGAAGCAGAATTTGCCTTCCCCTCCTCAGTTCTGGCATTTATATGTCATCTCGTACCTGAAGATATAGTGGGGGAGATACGGGAGGTAGGTAGATCCTCTACTCATAAATGTTTAATTTGACAAACTGTTATACAATCATTTTTCATTATCTGTTTTGGTCGGACAATCCATTACATCACTACCCCTGTACGAGTATGACAACTTCATTTTCTACATGTACATATGAAAGAATACAACCAACTACTGAACAATAAAATATTTTTAAGCTAACAATATATTGAGATTATTCTGTCCTTGTGTAGTAAGAGGATTTTGTACAGCAACAAAAGCAAACCAAAGAAATTTTAAAAATACCACCCCTTCTCACTCAGCGATCTTATATGCAAGGGAAATTTAAAGTTAACACATTGATCAAATTCTCTTTCAGGATGCTTATCAAGTGACTATGGTAGAATTTTGCCAGGCACTGGAACTGCCCGAGATTTAGTAGAACATAAGCTGTACAAAATTGTATCCATTGCAACTGATGACAGAGACGAAAATTATCAATAAAGTGAACTGTAATTATTGTTAATTGTTATGTACAATAGTGTGATACTATCCTGTGTAAGGTTGGCTACACAATTATTTTTACAAACAAATTTACCAATTGAAAGAACTTCAGACTGCACGGTGAGATGTCGACAATTGTATATACATAAACAAGCAAAGTTGCTATTTTCAGTCAACAAATTGAATGGGAACAACCCTCACACAAGGTAATTTAAAATAGCAAAGTGTAACATTGAGTTACATTCATTTCAAAATATGTTTGTGTTCAGCACTCATTTCTTTCTGCGTGGTGTCTTTCCCCTTTTCCCTTTAGCCACAGTTCTATCTTTTGCTGATTTCCCCCCCATGAAAGGCCTGTGATTTGTACATGATGCCTTCCTGGTGAACAAAGGCATCCTGTTTCTTCAATTTCTCTTTCCTCTTTTTCTTTCTTCTAAGTTTAATGTCTTCCAAATTACGATAATCAGCTTGATAGACCCTCTCTTCATCAATTCGCTGCCACACCTCCACGATTTCAGATTCAACTTCGATGCCAAGAATGGATAGTAGCTCTGACTATGTTCTGTGGAAGCCTTGGTTGAACTCTAGGACTCCAAGACTGATTGCTATGCTTATTTCCTGGGGAGAGCTGTATACATCTTTTGATGCCTTTCCCCAGATGACATGGTGAAGTGATTCATTCCTATTTTGGGTGTAACAATTTTCACACCTAGCTAGGAATGTTTCA
>OZ026595.1:32552053-32554553 GCA_964020085.1 Micromussa lordhowensis
AAAATACAGTCCTCATTGATTGGGAGAACCAGCACCGAGATATTCTCTGGATATTCTCGGACACTTGGTCCTTCGAGCTGGATACTGTGAACTGATTGATCGATCGAAAGAAATACTGCATTTCAGAATCAACAATGACAATCGGTAATCACATGAGCCCTACAACAAAGACGCTTTGTCGAGTGCTACCATTATTTTTTCTCAACGCGCTCCAAACAGATTTGATACTGGCTTATTTTTGATGAAAACTTATCCCTCTCGGGATCTCCGGGCGTCCTATTTGACCAGTTTGGAGCTGATGTCTTCTTGAGATTAGCACGTTTTGGCCGATGTACGCAGTGATGTCATGCTATGCGCCCAATCAACAGACCAAGTAATATGCATTAAGTTCACTAGAAGTTGTTTTCGTTTAACACGCATTTCACTTAAGTTCTTAACTCAAGTTCGGGGCATTATGTCCTTATAGTATGGGGCATTATGTCTTATAGGGGGCGTCATATCGGGGGCGTTATATCTTGAGGGCGTCATGACCGGTTTCCAAACTTTCCATAGATCAAACGATCGAAAAACGCAACCACTGGTCAACTCGCCCGCGAAAATCCTACGCATGCGCAGTTGTTTTTCAGCTCTGTCACTGAAACACCCTCGTACCCAGCGTCTTCGTTCCCCTTGACCAGCGGTCGGGAACGAACGACCCTGGAAAGACCCAATTTGAAGTCCGAAAATATCGGACTTCCAGTTAAATTACGCATGCCTACCGTGCATGATCTTTTTGGTCACCAAGCGAGAATAAACATGGCGAGTTCAGGCAATTCCTTGTCACCGGTAGAAGAACAAGGTGTAAATTTCGCATTAAAAGTAGTTGGAGGAGAGAATGTTACGCTTAAAGAGAAACAAATGCAGATCCTAAGGATTGTTATTGTGGAGAAAACAGATGTCCTGGCCGTGCTGCCAACCGGTTTCGGCAAGTCGTTAGTTTACCAACTTATGACACCCTTCGCAGATTTCATGGATTCTGGCTTCTCACCGACAGAAACTAACTCGATTGTATTGGTTGTGAAGGACTGCCTCCTTGAGCCTTGCACCTTTTAAACAGAATTAGGGACTGCTGTTGTGTTGTAGAGCGTTGAAAAATGTCGCTGAATTTTTTAAACTTCATAATCTTGTCGTAGCAGGGACGGCAAACTTTTGATGGCAATCCATTGTTTATGTCACATTTAAAACCAGTAAGTCTCTCCAGTAAAGGTAAAATTAACTCCTTCATGGCCTTTGGTCCATAAAGGTCAATGGGGTGCTGTCTTTCGAACACATTGTCGTTGCAGCACCTGCAGACATGAACACTAGCCTTGGAGAGAATTTTCTTTGGCGTGTTGTCCACCATATTGGGTCTCTAATTTACTTCCGGTCATTTGCATTGTTTTCGAACAGCCAATCAAAACCGCCCCTCGAATGGATCTTTCGAGAGTCGCTCGTTTTGTCGAGCCAACATGCGCAGTAAGGAACGAAGACTCAAGGTACGAGATTGTCACCGAAAGCAATGCCCCAAGGAATAAACTGAGCCTTCAAGCTACAACATCCAGCGGTATAAGCAATTTCAGAAAGACACATTTAAAGCAGCGTGAAGTTGTAATGGAGATACCCAGAGTTTTGGTTATTAACACTACCAAAAAGTGTGAGGCTTCTAGCACTCCACATGTCCAGTTTCATTTGTAGCTTTCTTAATTTCAAGCTAAAGTTAAGATCGTCATTACCTTTCTTGTTGTACAAGAAGTGAACTCCTAGGATCTTAACAGAGGTATGCATCCACTTCATGTCCAAGGGGTTCGTTTTATTATCAGCCCACTTTCCAAGCCAAATAGCCTTAGTTTTCTTCACGTTTAGCTGTAGACCCGCAATCCTACCGAAGTCATCATTGTCTTTATTTAGAGCTTTTTCTATTGAAATTAAATCCACACAAAAGAGATTCGTGTCGTCTGCAAATTATGACAGTTTGAGTTCGTTGCCAAACAGATTAATGCCTTTGACCCCCGGGTTGAAACGTATTTTTATATACATTAATTCAGCAGAGAGGATAAATAGATTCTGGTCTTTTCTCAAATTGTATTCGTTATAGTAAAAAAATATAAATTCTGTTGTAGTTGGTTTCGCTTTGTCCTCTGAAGTCAAAAATTAGCTCATTTTTGCGTATTCAATTTTCTCAGCTTCTGTTGGGTATTTTTTTTGTTATTTTGTCCATTATATTACATGTACAATATAAATTAATCCATTATCTGCTAAATTAGATATAATGGCTGGAGATCTTAGCAAGCTAACGTCATCGGTTAGGTCAAATTCATGTTTTAGAGTTAGTCCCCTGTTAGGAAATTGAGCTTTTTTGCTCAGTAACAACGAGTAATAATCCTTTGACTTCTTTTTTAAGACATTAAAAGCATTGTCATTAATCACTAATGATGGCTGGCTTGTCATAAAGGTGTAGTTACTCATTTTTAAATGAGAAGGT
>OZ026595.1:32559553-32564553 GCA_964020085.1 Micromussa lordhowensis
TCATCGCCAATTAAAATTCACCGCCGGTTGTCACGTGTAATTTTCATTATACTGAAGAGACGTACACGCGAACTGTCCTAATCTGTGTTCATACGGTTGCCTTTTACCGCTAGCTAGCTTTTGTTTTTGACAAACTTAGCTTTTGGTCTTTTTAATGTCTGGACGAAAACGAAAGAAAACTTCGTGTCCATTTGCGTCCGCGAAGAAGCCGAAGAAGCGAAAATCTTCAATCGAAGAATTCAGTGCCGAACGATCAAGGTCTTTTAGCTTTGAGTGACCGAGGATCATACTACAACCAAGACGAATGGTTAGTCGAGGACACTAGTCCCTTCTGTGAAGCCGCAGAACAACAACAAAAAATCACGGAGTTTTACATAAAAACCTTTTTAAGCTCTGGTATTTTGACGCTCGAACGATAACCACAACTAGTTTTCGCGCCAGAATTGTAGACGTCTGTTTATTTCAGGTTGTCATTCTTGTTGCAAACTGATCCGTGCCGACATCTGTCAATGCCTCATCAAATC
Source organism: Micromussa lordhowensis (assembly GCA_964020085.1). NCBI lineage: Eukaryota > Metazoa > Cnidaria > Anthozoa > Scleractinia > Lobophylliidae > Micromussa > Micromussa lordhowensis. The sequence goes on from OZ026595.1 coordinate 32,560,078, forward strand.
TTCTTACATGCGGTGATTTTTAACACCTCATCATAGAAATCGCACGAAACGTTTTTCGCCTTTTTCTCGATAAAGTAAAACTGCATATAAGGGTGAACATTTTTAGTTCGTTTACGTGCGTCTTCCGATGGAATTAGCTGAAAATTGGCAGCCACGTTCTAGGATAATTCGTTCGAAAAAGGGTGTCGGGCTTTGTTAAATTTCGCTTCCATTTCCAAGTTATGGCCTCTTTTGCAGAAAGGAACGTCCGCATTGACAATATCAAACTTTAGGAGGTTGTAAAAAAACAGACAAACCACATCTGGAAAATCGCAGACACGCTTTTTGAGGGTGATGTATGAGAAAACATTTCCGATGTAAATCTCGCCAATCCGATAATTCACGCGCTGAAGCGAACCAATTTAAGCGAAGCAGTGTTTCTGGGGATTTCTTTTAGTATCACTTCGTCATTGTCTTTTTAGAAATTTTTAAAGATATGATTGTATTCTATAACTATTTAGCTTTCAGAAAATGTATAGGTTGATGGGGTTTTCTTTGAAAGCGTCAGCGTAAGGGCGGGATTTCCAAACACTGTCAATCCACCTACCATGATACCTTAATTGAGTTATTTACCTTATTTCTTGCGTCTTTGAATTCTTTCCAAATCAGGGGATCATTTGTAGACGTAGCTTTCTTTTTAAAAAAATCTCTTTTGTAAATTTTGCCTAACAACTCATTTGTAATCCATGGAGATCTATTGTTTTTAATTCTCTTTGTTTTCAATGGAGCGTGCTTATCAATAACACTCATCAGAAGGTGTTTCCAAGAGTTCCACATTTCGTTTGGGTCATTGAGCATGGAGACATGGTTCCATTCATTCATACGAAGATCACGTAAAAATTCATCTTCGTTAAAATTCCTGAGCTGTCGCACTTCAGCATTTGCGCCGAGTACTTTTTGTATTCCAAATTTTATTAACTACACAATTCTGTTCCACCAAAGTAATCGTGTTGTGATCTTTTCGAGGAACTAAATGCCAACTGATGAAAATAATTAATAAACAGTGTGGCTATTACTTGTACCTTTTGATCTTCGAAGTTATAGCTTTTTTAGCGGGAAAGTCTGCTCGTGTAGACAGACAGTCATTGAATGCGTGCATGTATCGGGGCAGCGGCAGATTTGTTCTCACATGAAAATTTCAACATGAAACAGAGGCGGCAAACGAAGTTGTCTTCCTTTCAAATGCCGAGAAAACTCGAAGACAAACAGGTAACAATAATTTTAGGAATAAGAGTTAACAAATATTACATGTTGTTCCAGTTCTGAAAATATGCCGAGGTTGAACTGACCACAGTATCCGTAGCTGTAGCAGCATCCGTGTGGTGAATGCCAAGGAAGTCTTGCTCGTGAAATGTTACTCTTTATGGTCTTGGCTGCACCAATGTATTTTCAAGGAAAGGCTGAAACAAGTCTTAACAATAAAAGCCCTGAAAAGAACAAGTGTTAAGAATTTCAGACAAACAAAACTGCAAATATTTGCAGCAAATCGAAGTAGAAACGAAACGAGACCACTGACTTTGTTGTGATAATACTTTATGTATGTAAAAGGAAATATATCAACAGAAGCAGCGTCATTAATTGCAGCTCTCTTTCATTAAGTAAAAGCGATCTTGAGCTTAAACTGCAAGAAAGTGCATTCTCAGGGGTCGAAACAACATAAATGTTTTCTCCAAAACTGAATTCAAGTAAAAATCGGATAGAAACTCACGTGGTAAGAATCGTTTAAAGAACTTGTTGTATGTCACTTGGCTATGCGATTAAAACAGTTAAAATGACTTCAGGAATCGTGTATACTTTCCTGTGTGGCATTTATTGCATTGGTGGCAGCAGTGGGATTTAATGTGACCAAGAAATGAGTGACGGAGAACAGGAAATGCCCGGAGGTGCTGAAGGTGGTCTACCAAACCAACCTATGCCAAAACAAGAAGCGAAGACACAACCAAAAAGTACATCGCAGGAATACCTTATCCCAGGCCCTGAAGCAGAACATGGTGGTTTCTAGCGAAGCAGAATCTAGGAGGAATGTACAAGCTCCGCATGTTTATTCAGTGGGTCAAAGTTTCAAAACCTGGCTTTCGCAGTTTCTTCAGTATGGAAATCTTGTACATATCAAACCCTCAAATCGTGGAGCATATTTGCTTACCCTGCTGGATCAACCGGCCTACAAATCGGTTGAGCTTCTGAAACTTTCAGGATCGTTAACCTTCGAGGAATTCATGGCACAACTGGTTCAAAGGTTTGATTTGGGCAGGACAAAGGAAGATTATAAATTGCAGTTACGGGCTAGGTCACATTCGCCGATAATTTGATGGAGCTAGTGGAAAATGCCTACCCAGAGGCAGCTTGTTTGTTTAAGGTGGAACTGGCAAGAGATCAGTTTATTCAAGGAGTAGCAATCAGCGATGATTTACAAGAAAAGGTTTTCATGAGTCAACCGGCATCGCCTGTGGAGGCTGTTCGTGTTATTCGTTGGTTAGAAAGCATGTGTAAAGCTTGTCAGTCTGTGCCATCTGTGGAAAGAAAAGGTCGGTGAACGCAGTGAGTTCTTCAGGGGATGGTGACAAAATTTCAACTGAGATTCGTGAGCTTAAGGAGATCGTTCTAGGTATGAATGAGAAAATTTGTGACCTGGAAAGGAAACCTGAAATGACTTCGACTGCACGGCGCCACAATAACATGGTATGTTTTTCTTGCCATGAACCTGGCCATTTTGCTCAGAGATGTCCATACAAAAAAGGGGGAAACAGAGCTTGGGGCCTGCCGAGGGCCAGACCGTCCCTGTGTGGTCCGCAGTGCTGGCCCAAGCACCAATAGTCGCCAATGAGGTAAACGACTTTGTTTTTATAAGTAAAAATGTACTTTCTGCCATATCTGACTCTGGAATCTGTGTTACAGGACTTGTGAGCCATAGTGTGACTGGTATATTGCTAGACACTGGTGAAACTGTTATTGTTTTGAATGAGGAAACATGGAGAAAATCTGGGCATGTCTCAAAAGTCAACCCAGTGACTCGGACTCTGACCACAGCAAATGGAAATTAATTAACAGTTGTGGGAGAAACAAAAGTCAGATTTTCTGCAGGAAACATTGATTGTTTTCGGCCCATCATGGTTGCACGGGGCCTATCCCATGATTGTGTACTTGGCTCGGACTTTTTCCAGCATTTTGGCTGTCAAACTCAACATGACACTGGAGCCTTCGTAGTGGGCCATACTGAAGTTCCAAACAGATACTTCAAGGTTACACAAAGTGTTTGCAACATTTTTCTGAGTGATGACATACAAGTGGAACCCGGAGCTGAACAAGTGATCGAAGCCAAGTTGGAAATGGATATGATCGTAACCACTGGAACACCTGGGATTTTAGATGAGTCAAGGGAACTGAAAGGCAAATCAGAAATTAATGTAGCTCATTCCTTAGTGGTCCCCAGGGATGGACTGACCATAGTCCACGTTGCTAACTTCTCAGATAGGCCCATCAGATTGTGGTCAGATTTTCCTGTCCTGAATTCCACCCCATTAGTAGTGTAGATGGCTGTGTTGTTTCCATGGAAACAGATCCAGATTTTACAAATACCTCCCATCCATCTTGTTCTCTTATTGACAGATCACTAGTAAAAGACGAGCAGCCAATGGAGGGGGAAAAGTGGAAATCACTTTTACAAGGTAACCTAGAAGGGCTGTCGCAAGACCAGAGAGGACAATTTCCGTCTCTAGTAACAGGATATGAGGATATCTTTTTGAAGGACAGCTCTGATTTAGGAAAGTTGGGCCTCTTGGAACATGCCAGTGAAGCAGCCTCCCCGTTGGTACCACCCTACCAGCGAGAGGTTATTGATGAGCAGCTAGACGAGCTCCTAGCTACAGACAGGGTTGAACCGACTCAAAGTCCAAGGAGCAGTCCCGTGGTGCTTGCAAGAAGACCTGATGGGACATACTTTATGTGCATTGACTTTCGTAAACTCAACCAGTCTAAGAAGAAGGATGCCATACCCCTGCCTCGGACAGATGATTTGTTGGAAGCCTTAGGTGGGGCTCAGTGGTTTTCTAGCCTGGATTTGGCTTCAGGGTACTGGCAAATGCAGGTGAAAGAAGAGGATAGGCCTAGAAGAGCTTTCTCAACTCATTGTGGACAGTTTCAGAGGACAGTGATGCCATTTGGATTGACAAATGGCCCAGCTAGCTTTACCAGATTAATGAATCTTGCACTCAGTGGTCTCGCAATCACAAAACATTCCATGTACTGTCAAGTGCTTCTCCTGGAGAAACAATCACTTGTTCTTTTAATAAAAATGTGTGTCAGTTCCGTATAAATGTAGCTCTTTCGTAGAGACAATCACAACCTTCTTCTCTCAAAGAGAGCGCGACCCTTCCATAGAAATCGAGTGCTTCTGTAGAAAGTTCAAACTGATGCACATGCATTTACCTGGGAGAGTAC
>OZ026595.1:32569553-32574553 GCA_964020085.1 Micromussa lordhowensis
TATTGGATAAGTGTTATACGGGGATGATAACAAAACAAATACCAGAGTTATCTCCAAATATTGCAACCTCAATGACAAAGGCTTATTTTGGGAAATGATCAAAATGGAAATTAGAGCATCAACAATAATTTTCGTTAAACGAAACGAAGAAAAAGATTTGCTTATGAGATTCAATCAATTACAGGAAAAGTTAAGGTCAAACTTTAGCGAAGAAACGAAAGTTGAAATGGATCGAGTAAAAAAACTAGCAAAAAATGTCTCTAAAAAAACATGAGGAGCGATGACACGTAGTAAGGCACAATGGTACGAGTTCGGTGAAAAGAACAATAAATATTTCTACAATCTGAAAAAAATAAACCACAAGAAGAAACATATAACCTCGTTAACAAAAGAAGACAGTAACATAGTCCATGAGCCTAAACAAATTTTAGAAGAAGAGGAACGCTTTTTCAAAGAAATTTATCAATCTAAAAATGTCTGTCCAGAATTTGCCAATCTTGAACACTTTTCTGATGGCCTGAATACTCTCAAACAAGAAGAAGTGGACACCTGTGAAGGGCTGTTAACACTTGAGGAATGTGCCAGTTCGCTGAAACAATTTAAGAACAATAAAACACGTGGTTCTGATGGCTTTACTATTGAATTTTAATGTTTTTTCTGGAATGCCATTGGTCAAGTCATGGTTGATAGCTTTAACTATGGTTTTGAAAATGGTGAAATGTCAATCTCACAAAAACGCGGCATTATATCACTAATACCGAAGAAAGTTAAAGATAAAAAGTACCTCAAAAATTGGAGACCAATCTCCCTATTGACCAATGACTACAAAATTGTTACAAAGGCTTTAGCTTTACGCCTGGAAAGTGTTACCCACGATTACTAGCCCAAATCAAACAGGATATGTAAAAGGAAGATATATAGGTGAGAGCATCAGAATCATAACAGATATGATGTCCTTTACTAAAAAGAAAAACATTCCAGGCCTAGCAGTCTTTCTTGATTTTGAAAAAGCTTTCGATTCTATCAAATGGTGCTACCTTCAAAAATGCCTTGAAGTTTTTAACTTTGGTCCTCAATTACGACAATGGATCAGAGTCTTGTATAATAACATATCAAGTTGTGTTTTGAACAATGGCTTTGCCACCAAACATTTCAATCTAAGCAGAGGTGTCAGGCAGGGTTGCCCACTTTCTGGGATCTTATTTGTTATTGGTGTTGAAATTCTAAGCAATGCAATTAAACGCTCAAGGGAAATAGAAGGTATTCAAATTGATCTAAATAAATCTATAAAAATAACCCAATACGCAGATGACACAACGGTTTTTGTTAAAGATACTCGGTCTGTTCATAAGCTCCTTGATCTGCTGCAACAATTTGAAAACTGTTCTGGTCTCCGAATAAATCAATGTAAATCAGAAATGCTTTGGCTGGGATCATTGCGTCAGAGAAAGGACTGCATTCTAAATTTAAAAATTAAGTGATGAGACTGTATATGCCTTGGGTGTATACTTCTCATATGATGAAGAACTTGCCACTAAAACTTGCCTAAACTTAAAAAGATACTGAACATCTGGTTGTCTCGAGACATATCTATATATGGAAGAGTAAATATAGTCAAAACTTTGGCAATATCTAAACTAACTTTTATCTGCAGCGTGTTAGACACTCCAAAAGGGTTTACCGAGGTAAATAACATAATATTCGATTACATATGGAAGTACAAGAATCCAAAACTCAAAAAAACTACTATAATCAAAAACAAGAAAGAGGGAGGACTTAATATGTTAGATTTTACGCTATTTGATAATGCGTTAAAGATAGTCTGGGTAAAGCGCTTATGCGCCAACGATGAAAGACCATGGAAATTTCTTCCACTATCCTCTCTTTCCAACGTTGGTGGAAGTCTTCTTTTCCTGTGTAACTATGGCGTTCAATATTTACCCCTGAATGAAAACTTACCAAAATTCTATCAAGATATAATTTCTCATTGGCAGAGAATTAATAACACTAACCCGAAAACAAAAGGAGATGTGTTCAATCAAAAAATATGGAACAATCAGTTTATCCGAGTAAACAAGTCATCTATTTTTTTCCCTGATTTCAAAAAAGTCGGCATTGAAAAACTCTTGTGCCTTTTCGACAACGAAAGTAACACCTTGATGACTTTCACAACCTTCATGCAGAAATACAACATCAAGGGTAATTTTCTACAGTATTACAGTCTCCTATGTGCAATACCACAGGAATGGAAAACAATGTTAAAGCAGGAATGTTCTCTACCCGCAACTGAATACCTCCCACTTGCAATCGAAAAACTCACATGTAAAACAGTCTACAATACTTTACTCAATCACCAGCAGTTCCCTCCTCCAACTGCAGAGAAAAGATTGATTGAATATGGCTTTATCTTTCAAGAAAGACAAAAAATCTACTCACTTCCATTTCGTGTTACAAATGAAGTAAAATTATCCGTGTTTCAATATAAAATAGTTCATAATATTCTGCATACAAATAAAATTCTGCATAAGATGAAAAAGAAACAGCAACCAGATTGTCCTTATTGCCATGGCATTGACCAAACGCCACTCCATTTATTTGTGGAATGTTCAATTGCTAAATTGTTTTGGAATAAATTTACAAAGTGGTACAACGCCACGTGTGGAGGAAATATTACTTTAGAGCAAAACGAAATTATATATGGTGTTTTAAGATACACTTCGTCTTGTTTAACTCTAAATCACTTGATCATAATTGGAAAATATTTTCTTTATATTAACGGAGTACATGATGAAAAAAGACCCCAGTTCACAGATTTTGTAACCCTCGTTAACGAAAATGAATTAGAAAAATACATTGCCATTACGACAAACAAACTACAGTACCGCCCAAATGTAAGTTACCACCTCTCGTCTCGTTTCTCGCTTCTCTCGAGACGAGTCTCGTTTCTCTCGATACGAGTCTCGTTTCTCGCGAGAGTCACTGAACCGTTTAGTATGGAATATATTACTCGCGAGAGGTCGTTGTACTATCTATTGTATCAGAGATTTCCGTTTGCACTGTGTTGTCAAATCGGTGAAGTCGAAATTAAAACAGAAAGTTTGTTTGTTTTCAGCTTTATCGTACTGAATTTGCAATGCCTCCGAACGTCGGTCTAATGCGTAAACAATTATATCTTCCTTGCCGTTCGAACGGCTCTTGCCGTGCGTTCAAAAAAATCGCTAGCCGTTCGGACGATTCAAAATAATTATTTTGGGGCGTTCGTAAGGTGCATGCTCAACTGTCTGCTATTCGGATGGCTTGATCGAGCTATCCGTTGCAATCTTGACTCTTAAGCCCCGGCACGCTAAACGATCAAACATTTTCATCCAACGTTGTGTTTTTCAAACATAACGTGGCTAAACGGACAAACAACTTGGCTCTCCAACAACTTGATCACAACTGAAACGAACGATTCCTTGATTGGCGTGAGCTGCTGTTTACATGCATGTTCTACAAAGTAAACGTATAGCCAAAGAAATTGATTCTCGCGCGTACCTACGAACGAACAAACAAATTGTCGACCTTACTACGTATACGGCCACCGTTACACAAGAGGTCTTAAGTTCTAAAGTGTAAGCCATACAAATTCTAAGCACTGTTGAAGTCATTCTTGGAGAGAGTTTTCGTTCGCGAATGAATCATTCGGTAGATTTTATCACACTTTTGGTCACGTGCTCAAACCTGTGAATCGAGAGTCTCAAAATAACTTTACCGATTGAGAGAGAGATAAGGCCTTTGGCTTTTTGTTCGGTTGTAATTATTTTCATCAGTTTAGTAACGGTACATTTTTATCGGTTGGTTCTGAATTAGATACTGGGTTCACTTTGTTTTGCTTTTTCAACATGGTGGAAATTTTGTTTACAATTTTTGTTACGATGTGTCCCGGAATCCCAGACCGTAGCGACGCGAAATGAGCTTATTTTCTGTCCGGAATGGCCCCTGTAGCAACGGTTATAAAAAACATATTTACTGGGAAGTAGCTTTCTAGAGTAACCCAAATTTCAAAACAAGCAAGTTTCTGAGTCGGCGAGCACACGCAGAAGACTATACATGCATGCATGACGAAAGCGTGACTTTTTCACGCATCAGTAAAGTTTTCAAGGCGTCACAACAATTTGTAGTTGATTCGCTGCTATGTTCTACAATCGAAAACAAGCTTGAAATCTATTTTGAAACGGCATTCTGGGAATATCTACGTACAAAGCGTGCGTGTGGTCGCTACAGCCGAACAAAAAAATCAATGTAAACATTAAACAAGACTGTTAGCAAGTTTCTGAGATATGCAAATTACGCTTTTTACTGCCGGTCCGAAACGCAAAACTATTTGCCATCCTTTTCTTAAATAACCATTGACGCCATGCTTTTGGATATTAAAAGAAACAAGTTTCGGTAATGACCAGCGTTCGATAAAACAAAGAACATTTCTCAATGTAAACGTGGCTAGACGTAGACGGGACGATGGCGCCACTCAAAAATAATTATTTTGAGATTGCGTTATGTTCATTAAAATTATTTAGAACACTGAAAACGGCTTTGCGAAAGCAGCGTTGTTTGTGTCAAAAGTTCCGTTGTCAATTTCTATAAACACTTGGAAAATCGCTTGGTTTGAACGGCTGATTTTTTTTTCCCACACAAATCGGAGCCGTCTAGCGACGTTTGTCACAGAAATAGTGTTTATGTCTTTTTGCTTCTGCCGTCTAGCCGTTCGGCGTTCGAAAAAAATTGCATCCATTCACCCGTTCGACTTAACCGTTCGAAAAATATTGCATCCGTTCACCCGTTCGACTTTACCGTTCGAAAAAATGTTGCATCCGTTCAGCCGTTCGACTTGACCGTTCGAAAAAATGTTGCATCCGTTCAGCCGTTCAACCGACGTTTCGAATGGCTTGTCTAGCCGTTTGTTATCCGTTCGCTTGCCGTGCGTTTCAAACGGATAATGCCGTTTGTACATTCACCTAAAG
>OZ026595.1:32582053-32584553 GCA_964020085.1 Micromussa lordhowensis
CTTCTTCTTTCACTGTAACTATGATGTAAAAGACATCCCTATTCTGTCTTAGTAGTAAGTAGTAACTGTATTAGTATTGTAGCAGTAGTAGTGTAGTAGTCATAGTAGGAAGTTTAACAGTAAGTAGAGTAAATAGTTGTACTGTATTGTAAGAAGTGTAAGTAATTGTACTAGTACTGTAAGTAATCTAAGTAACTGTTTTGTATTGTAACTGTAAGCAGCCATATTGTATTATAAGTAAAGTAAGTGATTGTATTTGTAACTTCTAATAAAATGTGTTTGCCCCAAAAAACAACATCAGCATGCACAGCGGCCACATGCACCCCAGAAATGCTCATCAAATGACATAGCCAAAGTACAAGTTGGTCTCGTGACTTGTACTGCAGATTCAAACCATTTTAAAAAAGTTAAAGGAAAGACAATCCCTGTTCTACTTAACACCAATTCAGATGCTGCCACCCTTCTCAAAACAGCTGTTGAGAAGCATTCCAGACATTTCAAACAATTTAATAAGCATCTAGACTATGTAGTTTATGCACAGATATGTCTGTGGTGCAAACTTTACCAGGCAGCAGCACACCGTTCACACTTGAGAAGTACAAGTCAGATTTACTTAAACCATATTCAAAGTTGCATTTTTGGCTGTGTATCAAGGACGAGTTTGAGAATGGTAACTGTGGCACCAATGATAGTGATGATGATGATGCCCTTTATTCTCCGTTGTTGAAAGTCAACTGTAGGCCTAAAGCAACTACTCCTGGTCTGTCACTCATTACCACTGTGTCAGAGTCACCCTCGTCGACCAACTCAGGTTCAACATTAGCATTAACCAGATGCAAACCATCTGCTATATGTACCAACTCTACACCAGTGGCTTTCCATCAATGTCCTACATGTTTTGAGCTTTTCTCACAAAGAGAAATTGAGTTTCATGCTGATGCCTGTGCAGAAGCATGGGTGGACCCAATAGGAGATCCAGATCATGTAGCTGAGACACCAGGGCGAGGAGGAACCTGCTTGTTACCTGGAAGATGCTACAAGCACCTTGGGAGAGTTGGCAGAAGCTAATTTGGAAACTGTTAGAAATACAGTTTCCAGTTTAAGAAGTTTATGTCAGTGTGAATTGACAAACAGATTGTCAATAAGAAGTTGATCAATATTTTAAGACTACATGGATGCCAAGGAAGAAAAAATGGTTCAAACCAAAAGCTTTGCTTAAAGTTACATTTATTGGGGAGCCTGCAGTTGATGATGGTGGTCCAAGATGTAAATTCTTCACAGGTGCCTGTACATGTTCTTTTATTCAGAAACGATAGCTTTTAAGATGACATAGCAATAAGCTCTAATTATGCTGTATCAAACATTACCACAGACCAATTTGTAATTATTTTTCTGCTGTTAACAGAAGTTTTTGGTCATATCACACACATATTGTTTAATGATGGTGTCCCCTATGCAGACATGAGAGCTCTAGCCAATGAAGAGTAGTAGTAGGAGAACTCATGGCATGTTCCCTTGTTCAAAGGTCCTGCACTTGTAGCTTTTTGTCTATGATTGTGTACAACTATCTTCTTGATGGCATGTCAAATATCCTTAGCATGGTTAGTACCGGGGAATGGTTATGAAACCCAGCAAACTTCAAAGGACAATCTCTTTGTTTAGGTTTTTGCTTGGCCACATGACTGCGACCGTGCACAACAGAAATGTCAAGATGGCATCCAGAAATCGTAGTTCCAATCAAAAATGAAGGGAAGATTTTCCACAAGAAATGGAGGGAAGATTGGCTCGGGGAAATTATGAAGACAAGAGAAGTTGATCGTGTCTTAAAGAGACAAGTAGAAAGCCACAAGGTGTTTACATGTGAGAAACACTTTCATCCAGAAAATATGGAAACATGTAAGTAGTAAATTCTACCTCGTTACCATGCTGAGAGATCCCATGAGATAGGGAGCGCATGTGCCAAACAGTGTAACGCTTGTCGCCGAACAGTGCAGTTTACCTGACTGTTTGTCCGTAAATACTCTTCGCGAAATACCTTCATTTGCTCGCTATAACATGGATTCAGAGAGCCTGGATGAGGGGAATGGTCAGAACACCTCCGAAGCTTCTAAAACAGTTTCGAACGACGTGTTAACTGACTGGAATGCTGAACTCTGCAGAGAGAAAGAAACCGTGGTTTCGGTACAAACACGTGTGGCGGGAAATTCCGCTTGTTTGATTCGAAAGCCAGAGTCTAAGGGGACCAAAGATCCCTCTTCTTCCCAACTAAGGGAAGCTGGTCAAACTGTAAAACCCTCAAAGAAGGGAGATAATGGAAAAGCAGCCACAGGCACTTCCAAGAGAGATGTGGGTGAAAAACTGCCAGGGAAGAAAAGCGCGCCAAAAGATGGCAGCGAACGGCCAAGCACATCGGCCAAGCACATCGGCCACTACTACCCCACATGGAAAAGACGTAGCGTCAACCCAAATGGTTGCCAACATTGCGGAAATTTTGAAAGAT
>OZ026595.1:32589553-32599553 GCA_964020085.1 Micromussa lordhowensis
AACCCAATCTTTTCTTTTTGTAGAGTGAACAAACATAGGCTGTACATTAGGTGGCAAAGGCCGGAGTCTCTTCCATCGTGGCAATGTTTCTGGTGGGCTGGATTCCTTTACTTTGAGTGGCACACCCATAACTGCAGTGTAACCCAGTGTGTTCTTGTAGTAGACACTGAAACATTTTACTTCATTTAGGGTGCTCAATAGTGAAAATTTCATAAAAATATCATTTTTTAACATCTTAATTTTGCCCTATAACTATTGTAGTTTACCGGAAAGAAACTGTTTTACCACTTTTTCTTGGGGAAGTATATGTATTCAGCCTTTTTCTGGAACCTGTCCTGTGGTTTACATGGTAACAAAGTTTGTTTATCCCCATTTTTTGCCCCCAAACCCTTCTTGTATTTATCCATTTGAATGAATCAACAGTTGGATTGACAGAAGAAAGTGAAGCTTCAGACATCAACAATGAAGTTGACACCAGAACAATCCACGCCGGATTCTGCCTGTGCTAAGGTGAAGACACTGCCTGCTTCCTTGACAAAGCTGGAATGGGACTCTGGCGATTCTTCTGATAGCTATAGTGAAGATCAGTCCAAAGCTCCAGACGGTTTTTGCTTCATTGACATCGCCATACTCAGAGCAGTGTTCGTCTCATTTCTGTGTCCACTCTGCAGATATGGTCACATTGTTTTTGAGGAAAGTCAGAACTCTAAGAAGGGTTTTACTACCCTTCTTGTGCTGAAATGTGCATCAAGAAAGTGGAAATACTGGAAGAGTTTTTATGCTTCTGCTTAAATCGATGGAGGCCAAGCCTTTGAGGTCAACCAAAGGATTATTCTTGCAACAAGGAACATTGGAATTGAACACCAAGGTCTTTCCAAATTCTCAGGTGTTATGAATATGCTGACACCAACGAATGAAAACTCATATCGTGACCATGTTACGGCAATTGATAATGCTGCAAAGACAACCAAAAAGAAGCATGGCAAATGCTGCTAGGGAAACCAAAGAGTTTTATGAGCCAGATGGTGATGGCATTTATAATATTGGAGTATCTGGGGATGGAACTTGGAGGAGAAGAGGCTACTCATCTGCCTATGGGGTGGTCACAGCATTGTCAACTGTAACAGGGAAGGTGTTGGATATTGAAATCATGTCTAAAGGGTGCAGAGAGTGTATGGTCTGGAGAGAGAGAAGGAACTGTGGAGTTTCAGGAGTGGTGGGAAGGACACCAACATCCCTGCCAAGCAAATCATTTTGGTTCACCTGGGTCCATGGATGCATCTGGCATGCTTTCTTTGTTCCGGCATTCTGTGGAAGTTCATTCGGCCCGCTACACTGAGTTTCTTGGAAATGGTGATAGTAAGGCCCATAAATTGATCACTGAGCAGGCTGTTTATGGAGATCTGGAAGTTACCAAATTGGAATGTGTGGGCCATGTCCAGAAACGTCTTGGATCGCTTTGATCATTGAAGAAACGGTCAGGTCAGATACGTCTTGAGGATGGCAAGACAACAGGTGGTTCTGGAAGGCTAACCAAGACCACCATAGACAAGCTTCAAGTTTACTATGAGAAAGCTATCAGGAATAATAGCCATGATCTCCAGGCAATGAAGAATGCAGTGATGGCAATCTGGCACCACACACCGTCTACTAATGAGGGACCTGACCATGACCTTTGTCCACCAGCAGATGGTTCATGGTGTGGGTTTCAACCGGATGTAGGCAAAGGAACTTCAGACTATCAGCACAATCACCCTCTTCCAAAGGCAGTGGCTAACAGCATTCTGCCCATATTTGAAGCTTTGAGTGATGAAGATCTTCTTGCACGTTGTCACTCAAAACCAAAATGAGGCCATCAATGCCCTCATATGGCAGTGTGCAACCAAAGAACCCAATCACCACAGCTTATTTTTAGTTGCCTTCATGGCAAAATTGATTTGATCTTCATGTGTCCTCTTATCGTGGTTTTACTTAAAAGGCCAACATCTAAATATTATGTTGCCCATAAGCAGTTCCCTCTGACTTGCACAGCTGGCAAGCACACTTACCATTAAATTGCTTCATGTTCATAAAGGCTGCTTGTGCAGGCAGATCCGCCATCGCAGCGAATAGCATACATCTAACGGTTATGTCACCGTCTCCGCACCCTGGCACATGAATTCCCGTTTCGTAGAAGCTCTTAAGCTTTTCAATCAGTGGGTTTAAGAATGTTAGCATATTCGGATCATGTTTGTCGCAATAGATATATGCAGGAATAATTAATTTCTTTTCAAATCTGTGTTTCTTCGAAAACTCAATCATAAGATACACGGGCCACAAATCACTGGTATTTGATGAAGAATATTTGTTCATTCCATCAGTGTTGAGAGTAAAGGAGATGTTGTAAGGCTCTGAGCCAAGGAAACCTCCAGGATGTAAGAAATTCACTGTACAATCCACTAAAGGCAAATTCAGTTCATCCGATTCGTCCAGATCGTTAAGGGCCCTTGCGGTCCGTAGAGTAGAGTTTACGGATTGTGCATTGCATCTCATTAGTGAGAGGCCATTCGTGTTAACGGATCGTTCGCACATCTCATTACGTCAACAGTAAACAACTTTGGAGTGCAGTCGAGTGCGAGTGCACTGGAAGAAACAGACAGGATATGTGTATATTCTTCGTTCTAAATGTGGAAAACAGCAGAAAGGCTTTCTATAAAACGTGTGCGTTTCATAATTCTTGCTCTATAGGGAAAATTGATCGTAGGTAGAATGCACTGGCAGAAACAGACAAGATATGTGTATATTCCTCATTCTAAATGTGAAAAACACCAGAAATGCTTTCTGTAAAACGCATGTGGTTCATAATTCTTGATCGATAGGGAATATCGATCGTAGCTAGAGTGAACAGGCAGAAACAGACAAGATATGTGTGCGGTTCATAATTCTTGCTCAATAGGGAATATCGATTGAAGCTAGAGTGCGCTGGCAGAAATAGACAAGATAATTATGTGTATATTCTTCATTCTAAATGTGGAAAACATTAGCAATGCTTTCTATAAAACGCGTGCAGTTCATAATTCTTGCTTGATAGGGAATATCGATCGTTGCTAGAGTGCGCTGGCAGAAAGAACAGACAAGATATGTGTATATTCTTCATTTGAAATGTGGAAAAACACCAGAAATGCTTTCTATAAAACCGCAATTCGCGCATCTCATTAAGTCTACAGTAAACAACTTTGGAGTGTAGTCAAGTGCGAGTGCGCTGGAAGAAACAGACAAGATATGTGTATATTCTACGTTCTAAATGTGGAAAACAGCAGAAATGCTTTCTATAAAATGTGTGCGGTTCATAATTCTTGCTCCATAGGGAATATTGATCTTTGCTAGAGTGTGCTGGCAGAAAGAACAGGCAAGATGTTGCAGATGGAACAAACTGAATATGCGTTTAACGGATCGTTACAATGCGGGTGTATTGGACAACCCTAACAAGATGAACAACTTGGCCGAAGCAAAATATCCTCCATCAGGAAACTTTACAGTGTCATCTTATTGTCCCCAGGAGATGTTGTCAGCCTGCTAAAGTTAACAGCCAAAGGACTGTTTAGGACAGCTGTTAATGGCATCTCGGGAATACAGTTAATGTTTAAGGTAACTTTCTTGTATATAAATACAATGTGGACTAAAGTACTCTGCATCAATGTTCAAAAATATGAATGCTGTGCATTTGTTGGCACAGTTATGCTGCAAATATCAGAACAAACAGCAGACTGAACTTTCATTGTCATTTAATTACTAAGGATCAAATGCAAACTACTTAATGTTTCATTGTGTTTCTTTGTTATGCTGTTTCAGATTCCTGATTAGGACGAAAACAACACCTCTTATTTGTCAAGAAAGCCCACTATTCCCTTATGACACAGTCCATAAACATTTCATTAACACGGAAATCAGTAAAAAAAGTTTTAACTTTTGTCAACATTTCTTCAAGGTACTAGATGATCTAGTACAGCTCACTCTTGGGGAGGTTCAAAAGTATTCATCACACCAGGGAATTACCGCCAAGTAATGTACTTTTCATATTAAAAAATAAAAAAAAGTAATTCTGTTCTCTCTGTATATATTATTACCAACCACCAAAAGGTCAATTCACGCAGGGTCCTTAAAAGTCTAACATTCTAATATCAAATTATATACATTAAAAAAAAAAAAACAATTGATGGCCCCAAAATAGAGTTAGAATTTTTACAAACTTATAATGAATACCGTTTTCATGAGAATCTCAGTTTATGTTCACATTTGCCATATCCATATTTTTATAGGTACACTTCTTCAAAAAGAAGCTTATTCCAGCAGAAAAAGATGAATTAGATGATTACATTAATAACCTTGCCTTAACAGGAATTGCTTTGCCCAGGCTTCAGATGGCAATTGATAGCAATAATGAGGTATGCTATCAAACATAAACACTGTTAACACTCCCTGTCAAAACAAGCAACGGCACAAAGAAAAAGTGCACTTCACCTGAAAATCAACAACCCATTTACAAAAAAGAGTGGATACCAGGGGCAAGACTGCGTAAGCTATCAATAATCCGACCGTTTCAGTAGCACAAAGTAAAGAAAATTGTAAATGCACCAGAAGACAATCCCACAACTGAATGCACACGTATTCTAACCCCAGGTTTCCATTCTTTTTAAGAAGGACTATTGTGACCACTTATTCATCATCATCCCTGATGACTGGTTCCTTAACAACAATATTATAAATAAATATATATATTTGCAACCTGTTACACCAATTTTGCATGGGTGTCATATCATCTTTAATCATAACACTTCTACGATATCCCTTTTGATAAGTACACTGCCACTGCATGCTGTTAAAAAATTATCTGTAATGGTATTTTGGTTTTAAAAATCACTATAAAAAATCTTGCAACAATTTTTAGGAACTGCAATTGAAAGTGGTGCATATTTACTTAACTATTTCATATTCATCTGTTATGAAACATACTAATAAATGTTTTTCTTTATAAATTTTTAGCATGGATCAGAAATCTGAATATGAAACAAGAAAGAATAACCACGCAACTCCAACCAAAAACCGTAAAAGGGACAGACAAGAATAGACTATGCACAAAAAAATGTTTTTAATCCCTTGTGAAAATTTTTTACAACACCTAACTTCTTATCTGCACTTCCCACATACATAACTAGACATAATAGTCACTTCAACTGCCCCCACATTAAGTCGACCCTGTTTTGTCTGTCCATTGAACAATAGCCCTTTTCACGGTTAACTTTTCTCATTTGCATCACAATATAATCTAGCATGTATGTGAGGCAATTTCGGGCTATTTTGTAGTTTTAGCCCGAAATTGCCTCGCACCCACGTTGGATTACATTGTAATGCAAATGAGAAAAACTAACCGTGAAAAGGGCTATTCCATATGTACATGTATATTCATCACTAAAATGTACATGATTTAATTACTATACCAAAATAAAGATGTCAAAATTGAAGATAACTACAATGTAGCACAATAAATGACATCCCATTAAGTCATCTAAACATGAAATGATCCCAGCCTTCTGAGCATTTTGTCACCTCAATAGTCTGAGTAAAGGCGCCAAGTTTAACAGCGTGGCAAAATTTAAACAGATAATGTTCAAATTTTGACCTTCTAAGAACTCCAATACAGTTAACTCTCTCATAGCGACCACCTCCCGTAAGCGACCACTTCGTAAACAACCGTTCTGTCTCTCAGTTAAATACTGTTCCCAGAGCTCTCTCTTAAGCAACCACCTCAAATTTCTAAAGCGACCGCGACCACTTTTTAGGCCAGAAATTTGACATATTCTTTTGTTTTCTGTTTCTGGTAAGCAACCATTCAACATAATCATGCCTGATCGTTAGCGAATCACTACTCAGAAGTGACAAAAGTTCAGTTTTTAATGACGCTACCCGGACTGCTGACAGATAATAACAGTTTACATTAATTGTTACAGTGATCTGTTCCAAAATGATATACTGTCAGTACAAAGTTCCATCAGAAGAATGCATAGATTGCCCAGGCGCTATTCAATTTGAAATATGCCAGTGCTTTCAATCTTTTCTTTAAGCCATGGAATAGAACTGTCATTGTCTCCGTAGAAAATGTAACTGCAGGGAATTTCTAGTCCATAACCTGTTCCTCGATTTACACATTTTCCTGTCATAATGGCCTTTCCATTGTTGGTCCTTCATTTCAAGAATTTGCTAACATACTGAGACATTTGTAATGGTATGTGGCCGACAATTTTGTCTTCTTTTGACACAGTGTTGGGATGTTCGGCTTCAGTAAAATTTCTTGACAGCGGCCTCACTACTGCAACTGCATTTCCATCTTTTTCATTCAATGGCTCACATTCAGTCTATGTTGCTCACCAATTTCGGGAACCCATGTTGTTTCATCCTTGTAGACATGATAACCTCGTATGAATGAATGAACCGCGATGCTTGGAAATTCTTTTTTTCCATGTTGACTTCAAATGGAGCAAATTGATGGTGAATAATAAGCAAATGACGAAGATTTTCAGTTCTGTTACTGCACATGTTACACGTTGGTTGCATGGTGGGTGTTCAAGTTTGATTGGCATCTGCACTTCGTAACCTTAACACGTTAGATAAAGATAAAATACTCGTGGGAATTTCCCACATTTGTACATGCATGTGTGCTCAACAGGGTTAAAGATGAGGAACTGTGTTAAATGCTCAAGTCTTATGAATTATATTTGTCTGAAGTGTGCAAAACCTGTCTGTAACAAGTCTAAAGAATGTTCATCCCCTGCTGATGAAGACAGCCTAGGCTGAAAAGCTGGTGTATTGGTGGCTTATTGCGTTTCTTGTTCTGACGTGCCGACCCCGAAGGTGGCCAAACAAGCAAAAATTCCAGTTAAGGACATCAAACCAGTTACAAAGAAATTCACAGCGAAGAAGCCACCAATGCCCCCACAAGCTAATGATGGTCAAAGGAAATGTCTTTCCCTGAAAGAAAAAATAGAAGTCATTCAGAAATCTAACGAGGGTAACAGCACTAGAAAGTTAGCAAAAATATTTGATTGCGGGAAAACACAGATCGTCAAAATCCCAAAGCAGAAAGCTAAGATTCTAGAATCATGGAACTCTAATGAAGGAGCTCAATCTCAAAAGAGATTGAATGTTGAGAAGTATGGCGAAATCAATGGTTTGTTCTGGAAATGGTATACCAGAGCAAGAGAGTCAAATATCCCTGTTGATGGCCCCATGCTGGTTGAAGAAGCGCAAATCATAGCTGAGAGAATTGGAGATGACACATTTAAAGGAACAAGTGGTTGGCTAGACAAGTGGAAAAAGAGACATAACATCGGCCAAATGAATATTGCTGGGGAAGAGGGAGATGTAAGCCAAGAGACGATAGACAGCTGGAATGAAAGATTGAAAGAGCTAACTAGGGGCTACTCACCGAGGGATATATGGAATGAGGACGAAACTGGCTGTTTCTGGAAGGTGATGCCTCAGAAATCGCTCTCTCAAAAGGGGAAACGCTGTAGGGGCAGCAAAAATGCGAAGCAACGAATAACTGCTGCATTCTTTGTGAATGCAGTGGGCGACAAAGAGGCCCTTTTGTGATAGGAAGTAGCAGACGACTGCGCTGCTTCGCACGTTTGGCAAATCCATCATATCCCGCGGTGCCCAGTACTTCAGCAATGACAAGGCATGGACGACAACCAAGATAATGGTTACTATCCTTACATGGTTGAACAACCGTCTGAAAAGAGAGGAAAGGCATATTATCGTGTTCTTAGACAATACACCATCCACATCGCGCACGCAGCCCCTGGATGCAGGTATAATCAAGGTGTGGAAGATCTACTACAAAAGGAAGTTGCTGCGGCATATTGTTAGTCACTCTGCCAGTGAGATAGTAAAGTCTGTGAACCTCCTAATGGCCGTACAATGGATGGTAAATGCGTGGGACAAAGTCAAGTGCAAGGTAATCAGTAAGTGTTTCAGACATATTGGAATGTACCCCTCAGCCATGGAATTGGATGAAGATGACGATGACCCGTTTGCTGGTGAGGAGTTACTAGACCTTGAGGCCCTGGTGCAGAAGATGTCTAAGAAAGGTATTGATGCTGCACCCTATGCTGTCTTCTACGATGATGCGGACGCCTATTACTCCTTAGATCCCACCCACCCTGACTGGAGGGAGACTCTACGAGATGAGGTTATCGCTACTCACTCAAACAGCAACAAGACGGAAATAGCAACTGATTCCGACAGTGATGATAGCAGTGACGATGCTCCCTTACCAATC
Source organism: Micromussa lordhowensis (assembly GCA_964020085.1). Lineage (NCBI taxonomy): Eukaryota > Metazoa > Cnidaria > Anthozoa > Scleractinia > Lobophylliidae > Micromussa > Micromussa lordhowensis. The sequence continues at coordinate 32,597,871 of OZ026595.1, forward strand.
CCAGCGGTGCAAACAGTTAAAGGAGCACTTGATCTTGAGCGTCAGATCGCTGAGTTTGCAGATTATCGGAGTTGCGAGGAGTTGTCCACTGCAGTCACAAACGTGTCTGATATTCTTGTTGACATGAGGCTTAAGTCACAGAAGCAATCGAGCATTCTAGATTTTGTGGATAAGCGGTCAAATGTGACTGAGTAATGTAAATACATTATTAAGATTTCAAGCACAGTATATGCACCCATGTTTGACGTTGTTTTCCTGGGTTTAGTTTGGTTTAAATTTCAGGTGATTTTCATTAACATGAGACACATTGACAAGTACTGTACACTCCACTCTACTTTTGACATTTACAATATAAGCTAAAATCACAAATAATCTGAAATAATGTTTTAAGAAAACGTGACGTTCTGCAATTAAGAAGTCCCCTGCCCATTATTCCAAAACGGGATTCTTATCCTAAGATTTGTTTCAATATTTTTTCTAACCAGGAATTTTCGTGAATGATACATCCTGGAGGGGGGTGGCACTGCCATATAAGGGCTATATAGGTACGTGCAGCTGTGGAGGGTATGGTTTTATAGCAGTTTATTCTAGCATAGGGTATATAAATCATATAAGTCATGTTTCAGGAAAAAAAAGGAAACAAAGAATTGTTACTCAAAAATAAATCGGCAAGTTTAAATTTTCATGACTCACCCTCAACAGCGTTGATAGATGAATATCATAAAAAGCTACTGGATATAATTAACTGCTAAAAATCAGTTTTTATAAAACAGCAAATCTAGGCTAGGAGTGATTTGAGGAGTTTACTATAGTATAGAGTAGCAAAATTTAGCTGAACTAGCTCTACTATGAGCTAAGGGTTCCAGGGTCCCGGGGCACATCCCCACCCAGAAATTCCTAGTTCAACATTTTAATTACTTTTCAAAATCAAGCACTATTAATCCAGGTCAATGAATTCTAAATAAAATTTCATCTAATTACAATGAAAAAATAATATACAGATCTACATACCTCATAATATAGTTACCCACTGTATTTAATTCCACTACAATTCAACCATCACCACGCAAACATACGCAATATTGAAGGCCGAAATGGATTGCCTTTGAAAAGCGAGTGATAGCTTAATATAACTCAAACGATAATTGCGCTAAGCGAAACCTGACGCAATCAATTGCGTATCCAGAAATATGACTTGTTCCAGCAGGGGTAATTTGTGAAACATGTGCTTTCGTTCAAAACATAAACATGGCGGCCAAAGAGATCATCTATATCTCGGACGAGTTAAGTCCTGTACCACCTAATTGCTTCGCTTTACTGCACTGTAGTCTTTTGTGGAGTATAATAACAATTGCCATTCTTTCTTTCTCTATGTCAGCGATGAATCATATACAAATGATGACTGTCACTCAGTTGGATATGAAGGGTAAACTCCTCTTTCAAAATCAGAACAGTCTAACGTCTGATGAGATCTGAAAGCTTTCATTCGTTCCTTGCTTGATTTAACAAATGTTTCTTTTGGTCTGTTCTTACCAGTATGATTACAGGGAAGAAACCGAGACAACGGAGAATGAAAGCATCGAAAGTGATGACAGTGATGAAGAAATTAAACTGAAGAAATAACACATGGAAATCCATATTTAAGGCCTGACGTTGTCTCCTTGCCTGTGCCTTATCATGATA
>OZ026595.1:32607053-32637053 GCA_964020085.1 Micromussa lordhowensis
CTTGTATTGTTTTTTGTGCGTCATTTTGCAGCTCCACAGGGGCAGCTATCTACAAGTTCTTCCAGGAGTGCCATATATGGAGCTTTCCCCATCACCGCCGGCACTGGTACATCCATTTCCAAACATTGGCAGAGATGCTGTAGCATCCCCAACTTTGTTTTCCGAAACTCGGCTTTCTTGTTAACCAATGAGCATATCTCGTACTGATCAACGACTATTGGGTGACAGATATGCAGGGTGGAAATCACATTCGCTCTTGCCAGAGAGAAGTTGCTTTGCTCCTCTGTTTGGGCCGACTAGTGGCCAATCCGAATGCATGAATTGCGGACTTATATTAGGTCACGTGACTCAGGAGCACATGTTTTGCTGTAAGAGTAATTTCGTGTCAGGACCTTGGGTGCTGTGTTTATTTTGATTGTTGAAGTTTCGTGCTTTTCCAAACCGTTTATCCCATAGAAATATGTAAGTACATGAGCCTCATTTTGCAGTTTCTGTTTGGCCCAGTCAGTTGTTAATTTAGGTTCTCGTTTTCAGTTTTTACCGTAGGTGTAGAACATGTCGAACAACACGCAATGTCAAATGGTGGAAATGTTTGAATTTAAAAGAAGGTTTACTCAATCATGAAATGACTTGTATTGATGCGGCTACGCGTAAAAAAGTTCTCTGCATATTTGTCCCCAACATCCTCTGCCGCTAAGACATCTTCTGGTGTCGCCTCAACTTGTTGCTGACACAGCTTCACTGCAAGGCGTGAGAAGTAAGAACCACAAAACAACCTTTCCCCATCTGTGTCCCGGGCACAGCGCATTTCTCTTGCAATGACATCCGGCTCCAACTTCCTACCTGTGGACTGGCCGATATTAAATTTCGCTTCCAGATAGGTTTTCTGTTTTTCGTTGAATCGGTAGGCCTTCTTCATTTCCTTCAGTGCCCAGCCCTCCTTTAAAGCTTCACTTTGGCTCGAGCTGTCAACAGAGCTGGACACTTGCAGAGAAGGAAGTAGGCCTACGCCTTCGTGGAGACAGGTGGCGTATTGTTGCTTGGCCAGGTCCATTAGAGTGTGTCTCTCCGGTGACATGGAACAAGATTCTAACGACAGGTGACGTTCCAGGGCAGACGATCGTTGAAATACTTTAACGCAACCTTCCTTTGGGCATGAAAAGACACAAGATTGTGGACTTTCAGCACTGGCACATTGTTGCTGATCATCGGCCGTGGTTACTTGGACCAGGGCTGACTTTGGTTGCTTTGCAGAAATTACTTTGAATTCACCAGGAGAAAATAAAACAGAAAGCCAGCTGCAGTTGACATCTGTAATAAAACTAGACAGAATTAACATAAACATCACATCAGAGTGAATTAAGAGGCCTACGTTACGCGTACTATTATGACAATAGAATCTAGACAGTGTATCGTTGTTCGTAAGTAGAACAGAGACAAAACTGGAGATCAAGACTGGTGTGTTTTAATCTACGCACTCGACTACGGTTTTCAAGTCAAAACCGGAAAGCATGGTCTGAACTGTTACCATGGCAATGTCAGTTATGAAACTAGACTGGAAGTGAATACTTAAGACAGATATCGTTACATCTTCCCTTCTTACAAGAAAAAAAAAATAAAAGAATGAAAAAATAAAATAATCATCTCCAAGTCACAGTCCTATTGAAATAAACAATAAAGAAAAAAAATGCTTTGTCATGTCCATTTTCTCTTGATAATGTCTCACACTAGTTGTCCATTTATTCTTAGCAGTATCTCATAAACTAGTGGTCCGCAAAGCGTGCAGGGGGTCTAACGACTCGTCCACTTCGTGTTGTAGTAACTGGTGGAGAAGTATCCTGCTTGTTTTGCATGTTTTGCGCAGAAGGCACAGATGGTTTAGTTGGGGGCTTCTGCACTGGTGCTGCAGGTGGTGAGTCGTGACTCTCACTAGTACCAGGGGTGGCAGGTGGCACTGGTAACTTAACAGGTGGATCACGACAGCTTGGTTTAGGTCTCGGAGGCAGCACTGTCTCAGACCTGCTATCACCTGTTGTTTCTTGTGTGCGCCTGAGGTGACGCCTGTTTGTTCTGTATACCCGTCCATCTTCAGTTCGGACTTGGTAGGATCTGATGTCGACTTTTCCTTCTACTCTAGCAAGAGTCCAGTCCTTTCTCTTTCGTAGTTTGGACTGTTGTGGCTGTATTCGAACTAAGTCCCCAGGTAGTAACTCTTCTAGTTCTTTACTGCCTCTGTCATAATACATGGCCTGCTTTGCCTTCTTTAGGGTCAACTTGTCCTCGACTTCCTTCGGATTCTTGGGCTTCAGTAGATGGTTAGAGGTGCGAAGGAGCGTTTTCGTTCGTCAACCAAATAACCGCTGAGCAGGTGAAGAGTTAAGGCCTTCTGTTGGAGTGTTCCTCCAATCTAACAGTGACAGATATGGGTCCCGCTTGGATTTAGTTGCCTTCTCTAGGAGTGATTCGGCTGTCTTAACGGCATTTTCCGCTTTCCCATTTGACTGAGCATACAGGGGGGAACTGGTCACATGTTCAAAACCATAGGTGCTGGAAAACTCTTGAAAGCTATCAGATGCAAATGGCTGTCCATTGTCTGATATGACTTGATCTGGTATACCATGCCTGGCTAGATGTGCTTTCAACTTCCTGATAACTTCTACAGCTGTTTTTGTGGTCAGACTGTCCACTTCAAAGAAGCTTGAGTAATAATCGACAGTGACCATGTAATCTCTTCCATTCAGCTGGAACAGGTCCACGGCTATCTTTTCCCATGGTCGGGTTGGTATCTCGTGACAGATCATTGGCTCTTTGGTTTGTTCTCTTGGTTGACTGTTACAGACATGGCATTGAGCGATGCAGTTCTCTATATCTCTGTTCATTCCTGGCCAATACAACACCTCTCTGGCTCTACGTAAGCAGCCCTGAATGCCTATGTGACTTGCATGGATTCTAGCCTTCATTTCTTCTCTTGCACTTTCGGGTACAACCAAACGTTCACCTTTGAACACCAGTCCATTTTGTAGTGTCAACTCTTCACAAAAAGTAATCTCTAATTCTTGCTGGGAGGAGGTCTTTGTGCCCTGGCCAACCTTCCCTTATGGTAGTCTTGAGTTCTCTCATGACTGGGTCTGATTCAGTGGCAGTGCGAATGATATTCTGTGTCGTCTCGGACACTGGGAGGTACTGGACCATGTTTACACTCTCTGTATCCCTCTCTGCATCTCCTCTTGTGTCTTCAACAGCAGACAATTGAACAAATGCTCTACTGAGTGTATCTGCCAAGTACATCTCAGATCCCTTCTTGTAAGTAACTTTAAGGTCATACTTCTGGAGTCGCAGCATCATGCGTTGTAGACGTTGTGGGGCACTGATTAAGCTCTTCTTGAAGATACTCTCAAGGGGCTTGTGGTCTGTTTCTATCTTGACTGGTCTTCCTTGAACATACTGTTCGAACCGTTCAAGTCCAAAAACAATGGCAAGAAGTTCTTTTTCGATCTGTGCATAGTTGATTTCTGCAGACGTCATCGCTCTTGAAGCATAGCCCACTGGCTGGCCATCCTGCATGAGGCACGCACCAAGACCTTTGTCAGATGCATCACATTGGAGTTCAGTGTCTGCTTTGGGATCAAAGTACTTAAGTACTGGAGACTCTACGATCAGTTGCTTGACCCGCTTAAAACTTCGACCTTGAACTTCCTCGTCCCACAGGAACTGGTTTTCTTCTTTGAGGAGCTCTCTCATTGGGGCAGTGGCTTCTGAGAGATTAGGAGCGAATTTCTGAAGGTAGTTAACCATACCAAGTAGTCTCTTCACATCTTGCTTGCTTTCTGGAGTGGGCATCTCCTGAACCCCTTGGATCTTAGCTGTATCCGGCTTCAAGCCTTCTTCAGATATGACATGGCCCATAAAGGAAACTTCGGAGAGGCGGAACTTGCACTTGTCCTTGTTTAGCTTAATGCCTTTGCTCTTACAACGTTCAAAAAGGGCGATGAGCCCCTGGTCATGGTTTTCAATGGCTTCTGCTTTAGTTTCACCGACTCCATAGATCAAGATGTCATCAAAGATAGGCACAACTCCCTGAAGTCCTGTCAAGGCAGTGTTGAGGCGTCGCTGGAACTCTTCAGGTGCAGGGGAAATACCGAATGGCATTCTGGTCCAACGGTATCGGCCCCATGGGGTTCCAAAGGTTGTGAGGAAGCTGCTGTCAGTATCCAACTGGACATGCCAAAATCCATTCTTGGCATCTACTACGCTGAAGACCTTTGCCTTTGACAGCTCAGGTAACAAATCATCAATTACAGGAAGTGGATAATGGTTTCGCTTGAGAGCCTGGTTCAGTGGCTTTGGATCAATACACAGACGTATTTTGCCATTACTCTTCATAACCACCACCATTGATGACACCCAGTCTGTCGGAGTATCGACTGGCTTGAGAATTTCTTGGGCTACGAGGCGGTCAATTTCTTTCTTGAGAGGTTCCTTCACAGCAAGCGGTACCTTTCGCACAGGCAGAATCACGGGCGAAACAGTCTTATCTACAGTAAGATTAAGTTTTTCTTCCAACTTGCCCTCTCCTGTGAATATCTCTTTGTAGTCAGCAAGGACACTGAACCAATTAGGAGTGTCACCAGATACTAACATAATGTTGTCAACATTGACTGACATAAGGTTAAATTGCTGTATGGACGACGCACCAAGAAGTGCTTTAAATCCATTAGATACCACTGTGTACTCTATGAGATAGCACTCACCATTCTTGGGGTTGCAAGTCTGCAGTTTGCCAGTTCCAAGAGGCTTGAGCTCTGAGTTGTTAAACATAACCAGGGTAGTTTGTGTTTTCTTCAAGTGTTTCAACTCAGGGTCCCTTTGGACTTCTTGATAGATTTCAACTGGCAAGATGTTTACGGTTGCACCACTGTCGAGCTGAAATTTGACTTGGGTTTCCTTTAAAACCATGGTAGCAAATATCTTCTTCGGAGACTCTTTGTGATAGACAGAATTTACGGATTCGACCATTAAGCAGTAGTCGTGGCTATCGCTTTCTTCCTGCGCATGAACCATGTTTACTTTAGATCTTGACTGACGATCCTTTTGCGTATCTCTCCGTTTGTTGCTCTTCGGTGGCGGCCTGTGTTTACTGCAAACCACTGAAAAATGATTTTTCGCACCACATTTGTCGCAGGTCTTGCCCCACGCTGGACATTTCTCCTTCTTTTCCTCGTGTTTCTTTGCACAGAACTTGCAGTTGATCAGTTTAGGGGTCTTGTCGCTTTTCGGATCACGTTTTGACTTTGAGTTGCGATCACGTTTCGGTGTTTTCTCATCCACGTTATTGACCTCGTCTGGCTGGTCCATTGTTTGCAATTGTTGTTTGGTACACTCGTTTGCTCTACAGATATCGATGCAGCTTTGAAGGGTTAGCTTACTTTCCTGAAGGAGCTTCTTTCGGATCCCCTTGTCCAAAATACCGACCACCATGCGATCCCTTATTAGATTATCTGTGAGCGCGCCATAATTGCAAGTCTTCGACAGCGAACGCAGAGAAGCTACGTAGGTGTCGATAGATTCTCCGTCAGCTTGATCCCGTTTATTAAACAAGTAGCATTCGTAGATTTCATTCTTGCTTCCAACGCAGAACTCTTCTAGCTTTTGAAGAACGATGTCAATATCCTTCTTGTGTGCTTCTTCATCGAAGGCCAAACCATCATAAATATCCAGAGCGTCTTGCCCGATGCAAGTAAGTAGCGTGGCCGTACGAAATTCCTTGTCCTGGGTTTTGAGACGAGCAGCAATCTCGTAGTTGTCCCACGCTTGCCTGAATCGTTTCCAGTTAACAGAAGAATTGCCCTTAAGCTGAAGTGCCGAAAAGCGGGAAATTCGATCCAACATGGATGACTTGAGGTTGTGTGGGTTGTGCTGGCGCTGGCGGTACATCGTCGTGATCAGGCATGTTTACGAGGTTCGTGTTTACGGCTTACAACTCTCGATGTCTTAGGAAGAAATGCAAGCAGAGTTAAAGATTCGCCGATTCTGACACCATGTATCTGGAGATCAAGGGCGCTTTCCATTTAGAAAAAAAGTTCGGAAATTTTGGTGTGAATTTCCGGGAATTTCTCTATGGGAAAAAGATGTTCCATTTTGCTGCAAATTTCGCCTGTGTTGAGGTGCGCGTTGCCTAAAGGGACACCAAAATGGCGGCAGAGTTGATATTAATGTTAGATGAGCCCTTGGCGGCTGATGAAGAGGAAATGTTGATTGATTCTGATGATGAAGAAGAAATTTGTGTTATAGCAGCGACTTCCGTCTTTATGAGGCGAGATTTGAACAGAAATTACGGGTTTTGCGATGTTATAGTACCGACATATTCCATAGATGAGTTTAAGTCTCACTTCCGAATGACAAGAGGTACATTGGATAATTTGTGCAGAGAAGTGGCAGCGACAGGAATAATTCCACAGGGAAACCGCTTTGGAAGACCACCTATACCTGTCCAGTGCCAAGTGCTGGCATTTGTTTGGTTTATGTCCAATTCTGAAGTCATGAGATCCATGTCGGACAGATTTGATGTCACGCTAAGTAGCCTGTTTAGAATTATTCAGCGAGTAACAAATGCTTGTATTTCTATGCGACAGCAATACATCAAGTGGCCTACAGGTGCGCCTATATAGAAACTATCTAGAACCTATTGTATATTGTCATTATTATCAGTTTTGTTCTATCGTAATTGCTATATTTTCTGTTGTCTTGGTTATCAAATAGCCAGGAGAATTAATAAACAAACATATTATTGCCTACACAAGTTGTATGATAGACTTCTTTACAGTCATAGCTAAAAGGCCACCGCAGGAGTAACTCACAAATCTCTTCTTGTGATGTTTTGCAGAGAATGAGATGCAGGAAATAATGGAGAATTTTGAATCCCACGATTTTCCAGGCTTGCCAAGGATTATAGGTGTGATTGATGGTACCCATATAAGGATTCGGGCTCCAACTGTAAATCCAACTGCATACATCAATAGAAAGAAATTTCATTCCCTGGTTACTCAGGTAAGTGTCACATTCAGCTCTGACCAACGGATGCAATAATTAATGATGGTCTAACTAATGTACAGTACATAGGTCCAGATTATATTAAAATGGAACCCAGCACTTAATATTTTACAGAACTGATTAGAACTTCACCCTTACCCTAAGAGCTGCATACTCTTAGTATAAGTGATGGTTTACAGAAATAATTAACAACTATTCACCAAAATGAAGGTGCCTATAGCTAGTGGTAGACATTTACCTCGCAACTCGGTAAATGTCTGCCACTGGCCACCAACACCGAGGTATACTAAAACAGCGAGATAACATGACTAGTGATGCTGTGCACCATTTTAGCATATACTAAGTCTTTATGTTCATTCTTTGTAATCTAGGTAGTATGTGATGACAACATGATATTCAGGGACATTCTCGTAGGCTGGCCGGGGTCAGTACACGATTCCCGGGTACTGAGAAATTCATCTCTGAATGCCACCTCAGCACACAAGTTTCCAGGAGACACACATCTATTAGGGGATGGAGGATACCCATTGAAAAGGTTTGATGTCACTTGGAAAAGAAAGATGGTTTATAGCTACTTCCCTCAATAGTTGCCTTTAAGCCTTGTATATTTACCCTATCATCACGTTATCATATTTTCACCATGGCTGTTGCTACTGTATTTTACAGTTCTGAAATCAAGCAGTGTGAAGCAGAGAATGGCAATACAAGCTTATGAGTTAAACTTCATTTTTCTTTTAGGTGGTTGATGACTCCTTTTAGAGATAATGGCCACCTCACTGCCAGACAGCGGAGATTTAATTCTAAAGTTTCTTCTGTCAGATCTGTGGTTGAACGTTCAATAAGACTCCTGAAAGGAAGGTGGAGAAAACTTATGTGCTTAGAGCACATGGATATGGAGTTGCTGGTTAATCTAATCATGTGTGCATGTGTTTTACACAATTTCTGCCTCCTGAACGATGATTTTGATGATGGATACTTCTTGGATGATGATGACGATGACGATGGCGATGGTAGAATTTATGATGGACATGGTGCTGGCGGACCTGGTGCACCAGCACCAGCACTTGTCAAAAGAATACAACTAATGAACATTGTGTGTTAAAATGACCATGATATTAACCTATACAACCTCTGTTACACATGTATGTTTAGGCTCATTATACTGGCTCTATTGTTGAGTAGCTTATACATTTTGTATTCAAGTATAAACAGTTGGTCTACATCATCAGACAGACCAGTTAACAAATGAACTTTAATTGTGTGCAATAAATAGCTCAGACAACAGAAATCAGATAAAGTCAAAATAACAGTTTTTTGTAACAAAATAAACACTCAGATACTTTATTTTTCCATGTCTTACATTCTCGCCTACATTGCATGAAGCACAGTACTTTGATAGCATGCATAAAAGGGGTTGGGTTTTTAACACACTGAGTAATATACAACACAAAACTGACATGTAGTAATTGTAAAAATATTTCCTGTTTTCAAACCAAGATAGCTGTGAAATATGATTCAGATAATTGAACAATCCATGTACTAGTACTTGGTTTACAATAATAATGAATGACTGTTTCGTTTTTTGTAAGAAAAGTACATTTGTGCAATCTGATATATCAAGTTCCTAAACAACAAGAAAAGTCCAAATATCAACAGACATATCCAGTAACACAACAAAGGGGGGCATATTTGGCTCTTAATATTATTTCATTCTGCCCTTAAAATTTTACCAGTTCTAGAGCTGTCCTGTGTTCACCATACATTGATAATGCACCTATCAATGTCAAGCTCGAAGGGAAGGAGGGGGGGGGGGTTCGGGCAAACTACGGGAATTTGACTGTGGCGTATATCCCCAGGGTGGGAATTTTGATTGGACATCATGCATTTGATCTTTCAATTTTATAAAGGAGAAGAGAAGTAAACCATTTTGTTTCTGCTAATTTTGACAATTCTTTCTCGCCTGGCGGTGGGGGTTTTGATAATCTCTTTTAGAAAATGTCAAAATCCCCACCCTATGCCCGACCCCCCCCCCCCGCCCTCGGGCTTGACACTGATAGGTGCACAATATGAGTGAATAATCAGAGAAATGTTAATATTTTAGTCTAGTCTGAGCTTACTTTTTTCCCATACAATCTAGGAGTCGATTAAAAAAGGCCTGCTTTTCTTCCTTCATTTCTTTTAAGAGTTTCACTTTTTCCTCCTCAGCTTTTTGCCGTTTCTCAGTGTATGTATGCAAAAACTCGAGCATTTCTGCAGCTGATGATTTACTCTTTGTTTTCTTTCTTGTTCTCTTCTTTTGCTTCAAGACTCTTTTAACTGATGAAGAACTTGATTCGTGCCTAGCTCCCTCGGCGGATCCAGATTCATCAATATCTGACTCTTCCTCGTTGCTGTCCGCTGCTCTTCGACTGTTGCTGGAGTCGTTTACTTTAGGAGGTCCTTCGGTGGAGCTTTCCATAGTACAAACAGGGTTCACAGAGGCGTCCTTGGAAAGACACTGCGAAAGTTCGTCATGAAACTTCCAGGTTTTCCGGTCATTCCCCGTTTTGCTATTGTGATCTTCAATCTCTTTATACTTGGAAACCAGCTTGCCCCATTTCCGCATGCACTGCTCTCCTGTGACAACTGTACTGGACTTAGCATTAAAGTCGGTAGCGATCTTGTCGAAAATCTCCTTTTTCCTTTCTTTGCCGCCAAACATATGTTTATGATCAGCCCAAGAGGTGATTAAGTTCCTGACATCATGATCCTGCCAAGTCTGCAGCTTGTTAGATGTCATATTTTCCGGTTGATAGGGCGAGGGGGATCGACTTGAATCTAAAGATTCTAAAGAAAACAAAGCAACTTAACCATTTTGCGCGCGAAAACAGCAATAAGAGAAAAGTGCAGGCACCTAATTTGAGTGCTGCAAAAATTGTATACCTTCCAAATTCAAATCAAATTACCTACCATTTTCATAATAAGAGCAGTCGTGTTTCAGTAGATGCTCCATGGAGTGACTTGTCAGTAAGCAACACGAACACTGATACACCATCTCTGTCGCCATTTTGTTTGCAAATTAATGACGGTGAAAATTCGATTACCGTGGGCCTGGAACTGGTAAAGATTACCGGGGAGATGCAATTGGAACACGAGAAACCAGTCGGGAAGTTCCAATCGGGAAAACGGGACTACCTTTTGAGCAGTTCCACTTTTTCTGGGAATTTTCCAGTCGGGTGAACCGAAAAAACGTTTTCCATTTAGCCCCAAACCGAAATTTTCGGAATTTTTGACTAAATGGAAAGCGCCCCAAGACTGGTGTGTTTTAATCTACGCACTCGATTACGGTTTTCAAGTCAAAACCGGAAAGCATGGTCTGAACTGTTACCATGGCAATGTCAGTTATGAAACTAGACCGGAAGTGAATACTTAAGACAGATATCGTTACAGACAGCAATGAATCAGTTATATTGTACCAATCTTCAGTTTACTTGTCTTCTTCATCACCATCGGTATCCTCATTATCCTCCTCCTCCTCCTCCTCCTCCTCCTCCTCCTCGTCATCATCATCATCATCATCATCATCATCATGCTGAGGAAGCACGTCAGGCGCCTCAGTACTCTAGTAGCTGGATTCCTTCTTGATGACGTCATTTAAGATTCCAGTTAACTATCACAGTACATGGGGACTCACTACGAGTGTGGGGAGTTTCTTTCTACTGAAGAAAGTGTGATTTGTTCTTGGAGCAAAATGTTTAAAACATGTTTTGTTTGTCACTCTCAGTTTATTTCATCAATAAAAGCTACTTAAACCTGTCAGTTGAACACTTAGCAACAGATTTTAAGTGGCTGTTTATAGGCTAAGCTCGTTAACGCATCTCTGTGATACGTTTAAAATACCAGTGTCTTTGAAAATGACTAAAAAGACACATTGGCAATAAGATTTCACTGACCTGAAACTTTCTCCCTTGAAATGCTCTTTCCTGGACCGATACCATACGCACGCCATGCCTGGAGGGATCCATCAATGAACTGAAAATTATTCAGCATGTTTATGCAGCTCCACTGTTTGGTTTATTGACGACAAGAGAGCTACCCTGACACCTTCCACCCCCCCATGGGAAAGCAGGGCCTCCCTCATCTCCTCTGCTGTCATGACATCGTGGCCTTCGTTGAGGTAAATGCGGATGTGGCACTTACACGTAGTTGCCAGCCTATCAGCCGCTCCCTTGCCACCTTGGGGGTCACCGAAATCTAGTTGCGCTACTTTGATCCCGGGTGACTGCTCCGTTGTTTGGCACGCTAGGACAGTATTGGCGCAATGGTAACACCCGGCATTGTCCTGACGAAGGTAGGCCCAATTAATCTCTGGATATTCCGTTTTCAGTGTTTTTAACACGTGCTGCATCATCAGGATCACGGCAGTGCTGTCCTGACTGCAAGACTGAACAATGTGGATGAACGCCTGGGACTGGAGCTCCACACTTTTCCTCCGAAAGACAACAGAGATGTGCCAGGAAATTCCTCTCTTCCCGAACCAATCTTGCTGGGGGAGGAACTTCATGGCCCAGTCGTTGACAATCAGCACGGTGTTGTCGTCCAGCAGTTGAAGAACATCCATCCTGGATTTATCCTGCTATACTGACCGTAACTGGTGGGCTTTCCATGCCTGAATAGATCGCTTTGCCAACTCATACAGAAAGAGAATTTCATCTCTATCATCCTCGTTGCGAATTTCAGCATCTTGCGCAGCTTCGCCGACCTCTTGTAGGGGACCATTGAGGGCTTGGCACTGATCACAGAGCTCGTTATGCTTGTGGTCACACCGCTGTTTGAACGCAGACTCAGATGGGCCGCTCAGTGCGTATACGCTGCAGTGGTCAGCCACTCTAGCCTCATTATCTATGTGCACCTGATTAGACAAAAAGACATATGTTATTTTCACACTACCAATATAAATATGTCTGCTGATGTTTCAGTTATGTTTTTGTTGCTGATCCTGCTGCTGCTGCTGCTGCTACTACTGCTACTGCTACTACTGCTACAACTACTGCTTCTGCTACTGCTACTGTTACAGCTACAGCCATGTCTTCTTCTTCCGCTGTTAACGCTTCTGTTCTCGATTGCTTTGGCGAGAAAATTTTTATGATTCTAAACCCTTTCCCCTAAACAAGTCTTTCCGAAAAAAAAAATGTACACTACAGATACGCTACAGTGTAAACAAGTGTACACTCTAATTTACCTTAAAATCGCTTTTAAGATAGAGCTTTCCTGCCTTCAGGGAATCTTAAATGCGGCTTGCCCACTCTCGGCCGTCAGCTCTGAGTGAAGAAATATCCTCCACTATTGAAGCAAGGTCATCAAATGCTCGTGCCCCTTCTGCTGCGAAATAATCGAGGCCTTGTAGGGACGTGCACACCGAAGCACCCATTACACTGTCAGTATTCGTAGCATGGTACTGCGGCTAAAAGGCTTAAAGTTAGTCTCACTGCAATACTGCCTGTACTGCATGACAATCCGTTCAGGTATCCTGGTGCAAATGATGTTTGGCACCGTGATAATTTTCCCGGATGAGAGCTGGAGGTGTTTTTCGCCAAAAGGTAGGTCCTGAACAAGATGAGGGCTTGTGATAAACCCCAGGAAATGATCCAGTTGGTTTGCGTCTATCCTTAGTCTTGGGGACTCGCTGGTGGGCACTGGGGCATGCCGTCCATACTGAACACGGTGCAGGTTGGCCGTTGTGTAACGATACTGGGTCAAGCTGGGTATAAATTCAGATATGGCTCTGAAACTGGCGACTCCTGACATTACGGACAGCACTTGCCGCAGTGTGTCCCAGCTGGTTGCATTGCTATATGCCTCAGCCAGTGCTTCTAGGTAAGCTGTCTCTGATGGAAGAGATGCTTGATGGAGACCCAGTTGCGGGTTCACGGCACCGGACGTCTGTAGCGCTTTCCACAGATAGGGAGCATTATTGGTAGAAATCACTTTAATTACAGCTGCAACAATCTCACCAGATCGCTGGACATAGCGCTGTCTTGTACGCACACTGTTGGCGCAGGCTACATAACACATTTCATAAGCTTATTAAATCTTTGGGGCAGATGTTATACCTTGAGGGATAAACGCCATTTTACAGAAATCAAAGCCAGGTTTTCTGTAAGGTTTAGAATTAACAAATTATAAGCTTGTAATTCGCGAGAACTGTCTCTGTCTTTAGGCACGTTTTTTCGACAAGATAGAAAACCACGTATTACTAGCGAACGCAGCTATCTGTAAAACTTAGCAAAAAAGAGAGAAAAAAAAAAGATAAAGGACAAAGAGTGGTCTTCAAAAATAAATCACCTTCTATATTTCTTTGCTTTCGGTGAACCTCATAAATCCCTTGAAAATCTCGCCTTGCGAGACTTCTTCTTAGCGTTCGTTAAAGATCATTTGCAAACCATTATCCAGGACTTAAAATCTCTTACTTGTTCTACCTGGTATCCATGGAAACGAAATGTAATTTAAAAAAAATGAATAATCTACAACTTTGACGTAGCCTGCAGGGGGAGGGCCGAGGGAGATATCAAGGGGTTGACACGCGTGGAACGCGAGACGCGTGCGAGGGCACTTTTCGCTGGCGCAACGTGCTCAGCAAATCTCCACTTTCCCTCTCCATTCGGCTTCTCTCGCACATGCCAGCGATTGAATGATGTATATTAATGTTAAAACAATGTGAAATGCGTACGCGAGCCTACTGGTACAAGCATCTTCGTGGTCTGCAAAACGTGTGCGGAATGCGCCTTCTTTAATTTACACTGGGCTTTTGGAGCTGAGGATTTGCCTTTGTGGGCAGCCATTTCAGCAGGAATGGTACAACAAGACCTATTACACCGCCATCTGGTACCAAATGAATCGCGATGGTTTCAAATGAGATTGTTCTATTTCAAAAATGCCTGAAAATTACCGATTGAAATTTCAGTCAACGAAGATAGTTATAGAAGAAAAAAGAAATGTTAAAACGGCATGATGGATTTGTAATGGCTAAAACCTACCTGTGCGAGCTAGCAACAGCTTTGTTTCACTGTCGACGCCAGAATCGTCGTTTATTTTGCAGTAGACTAGGTGGGAGCGGACATCTTTCTTGCAATTGCCGATTGAAACACATTGCACATTGGCTGGATTGAAGGTACTTGGACCGCAGTAACCACCAACGGAGCAAGAATAACCACAAGATGCCATAAAGGCTTTGATAGCAAGGCGAAAAAAACAAGAACTATCTAATACTGACAATCATAACACGAGCTTACCAGGTCAGTAACAGTGCGCAACTGTCACGCAAACGTATAGTGACAAACTTCAGGAATGTCAACATACGACCGTTGCTCGCATCTTCGTCTTGCCACATTTAGAGTAAATAACGCTATCCATCACATGGTCAACAAGGTAAAATTATTATTCAGGATATTGCTAGACTCTACAATCGAGTGCAAGATTGTCGTAGTCAAGCAGATAATTCAAGAATCGGGTAAGTTTTATAATCATCTCGAGCAAACTGAAAGATGATCGCTTTTATTTATAACTTGTTTTAATGACCTATTGTTCAAGAGATATAATGTGTTGAAGTTAGATGAAATTTGCTAAATTTTTTAACTGCCGAAATGGGGTTTCTTGAAATGGCCGAAGCATTTCCAATTTTTAAGCTTATCTAAATTAAACTAGTGCATTATGAAGAACAAGGATGTGTTTATATTTTGTAAACATTTCGTTAATAGAGGACTTCGTGTTTTTCTCTACGAGCGAGATGAAAATGGGTAATTTTCCGTTAGTTTCGTGACTGAAAGGACGCTAATTTGCCGTATTTCAAACTTTGCCCGATTTTGAAAAAAATAACACGCTGACGAAACTTTTAACCTTATTTTTTAAAATACCTTTCTATAGAGATTATATGGGCAAAATACGAAGGAATTCGAAATTTCACGACTGACGCCCGATTTTCGATAATTTCAGAAATCGGCTCTTAATTGCACTACACAACTGCTTATGCTTCATCCAGTGGGTTCTTTGGCATTTCTGAGAACAATAATGTACAGACTGACACTTGGAACATTGCTTTAGAGATACTCCTTTCCTGCCACAGTTAACACAAACATGGGACTTTTTCACCTGGTGATCAGCTACTCCCTGTCCCACGGTGGTAGCCTCCTCCGGTTTCCCTGATTTGGTACACTGGCTGCACCACTGCGACATCCCCGTGCAAAATGGTCACTTGAACCCCAGCGGAAACAATGGTTACAAAACTCTTGGTTTGCTCTCTGGCATACTTGGCAGAGACGTCTCCTTTGATTTTCAAATGGGTACCTGTGTTGAACTCTCTCTCTTTCACTGACATTCTGGGAGGCCATAGCTTCTTTCAAAACAGCGATATCCGATTGGACTGCCTCTAAAGTGACCATTAGCCTGTCGGGCCTATCACACTTCATTTCTTTCTTTGACCCAGACTTCTTTGGCTGTGTTTGACCACCTGGCTCAGCCTGATCACTGTCAACTTCCAAGGAATTCACTCTGACGTTTTTGTGATAGGTTGCTCCAAGCTTTCCTTTCCTTTCAGACTCTTCAGATACGACCACATTGATTTGTTCCATCAACTCTTCGTCTGTGACTTCTGCTTTCTGGAGGAATGGCCGCAGTTTGTTTCGGACAGCTTCATCCTGAAGACCAGTTTCAATAGCATGCAAAAACAAGGGGTGAACCAGCGATGGCTCGTATTTCACAGTACCACCCTCAGCTTGTGATGCAAAGAGGACCTGTTGCCTTAGATCAAGGGCTCTAATTAAGAAGTCTTGGGGAGTTTCCTTCGGTGATTGGCACATTGTTGTGTTCAGTGCCTGACTTCTGCTTGTAATGGGCTCGTAACATCTGTCTTAGTTTTGCCAAGGTAAGCTCTTTCATGGTTTCTAAATACGATCTTAACTTTAAACTGGGGCTGATAGCACAAATAACTGCATCAATTATTTCACGTTCTTTGTATCCTTTATCCATCCCTTGCCGAATTAAACTGACGAAGGACAATCGGTCCTTTTGTTCGTCTCCTCCAGTAACACCCATAATCTTAAAATCTCTCCTAAGGGCAGTTTTAACATCTACGAGTGACACTACCCTACCTTCTTTTGGTTTTGAAGCTGTCGTGGCTGGTGTAGGTGGTTTTGTGTCTTCGACTTTTACCGAAGCCTGCTCCATTTTCTTCTTGTACGACTCCATCATTTCCTGGAACTGTTTACACAGCGCTTTGTACTCCAATTTCATTTTCACCGATTCTTGTTTGGCTTCTTTGTTTGGATCGATTTCTTCGAGTGGCGGCGGCATCCCAGCAATAAAATTCTGAAGTTCCGTAAGATATTCAACCTTGTTTTCTGTTTTCCCAAGCTCATCCTCGACTTTAGCACAGACAACTTTCGACATGGCAAGCTTACTCTTTCCTTTGTATTCCTTCGATTCCAGACCAACGTGCTCCGCTAACTGCTCCATTTCCGAGATTGGGAGCTTACAAATTCCTCCCTCAACTTGGAGTTGCAATTCTTCGAGCTCTGAATCCGTCATCTTTCTTCCAGTAAGGTCTCACTTGGCTCCACTTGCGTCGTGTCGCATTTATTAGAGGATGTGTAGACCACAACAATTTACCGCCATTCCTTCGATCGACATTTTTTCAAACACATATTTCACACAAACAACCGTCCGTCCTGGCGGGGTCGCCAAAATGTTGTCCGCTTTAAATAGGGAACCGTCCTTTATTGTGCTGGAACCAGTAAATAACTCGACCGACTATAAACACCTACAGTCATACAATATCGGCCGACTGTCAAAGTACAGTACGAAAAACATCTCTTGCACGAGGTCAGACTCTCGCATATCATATGATTTTGTTACATAACGTGACACATTACATAACACCACACTGGCACTGAAGGAAGCTATTGTAACAAACAACAATATAAAACTTTATTTGGTGTCTGTTTTATTGAAACTCTAACGTATTAGTATTGTTACACAAGCTATTGTAAACGATTTCGGTAAAGAATCTGAAAACGTTAACACTAATGGAACATTATAGCTAATGAAATGCTATATAAACGAACTAAACAACATAGTTGGGGTGTATCATAATGAATACTTTGACAACACAACATTTTGAGGGTCCACATAAAAGTTTAACATCAAATTCTCTCAAAAGAATAGACATGTGACCCTGGAGTAACTGTGGGCAGATGTGGTCAGGGACTGTTATGTTTGTGGCATTTCCCTCCCCATGCTTTTGGGCTAGGCAATTTGCATTAGGATTGTAATGTACAAGCGAGCTACAAGAACAGAAAAGGGTCCATACATACACTGCTTTATTCTGTGAGATTTCTACAACACATGCTTAAAATATTGCATTATAGCCATCAGAAAAAACACAGCTTCCAGCTGTGTACAATAGGATCGAAAGAACTGCTCTATCACATTCCACTTGTGATATATCAACCAATTAAATTTAAGAACTTTCGATTCGCTGATCGAGTATAAAAGCTGCAAAAATCAGGCCTTTGACCGAGTGACACCAAGTATTGATCTCTATCGCTCTCCTTATCGGCAACTGACGAGATCCAGAAGGATTGAAACCGCGGTATTGCCTGAGATACTACGTCCATGAGCCTGCTAACATCAGACGGTATACTAACTGACCGCGCTGAAACCAGCAATGACTGCATTATGCATGACCCTAACGGAGAGAGGAATGTGATCAACGAACAAGCTGAGGGAACCAGCCCTGCGGACTATTCAGACCTTTGGTCAACGGATGGTGAGGAGTCCAGCCACGCCAAAGAACACAAGGTCAAACAGGAGAACGACCGCAAACGCAAACGGGACAATCCCAGCAAACTGGAAAAAGACCTTGTACATTACCAGAATGTGCTGAAATCGCTGAAAAAGCACCTGGAATGGCAGACTTGCCCAAAATCCCCTCAGTACAGAGCCAGAGCCAACATAAAGGCAGACGGCAAATTCAGAAAAGACATTAAACGTCTTCGCTCAAAAGCTGAACAAGAGTATGTACAAGCATTAATAAGGTTTCACAATTGAAACATCAAAGGCCTCCGGACAGCCATAAGACAAGAGAAAAGAGTTCAGGCCAACAAAAAACAAAAGAGCAATGTAACCAAAACAACAGCTTTCGCACACATACCAAAAGAAAATGAGACACAAATAAGGCGCCACCTTTTAAAGGACTTCGACAATTTTGCATGAAGAATGCGCTTACAATACATTCTCTTTGGGGAGGACAATGAACCGCATCCTTTCCAGGTTAAATCAAACTGGATACCATCGGTTCAGCCATCAGTGGCTCTAGAAAGCTACTTAGAAGAGGTTAAAGTTCAACTTGCTGAAACACAGCTAACAAAACCTAAGAACAATCTGCCTAACACGGAGCGAAAGGCATTGAAAATGCTACAGGAAAATCCCAACATCAATCTCAAAAAAACAGACAAGGGCACACAAACGGTTGTTCTGAACACTGTAGATAAAATCCACGAAGGACAGATCCAGGTAGACAACCTTGAACACTACAAACCCCTTGAATGCCCTATGGTTGTGGAAACCGCTTAGAGTTCAACAATTAGTTAAAGAACTCCACCAGCACAACTATATCGATGACATGACCAACAAATGGTTTGGCCAAACACCTAACCCGCCTCGCACACCAGTGTTCTACACGCTTACAAAAATTCACGAACCAACCCCGGTTGCAAGACCAATAATTTCTGGATGTGATGGTCTGACTGAAAGGTTGTCTGCATTTGTAGACAAACTCCTTCAACCCATAGCAAAAGAACAAGAGTCGTATCTTAAAGACTCGACGGACTCCATCATTTTCATTGAAAGAACAAGAGTACCCAATAACGCTATCCTTGTTTCAATGGACGTAACAAGTCTATACACAAATATACCTCAGGAGGAGGGGATAGAAACAGTATGCAATGCATACGAATCCTTCTACGAAGGAGGATCCCCCATCCCAACACAATATCTCAAGAGAGCACTTGAGCTTATTCTACAAGAAAACTCATTCCAGTTCACTGGAAAAAAACTACCTCCAAACGCATGGAAAGCCATGGGTACTAAAATGGCAGTCGCTTTTGCCAATATTTTTATGGGAAAGGTAGAATCACAAATTCTAGAATGGAGTGCTAAAAAACCACTAGCCTGGAAAAGGTATATTGACGATATATTCGCTATCTGGAATATAAACAAAGACGAAGTCACAATTTATTGAACAAGCAAATAGCCACCATCCAACTATAAAGTTTACGGCTGAAGTTTCCGACAAGAAAACTATGTTCCTCGACACAAAAACTTACAAAAGCGAAAGGTTTACAAAAGAGTCTAGACTAGACATTAAAACTCATTTCAAAGCTACTGAAACATTTCAGTACACGCAATTCTCAAGCTGCCACCCACCAGGGGTCAAGAAGGGCTTCATTAAAGGCGAAGTACTTAGACTTCTCCGTACTAACTCCTCTAAATCAGCTTTTAATACTGCTATAAAGCAATTTAAGACAATTTCATAGCAAGGGGGTACCCTGAAACTCTTGTTTCAAATACTCTCGTCCTACTACAGAAACAGAAACCAAATATGCGAATCTTGCCTTTTGTCACACAATATCGCTCATCAGTGCCTAACCTAAAGCATATACTTATGCAAAACTGACATTTTATTCAACAACAGCCATTACTTAGAGGAATATTCAAAGATCCCCCCATTGTCTCGTACAGAAGGGGCAGATCCTTAAAAGATATACTTGTGCGAGCTAAGCTCTAACTGGCTATTACACATGTCTGGGAGTTGCGCAGGCCTGTCACCTTTATTATCACTGTAGAGTTTCCTTCGGAAGATGCAAAGTCAAAGGGGCCGCACATTGTTCCCAAAAACAAAGTTAAGGTGGAAAACGGTCGAACACAAATCCTTTGGACTGTCATTAACGAGAACGGTGACCTGATGGAGGAAAGAAAGAAAGCTTCTAGGAGAGACTGTGGAGAATTCATCGATTGCCTCAAAAAATCAAGGGAAAAAGCTGACATTAGTAACAAGGAGGGGCCATGTTGCAAAAACCCCTCAAAACTGAACGATTACGAGAATCTTGAGAACCTGAATTCTCCACCCTTGAAAAAGCCGAGAAAGACCCTCAGCGATGAATCATGGAATGATTTTGTATCAATTCAGTAGACGAGTCAGACAAGGATGACATTGAGAATTTGGATGGAAATGAGGTTCTAGCACGCTAGGAGGAAAAGGTGGCCAAGAAACGAACCAAAGGTTTTTCCTGCCAGAATAAGAAGGCTAACAAGCCATTGAAAGCATCTGAAAGCATGGTTAACAATGCAGTAAAGCAAGCAAGAGAAGAAACTGTCTACTCCCAGTCTTCTGAGATCGGTAAAAGCTTGGCTTTGGAGATGAGAGTGGTTTGTCGCGGGCTCAACACAAGTGAACCTGTGGAGTTCAAAATTTCCTTTCCCCGCCATTTAATGTATGCAATGCCCCGTAAGCAACTGTCCCAAATGACTGGAATATCGCCAGCCGATAGATAATAATTATCAAGGGAGAAGAGAGGGTCATGGAGGACTGTGAGGTAATTACTGAAGTTTGGTGCCCTGAAGACTTAGTAGCAGTATGCAAAAAAGGAACCAAATTCGAAGGTAATGCTGGAATTAGAAAATGTTATCATGTACTTTTTTATAATTATATGCTGATCATTGCAGTGTTTTTATCACGGTTGGGCGCAAATCAGTCTTGGGGCATGGCCAAAAAACTGTTAGTTGGAAATTATCATTGGGAAAAGAAAACAACTTAGCAGATTCTTATCTGTCACGCAGTCACCATACGAAACAAGCAGTAATTGTTACTACATGTACAGAAGCATCAATGCTCTCCTCTGACAGCTTTAGTTGAGCTAAAACTAAGTGCATTACACTCTGTCACACACCCAGACTTAGCTACATTTAAAGCATGAGAAGCAAGCATGTTGATTATATCCTTTTGCCAGCTTGAAAATAATTCTTGATAATTTTTTTTACCAAATCAGGACTGAGCAAATCATCTATTTTCAGCCTAATGAAACTTTGTTCAAAGTTGTAGAAGGGAGTGATGATTACATAAAAGGATAGGACAAGGTCAAGGATAAAGTATTGAAATGGACACAAGCTGCTGAAGAGACAAGCGAAGAGTATGTGAAGTCAATGAATTGTGTTAATCAAGAGTATGGGGGTACATGTTTCCTTTGCACACGTTAATTTGGGAAGAGACGTGTACGATGAAGCCATTACTTCACATACCATAAAGTTCCTACATAACAACCTCCCGAAAGTAACTACCCCCTAAACTAACTCGACCAAACTTTGTGGCTTCTCAGGGTTTTCCTTTTCAAATGAAGTAGCAGTAGATAAAGTGTAAACAGTGTAGAGCATGGGTGCTTTAGGGGCCATCCGAAGCACCTTAGGCGCGAGCTTCTAGGGCATTCAAAAATACTTTACTTTACAAAAGGATTGTATTTGAAATATACCACAAAGTAAGAGTTCATGGTTTGCGCGGGACCTGATAAAGGGATTGGGCTTCAGTTTTTCCAAATATGGCACATTTGTCTGATGCAATCTGCAGTCAAGCACACGACAAAGAAAATTGCTGTGCGTGCCAGATAGCAACTGTGCTTTTAAATTTGACCAACGCTCCCATCGGAGAGAAAGATTTCGGCTAAAAACTCAAAGGTAAACAAAACTGTGATCTTTATGAAAGAAAATGTACGGAAATGTTCCGCAAAAGTAAAAATTAAAGCAATGCTGTTGAGATGTTCTTTATTATTCACAAAAGTTTAATTTTCATCTCCAGGTTGTTTTCATGGGATCCTATAAAAAGGGTTTCTCTCGCAATATTAAGAAAGCCACGCCGTGAGTCGTGTGGCTCTCACCACTGCGCCATCCCTGCTCCCCAAAACTTTCTCTAGCGCAGAAGAAGACTAAACTGCATTGCTAGCCAAAGACAGAAATGATCAGGACACCACCCGTGCTCATGCTCCCAATAAACTATGGGAAGCTATTCAAGGACTGCAAAAAAAGTTGATCTTTTGGCGAGAATGTCAACAAGCATTACTGATGCTAAATTAAAGCAGAAAGTACTGCAAATGTCCAAGGCAGAGTCAAAAAGTGACTCAAACTCCCCACCGGGACCCTCTAAAAAGAAAGCTAGAGCAGCTTTGTCTGATGCAGATGATGCATCGGACCACTCTGATTGTGATGCTGTTCACGGCATTCTTGGAGAAGAAGAACATGATGGCGACTCGAGTGACAAGCTCCCAAAAGAGATTGAGGAGGAAAGCAACACGGCCGATAAAACGGGCCAAAACATCTGGCGAATCTTATTAATAAGAGATTTGCTGGTAAGCTCAAGGAAGCAAAGCTTAAAGAAAAGCTAGAGCTTTTAAACAAAGGTGTGATTGTCAGAGCTGACCGGGAAACTGATGATTTTATTTCCACCATTTTTCTGAGGGAAAAGAAAGATGGGTCACACCGTATGTCTGGTGCTGGCGCTGGTGCATGGCTAGAAACATCTGGATCTCTGCAGAACACATAGCAGGGAAATGTAACGTAGCAGCTGATAGACAGTCAAGGAAGAAGAATTGAAAAATTGGACACAATGCATACATGTATTACTGTTGAAAAAAGATTGTCTTAATCAATTCATATTATTTTATATTTTCTAGATGTCAAAGAAGAGGAACCAAGTGATGACATGTCTTCGCAATCTGCAGAAATTTGCATAGTGAAAGAATTCAATGTTCAGTCAATCCATTTTCTCACAGTTAGGAAGCATTTGTTACCACTAGGAAGAGCACTAAGTGTAAAATGCAGGAGCTAAGGGAAATACCAAGTCTTAATTTCACTGGCTAAAGCCCTCGTGAAGGCTGGTCATATTGCCATCAAAGGTTCTGACATTAATTACTGGAACCTTAAAAGAACAGAGGTGAATGTGATAACTGACATTGAATCACTTATTTCGGGTGATGGAGAGGAGTCACAGGACTCTTGCAGTTCAAATGATGTAGTTACTGACAGTCAAGTGAGATAACTAATTTGTGTTCTGTGTTTTCTAACCATATCATTGTTACAAACCTTAACTTAAGTGAAGAGAATGAAGAGCAGTTGTGGTTAGTTACTCTCAGATTTATATTATAGTAGCATTTTTAATTCTTATGTTTTGTTGCTAATAGACTAGATGTAGTTTCCTAAATTTCTTTTAATCATAGGGTGGTGCAGTTACATTGTATAAAAAAATGTTTTTGAAAAACATTTAAGTAAGAAAATTAATGTGAGCAAAGTAACATGACGTTTCAACAACTTCAGGTCATTGTACTAGAAATATGCCTGCCATTATTTTTAATTCAATCATTCCACAATGATGACATGAAGTCGTTGAAATGTCATGTTACTTTGCTTAGGTTAATTTTCTTGCTTAACACTTACATCTACTGGTTATTGATTGCAAGTGTACATTTTGGTATTACCAAAGTAAGTCATGCTTGGAATTAAGGTAAAATAAAATGTTGGAAATTCAACTTGCGATGTTTGAAATTGTTTATGTCCATTGTGCGATTGTATTATTATCCAATATTGAATACACTTGGTACAATATTGGTCTTTATTTTACCTCAGTATTGGAAATATTTAATCCACAATTGGAATGTATTAAAACCAATATAGGCAAAAGCTTAACCAATGTTGGCTTATGTATGTGTCCAAAGTTGCAAACATGTTGTCCAGTGGTCGAAGTCTGTCACTATCAAACACTGGAAATGTTTCATCCAGTATTGGATAATTCAGTTCTCCAACTTCTAGAACAATTTTCCAACATCGGACTTAATAATAGCCCAATATTGGAAAATTATTTGCCAATGTTGGAATGCAGAGCCACCACTGCTGGAAATGACTAACCAGTGTTTGTAAATTTTGTTGTCCTATGTTGGACACTTGTTGTTCAACATTGGTAAAATTGTGTATGAAATACCAACATTGGGAGATATAACCATTTACCAATGTTGGAAAATCTGTCATGTTTACCAATGACCTACCAACGATATTACAATAATGAACCAATCAACAACCAATGTTGGAAAAAGTACTTTTTTCCTGTGAATTCATGGCAAACCTAAAGCAATTCATTGCTAGACAAGGATGACCATCTAAGATTTTCTCGCACAATGGAAAGACTTTCGTGGGAGCGGCAAAACTGATGAAAGAAATCCAGAAGACTAGCAAATGCAAGACTACCTAGCATTGGAGAAGATCATTTCGAGATTTAACACTAGCCGAGTGGCCTGGTGGGCCTTTTTAAGCACGCTTTCCACAAAGTAATTGGTGGAGGAATGCTAACCTGGTCAGAGCTGTCCAAAGTTGTAGTCGATGTGGAAACTCACTTAAACCGCCGCCCCCTATTGTATGTGGCAGATGACGTTCAGGTCCCTCTACTGAGCCCGTGCTCCTTTATGTTCCAAAGATCTATTTGTCTGCCTGAGTGACAGCCGTAGAGAGAGGAGGATTATGATCTACGAAAATAGCAAAGGTACCTCAGAACCTACAAAGATGCCTTATGGAAGCGCTGGACATGTGAATACTTGGCCGCTTTGAGAGAACGACACACCCACATTGGCTCAGGCAAAACCAAGACCACTGGACGTAGTAGATGTCATCATTATCCATTCTGAAGACAAAAAATTGTGGGAAGTGGCCCCTCGGTGTTGCGGAAGAGCTCTTTGAAGGCTGTAATGGAAAAGTGCTAGCAGCAAAGTTACGTGTGGGGAAAATATTCTTGGAGAGACCAATCCAACGCCTGTACCCTCTGGAATTAGCCTGTGATAAAGTGCCAGGAGGAAGGAAGGAAGGGATCAGCGACAGTGTGGGCTCCTCTCTTATTCCCCACCACAACAAGAAATACGGGAGTCATTGATAAGACCACTAAAACGATTGAAAGACTTCAGTCTCTTATTCTCCTGCAAAATAAAAGGTAAGTTCTTACAACAAATATTTACAGTGCCACCCTTTTTGAAGATGCTGTTGAAATTCAACGCCCTGATGGAAGCGTCCTTCTTGAGCGCGGCGATTGTGTCGTGGAGAAATTGCGGCTTTTACCACAGTCTCTTTGTTGAACCAGTTCTGAGAGAACTTTTAAATGACTACGGCATCCAACTCGTTTATCAGCCCCCGTATTGTCCACGTCTAAATACCTGTGAATATTATTTTTATAAACTGAAGGAATTCTTGCAAAGATGTCAGATCTTCCTGATGGAAGAGACGAAAATTGCCATATCTGAGGGTGTTTTGTCGATATCAACAACTAATTCACATAACTATTTTTGCAATTGTGGATATATATAACCCAGTAACATTAATGTTACTCATGTACAAAGCTACTGAGTCCTCCAACAAATATCTTCCTCCTTGTTCACAAAAATAATACAAAATGACATGTTTTCAATAATTCGTTGTTGCGTTACTTGCTTTGTTGGACTTTGCAAGGAGGTGTGACCGTTAATCAAATTTGCGTATCCTGATTGGCTAACTTGTAAAAATGTTTGTTGGGTGGCCATGGTAAGGCGCGTTGCACTGTAAGTACTAATTTCCTTTTTATGAAACAGTGCATGGCAAAGATTACTGGCAGCAGCGATTAAAACCGCTAGCTCAAATGGGAGTTACAGTATTGGAGGAATTTACCTATCGGAGACACGCATTTCCGTACAAAAATTATGTTGAAGATAACAGAACACACCTCTCCTAATGACACAGGTATAGAAGAGGAAGAATTCCCGTATGAATAGGAAAAATGTGAATAATTTTTAAGGGATTACCAATGAGAGTCCAAATTCATAGAATTTCCAAGTTGTCACTTACCACCCGATCCAAGCCAGTGTATTCTAACTATTTATAAGGTATAAGAAATTCTTTATGAATATTTTCAACCTACAGTGTACTCATTGTAGCCAGTTGATTTGTGAAGTCTTTTTTTTACCGTTTTTTTTTTATTTTATTATTACTCAACTACAATATGATAGAGCTACTTACTTTACTTATAATACACCAAAGGTACTGTCATCACTTACAATAGTAATGCAGGTTCTTTATCCTTATCCTTAAATTTACATTTTTCTTAATTTGTAATTTGCAGCTACATAGACTATAATAATTTTATTACCAATATGATTAACTTACAAGACTTAATTTCGGTAAAAAAAATGGGAATAAAGAAACGAAGAGAAGACACTACGGATTAGTAAAAGAATGTACACACTAAATGTACGTTAACAAAAACAAACATAGAATAAAATAAAATAAGAAATAAAAAGGAACTAAAGAAAGTTGAAGTAAAGCAGAGGAAAAAATTACAAGATCTTTCCATATGTTTTATTAAATATTGTAATTTGGTTGTTGGCTATAGCAATTTCTCAATGTATTTTAATTTTTCCCTTTAAGAGTGCTAGAAAGCTGTCAAAACAAAGCTCTTTTTCGTGCAAGCAGCTATTATATATAGAGTACTTTGCGATAAGAAGGGCATAATTCAGAGAATACCGTATTCTGCAAATGTAATGTAAACGTATTTCGCCGAAATTTGCAGCTTTTCTTGGCTTTTCGACAAAAAAAATATAGAATTTTCGAGAGAAGCGAATTTTCAACGAAAAGTCCTCATAATTTGCGACGTGTATTGTTTCCAACTACTGGAATTTTTGAACGACAATTCGTTCAGAACGAAACTTGACTTCGAATTTTCGTAAGAAAATTCACTCTGATCGAGAAATAACTTCGAATAATCAAGCAAAATTTTGCTCTTTGTTTGCCCTTCTCAAGCATTCCCACGTATTTTCTGAACAATAATTTGCCAAGTTCGATAATTCGGCAAGAACTTCATGCTAGCCTACATATAGAGCACTTTCCATATATGGTGGAGTAGAGCACTTCCATATATGGTTAAGATGATATGCACTTCCAAAAACCTTCATACGCTTTCATACCCCTTGACACTCCTTTATACACCTTCATGCACCTTCGTGCACGTCAATACACCTTCATACTCCTTCATGCGCGGTCATACACCTTCATACGCTTTCATAAACAGTAAATCTGAACAATAATTCGCCAAGTTCGATAATTCGGCAAGAACTTCATGCTAGCCTACATATAGAGCACTTTCCATATATGGTGGAGTAGAGCACTTCCATATATGGTTAAGATGATATGCACTTCCATAAACCTTCATACGCTTTCATACACCTTGACACTCCTTTATACACCTTCATGCACGTCAATACACCTTCATACTCCTTCATATGCTTTCATAAACCATCATACACCTTCATGCACCTTCATTAACCTTCATACCCCTCCATACACCTTCATATATCTTCATGCACCTCCATACACCTTCATAGATCTTCATGCACCTTCATACACCTTCATACCTTTTCATACACCTTCATGCACTTTCATAAACTTTCATATGTTTTCATAAACCTCCATACTCCTTCAAACACCTTCATGCACCTTCATGCACATTCATACACTTTTCAATACACTTTCACAAACTTTCATAAACCTTCATACTCCTTCATACCCCTCCATACACCTTCATACACCTTCATACACCTTCATACACCTTCATACACCTTCATACACCTTCATACACCTTCGTGCATCTTCATGCACCTTCATACTCCTTCATACGCTTTCATAAACCTTCATACGCCTTCAAACACCTTCATGCACCTTCATGCACTTTCAAACACTTTCATAAACCATCATACACCTTCATGCACCCTTATACTCCTTCATACTTTTTTATACCCCTTCATACCCCTTCATACACCTTCATACACCTTCATGCCTTTCATACACCTTCATGCACCTTCATGCACCTTCATACACCTTCATGCACCTTCATGCACCTTCATACACCTTCATACGGCTTGTACTAAAAGATGGAACGCCGGAATGCCGGAACGCCGGAATACTAAAACCCGCAACACAAAATTACTAAAACCCGGAACACATGAAAAATAAATAATTTAAAAAATAAAATAAATGAATTAATCAATGAAAACCTGTATTCTAAAAACCATAACATACTTCAATTCAAACAGGAAAATTCCCTCGGTATCCCACCCATCCACAACCCACAACCCCTGCCCGCCAAAAAAAAACTTGATTATCTTTGATTGGTAAGAACGTTTTGCAGTGATATTTATCTTTAACTGATAATTATAATGTGTTTTAAGTAACCATCTAATATTTTGTGGTGATCCTTTATTTCCGAGCGGCAAAGATTTTTGTGATGTTTCCCGCCAAAATGTAATTATGATAATGTATTTCTCAAAGTCACATGTAGTGGTACAGTGTGGCAAAAAATGGACGCTTCTGCGAGGTACGTGTTGTTACGTTTTTTATTTAAGACTCGTGTCTTTTCGTTTATTACGTTTAAGATTAACAAAGTATTAAATATCAGCTAAGTAATCATTATTTTGTGTTTAGCAGCAGTCCTAAAAGCCCGGAAAAAAAAGAGGTAAGCACTTGAGTTTTGGAATGTTTAGATTCAGTGGCTCATCGATTCTTGGAATACTACTGTATTAGAGTTTCATTCTTTTCAACACTATTACAACTGTACGTTTTATTTGATGAAATCAGTGAATCTGGTCAGTTCGAGCGGTCAAACGCAAAAATCCAACGCCTAGTGTTGGTAATCTGGTAGAACAATTTTTTTGGGATCCTAACATCCGAGTTTCGAGTTTTTTATTTTTTAAATTATTTATTTTTCATGTGTTCCGGGTTTTAGTAATTTTGTGTTCCGGGTTTTAGTATTCCGGCGTTCCGGCATTCCGGCGTTCCATCTTTTAGTACAAGCCCCTTCATACTCCTTCATACACCTTCATGCACCTATAAAACTTCATCCCTTTTCATACAACTTCATACACCTTCATGCATTTTCATAAACCTTCATACGCTTTCATACACCTCCATACTCCTTCAAACACCTTCATGCATGTTCATACACTTTCATACACTTTCATAAACCTTCATACACCTTCATGCACCATCATACATCATATATTCTGTAGTAGTGCTTGTAATTGCTTTTTTTCTTTGTGTGTGTGTATTCTCAATAATACTAGGTATACCTATCAATAGAGTGCCAACGAGCGAATAATTTGTGCTATAATAAGGGGTTTATTAATACAGCATAACAGATTATTGGTTCTCTTCTGTTGCAAACATTACCGAGAGAACATTATTACGCGTTTACCGGCCGGTAACGTTCGTCACGCAATCCCTGAATATCAAGAGTATTGGAATGTATCGCTGCTCGGTCGAACTTTCAGTTCAATATGATGGGCAAAGTCAAAGTGAAAGTGAACACGCTAGTTTGATTGATGAACACGACTCGTTCAATTCTGTGGCAAAACAGATCCGATTTGTGTTTTGAACACTGGATTCGACTGTATGATAAACACGTTCGTTCAGTTCTGTTCGGAAACACTGCCGACTCAACCTTCAGTTCGATATGCTAGATTTCAACACTGGATTTGCTCTAGTGGTTCGACTGGTGAACACAATCTTTCCAAAAAAGCTGCCCGATGGAACTTTCAGTTCGATATAGGTAAACAGAGAAGGAATACACTGTTTCGATTCATGAACACGCTCGTTCAATTCTGTGGTGAACACGCTGGTTCATTTTCATGTCGATTTTGTGTCTTGGATTTGCTCTTGTCTGACAGTTTTCCTGAATATTCGAATTAGAAGAAGAGTTTTGTAAAGGGTACGCTCCCCAATTGAACTTTCATTTCGATAAAGTGAGAGAGGAAACAAACTGGTTCGATATGTTCTGAGACTATGAAATTGTTCAAAGTTGGATAAACACAACAG
>OZ026595.1:32642053-32654553 GCA_964020085.1 Micromussa lordhowensis
ACATCTCTTTTTTCGATCTGGACTCTTTAAAAATGATTTTCATCCCTGACCACTTTATTGTGTCATTTTAAAACCTGTGAAGGGAAAACTTCATTACAGTAACCATTCATTGAACTATAGTCTTCTGGTCTCCTCTTCGTCGGAATTCAGCATATAGGGAGATGGCTCCTGATGATACCTCTTTGTCGCATTTTTTTGGTTGATTTACAACCTTACAAATTTTTTGACCTCTAAAGGTTAAGGGTTTAGAATCCGGTCGTAAATCACAGTTCAATGATTTCCGGACAGAAGGAAGCGCATTGTCCCTTATTTAACTGACATTTCTTGTTTTGGCCATTGGGACTTTGTAAAGTGCATTTGCCATTCTCTGTTTGTGCAGATTTGTAGAGACTTGGAGCATATCTTGCAATAGAAATGAGCCTTAATAATGCATAAGCACATGTCAAATTACCCAGGTGTCAAACTCTACGAAGCAACATTCAGATAACAGCGGAAATCACGCAGACATGTGACCTATCCGATCTGGCGTTTTTAAAAAAGATTGACATCTCTGACCAAGACTTTATTGTTCAGTTTAACCAGAAATTTCTTTCCATGTGGTGCCAGGGTGTCGTTTTAAGACTCCTAGAGGGGAAAGCTTCATTGCAGTTAGCATTCGTTGAACTAGGGTCTGCTGGTATCATCTGCATCGGAGTTCAGAGTTTTATGGATGGCCTCTGGTGATACCTCTTCTTCGCAAAACTCTGATCAGACTCATGAGGTTGACCCTAATTGCCTCATCGAAAGAGACGGCTGTTTGGGCTACGAGAAGTCCTCTGGCTTTGAGACAGTCACAAATTTTATTGTTTCTGTTGGCGGCTATGTCGTAGATGTCACTGATGATGTCCCGATGGGTTATATTCTAATGGTAGAAATGGAGGCATTTGGAGAGCAGCCCGCTCACAATAACCTCAGGTAAGTCATTTCATTGTTGTTTCTTTATACTTCTTCGCTAGCGTTTGGTGCCGCTTTGTGTGACCCACTAGAGCATGAAGAGTCTCCAGTTTGATCCTCGTAAGTTGGATAGCGAAAGATTATAATAAGAAAATTGTAACGGGCTTCTTGCAACCATGGAGCGGAGAAAGTCAAGACCGAAGCTGGTAAATATCAGTGTGTTTTAAATGTATAGTTAATAATTATAGCTTTGCAACGTTAATAATTATTACTTTGCAATTGCAGATGGACATACCGGAGATTTCGTGACACGTCCGGCTGCAACACAGGGTAATTATCTCATTTCAGAACAGTTGAGCTAAGGGGTTTAAAAAAAAAATTGTCCACCATCATATTGCTGGAATGTACATGTTCAGTCATCTTAGGTTTTGTGCAGCTGTATTGATATTTTACTTGTGCTGTATAGAACCCACAGAACACTGCTTGAGACTATGTTAGCCAGGTGTTATACCTTGGGGTTCCCGATCACCACTCATTTTGTTTTACTGTCCAAAATTGTGCAGGGAACTGGGGTGAATTTCGAATTTTAACCAATCGATAAACTGACACCAGCCCAATATTTAGACTCGGGGAAGGAGCAGGGAACCTGGGGAAGGAGGGAAAACCAAAAGGTCTGATTGCGTTGCGACTGGTCATTCTTAGGGTGAACAGAGATCAAGCTATGGACCTTGAAATATGGTTCAAATTGGATCTCATGCAACTCTTTTTTGTGATGCGCCCAACGACAGCGACGACGAGCAACATGGCGGCCATCCAGCTAATACCAAGTCATGTAGTCTTTGATATTTGACATCCATAGTATGTTTAATTGACAGCTGTCATATCAAAAGATCCACTGACCAGTATCACATTACCATATCGCGGCCTCAGGTTTAGAGCTCATCAAGGTCGCGTGTTCTTTTGAAGCTGGTTGTCGACTGGATCGCGGGTTCATGTCAGGTTAACTTGTTGAAAATCAGGGCAGGATTGTCTGGAAGCCGGTTATAGCTAACAATAACAATAACAATAATCTTTATTAGTATCAAACAACCAAAGGAAGAACATGCGCAACTCGCATATAGCGTAAGCTAGTCGTGGCGAGTTGTGCTAACCCAGGTTTAAAAGTAACCAAATGATAACTTTTTCTCCTATACAAATGTTTATTTTTTCTGCATTGTTTTGTGTGCATGGTGATCATTAACACTTAAAACAGGAGGCCAAACAATACACAGAAAACCTCACTGCAAAGTTACAAAACTCAAATCAAAATAAATGAACTATTCTAACTTTTGCTCTGAACAACCTGGCCCAGGAGCTACGCTTTTAGGCTGGCCTAAATCTATATATTATTTCAAGGTCTACAACTTGATCTCTGTTCACCATAAAAGCAAATCACCAATGTGGACGTGATCTTTCACATGGTAAAACCAAATTGATTGCAAGGCTGGTACTACGGCGGAATAGCAAAATTTAATGGCCAATATTTCAACTAGCGCAGAGCTAATTTGGTTTGACCAACTGGGTTGATAATGTGAATTGTCCACTGTAAAGAGATTCGGAAGCTGACGTTTCGAGCATTAGCCCTTCGTTGGAGCGACAAAGGGCTAACGCTCGAAACGTCAGCTTCCGAATCTCTTTACGGTGGACAATTCACATTATCAACCCAGTTGATAAAACCAAATTATCTTGTAATATTCCCACCAATGCAGCACCACAGTTTCTTTAGAAACTTGCCCCCCCCCCCCCCATCACAAATTTAGCTTTTTAACTTAATTTATACCAGCACAGTTGGGACATTCCACTTTTTAACCCTAGTTTTTGCATCTGAGAGGTTCTAAATTTTGTCGGCTTCTTTGAAAAAATATTCTGACAGGCCCTGTGTCAGAGGTTGTCTTCCATAGGGTGTGCTGATAAAACATGGAATGTCTCATTACAATATTTGTCCTTATTCTAGTACATGATTCATGTGATCCCTTGCAAAGCCTCAGAACTTGGACACTGTAGCCACGTTGTAGCAGTTTTACTTTCACTAGTCGATCATGTCCATAAGCACGGAACAATAACAACAACACCGTGTACTAGCCAGGAATGCACATGGAATAAAGGTAAGAAAAGAAAGAAAACCCGGCAAAGACTGTCAGCGGCTAAGCATCCATCAAAGGTAAAAAAAGGAAGATCAAAGTGATTGATTTTGATCC
This sequence comes from Micromussa lordhowensis, assembly GCA_964020085.1. Classification (NCBI taxonomy): domain Eukaryota; kingdom Metazoa; phylum Cnidaria; class Anthozoa; order Scleractinia; family Lobophylliidae; genus Micromussa; species Micromussa lordhowensis. Next base: position 32,645,224 of record OZ026595.1, read on the forward strand.
AAGGCCAGCCAAATATTGAAAAGTCTTGAGTAGCCATATCAATAACTTTGTTCGTAACCTGCAAGCGATTTCTGCAGATCAGAAGAAAACTTCAATGTGGGAGACGCAATCAACAATTACTTATGACGATTATAATCTTGAAGACACATCTGTGTTAGAACAACAAGTTTCTAATTTGATGGCCAATCTTACTCCAGATTGCTTAAGCCAAATGGAAGGTACCACGCCCCAAAATAAAAGTGAAAAGTGGTATTCTGAACCATGGTGTAGAATCAGAGCCTCTACGTGCTCTGATGCATATACAATGCATCAGCTTCATCAAAAAAATACATTGCATCCAATATTTGGAACACTAATGGAGACAAACCGCAAAGTTATTGGATGAAATATGGTTTGAGTTGTTACATTTAATACCATGTTCCTTTCATATCATTGGTTTAATAAGAAGCGTACTGATTTGCTACTTTTTCGCAACGGTGATTGGTTTAATTCGATCCTTACTTTTTTCACATTAATTACCATTGTTATGCCTTGTATTCGATTGGTTTAGTAATAAGCGTTCTGATTCGCTGCTTTTTCGCAACTGTGATTGGTTTAATTAGATCCTAAATTAATTAAAGTTTGATCCTAACTAAATCCACACTTGATCCTAATTTCATTATCCTCTAGCATTAGATCACGACTTTCTAGAACATGGAGTTTAGTGATCTTTTTGTAATATTGGGAAGTTTCCAGAATGTTTTTAATTTCTTCGTAAGTCAGAAGCTTTTAGCGAGCTGTCGGCAGTGTTCTCGATGTGGTTCTAATATGGAACTAACAGAGACAACACGGGTGAACGACGGATACATGTGGCGCTAAGTGAGCTGAGAACAATCTGTTCCAACAAAGTCCTGAATGCTGGAATTAAGCTTGGAGGCTTAGGAAAGACCGTGGAAATTGACGAGTCCAAGTTTGGTGCAAAGAGAAAGTATAAGAGAGGGAGAGTCTCGGAAGGTCCGTGGGTGTTTGGAGTAGTGGAGCGAGGATCACAGAAAGTGCTGCTCTTCCGTGTTCCAGACCGAACTAGAGAGACACTTGTTCATCGTCTTATCACAATGCATATCCGACCTGGAACTGTCATCTATTCAGATCAATTCACTCCGTACATACCACTCAACCAGCTAGGATACATCCGAGCATTCGAGCAGTTGCTGGAAGACATCGCTGAACAGTTTCCACAGCAGTAAAACTGCAAAAAACAAAAAAACGGCTCCTTTAGGAGCCACCACATATTGAAAAGTCAATGATCAATAAAGAGTTTTAACATAAATAAACATGTGATCAATAATAAATAAACATGTGATTAATTTGTACAGGGATGCCAACTTCATCACAGACATGTTAAGTGACCTAACACTCTTTTGCCAAGTGACTTTTTTAATGAATTGACACTACCATTCTGTCACCATTTGTCACCAATGTCTGCAAACCACAATCCACATCAAACACTGACCAACCCCTATCTACAACCAAACTATTTGACATTGAAAACGAAACACGTATTAGTGTTCGGAAACACATGACATCAGATAAAGGATTTACTGGTATCAGTATTCTTCACAAGTAGTTAAATCCTTTGTATGGTTTTGACATATGCAAGCCTTTAGTTTATGACATCCACCATACTATCTGCCACACTGTTGTAAAGAATCAAGCTGAGAGACTACTAGACCTAGAGATGATTGACAAAGGCTTCCTTGATAAAGAGATAAAAAAGTTTTCATGGCCTAAAGAGCTTAAGAATGGAAGAATTCCCAGGTTTACTGGAAACGTCAAAGGAATGGGTCAATGGAAAGCAGAGGGCTTGCAAAAGTTTTCTTTTCCAATATTGGATTGCATCCTTGTTGGTCAACTGACCAATCCCAAAGAGCTGGAAATTCAGTCATTGGTTTCAAGACTCACAGAAATACACTTCCACACAATACACTTCCACACAATACACTTCCACACAGGCAGAAGTGGTTGGACAGACAATCTAATTGACCAACACTGCAAATTGTCATGGCATCTAAATATTTTGGCTGAAGAAGTGCAAGGCTTGGTAATGTGTACAATTTCATTACATAATTTAACTCATATACATGAAGATGTCATTGCTATGTCTTCTACAGACAACTACTGGTGCGTTGTGTTTGAACGTGCAGTCAGGGAATATGTCAAAAGATTGAGCGAGGGTATTGAAGCCACATTTGCTACTGCTGAGGCTCAACGGGAATTTCTGAAGCCCTTAAAAGAAATTAATGATCAAGTTGGCAAGATCAACAATGAAACGGTATTTATCAGTTCAAGTTACATACAAAATGTGAAAATTTCATCTTTTTTATCATTTATTTACCAAGCTTAAAATTTACCATCTTTACTATTCATTACACAAATGATGTCACATATGAACCTGATAAATAGCCTAGCTCACCAAGGGTCTCTTGTAGCTCAGTGGTTAGAGTACCCAACGGGTATCTGGGAGGCCATGGGTTTGATTCTCGTTCTGGGACTCAGAATTTTTTCCTTGCCACATGCTGGTGGCAAATAAAAATTACATCTTTACCAAAATATTTAAAAATTCTCTTTTCTTGCACATCAGTCTGTTGAAGATCAAAAGCAAACACTAGTTTATATTATATTATATTAAAAACGAAGAAATTATGGTTTGTACAATCACGCCCTCAATTTTTACCAATTGTCACAGGTCCAGGCAGATGTGTTAGTAAGCATGTAGAAGTCCACCTTGGTTGAGCTAGGCTGTTTATTTTAAAGACAATTAGATAAAATGCGAAAGTTTTAACAAGTAGAAAAGTACTCTGAGGGCTTTGCTAACCTTCGTTCAACAAACTTTAAAGTTTTATCTCAAAGTGAAATCAGAATGACCTGTACCTATTCCATTCCATTCCAATTATGGCACTAAATAATAATTATTAAAAAGTAAGCATTTTATTTTCATTAGGGTTTTGCCAGTTCAATTGAAGCAGCTAAATCTGAGACCATCAGGCAAGCTTCCCACCAAAGGTTATTTCTTCTTGGTGCACAGGATAATTCCACAGTACTAGAAATGTTAGAACAGGGAAAAATTCCAGAGGCCTTAGATGTTTCTCTTGAAAATATTTTTGAAGCTGCTTTTGTTTCTAAAAAGTGTTTTATGGCTGATAGGGGCTATGGAGGGACTGTTTCTCATCTGGAGAAGGTATTGTTGTTCAAGTTAATGAGGAGGAATTTGTTGCCAAGCTGGATTGTTTCCTCTCAGTAAGGGTACATGTAAACGAAGAGTTGACCCCTCTTAAATTGTTAGGAAAGGGGTTTTATTACTTTAGTGTTATGGATGGCAGTGGAGTACTGTGAGAGATTTTAGAAGTGGATTTGTAAAGGTTCAGAACAGAGAAATAACTGATCCAGTATTTTTCCAGATTGAAGACATTGTAAGGAAAGTAATTCTTTACAAGTGTGGGGATGATCTTAATGTTGCTGATTTTCAGAGGCAATCTCAGAGCCTTCGATATACAGTTATTGTTTCTGTTTATCCCCAAAATGGTGATATGCTCCTCATCCAACGTCATGCTAGAAATGTTGTTCCATGGGACTCTATTCTTGGAATTGCAGAAGGACAGTGGGAAGGTCCCTTCCCGCTGGCGAAAATAAACATAACTCATTCAACTAAACTGGAAACACTTCTCATTAATATTCCTACAGGTACAGGAACATCTTGGAGGTACTTGTCAATTAATGTGTTCTTGATACTGAATACATGTACATATAATTGTGGAAGAAGGTCAGAAATGGAAGAGTATTTTAACTATTTGAATTTCATATTTTTATATTTGAAATAGCCTGAGCCCTTACGACAATCAAGCCAATTATTTTCATGTTTTGTCTCATATTCTCCAAAATGAATCAATTGTAAAGAATTCAGAGAGAAATATCCACCTTTTTTATTTTGTGATAAAAACTACTTCTGTGACTAAACTTCCCTGCTTGTGACTTTCCATAAACTCCCAAGAAATAGGAAACACATAAGTCCATGATTTAACAAATTTGTGTTCAAACTGGTATTTTATTCCTGGTTTGCAACAATTTCCAATCTCTGACAATTCTCCTTGTTGCTTTCCAGAATATTCTCTAGTATGAGGTAAAACGATCACAATATTTTCCCATAGATGGGAAACATTAATTTTATCATTTTAACTACCCAATATTTCCCATTTCTGTTATTTTATTTGCCTGCTGCTTTTATAGGTATTACTTGACTTTTGGGAAAAGGAAACAATTATTTCCCAAACTTGGAATTAAGTTGGTATTCCATTTCAAGTTCCCAAAATGTTCCCATTTCTGTGAAATTATGTTCCCTAAAATTTTACAACAAATTCCCAAGAATGGAAAAAAAACCTGCTGCTTTTCCAGATATTTCCCAACTTTTGGGAAACAGAAAAAATATTTCCCAAACTTGTGATTTAGTTGGTACTCCATGACAAGTTCCCAAAATTTTCCTATTTCTGTGAAGTTATCCTACGTATGATTTTCCGAAATATTCCCAAGGATGGAAAAAACAACATTGATTTCTGAAAATTGGGTTTGATTCCCAATTTTATCCCAAAATGGGAAAACATAAATTTTTCCTGTGAATTGCCTAGATTAAACAAATGTTTCATTTTTAACGGGAAAATTAACCATTTAAACCTTTTCTTAAAACATCAAAAGGATACCCCTTTCAATTAAAAGGATGAGGAAACTGTCTAAACGCTTTGCCCAAATCATTAAACGGATACAAAATTTTTGTAAATGGTTTTCCCGAAAACATTAAACTGATACTTGTATTTTGTAAACGGATGCGGAAAATGTTTAAACGGTTTGCTCAAATCGTTAACTGAATACGAGATTTTTGTAAACGGATGATAGAAGCGTTTCAACGCTTTACATGATCCATTAAACGGATACTGAACGGTTTGCTCCATTAAATGGTAAAGCGTTAGTGCTGGTTTTCGCTTTCCAGGTCACCAATGACAAGGGAACTCCAACAGACTTTCCTTTTGAAAATTTACAGGTTCCAAACAGTGAAATTAATACTTTGAAGGAGCAAGAACAATCAAGCGGGACAGGCAAGGCTGCGAACCGCAAGAAGCACATAGCTTTTATTTTGATTTATCCGACCTCAGTGTTCTCAGACAGTATCTATCTTAAAAATATTAAAGATCCGTTACCAGGATTCATGATAAGAAATAAGTTCATGTATGTGCATTCTCTGGTAAAAAGTTTTTAAAAAAGACTTTGAGCTTTCAACAGACTGAACAGACTGAACTGCTGTCTTCAACGGATAAAAAATCTTCTTACTTATTGGATTGACACTTTGTGACTTACCAGAGGAGATACTATTAAAGATCTTTGGTTTCCTTCATTTGCCTGATCTTTTAAGGAATATATCACCTGTTTGCAGGAGATTCTAAAACATTTGCTACTAACCAATTCTCCGGAGAAATTTTGTTTTGATGTTTATTACACCAAGTCACGCTGTGATCAGGTTTTCACCCATGCCCAAAGTTTCAGAAGTTTGTCCCTTGTCCTTGTCCCACAAGAGCTTACAACACCCAAAGAAAGTTGTTTTATCGATGTGTGAGCAGTTTACCAAAGATCAGCTTTGCGAAATATTATGTGGCAGGAGTTGATATGTACACATAGAGGATGTTGAGGAATGTTGCCGTATCCCTGTTAAGTCTGTCCAGACTATTCTTGACGCAAATCTCAACCAAATGGCCCAGAATTCTCAGGTTTCCTTCTCTGGTGACCTAGAGTACATGTTTGACCAGTGCATGTATCCTGGCTGGATCCTCCTCTGAAGAAATAGAGTAGATTTGTTTTTTTTTGGTGCCACTTAATAATCTGTGCTCAAGACAAAAGCACTTTACCACAAACTGACAAGGTTTTAAACTATGAAACGTTCAATTGGGCACCTGACCAATGAGTTTCCACACTTGCTTTGTCACATTATAGAGATTGAACCATCTTATGTACATGGTTCTGCTAAGGGTAATAATAATAATAAGAACTTTATTTAATGAGGGTGAAGCACATTGATTACTGGTCACCCAGTAGTTTTCATAATGGCCCTCCTACAAATTAAAATCATAAGACATATCAATTAATTAATTAACTATCTATGTGATCCACCAACTAAATTTACATAATGATCTACTAATATTACAATATTAATTAACTACTAATAAAACTAAAAAGTTTTACAAGTCTTAAAATGATCAAAAAAAGAATTCCTACTACGGGAAAGTTTAAATAAGTAATTTTTAAAATTAGTGTGGGAAAGTAGCCTAAGTTTGGCATCAAGAGTGTTCCACAGACGGCAAGAGCTTGAATGAAACATTCTAAGGCCAGAGTTCTTTTGACAGGCTGGTGTTGTTATATTGTTTTTGGAAACAGATCTTGTGTTTTTATAATTATGGGTATTACTTATACATTCAATGTAATTGTTAAAGTAAGCTGGGCAACGTCCTTGATTTATTTTATGAAGCAGCGCTCGTGACGTCATAACTGGAGATTATACAATAATCATGTCAAGGTCACAGGTAATCATGTCAAGGTCACAGGTAATCATGTCAAGGTCACGGGTTATCATGTCATGTATGACCGCAGTGCATGATTTCCAAGGGCAATCATGTCAACTTCGCGCGATTCGTGTTGCTTGCCGTCAGTGAAGAAGTAGAAACATGACTTTCAATGTATAATAAAACAACTATTAGATTCGGTTTTTGTAATATCCAGAATAATCAAGGTCTCGCTAAGGGTTATTTGCAGCGACATTAATAAGTTAAAAATATTGAAGGGCCGCAGCCAGGATGAGACATAATTAAAATCTAAAAACGATCTCTGGCTAAAATGCTTAAAAACTACGAGCTTTCGACTGCCCAACCTGCAGTCTGGCCTTGTGTCGGTTGTCGTGATGGGAATTAAAATCTAAGTATCTGTCTGTATGGGTGGGCTTTCTGTAAACATCAACGATGATGGCTCCATTCCTACGTGAGACCAGAGTGTCGAGAAAGGCGATCTTTCCGTTACATTCCGTCTCGATGGTAAACGAGATATTTGTGTCAATTGAATTTAATGTGTCATGGAAGGATGAGACATCGTCCTTTCCAATGATGCAAAAACTATCGTCTACGTACCTTTTCCAAATTTTTGGGGGAATGGATGAATTACTGATTGCGGACTCTTTGATCTCCTCCATACACAAGGCCAGCACAGCATCAACTCTTTTGCACAGGGCCCTAAGTCTACCCATTCCGCAGAAGGAAAAAAGCGGGAACTTAATTATGTTCATGCTGCTTTGGAGTCCAACGGTTATCCATCCAAGTTTATCAAAAACATACACGTTAAAAGATCTCGATCCTCAACAACAAATGTATCCCCAGAGGAACTTGTTGAAATGTTTTTCAAGATGGTTGAACTAACCGAGTCACGCAAGTCTTTCGCTTCTCTTCCCTACATCAAAGGAGTAACTGAACCTTTGACACGTGTCCTCAAAAACACGATGTCACAGTTGTAAACAAACCATTTACCACCCTACAACAACAGTTCCCAGCTCCGAAATTCCGACCTTCGATGCAATCGTCGTCTACAAAATTCCCTGTACAAATTGTTCGTGGTGCTACATTGGGGAAACCGGCAGAGCTTTTAACACCCGAAAAAAGGAACATTTGAGAAACACCAAAACTGCAGCCAAAGGTTCTAGAATCGCTAATCATGCCTGGTCCAACAACCACGCCATTGATTTTGAAAACGCGTCAATTATTGACAAAGGCACTTTTAGAACCCGAAAAACATTAGAAGCGTGGCATACCAAAGTGACACCTAACGCAGATAACAATTCTTGTCCGTTACCCGCGCAATACAACATTCTTTTTAACAAACATCCATAATTATTTACATTCTCATTATTTCGTAACTCGCGCTTTTTATTCAAATTTTCTCATCGCTTTCTCCTCGTTCATTTTACCCGTCGAAGACTGCAGGTCGGGCAGTCGAAAGCTCGTAGTTTTTAAGCATTTTAGCCAGAGATCGTTTTTAGATTTTAATTATTAATAAGTTAATCAACTTTGAAAATACCTTTTAAAAGCTTCTTTTTAATCAATTTTCCTATTCTCTGTGACATCTTTATTGCTTAAGCCCACAGAGTTGAAAGAAAACAATAGAATTTGAAGGGAAAGAGAATGATGTAAAATATTTGCTTGGTAACCACACAGCCATTTAATGAGGGAAGTCTGGACACCGGAAACAAGTAATTCGCTTTTCGCATCAGCTGTGCAAGGATATCATGTTTACCAAGACGTACGGAAGCCAACTTGTTGCTAGAGTTTAACAACCCCATGGACAAACATGCCATGAAAGTAGTGAAGGGCGATGAAATGGTTGGCCATTTGCCTTGCAAATTCTCCCGAATAGCGTGGTATTTTCTTACATGTAGTGGAGAAATCAGTGTTGAAGTGATCGGTCGCAGGTGACATTGTAAGCAGCTGTGCTGAGGAATGGAGGTTCCATGCCAAGTTAGAGTTTAACTGCTCAAACAAAGTACAAATGAAACGCTTGAAAGAACTACTGGCGAGCAAGATTCGGGTTTAGAACCGTCCTGAAGATGTTAACTCCCGGCTCCTTTAGGAGCTACCACTTCTACTGAATGATCAACAACAGATTTCAGTCTGTTTAATCTTTATGTACTGAAGGTTTTCAGTTCAATTTGTGACCCCTACAAGCCAGTTTACTCCCTCTGAAACCAATGGTCTTGTGTATAAGCCGCACCAGTGATTTTTGCCCCAGAACTTAAGCAAAAAGGTGCGGCTTATACACGAGTGTTTATGGTACTATATAGTAGATTATTCGAAGTTAGATACTGTAAGAAGGCGGATGCTATGTGTCTTTCTAGCGGTTTGGAAAGTATAGGTAGAACAGATATGGGACGGTAATTGCCTCTCTCTTGTATTGAGTCTCTCTTGTGGAGTGGTAATGCTTTGGCTGTTTTGAAGGCGGCAGGAAAAACGCCACTGCTGATGTTAGCATTATAAATAAGCACAAGACTTGAAGATATCGCTGGTAGAGCTTCTTTCAGCACACAGACACTGATGCCATCTAGACCTGTTGCTTTGTTAGAAGGGATTTTACTTAGATCTGCTTCCACAATTTCCTTGGTAATAAGTGGGATACAAAATTTATCTTGTGATGAGGGCTGTATATGTCTGTTAACAAAGTCCCATAAGAGTATATCAAGCTCAGATTGCGAGGTTGCCAAATTTTCATGATCAGGTA
>OZ026595.1:32669553-32679553 GCA_964020085.1 Micromussa lordhowensis
TCCCGTGTATAAGTCGACCCCCCATTTTGGAGCCAAAAAATAAGTTTTTTTCTCATTTCTGGATAAGAATTTTCTTGAAAAACCAATCTCATATCTTAGAATTTTCTTTCAGGTATGTTATAGTTACACGAAAAAAATCACAGCAAGTTTGGACGTAAAGTTTATTATTGCATGTACACCAGCGTTGAAGCATGTTTTAGCGACAAATATAAGCTGCATTTTGTTCATAATTTTTGAAATAAGCTTACAAAATCACACATACTAATCTTTAACGAACCTTTATCGTTGTGGAGCATTGTGAAGCAGGTTTACAAGACAGGCTAAACGCCAAGGAAGCTCAAGAAACTTTGAAAATGCTTCGATAAGCAAAGTGCCACGATGCCTTGGAACTTGGTAACCGAGCTAGCTCCTAGGACCACACACGCTCACATGGTTACAAAGCCAGGTTACTAAGCAGCAAACTTTCGTAGCTACAACTGTGGCTTTCGTTGAGCAGACTTGCCACGGTATTTGCAACAAATATTAGTTCTTTATTCTAGAAATGTGCCAGTGAGTATCTACAACATTCAGCCTTACGTTAGGAGATCATTCTTAAAGCATTTTAACTTGAACCGCTCAGGTCGATCAAGGAAAAGACATCGTAACTTGCACCGTGTAAAAGTGGATGTTCGTTGACATATGCGACAATTGTTATGCTAATTTGTCCTGACCATCTTTTTATCTCAGTTTTTGACCCATGTATAAGTCGAGGGCGATTTTTTGGACCAATTGTTAGGCTGTAAAAGGTTGACTTATACACGGGTAAATACGGTAAATATTGCAGTTCTGGTAATTTTCATCTATGACATTCATTTGACCCTTTGAGTAATTTCCTAGAATTCATTGATAGGCTAGGGAATTTTCATCAATTATCATGAATTGATTCCCTAAGTGGTGTTACATTTTATTGTAAAATTCGCGGATTTCGTAAATTTTGCAGTTTTCGCAATTCTCGTAGCTTTCTCTGGGCTTCCCTGAAACCCTGGCAATAAATTTCATTGATTTTGCCACAGGTTTTACAAATTATCATAAATTTCTCAGTTTTCGTAAATTTCGCAATTTTCGCAACCGTCATAAATTTTGATGGGCCTTCCCTACAACCCCTTGAATAATTTTGTTGATTTTGTAAGTGGTATTACATATCGTAAATTTTGCAGTTTTTGTAAATTTCGCTGTTTTCGCAATTCTCGTAGCTTTCTCGGGCCTTCCCTGAAACCCTTGGAATAAATTTCGTGGATTTCGTCACAGGTCTTGCAAATTATAGTAAATTTCGCCGTTTACAAATAATTTCGTAATTTTCGCAATTCTCGTAAATTTCGAAGGGCCTTCCCTGCAACCCTTTGAACACATTTTGTTGATTCTCTAAGTGCTGGTACATATTATCGTAAATTTCGCAGTTCTCGTAAATTTCGCTGTTTTCGCAATTCTCGTAGCTTTCTCTGGGCCTTCCCTGAAACCCCTTGCAATAAATTTCGTGGATTTCGTCACAGGTCTTACAAATTATCGTAAATTTCGCAGTTTTCGTAAATTTTGATGATTTTGTAAGTGGTATTACATATTATCGTAAATTTCACAGTTTTTGTGAATTTCGCTGTTTTCGCAATTCTCGTAGCTTTCTCTGGGCCTTCCCTGAAACCCTTGGAATAAATTTCGTGGATTTCGTCACAGGTCTTGCAAATTATAGTAAATTTCGCAGTTTTCGTAAATTTTGCAATTTTCGCAACCCACGTAAATTTTGATGGGCCTTCCCTACAACCCCTTGAATAATTTTGTTGATTTTGTAAGTGGTATTACATATTTTCGTAAATTTCGCAGTTTTCGTAAATTTCGCTGTTTTGGCAATTCTCATAGCTTTCTCTGGGCCTTCCCTGAAACCCCTTGCAATAAATTTCGTGGATTTCGTCACAGGTCTTACAAATTATCGTAAATTTCGCAGTTTTCGTAAATTTTGCAATTTTCGCAACCCACGTAAATTTTGATGGGCCTTCCCTACAACCCCTTGAATAATTTTGTTGATTTTGTAAGTGGTATTACATATTATCGTAAATTTCGCAGTTTTCGTAAATTTCGCTGTTTTGGCAATTCTCATAGCTTTCTCTGGGCCTTCCCTGAAACCCCTTGCAATACATTTCATGGATTTTGTCACAGGTCTTACAAATTATCGTAAATTTCGCAGTTTTCGTAAGTTTCGCAATTTTCACAATTCTCGTAAGTTTTGCAGGGTCTTCCGTGCAACCCACTAACTAAATTTTGTTGATTTGTCAGACAGACTTACAGTTTATCATAATAATCGCAGTTTTTGCCAGTTTTGTAACTTTCAAAGAGCCCTTTCCTACACCCATTGAATAAATATTGTTCACTTAGTCAATGGCATTGCGAATTATCGTAAATTTCGCAGTTTTCGTAGCTGCGTTCAATCCTGGACATTACTCGGAGACCTTTGACTTTCTGATGGCCAAGGCAGACTCCTCGTACCGAAACTTTGTGGTGATGCAGTCCCGTGGTGTGGCACAGCGATTTCCTTACCAGATCATTTCCGCGCCCGAGTTCCAGGACATTGAATGTGCACTGTGGCCATCTCTCTACCACACCAATGCTTTCTGTGAGAGTCTCATGGAGGGTCAGTCCAAGCGTTGTAGCAGAAAGGCAAGTTTCCTCCACAAAGTGCTGTCGCCGGTAGTGGATTTTAGTCTTGACTACGAGATGCTCCACTATCGGTACGACCACTGGCTCTTCAAAACAATTACCGGAGCCATCAATTCGGGCCTCGGGGTGTAGTCTCAATACAGCCCTTCAGCAGAAGTCGTTCTCGGCAACGTACTGGCAGTGGCAGCATTTGTATCTGCTGGATGCGGTCAGCCAGTACGGTTTCCCGTCGTTTTTCCTCACCATAAGTCCTTATGAGTGGACGTTCCCTTGGCCGCGGTTCCTGGAGAACATCAGGGAGGATCACTGTTTGGAACCAACCGATCTGCCTTTTCTTGAACAGATTGCGAGGGGTTATCTGACCGGCGCTAACTGCAACCGCTGGCGTCAACACGTGTTCAGCAACCAGGAACAGCCGACCCAATCCTACAGGTTCGAGTTCCAGTCATGAGGAACACTGCATCTTCACATGTTGGTGTGGGTCAAGGACTTGTCCTTGATCCGCGCCAACCTGCTCCACACGTCCATTCCATGTCCATTCCAGATTCTTTTTTGGAGCATCCTGACGGCCGTCCCCATCTTGGGTTTCACTATACACCGGAAGACGCCTCTAGAAATCTCCGGGCCTACGTCACCACGCTGCTGGGAGCGTTGCACTGTCGCACAGCTGTTCAGCTGGCAGATGGCAGGGGCATGCTGCTCAAATACGTATCGTCTTACGTAACCAAGATGCATGAGGCAGCCACTGTCGACGACCTGTACTGTTGCGACGTGAGTGGATACCAGGCCGCAAATTCCTTTCTCAGGAGTGTCCTCCCGCTGGCTCCAGAAATGGCATTCCAGCTATCCAACATAAAAGTGGCGTGGAGCAACAAACTCACCAAGCAGTTCCGGGCTCCCCATCCAGGCCAGGTGGACGCAAACGTGGCCTATCAATTGTACTTAAAAAGGGATATCAGTGAGGAACGTCTATCGTTGTTGCAGTGGCTGCGCAGGTACTCCACAGCGGGTTCCAAGGTCAAGGACTTGGGCAGCAACAAGTACCTGGTGGCGGTGAAATTGGTGTCACCGTTCAACGCCGTGTTCTTCTTCTACCATCATCCTGGTGCACCATCGGCAAGCCAGGCACCGGCAAGTCCCAGGTCCTGCTCGCTGCACCGGTCACTCAGCTGGGCCAGGGATACTGCGCCATCTTTGGCGACCAGCTCGAATGTGACACCCTTCACGCCTCATTCGGGATCCTGGTTATGGAAGGACAGTCATGGGATGTCAATTCTCACTTAATCGGTTCGACATGGTGGTCGTCGATGAGGCCTCTTTAGTGTCCCCGGCGTCCTTCAACATGGTGGGCAGGCACCCTGAACTGCCTCAACTGCCGCCCGCTGGTTGTTATTGCCGGTGATAAGCGCCAGCAGCAGCCCCGGACATCTAATACAATCTCCATTGTTTGTACGAGCAATTTCGCATCTTGGACAAGGACTACAAGGCGTTTGTGGAAATTGTCCGGTACTTGCAACCCACGCAACGGCAGCTGGATGAATTCCAGGAAGATGTGGTGCTGTGTGCTCCGGGATATCTGGAAGACATGGAACTGTTCGAGGCCTTCAACCGTAATTCTGGAACAACCATCATGACGGTGTCGCACGCTGCAGCCCAGAGAGTCAACCGTGTGGTGGTGGATCAGTTGTTCGCTGGCCGTGAACCTAAGTAACGTTCCCTGTGCAGCCGTGGCTGGCGGTGCACCAATCTTTCCATTTAAAGGCATTTAAAGGCATCAACGAGAATCGCGACAAGGCATCGAGAATAGTGAATGGCCAGGACGCGATGCTGGTCTCTTCTGAGGGCCAGACTATCATATTGCGTTTCCCAGACGGCGACCAGGCATTCGTGTATCCCGTGACCCACAAGATGGAGGGAGAGGGCGATGTCACCCGTTACCCCTTTACCCCTTTACCCCTGCCTATGCTCGCACCATATCCAAATCTCAAGGACAGAACCTGAGGCATCTTCTTCTCTGGCTGGACTGTCCCCTTGTTCCGGCTGGCCTAGCTTACGTGGCTCTGTCCAGGGTTCGACGCAAAGCCGATTTGTCGGTCATGCAACCGATGATCGCCTCTCAGCTGACTCCTGTCAAGACTTAAAAGTTGCTGGTTACGTCGTCACATTCCCGCCGAAGTTGTCTTCAGCAGTTGCTGGCTCAATGGTAGCAGAAGTTGCAAAAGTGCTGTATGGTCATCTCTTGTCATTGGCTGTGCAATGAACTGTGCATGAAACACTTTGCCATCTAAGATCTTGCTCGAAGAATTCAACTCGTACTCCGTCTCATCCTGGGACTTACAAAAGGGACAGGTTCCTGATCTGTTGACACCAGATCTGCAATAAACTGTGCCTGGCGGGCAGTGACATCTTGATAACTTCTCTGTAATAAACTGTGCATGGAACACTTTAGAACCTATTGTCTTTGTTGAAGAATTTAAGTTGTACTCTTTCACTGTGGGGGACTTTGAAAAAGGGCAGGATCCTCATCTCTTGTCATGGGCTGTGCAGTGAACTGTGCACGGAACACTTTCCCATCAAAAGTCTTTGTCGAAGAATTCAAGTTGTACTCTTTCTGGTGGGGGAACTTCGAAAAGCGCAGGATCCCCATCTGTTCACACCAGTTGAGCAATGAACTTTGCATCAGTTATCTCCACATCTTGGCAGCCTTTCTGCAAGGAACTTTGCTTGGCGTAGTTGTTACAAGTATCTTGTTGTGTGAACATAAGTAATGGTCTTGGCCAGTGGCGGATTTTAAAAAGCATGCGGCTGTACTGCGCTTCTGGCACTGTTGACAGTTGCCCCTCTGGATGCCGTTGTTTCAATGACATGTCTTACTATTGCTCGTCTTTTACTCTGTGCAGGCAAGAGTAGCAGCCAAACATTGCAGTTAACTCACTGTTTCTTTGCAGATGTCGCAGACCATCTCAGATGTGTCTTTGTCCTTCTCTTCTGGCAGCTGAACCCAGAAAACGTCTTACAACAAACACTTCCCGCGCAGTTTTCTGCTGAATTATGGAGGTGCTCTACAAGATGTCAACGACAATGCAGTGCTGAAGAGAGTCCACAACTTTAATTGCAAGTGGCTGCATATATTGCATATAGCCATTTCTGAGATGGCCCAAACACTCCGTGAAAACATGCCTCTGCTTCGCCACAGCATGACAGTCTTGGCTCCAGAATTCCTGGATGATCTGCTTTCTCACTTCGAGCCACTGAGCGACGTCTTGTCTAGACTTGACAATAAAGACAAGTCTACCACCGAACTGGCCACCTGAGAAGACGTGGTGGCGCTACTGCGAATGATCTCGACCGAGGCCGACCTAGAGGAGTGCATGGCTGAGGGTCTGAACGCTGCCAGTGCACTCTTTATGGTGTGCATGCACCTACTGGTGCCCTAAACCCTCATGCGTAACCCAGAGGAATACCACCAGAAGGCCAGGTGCACACCTGCAAATCAGTCGTTCAAGGAAGACCCAACTCCCAAACGTTTGAGGGAGTTCATTTTAAACAGCATAATCAAGAAGCGGCGGCCGTCTCAGGCCGCTCCATATGGGACGCGGTAGAAGAGGAGGAGGAAAACTCCCCCAGCCCGTCCGGCAGAAGAAGAAGCAGAAGCAGGGCCTCCGGCAGAGGAAGCAGTAGAAGACCTCTTCCCAGTGCCTGAGAAGACGATGGCGACAGCCCTAGCGAGCAAAGTCCCGAGCCTGCGCACAGACCTGCCTCCCATAGGAGACGTTGTGGAAGCCCACAGTCTCCAGCCAGGGCAAGTTCCCGTCAGCCCAGTGCGCCAGCTAGCAGACGCGGAAAGAGGCCGGCCGCTATCCCGCTGGCTTCTACGCCCCAGAGGCCATGCCGCAAGAGAGCTTTGCCGCCACCTGAAATCATCGAAGCCGAGTCTTCTGCTTGCGAGCACCCCTGGCTAGTGCCAAATCTGCGAAATCTGCGTGTAAAGGTCAGGCGGAGGCTTCCACTCCAACCAGGCAGAAGGCGCCACAACCGCAGAAGTCGGCCGACTCTAGTGACAAAAAAAAACAAGTCTTCGTCATCGTCGTCTTCCTCGTCCTCGTCATCCTTCTCCGAATCCTCCTCAGGGGAGGATTCTGATGCAGACAACCAGGCCTCCACAAAGAGCAGTGGTAAAGGTAAAAAAGCGCCAAACAAGGACTGCCTTTTGCACCAAGAGCACAACCACAACCATCTTTTAGAAATTTCTTAACTTTTTCAAAGGCTTTTTCGTTTTCCATTTCAGCTAGATCTGTCTCGGCCATAGCGTTGACTTAACTGTTTTAGTAATGCTGAAAAGCAAAGTTTTGTCCTTTGTCACAACAGTTTGCTGTCGTCACAGCAATTGTCACAAATTAGCATTTTGACAACCATTGTTGCGTGACGAAACACGAGCACAAGTTCTTGGCACGTGATCAGTGTTTACTTCGCAGACCTTTATTCATCGCCATTTTGTTCAAGATTTTCTCATGTTTGTTTCATCCGTTCATGGCATTTTTAAGGTATTATTTTTAACTTTCCTTTGTGAAATATTACAGTACAAATTACAAGCTCTCGAAACAACTGGACTTTGCCGAATAAAAAAAACAATTCATATAATGGCAATCGTTATTATGATTATACTTGTCATTTCTGTTTCCGAAAGTGGCAAACATGGTTCGTTTTGGATCGTGTATAACAATAACATTATAGTATGAAGGCTTTATTGAGTTCATTCGAGTTGTATTTTATCAATTACCAGGGAATAAACAAAAATTGCCAAACTTGCCGTCAAAAGACAGTTATCTCTCATGATTGTTTTGAACTAAATGGAAGTAAAAAGCTTCTCTTGTTTTACAGTGTTAGGCTACTACAATCTATTTTAACGCGTTGTGTCATTCTAACGGAATCGTTGCCCGTTTAACGGATGCTAATTTATTCTAACGGATCCTAACAGCTTCTCTAGCCGTGTTAACCGATGTAGAGTTTTTCTAACGGTTATGCTGGCCCATCTAACGATCTGATGCTAACGGCTAACGGATACATGGCTGTTGCAAACGGTTATACTCTCCATTCTAATGGTGTTGTGCTAACGTCTAACGGCTGGGCTAACGCCTCTAACGTTCTTAAGAAAACTTTCTAACGGATGACTAACGGATGCTTAACGCTTTTGCCTGTCTAACGGAGAAGCGTTAACGTACGTTTTCCCACGCACGATCACAATTTACTGCTCTGAGTGCCTTATATAAGTGGTAGCAAAAAAACCTACTTATACCTGCACAAAAAGTGGAAAAAAGAGAAGAATACACTACAAGTTGCTGAGAAGGTACTTAGAATTACTGATTGACATACGCACATACATGCACATGTAACCTGGTCACATAAGTGGACACTCTTTGGACTATACTTTCTTAGGAATGAAAAACGACAGTCACCCAATGAGAGGGATACTGTACCAGTTACTGTTACAAGAGTACCTTCCACAAGTTAAAATTTGTGTTCCGTACTTACTTTTTTGGGTGTTAATGCAATGCTTTTAGGTAGGAACAGGCAGCATGGAAACAGAACATGGCAGCCTTATGCAAATGCAGATGTGAAAGCAAGGTGAGGGCATGGTAGAATGTAAACTGAGGTGCATTCCCCAGGACCTTGAACGTCACAGGGACCAAACTGACATAAAAGACTTAATCAGTTACAAAATACTGAAAGTGGTTGTTGTAGTTCATTGAAAAATTGTAACTGAAAATATTTTAACCAAAAAATAATTTATTTCACAGAAAGTAAAAATCCTTGATGATGGAAAACCAGCTGCAAGTGACCAGATGATCAGGGAGCCTGTTAAAAAAATATCGCAAAATGAAGCATAATTCTCACTGAAAAAGAGGAAATAATTGTGAAGCAACAACTGTCTTTATTTAGAAAGAATATGGTTGAGGGGACAGATGACTCAACACGAAAGACCATAACTTTTGACGGAACAACATCAACATCAATGGCAAATGCAATTCTAACCCAACAGAACTTGGCACTTGGCACAATAACAAACACATTACCAACCCATCATAACATGACACTTGACACAACAGAAAGCTCTTCTTCAGCCCAACAGACCTTGACAGTTGACACACCAACAACTACATTAGCAACCCAACATAACATGACAATTCACACAACAAAGGCGACAAGCACAAACACTTTACCAACCAACCAGAATGCAACATTCAAGGCAACAACCTTACCAACTCAATTAGACGTGACTTCACACGCAACAAACAGGGCATTTTAAATTCTCATAAACCCATTCTCGTCACTTGGGCATTCCTTACAACTGCATTTCTTTAGAGGATGAAACTGACCTGAACCGACTTCCCATTCATGTATGTTGTGACTCATAATTAGGGTCATCTGCATTTTTGTCGAGCAGCTTTACGGTCGCAATCCAGGTCTCTTCAGTGGTTTTGCTGGTAGCTTCATCTTTTAGAAAACGGTGTTAAGTCCGTTCTGAATCCAGTTTTCATTGTACATCACTGGCGCATTTATGTTTGCAGCCTTCTGGGTCAATGAAAGTTAAAAGCTGTTTGTTTTCAACATCCCTTGAAACAACACTCCAGACATGTTCCTCCAGCTTGTCCAAACATATTCTCGAACCACTTCATGTGCCTCTCAAATTGTTAGTTTTTGACCAGCTTGCATTTGCATCACTGGATGCCATGAATAAATAGCTTTCTCTTTCTGAACACATTTACCTCAAGCCTCTAATAAGTAATATTCGCTATCAACTCCCACTGAGTGTGGTGAACGAAGGTGCCTTTGCTAGGGAAAGTAATTATCTCACCTTCCAATTGGTTTTGCAGGAATAATCTTGACTCGAATATGGGCATCATTGCCAGATTTCAGTCGTTGGGGAACTGGAATTGAGTTTTGTTGTTTGTTGGACAGAAGTGCTGCCACATTGATAATAGGGACTTTAAGGTATGGTACGGCTGGGCTGTAGTACGGCGGCAGATGGTGAAGATCACTTCCGGTGACGTCATGACGCGCGTACCAGTTCGGCTTTCCCGCCGTAGCCTTGTGTTCTACTACGGGAAAGTGCCTGGTTTCACGTACTCTTCAGTACGTGAGCACAAGTCTGCTGTTTACTTCTCATTCTAACGCTTTTTGCACTGTTTGAATAGCCTAGTTTGAAGGTAAAGTACTTAATCATAAACATCAGTTCTAAAATGATTGTTTCTTTGTCATATGTACAGAAAATTTGAACGATTTTAACACCTACCGCGAGATGATCAATTCAGTC
>OZ026595.1:32687053-32702053 GCA_964020085.1 Micromussa lordhowensis
CAAACTCAGTCTTTGAACAAAAACAAAGGTAAAAGTCAGAAGAAACCAGAAATGTCTTTGCAGAAATGTGAGCAGAAATGTCATGAGAAACCAGAAAAGTCAACTATTTCAAATGATAATGATCAAATCATACATCAGTTGATTTTAAAGTTCCAAGATGTTGTATCCAAAGTCCAGTGTACATTTGCACTTGTTGTGACCAGTTATGGGATAAGCACAGTGTATCTTCGACTGTATCAATCAGAGCATCTAATCCTAGCACCACCAAATATCTGCTCAATACAAAAAGTGGAGACGTTGAATGGCTTTGTAAAACATGTAATAATTACTTAAAAAAAGACAAAGTTCCACCTTGTGCTGCAGTAAATGGTATGCAATTCCCCCCTAAACTTTTAGTTTTTGACTTGAATGAATTAGAGTGTAGGTTACTAGCCCCGCGCTTGGCATTTCAAAAGCTTATGGAAGCTCCTAGAGGACAACAGCTTAAAATCCATGGGAATATAGTTAATGTCCCTGCTGATGTTGCAAATACTGTCTCTTCGTTGCCAAGGTTGCCAAATGAGACTGGGACTATCAAGGTTAACTGAAAGCGAAAATTGCAGTACAAAAGTGCAGCATTATCCCTGAACATAAGACCAGCTAAAGTGCAACAGGCAGCAGTATGGTTTGTGAATAACAAAAGACTTTATAAAGAACAAGGAATAACATTAAATCAAAATTGGAGTGAGGCCACAAACAGTGTTTCATCAAATGAACACGATGAAGATAATTCTGATCACTCTGACCATAGTGGCACTTCTAGTAAAACACAACTTGGTGAAGATGAAGCTGAAAATCCTTGTGGGGTTACAGATACTATGTTAACTGCTACAAATCTTTTGGAAGAGAATGAACCTCATTGTGTCCTCAATGTTGCTCCAGCTGAAGGCAACAGACCATCGAGTGTCTTCAGAGATAAACATTCTGAAGAATTAGCATATCCAGGGATTTTTTTAAGTGAAAAAAGACCAGACAATGACGGAAGACTGACACCTGTTTACTACAGTGATATTTGTAAATCTGAAGTTAGGCGATCAGACGGAAGGGCAGCTACATGGGTAGAAAATTTGTTCTTCAAAGCTAAAAAACTTCAAATGAAGGCTTTGCTTGGAAAATCTCAAGTTGCTCCAAGGAAATGTAAAGGAAATCACAAGTCATTAAAAGCTGGACAATTAAAGCACCAAGTTTGAAGTTTTTCCTCTGCAGAAACACAATGGATTCATTTGTTAAAAATACTTCGTAAACTTGTTGACAAGAAAGAATACTACACTGATGGTCAGTTAGAGAATATGAATTGGGAGGAGAAATGTAGATTGATTCAATCTGATCCGGTCGTATTTGCCAGGCACTTTGATTATCAAATAAATCAATTTATTAATCATTTCCTCATCAGTGACGTTGTACCATTAGGCAAAATAGGCGATTGGTGTTACAGGATTGAGTATCAACAGAGGGGCTCACCTCATATCCATATGTTAATATGGCTGGAGGATGCACCAGTATTTGGAGTTGATGATGATGATAGAGTAACTGCTTTTATTGATAAAATAATTGGTTGTAAGCAGCCAGCTGATAATCCTGAGTTGTTGAAACTGGTCAACAGACAAATTCACAGGCATTCCCACACTTACCGAAAAAAATCAAAAACAGAGTGTAGGTTCAATTATCCACAACCACCCATGAAATCAACACAGATTCTTTATCCTCTGGAAGATGAATTAGATAAAAATGAAGTTGAGTTACACAAAGTGTGACAATATTCCATGTGTTCTACATGAAGTGAATGTTACAGTATTTCATGAGTTGTACATGAAGTGTGTTAAACAGGGATATAAGCATGTAAGCGTATGAAGGCGTGCTCACTTCAGTTCAGTTTTTATTAAAGTGTGTCTGTCTTGAGTGTAAATTCGTCGTCCTCATCATTTAAAGTCGTCCGGCATTTCCGACAATGTTACATGGTGTCAGGAGTAATTCTTACCTGCGTGGTCACCGCGTGTTTATCAGTGCATGGTGAGTAACTGGAAGCGTTTTTGACGAATGTGGTCTAATTACGAAATCGCGTCTCGCTTGGTAAAGCAACCGAAAGAGGAGAGGACAGCGACATTGCTCACGTACTTAGGTGCCGATGCATTAGAGATTGTAGATGGGCTGAATTTCGCCAATGATGAGGAGTGCAAGGACATTGATGTGGTCCTGGAAAAATTAGAGGTGTTCTGTGTTGGCGAAACTAACAAAATTTACGAGCGATATCAGATCAACAAACAGGATCAGGAGTCAGACGAGTCCATTGATTCGTATGTTGCATCACTTTGCACTTTGGCGAAGATGTTTAATTATGGTTCACCTTTGGATAGTATCATTCGTGACAGAATAGTTGTTGCAATAAGGGACAATGGCACACTTAAGCGACTATTACAGGAGGCAAAGCTTACACAGAATAAGTGTATTGATATTTGTCGGTCTAGTGAGGCAACATCGGCGCAGCTTCAAGCGATGGAGAATCAAGAGGATATCAAGTTTGTTGCTGATGACAAGAGTAAGAAAGAAACCCAAGAGAAACGTGGCAAGCCAGTGATATCTTGCAAATTTTGTGGTAAGAAGCATGTGAGAAGTAGAGAAGAATGTCCCGCATGGGGAAAATGTTGTAGCAAGTGTGGAGAAAAGAACCACTTTGCAGTCAAGTGTACAAATTCTTCAAAGTCTTCAAGGCCTCTTAAGAAGAAAAAGAAGAGAAAGCCGGTTCATACAATCCAAGAAGATTCTTACTCTGAAGAATATCTTTTGACTGTGAGTGCAGAGTCACTGGACAGTGTTAATTCTCAAAAGTTGTATGCAAAGATGGTTGTTAATGGCCATGATATCCAGTTTTAGTTGGATAGTGGAGCAACAGTAAATGTGCTATCTGCAAGAGAGTATAAGAAAGTTTGTGACGACCCTGAGCTTAAAGAGCTGAATGCCTCCGAGGCAATTCTTAGCATGTACAATGGCACTGAAATATGCCCACTTGGAAAGAGGAGGATTGGTTTGCGTAGTCCAAAGAACAATAGGAATTCTGTCTACAAGTATTGCAATATCAACAAACTATCTATAAATTTTGCTAAGACGACCTACATGGTAATCTCATCTACAAGATTAAGATCGTACATTCATATTCCTAACATTGCTCATAAAACTCAAATCAAGTATCTAGGTATTTACATTGATCAAAATTTACAATGGGGTCCGCAGACTCAACACATTAACAATAAATTAGCAAAAAATATAGCAATTATTAACAAATTAAGATACTTTGTAGATCTTCACACATTGAAACAATTATATTATTCTTTTATTTATCCATACTTAACCTATGCAACCATAGCCTGGGGTAGTGCATGTAAAACTACTTTACGTAGAATCTTAATCAAGCAGAATAAATGTGTGCGAAGCATGTTCTTTGCCCATAGCAAAGATAGTGCTACACCATATTACAATCTTTTAGGAATTCTTAAATTTGAAAATGTGTACAAACTTAAAGTTGCTCTCTTTACGCATAAAATTCTATACGGTTCAACAAATATCTCATATTCCATAGATCTCTTACGCGAGCCTCTGAGATACACACCTACAATACCAGATTTGCCTCTAAATTAAATTTTCATAGGCCAAAAGCAAATAATAATTATGGGACCTCTACTTTCGCTTTTGTTTCATCTCAACTTTGGGAAACTATTCCAACAAATATTAAAAGACTGCCGTACACTTCCTTCTGTAATCAATATAAACTATACCTTTTAAACATGCAATCTTCTGAACAACCTGTATATTAGCTTATCTATGATCTGCCATCTTTCTATGCATTTACTGTTCATATATGTATATAATTTCTATCTCTATTGTAACTAATTGATGTGTCATGTTATTGTTTTGTACGTGTCAGTGACCAACACGAAAGCTAATGCTACTTTGGTCACTGAGCACAATTTTTCTGGTTATGTATTGTTTTATCTCTTTCTTTTTGTATTTCTTGTAATTTCTGTAAATGTTGATCTTGTTATATTTTGTAAATAGTGCATAATAATAAAAATCTGAAAATCTGAAGTACAATCTTGAGTTCTAGATTGTCAGTGAAGAGAACAAGCCTGTTCTTGGAGCATCTGCTATTCAGGGTATGGAGCTTATTACTGTTAACATGCAGAATATTCTGACCGTTGATGGATTTACTGGTGGAGAGACACAGGGTCTTACAGTTAGTCAAGTTGTCACGCAATTTAAAGATGTTTTTGAGGGTGATGGCATGCTGATGGGCAAACTGCACCTTCAAGTGGATCAATGTGTACCGCCGGTTCAACTTCCAGCTTGCAAACCACCTGTTGCACTGAAGGAGAAATATCAGGGAGAACTGGAGAGGCTGGTTGAGAGAGGTATCATAGCGAAAGTCTGAGGCAACCGATTGGATATCGTCCACAGTGGTTGTCATGAAGCCCAATGGGAAAATCTGTCTCTGTCTTGACCCAAGGCCTTTAAATAAAGCTTTGAGGAGGAATCATTATCCCATGCCGGTTATCGAAGATCTGTTGCCTGACTTGTGTAAAGCTCGAGTCTTTTCAGTTGTGGATGTGAAAAATGGCTTCTGGCATGTGCAATTAGATGATGAAAGTAGCAAGTTGACAACCTTTGCAACACCCTGGGGGCGTTTCCGGTGGATGCCCTTTGGCATTGCACTTGCTCCAGAGGAGTTCCAACGCAGGCTTAATAAAGCACTTGAAGGACTTTGCACTCTATCAAGGACATGCTACTTATCCCTCTAGAACTTCAAGTAACCAATAATCCCTCCCGTAGAAAAGCCAGAGAGACCCATTTTATACAAAGAGGTCAAATGTTAACACCTTATGGCATCAACCGACGAAATGAACGCTAATTTTGGCCGTTTTATATACTGTAATTTCTATTTTTATTTTTATTTTTTTTTATTTTCCAATCTGTACCATATATCATTTATTTATTCACTCTGTTACTCTCTTTATTACTCTTTCTTTACCAATATTTTCAGCCTATAGCTTTGTGCCATACATCTGTTTTTCTTTTTGTACTATATATTTTATATTACCTACTAGTTAAACATTAACTGCCATTGTATACTTAAATTCAAATTTAGAGCCGTTATTTTCTCTGTATTAGTACTGGCCCTAAAGAAGACTAGCTCTGCCAGTCGAAATATTGGCCCATTAAAGTTTCAATTGCTCTTGGGGTAGTACCAGCCTTGCTATGAAATTGGTTTTGTTTACACTTCAAAGGACGTCTGGTACGTGAATTTCTACAAGAGATCTGGCAACAGAGTGGCCAAGTTGTTTTGTTCGACGTTGTGTGGTTTTCCTGTATTCAATCGTTTGATAAAAAGAACGTTACACATTAGCTCGGAGATACAAAAAATTATGTCCCAAACATAATTACATTTTTGCGTCGGGATACCTGTTGTTATCAAACACTGGCTGCGTGAACTGGGTACTAGGTAACATGTGATCGAGCATTGCTTTATAGTACGTTGCGCAACTACGAGGGCCCCTTTCTACCTCTACACCATCGTGTGGCAAGTTATCTGTTCAAATTTTTCAGGCAAGTTCTTTTGTGTTTTTCTTTTTTGTCGGTATGGAACAGCCGAGGGTTCTGATTTTGGGTCACTCCTTTATACGTAGGCTCCGGGATTTTATTATTAGGAATAGTCCCACATATAACCTTAATTTAAACATTAATACCCCGGTTACAATTCATTGGCATGGCGTTGGGGGTCGAACAATCGATAAGGTTAGGTGGTTTGATTTAACCGAAGTAGAACGTTTTAAAACCCGATGTTGTACTTTTACAAATCGGTACTAACGACCTCACACGTCGTCGGTCCTCTCCAGCATCTGTTGGCTCTGCCATCGAGGATTTGGTCTGTTTACTTCATAATGAGTACGGGGTTCGCTGAGTTTGTGTTGGTCAAACCGTTAAAAGGCCCCCGGTTGGGACGTTCAATGCAAACGTGCAAATCCTGGCGCAGTACCTTCAAGGGGTCTTAGAACCGCTCCCCTTTGCCATATATTGGACGCATCGGGGATTTTGGCGGGCTTCCTGTTCATACTTGTCATACGATGGTGTCCACTTAAATACAGAAGGGCAGCATAAACTGTACAGGAGTGTAAGGGGGGCAGTACTGCATTGTTTAAAACGCATACAAACATAAGGAATTTCTCGCCCAACCAGTTTTAATTTTTGGCAAGTTCATAGCCTTGGCCAAGGAGTTGCGTTCAGTGGGCTTTTGGTGTCGTTTTATGTCCTGTCCATGTGCTTTTGTTGCAATTTAATAGTTGCTTTGGGATTCTGTGCATTCCTGTGTGATGCCCATCCCTGATTTATGTCAATCATTGTCTTTGGAATTTGTTGCGTTATATGCCTGAGTGACAACCAAATCCGGCCGTCGTTGACGTGCCCAATTCACTCCAGCTATTAACGCTTTTACATGTGTCTTTATAGATACCTATGTGATCGGCCCGTGACTGACGCTCTCCCATCACATATGATGACATACGATTGTTGTAGCTGGTTAATGGGCATCCTGCATTTTTGTATTAGCGTACAATGCATTCTGCCCCCCTTGATTCTCCTTGTTGTCTAATCCCGACTTTGCCTATAACATGTCCGAATTAACTCTAGCTAAGTTTTATAGGCCTTGTTAATCAGCATGCCGCCACGAAGGAAATCGCGCCGAACAGCAGGACCATCAGATGATACCGTCAGCGTCCAATTTGTTCCTGACCCGGTCAAAATCCCCCCTTCCCAAGCGGTCGTTGAGGCGTCTGCATCTGGTGTGGGATCGGAGGGCCTTTCTGATGCAATGGTTTCGTCTATTGTAGCTGCAGTGAAAATGGCGATACAGTCAACCAACGCGGCCCAGAATTCTTCCCGTTCCATCAATCTGGTCACCGACGCAGTGCAACGCGATGTGCAGTCCCTTACCAATACTCCAGTTGGGGCCGTTGAGTCGTCAGGTAGCGAGATATTACCAAGTGCGCCTTTATTTTCTAGTATAGGTGTACCCTTAGGTAGCCGCTTGAGTGCACGCCTAAAGAATAAGATCTGGGCGGAGGAATTCGTCAACTTTGGCTCTCTTCTAGATATGTCCCCTAATCCGGTTAAGTTCGCATTATCTATCACCGCTCCCACCGCCGGAATTGGGTCTAAAACCCCTAATTTTACATTCGAACCGGTACACAATGCGAAGAAATTGACGTCTATTCACGAGTGGGTGTCGGCCTTCCACTCTTTTGTTGCAGTCTACTGCGAAAAATTCCCCAGAGACGCCAAATTTGATGCAATTTTGCGAAATAGTGCGCGACATCGCCACACGTGGGGGGACTGGAACTATTACGATGAACAGTTCCGGTATCTTCGTCAAGGCAACCCACAAACGTACCCTTGGGGAGTGGTACATTGGGAGTTATGGCATCGCGCGGTGACTTTTCGTGCCAAATCTGGATATTTTGCAACAGACAAACCCAACTCGAGGTTCAGGGGAAAACAATCAATGGTCAGAGGGGTGTGTTTCACGTTCAACGCCGGTCGTCCCTGTGCGGGCTGCAGATATGACCACAAATGCTCCAAATGTGGTGGTAGACATGCAGCTACGTCCTGTCAATCTGCCTCGACCATTCCCAAACCAGCCGGAGATAGAACTATCGCAACTCCATCGCATAATAAACAGCCCGCCAGTAAAGCCGGTAAAAGTATCCACCCTTAGCCCCCTTTTACAACAATACGACCCTCGTCTTAAGCAATTTTTGATTGATGGCTTTTCGTTTGGATTTCGCGTTGGGTTTGTTGGTACTAGCCAATTACGTCTTGCTTCAAATTTGCGCAGTGCGAAGGACCAACCTGAAATTTTAGCTGCTAAACTTGAGAAAGAATGGTACGCTGGGAGAATTGTAGGTCCATTTTCTCGTCCACCTTTTTATAATTTTATTTCTTCACCTTTAGGCGTAGTTCCAAAGAAAACCCCAGGGGAATTTCGTATTATACACCATTTGTCATACCCAGATGGCTCATCGATGAATGATTTTATTCCGGAACAATTTTCGTCGGTTCAATATGCTTCAATAGGTGATGCTATTACACTCATTAAGTCGTTAGGTAAGGGCTGCTACATGGCCAAGACCGATATAAAATCAGCTTTCCGCATTATTCCGATTCACCCTGACGATTACCATTTACTGGGTATGAAATGGAATAATTCATACTTTTTTTACCGGTGTCTGCCCATGGGCTGTTCTTCGTCTTGCGCTATATTTGAAGCTTTTAGCACTGCGCTAAACATTATCTCTGTGTTTCCGGTGTTTTGCATATTTTGGATGATTTCTTGTTTATTGCTTCCTCTCAAGGCAAATGTGCCTCCGATTTAAACAACTTTTTGAGCCTATGTGATAGTTTAGGGGTACCTATAGCACATGAAAAAACGGGGGGGCCTTCAACCACTTTACAGTTTGCTGGGATAACACTCGACACGATTAATATGGAAGCACGTCTGCCGGACGATAAGCTTCAGAAATGCAATGCTCAGTTATTGGACATGCACAGACGCCGTAAAACTACCCTGAAAGAACTTCAATCTTTGATTGGATTACTAAATTTTACTTGTTCAGTTGTTCTACCTGGTCGGGCCTTTCTTCGGCGGCTTGTTGATCTCACAAAGGGTGTCCGTCTCCCTCGCCATCGTATACGGATTACTGAAGCCTGTCGTCGAGATTTCTTGGTATGGCTTCAATTTTTAAGAGATTTTAACGGCCGTACATTTTTTCTGGACGACCCGTGGCAGGTTTCACCGCCTCTCAACCTTTACACCGACACCGCCGGCTCAAAGGGCTATGGCGCACTTTTTGGGAAACATTGGTTTTACGGAGAATGGCCTGCCAATTGGAAATCATTGAACATTGCATTTTTGGAGCTCTTTCCGATTACTATCTCGCTCCACGTGTGGGCATGTCCAATGAGCAATAAATGTGTCTCTCTGTTTACTGATAATGCGGCTTTGGTTGACATTATCAATAAACAGACTTCAAAACACCTCATGATCATGATCTTAGTCCGTGACCTTGTCCTAACATCACTACGTCATAATATTTTGTTTCGGGCTTATCATATACCCGGTGTTGACAATACCTGGGCAGACTTAATTTCTCGTTTACAGATTGTAGATTTCAGGAAAGCATTCCCAGATGCCGACCCAGAGCCAACTCTTGTTCCCGAGACCCTTCTCCCGCAGAGGTGGTCGATACGTTAAAGGAATTACTACATTCCTCATTGTCGGAGCAGTCTCGCAAACAATACTCACGTGCTTGGGTTGTCTTTACTGAATTCTATACCCGCTATCAGGGTACCGATTTACATTTGCCTGTTTCGACAGCGTGTATCGCATTATTCATTTCCTTTTTATGTGCCAAGGGCCTTGCTCCTGCTACCATAAAATCGTACCTATCAGCAATAGTATATGTACATAAGATCAAAGGCCACCACGACCCGACCAAATCATTTTTAGTTGACAAGCTTCTTGTGGCCATTGGCCGCCGTGGTCAAGCCGATGTTCGTATGCCCATTTCACGTCCATTATTGTACGAATTAGTTAGAGCTTTAGAGCATACTAGCCCATCTGCCTATCGTAGATCTCTGTTCGGGGCAATGTTCATGACAGCATTTTATGGTTTCTTCAGAATAGGTGAATTATCTTGCAATAGTAAACAGCAAGTTGACGCCGTTGTGCAATTTGATCAAGTCACTTTTTTGAAACAATCTTCTCGAGTGACGGCTGTCAAGATTGTGATCACTAAGTTTAAACACAACACGAATAGAAAGCGAACCTTCAGAACCGTTTTGCCCCGTGCAGACCTTAATCGACTACATTAAACTTAGTGGTTACCACAAAGGCCCCTTGTTCACGTGTGCAGCCGGCGGGGCAATCTCAACAAATAATTTTAACACTGAGCTCCGTCGTGCTTTGAACTTTTGCGGCCTTGATTGTTCTCGCTACAAGAGCCATAGCTTTCGCATTGGTGCAGCGTGCCATGCGTCTGAGAAAGGTTTTTCGGATTTGCAAATACGTGCCCTAGGTAGATGGAGTTCGGACGCTTTTAGAACTTACATTTGTCCGCCTTCACTCAAGGCTAACTAATTGTTTTTAAACGTTTCAACAACACTAGTCAAGCCGCGGTTGGATCTCCGCTGTATAGGTCAGTCAGGAGCTGCTATGCGGTGGTGATTTTCACTACGGCTATTTAAACATCCATTATGGGACCAGTTTTTTTTGTCTTCATCTCTGGTTAGCTTTCATGGGCCATGGTGGATTCTCTGATGCGTGGGTCAGTCAGGGGCTGCCATACTGAAAGGGTTTTTCACTGTGGACTCTTTCCGCTATAGCTTACTATGTACTTTACCAATCTGTTCTCATGTACTACTTTATCAATAGGTTATCTGTCCTACGAAGGAGCTACGGTCCTGGCACGAATTGCTATGTTATTTAACCTCTGTTTTCACTGTCAGTTCGCGTGCGGTTCATGACTAGGTCAGCCAGGGGCTGCTAGAAATGACCGTACTTTACAAGATTTTCTTATATCCTCGCTGTTTTGAGGTAAAATATTCCTCGGGGTTCTTAGTTCCGGATCTTGGTGGGGTGGTCACACGCTGTGTGCCTTGTGGCGGTTATTTCTTCCCCACCTTTTCCGAAGAGACATTCAATTACTTAATTTTTTCCATGTCACGTCACGATCTGATTAGTTTGTTAAGCGTGGCGTGACTTTTTATTGTTATATTAATAAATATGTCACAATAGTGGCCAATTTTATCCAGCCATATGAGTACATTGTCTCTTCGTAAAACTAGTGCGACCCGGAGCTAATTACCCCTCGACTACCTAAGTTTGCGGGATTAGTAAATCCGCAATATATAACTTTCGGAAAGGTATCGTGATGTAAAAACAAAAAATTATGTCCCAAACATAATTACATTTTTGCGTCGGGATACCTGTTGTTATCAAACACTGGCTGCGTGAACTGGGTACTAGGTAACATGTGATCGAGCATTGCTTTATAGTACATTGCGCAAATATGAGGGCCCCTTTCTACCTCTACACCATCGTGTGGCAAGTTATCTGTTCATATTTTCCCACCTACCTCCCCCTCTTCGCCAGCCAGTGTTTAGTTCTCTCTCGGAAGGCGGTTATTTCTTCCCCACCTTTTCCGAAGAGACATTCAATTACTTAATTTTTTCCATGTCACGTCACGATCTGATTAGTTTGTTAAGCGTGGCGTGACTTTTTATTGTTATATTAATAAATACGTCACAAAAGTGGCCAATTTTATCCAGCCATATGAGTACATTCTCTCTTCGTAAAACTAGTGCGACCCGGAGCTAATTACCCTTCGACTACCTAAGTTCGCGGGATTAGTAAATCCGCAATATATAACTTTCGGAAAGGTATCGTGATGTAAAAATGAATTTTATGCTCGTGGCAAAAACAATATCTCATTGTTCTTGCCACTCAAACATAAAATTCATATCTTCTTGCCACTGTGAAATATCCTCTATGTAATTTGCTTTAACTATAGGTATATAGTTGAACACAATTGAAAGTTATGGGGCATAGGTGCATTTGGTCAGCCAAGCCGGATGTTTTAATAGACACATCAATAAGATTTTTACAATAGCAGCAGAAATCTTCACAAGCTCATTGGCTAATTTATGCAATTGATCCAACGAGCAAGAGTGGACAATTTGACAATCTCTTACTCTCTACTGCATCCAAAACAAATTGAATAGATGTGTACTAAATAAAGAATTTATGTAACAGCTCAAAACACTCTCAATTAAAAAGTTGACCTCAGCAACATGTCAGCTTCCAGCTAAAAACATACAGTAACCATGGATAGTCCCATGGATGGCGTAGCTAATCGCGAAAATTCGTTGTTTGAATGGGAGATTTAAATGATTGCGAGTAGCGCCGGGTGTTATGTAGGGCAGCAGTGATAGTAAATAATTGCAATAGAGGTTGATAATGTGTCTAGGAAAGTGTCTTATAATTTGCCAATTGGAATTAGGTATAGTCAACGTTGTCTTAGACAAAAATGTTATTGTATTTCGTCTTTTTAATCTGTTTACTTTATTTAGATCATACAATGATACCAGTGAGGTCACAGAGTCATCTGTTCCCAGTGTTCCAACCAGTACAGAAGGAGCTGGAAGTAATACTAGCGCCACTGCTGACCCATCCTCTGACCCTGAGAATGGGAACACCGGACACTCTGACAAAACAATCCCACAGGATATCAAAGCCGTATCACTACAGTTCACAGAGGAAATGTCAGCAAAGATCTGATAGCAATTTTCCAAGATCCCTCAATAATGACTGCCACATTATTGTGGAGATGTTGAACGAAAGGGGTATTACAGAAAATGGCCGAGGATCAGGTGTGTTTAAGGACACATTAAGCCTTTTCTGGAAAGATGTTTACGATTCCCTGATGTTAGGTGAAGGAGAACACATCCCATCTATAAGACACGACTTTCAAAGAAAGGAATGGGAGGCAATCGCACGAATTCTGCTGAAGGGATTTCAGGAATATCAATATTTTCCACTCTCTCTGTCCAAAGCATTTGTTGCCTCTTGCCTTTTCGGTGAATCCGCTGTCAGTGAAAAAATGCTCATGGAGTCGTTCATGCAATATGTCTCCGAGGATGAACGCAAAGTTATCCAAAAATGTTCAAACGGCAAGTTGGAGGCTGATGACGAAAACCTGATCGAATTGCTAAGCACTTTTGACTGCAAGAGAGCTGTAACAGAGAGCACAATGACCATGAAAACTGTGACCGAGTTAGCCCACCAGGAGTTTTCAAATCTTTTTGTATTCGCTAATGACAAGCAACATTTGGCCTGAGATCTACAAAAACTATTGGAAAGAGAACAAGCCTATCACGATAAAGACAGTGAGGCTGGTGATAGACTCCGAAAGCAGTGATAATGAAGATGACCCAGAGACAGCCTCTGAAATTAGTGATCAAGAATTGGAAAACCCAGATCTGGAACCTGAAGGAAATTCAGACGTTCCATATTCTGAAGAAAGTTCAGAGATTTTACTTAAGTTTTTTAAGAAAACATGTTGTCCAAAAAACATTTATTGTTGCTTGTTGACAATTAATTAGCGGTCTAAAATTTTATTGCTGTAATTTCAATGGTAGAGCTGTCCCATGGGCTTTTCCATTGGAGTTTGTATGCAAATCTAGGATTGAAAGTGGAGTTCAGTGCGTGACTAATGGAGCGGAAAACTCGAGCAGTTAGCTAAGCCGAATAATACATTCACTCTGTCTGTCTCTCGTCAGCAAAGCTGAGAGTTCAGATAAAAACTTAACAGATATTTTCATGAACCAATCAGGGTTAAAGAGCCCGGTTTCCAAAGTCGGAGAACATTTTCAAAGAAAGCTAGAGAATCTCAGAATCATTACGCAAAGCAATGCGTGTTTGTCTGTAAATTACCAAATAGATGTGAGAAGGACTGATACGTAAGCGTTCAAAGCA
Source organism: Micromussa lordhowensis (assembly GCA_964020085.1). Classification (NCBI taxonomy): domain Eukaryota; kingdom Metazoa; phylum Cnidaria; class Anthozoa; order Scleractinia; family Lobophylliidae; genus Micromussa; species Micromussa lordhowensis. Next base: position 32,700,669 of record OZ026595.1, read on the forward strand.
GCTTCAAGATCAATAACTTTGGTGAAAAAAGCCATCTTCACGATTAACCTTTCAAAACTCGAACGTTTTCAAATTTCCAGCGAGTTCAAGTTGAATAAAGGAATGATGCTTTCGAAATCTACGCGCTTTTATTTTAAATATGTAATAGACTCCACATGAGCCAATCGGGGTTAGCGGGCAAGTGTGGGCAAGTTTAGTGTTTGTATTGTACTAGATTGACGCTTATTAGTATGGAGGAAGGCACTTCATTAGTATAGAGGAAAACACTTTATTAGTATGCAGGAAGACAAAAATTATTATGCAGGAAGGAAGGGAAGTCCAAGGGAAGTCCACAATCTGGCTAAGTTCCAACATCATATACTACTATAAGGCAATCAAAGTAAATTCGCAGGGGCGGATCTAGGGGGATGGTGTACACCTGCCCGAGAAAAGTGGCTTTTTAATTCAACTAGTATTATGCCAAGAGCCAATTCTTACTGGTGCACCCCTCCTAAAAAAATTCTTGATCCGCCCCAGAACCCTTGTTTATCCGCCGGCTATTATACACCCTTGGTATTTTAATTTGCATTGTTGAGTGAATAGGGTCGTCAACCATGTTTTCATTACATTGATTGTTTGGTTGTCTTAGTTCTCTGAACTCGTATCGAACATCACAAACATATTTTTAGATAGAGTGAACCATCCGGTTATACCGTGATCTCTCTCTGTGTTTTCTTTGATGGGCTATGTACAATATGAATTGTAGATAAGCTTGCTGTTTTAGTTATTGCTTTGTTGCCAAAAATGGGCTCATTTCAAATTTAAGAAAGACAGCTTAACGTTGCAATTTTCATATTTCAAAGGAGGTTTGCCCTGTTTATTATCCCTACTCATAATTGGTATTTCGCTCATTTTGGGGCATTAATGATACCCAAGTTAAATGAATATCCATGAGTTTCAGTTTGAAAGGTATTTCATCTATTCTATTCAGGAATGAATGAATGCCTCTTATTTGTTATTGTTTAGACTGGTTATTGTTTATGTGAGAGTTGAAGCTAGATGAGAATGTTTAATGGTATATCCGATTTGTGATTTAGAATAATTCTATGATTTTCACAAATGAGTGCGGTAAAAACTAAATTCAGAATAAGTAGACTGAGGGTGAAAAATGGAATCCTAACATGATTGACTAACTCCATGCTCACCTTTAAAGAAGGAAAATTATTTGGTTTTTCACTTTGTAGTGTAGTGATAGTTACATATGGATCTGTTAAACATTGCAATATAGTGCAGCTTATTTAGATAAATTTACATCACTACGATCTGATATTGGGTTTTCACTGTACATGACTGTAAATCTCTTAAAAGATACTCAAAGCATTTGTTTTTCTAATTTTATACACTAT
>OZ026595.1:32709553-32712553 GCA_964020085.1 Micromussa lordhowensis
GGTTCAACACCCCCCCTGACAAAAAAATGCCCGTACGCCTATGTACTAGACCCTAAAAAAAGGCGTTCAGTGCTTAATGTAAACTTTGCATACTTAGCGTAAAGAGCTCCTCGTTACTCTGTTGATCGAGCTGTAAATAGTTTTGTGATTGCCAATGGATTAAATAAGAGAGAGTTTCGATATTTATTATTGTCTTACACAGGGTATGGTTTTGGGTTAATTGTCTTAAACAGGGTTTCAAAAATCGGAATTCTGTCTTAAACAGGATAGGAAAATCAGCGATATTTGTCTTACAAAGTAGTGTCTCAGTCTATAATCAACTATTTATTCATTACAATTATGCCTGGACTTTAAATTAATCCATGTGGACAAAAGACATTTTGAGTCACGCGTCACGCAGTTGTGCGCGTAGGTTTTGTTGTGATCAGATTTCATTTTTTGATTGACAGTTACTCTGATTTTGTAATTCGCACGCGGTCAGGTTTTCGAGTTAGTTGTCGGAGTCGTCGCTAGAGTCGAGATGAAAATGTAAAACTAAAGAAACCGTGAAATTAAACCGTGAGTTTTCTGAACCGAAATACCGTTTGTTGTCTATACAACATTTTGGCGACCACGAAGGGAGCAACCGAGAAACCGTTTTGAAGAATTACCGGGAGATTTACCGTACGCAAGCACTGTGGTAAGGTTGAATTTTAATTTGTGATTTTGCCGCACAAGATGAGTCAGGAAGGCGTAGAAGAAACTGGCGGTGAGGATGGTCCGGGAACCGAACAGACCGATGAAGAGAAACTTGAAAGGGAGAAAACGCTTTTGAATCTGAAAAAAAAAAAAGAGAATACGAAAAACCGAGATGACAAAAATTCGCCATCACATGGAGAAGCTTTGCATCATGCCGAAGGATTCGCCGAAGGACGTAGACGCTATTGAGAAAGATATCGAGCAACTTTGGTCGCTTCTGGAAATCACACTGGAAATACTGGACGAACTATGTGTTGTTTATTTGAAAAATGGAGAGGAAGCGAATAAACAGGCGGCTATTGAAGAAGGACAAATGCTTGAATCGGAAATTCAAACCGCTATTGAAAAGGCACACGAGGCCGTGAAATCACACGCTCAAATTTCTGTCGCGACTGCTTCGCACAGTGAATTCGTCGCTCATCCAAGTCCGCCGATCGTTTTGCAGGGTTCGCTCAACCCAGCTTCTCCTCCACCGCCTTCCCAAAGTGCTCACAGCAGTCAAGGAGAAGCAGGAGTTTCTGAAAGCCCGCCAGCCAGTCATTCCGCGAATCATCGCCTGAAGCCATTGAAAGTACCGTCATATGGAGGAGATAAGACCAAATTTGAGGAGTTTTGGGGGCTGTTTGAAAGTCTAGTGGACCAGTCCAAAGAACCAGTCAACCTAAAAATGGCGAGATTGAGGCAGTGCTTGTACGACAGCGCACTGGAAGCGATTCGAGGGCTTGGTGTTTCAGAACCAGAATATGAAGAGGCGAAGGAAATCGGCGGCAACTGCGGGCCTACATGGACCAGCTGGAGAGGATGCCCCAAATGAGAAACAACGACGTTCAAGGATTTGAAAGGTTTGCGGACTTAGTACGTATTACTGTGGTTAAGCTCAAGGCCGAGGGACGCGATGGAGAGCTTGGAGAAGGAACACTGCATAGCTTGTTAGTGAGGAAGCTTGCTGAAGTTCAAGTACAAGGTTACAGCCGTTGGCTACAGGAACAGAGCCGGGAGCGATCAGTTGTAAGTTTGAAGGATTGGCTTAAGGAAGAAGTGCGCATCCGCGTTGAAGCCACGGAGATGGCGCATGGCTTATCTGTTACGGAGAAATCTGATGGTTGGCAACATTCAAATCGAAATCCAAACAACGGAAACAAGTCCAGAAACTTTCACGTCAAATCAGATTTCACCAGAAGACCACCAGGCTCAGGCCAGCCTAACCGAAAGCCACCCTGTCCGTGCTGTGGCTCCCCGAATCATGGAGTATGGGCCTGCTTAGTTTTCCAACAGAAAAGTTACGCTGACAAATGGACGCTGGCTAAAGAAAAAAGATTGTGCTTCCGGTGTTTAGGCAGTGACCACCAGGGAAAGTCCTGTCTGAGGTCACAAACCTGCCAAATCAACGGTTGCCGGGGAAATCACCACCGTCTATTGCATGAGAATCCGCCTGCCACAGACCCACCCATGGGAACTGCTCAACCAGTGGTTAACACTAACAGCTACCCGTTGTTTACCCCATGGGAGGGGGCAGTTGGCCCCGCTTTATCACCTGAGGGAGAGGACAGTCATGCCTCGCGAGCGATGACTACTCATAACCCAAGAAGCCCTAATGAAGCCTACTCACTGCGTACCATTCCTGTATGGGTGAAGGCACAAGGAAAAAAGGTTAAAGTGAACGCAATCCTAGATGATGCCTCAAACGAGACATTCTTGAACGAAGAAGTGGCTGGAGCCCTTGGACTAAAGGAGTCATATCAAACCGTAAAAGTTCATGTGTTGAACAATTCTGTAGAGACATTTCAGACTATGCCGTTAAAAGTAGAGATCGAAAGTGTTAATGGTCAGTTTACAAAGGAAATTGAAGTGAAGACCTGTCCCCGCAATGTCACTGGAAACTACCAAGTCGAGAATTGGAACGCGAACAAAGCCAAGTGGCGTCACCTTGCACAGTGCGACTTTGCATCACCAGCGAAAGATGGTTTGATAGATTTGTTGATCGGTGTCGATAATGCTGACTTGCATTATTCGTTTGTTGATGTGCGTGGAAAGGTAGGTGAACCGGTGGCGCGCTTGGGTCCGCTTGGGTGGACTTGTATTGGACCTCCAGATGGCAGAGCGGAGACTGGAACAAGAACGCACACAATTCGAACACTGTTTACTAGGGATGTAGGGCCGGTTAGTGTAGCTGGTGGTTGTTGTGATTTGGATGGAACGCTTAAGAGGTTTTGGGAGATCGAGAGTTATGGAACTGAACTGAATGACCGAGTCGTGTGTACT
>OZ026595.1:32712753-32747753 GCA_964020085.1 Micromussa lordhowensis
AATAAAAAAAACAGAGAAAAAACCAGTAAGTTTACTCGTAAAGAAACCAAAGCTGCTAAAAAGTCATATCTGGCTACGGATAACGCGCGCCGCGTGTTCGCTCGCGGTCAAAAAACGCTGCAAATTGCAAAAAAAACGCTGCAAATTTGACCCTTAGTAAACAGAATGCAAGTGCAAGCAAGCGAAATGGAAGAGAAAGAAGACTGAGACATGTTTTTAACTTGTTTGTACCAGCTTCCTCCGTTTCGCTAGGTTTGTACATTGTAAAATCTTGAGTGAATAACTTATTATGGGTCACCAGTGACATTTTTTCTTTGATCATTGAAGAAATTAAAGACCTGTCTCCAAAGGATCAGCAAATCTTAAAGTTATATTGTTCAGTATCAGATACAATTTTAGAGTTTTACTTTTTTATCAAATTCTCCTAACTTTAAGATATCACTTTTCTGTACTTAATGTTCTCAGAATTTGATGTTACATCAAGACTGACATCCCTAATGGATTATTTTCTTTATTCTCATCACCTTTCTATTTGACAATGGATGAGTATTGTAAGGAGAAAGTCACGTTAGTACAGTAACACAGTTCTACCTTCCTTTTAGGTCGCTGTCTTATAACAAGATGAAAAAGCCGCATCCCCACTTGTTCATGAACCTTACAAATCTGGAATACCTGTAGGTTACATTCCCAGTTAAAGCAAGCTACTGCTGCAGTCAGTCTTCAGTCTTTTAACTCGCTTTACATAACAATAGCGACAACGATAACGGTAAGAATAACGACGATAACGATAACGATAACGACGATAACGATAACGATGATAACAATAACGTTGATAACCGGATGATAACGACGATAACGATAACGATGACAGCGATAACGTTGATAATGATAACGATGATAACGATACCGATGATTTCGAGAACGACGACGATAACGAAGACTATCACGATGACGTTAAAAGCAATGAAAAAGGTAATGACGATAAGGAGAGTATTTTAACAGGAAGTCCACGTCGCAGAAACGTAGACAGTGGCATACAAACGAGGCCAGAAATCATGCAAATGAGGCTTCCGGTTATTGTTTGTCTGACAGCTGGGAAAAGTCATGTTAACCCTCGCGAGTGAAATCAGCATACATCACTTTCTAATAAAACTTCCTAACCATTATTTATCTATCATTTTAAAACAACCCAAAGAGTTTCAAGACTTAAAATTCAAATTTATCTTTATCTCAATTTTGTAGAGATCTTTCGTACAACCAAATCGACAACTTAACAGATACTTTGTTTTGCTGTGTGGAGAAACTGGAGTATCTGTAAGTATCGGGAAAAAAATCCTTGCAAATAGCTGTTTTTTTGCCTTTTTGAGCAGAACGTACTTTTTTTAGAATCAGTTCTTTAGGGGTTTACCTTTCCCCTCTCTCCAGGGGGAGTCCTTTCATGTCCTACTAAGGTAGGGAATGAGCGACAATGTTCGGGTACTGCGACTTACCGTCAAGCTTCAGGGAGGGGAGGGAAGGAGTTGATTCTCCAGCGCCTTGTAGGGAATGGCTTACCCCAAGATAAATCATTGCGAACATGTCCAACATTGCTGCTCGAAATCTGAATTTCAAATAGTGTTTCAAGCGAAACTGGACGAGAAAACTAAATTGCATTTGTAGGCTTTTGCAGCAGAATCGGATTAAAGTCATAACAAACCACACATTTAGAAGTGCCAGGAATCTGAAATACCTGTAAGTTTTCGATATTAATGTGCTTTTTTTATAAATTAATTGGTTTAAAATAACGAAAATCAGTTTTAAAGTATTGACTTAAAGACCACGACGGCAAGTAGACAAACGAAGCTTGAACTATAAGATGCCTGCCTCGACCGTGGCACTGCGCATGACCAATTGATGAACGAGTCCTGGGCATTCTCGTCCCCAGTTCTACTCCTTTGTGGGCGAAGAAGGACTGAAATTTGCTAATAAACGTAAATCGCTGTTCATTCGAGTTTACGATCTATGGCGTCCAAAAAAATTCTCGAGCTCTTAATACAGCTGAAATGTGACTATTAAATGAGAATAATTTAACTAACATTTCTTGTTTAATGTTACTAAGAAGTTTCTTTGTATGTTGTTTCATTTCAGATTACTCAGTAACAACAGCATAAGTATTATTCCGGCATTTGCCTTCGTACAGAATCGCCAGAAACTTGAAACCTTGTGAGTAGCCTGGCAGTACGTCCAGTATTATTTGTTATTATTATTCAAATTTCATACACTGTACGAATTCTGAGTTTCTGATTGGTTGATTTGTACCACGTGACACTGGGTTGTGACGAGACAACCTATTTGACGTCATTATCGTGAATTTTTTTTTTGTCCATACATCGTCTGTAAAATTACAAGACGATGTATGGACAAAAAAAAAATTCTCTACATTTAGTTATAAACTAGTACAAATTTCTCCTATCATGATTTTGGTAAATTCTGGTGCATTTTAAGCATTAGTAGCTGGTTTTGCGAGCTCACCAAACTAATTTTTGTCATGATACCATACATTTCTTCTACTGGTTACCCCCCTAAAACGCAAAGGATTAGGGTTATGTGCAAGTAGCGAATACATCTTTTTCATCCTTTTCATTGGCCGAGAGCCCACGCGTGACCTGCAAATAACTGCATAAAAACTAGGTATACCTATCGATAGAGTGCCAACGAGCGAATAATTTGTGCTATAATAAGGGGTTTATTAATACAGCATAACGGATTTTTGGTTCTCTTCTGTTGCAAACATTACCGAGAGAACATTATTACGCGTTTACCGGCCGGTAACGTTCGTCACGCAATCCCTGAATATCAAGAGTATTGGAATGTATCGCTGCTCAGTCGAACTTTCAGTTCAATATGATGGGCAAAGTCAAAGTGAAAGTGAACACGCTAGTTTGATTGATGAACACGACTCGTTTAATTCTGTGGCAAAACAGATCCGATTTGTGTTTTGAACACTGGATTCGACTGTATGATAAACACGCTCGTTCAGTTCTGTTCGGAAACACAGCCGACTCAACCTTCAGTTCGATATGCTAGATTTCAACACTGGATTTGCTCTAGTGGTTCGACTGGTGAACACAATCTTTCCAAAAAAGCTGCCCGATGGAACTTTCAGTTCGATATAGGTAAACAGAGAAGGAATACACTGTTTCGATTCATGAACACGCTCGTTCAATTCTGTGGTGAACACGCTGGTTCGTTTTCGTGTCGATTTTGTGTCTTGGATTTGCTCTTGTCTGACAGTTTTCCTGAATATTCGAATTAGAAGAAGAGTTTTGTAAAGGGTACACTCCCCAATTGAACTTTCATTTCGATAAAGTGAGAGAGGAAACACACTGGTTCGATATGTTCTGAGACTATGAAATTGTTCAAAGTTGGAGCAAAGAAAACAATGATATTCCACGAGACAAGTCTAGATGTAAGGCGCCTCCTGATTGGCTAAAAACTACAATAGCTCGAATAGTTCCGTCCTTGCAATTGGCTCAAACTGAGCCATTGTTACATCTTACACCTTACAGTTACACTTTCAGAGCTCGATCGAGAATTTTTTCGCATACGCCATTCTTCGCGCGGCACTATTCTCTGCCGCCTCGCCAGCCGAGCGTCTTGGTCTGCTCATACGTTGTACCGTGAAGATGTGTTTTGCCGCAAATAATATTCTGCTCATACGTAATTGTAACCACGCTCTTGTGTAAAAAAATGGAAGATCGCTTCCCTGAGTTGTCAGAGAGAAATTTAAATATGAAAACGAACTTGGTAATCGAATGATCAAACTATAGTTGAACTTGGCAATCTCAAAATATCGTGATTTCTCCAAATGACGATTTGCCGAAATATCCAAAAATATAATTTGTAGTCGTCCCCTGTACTCTGGGAGCCAGGGAGCCATGAACGGAAAGTACTAATAATTCCTTAGTTAGAAAAATGAATTATTTGGTCTGTGATTTTAGCCAGTGTGGAGAAAGGATGAATGATAATAGAGTCAATTATTCTCCTTGGCTTAGTAATAACTAGATCCTTTTTCACTTCCAAATTCAAGGAGGTTATAAAAAATAGTTGATCCTGTGGCGCGAATCCTTCTCGCGTGGACATCCCAAGCGACTTGAGGCGCATTTTCATCCTCCACGAAAAAACCCACGTAACGCGCGTGTTCGCGCCTGGTAGCATTATCCGCGAGAGAAATGGATATTATATCGAAAAATATTTTCAGAGGGATTACCTTGGGAATATGGCCAACGTATATGGGGGATTGCCTCTTTAACCCTTCATGCTCTTTTGCAATTATTCAATGTTTCTTTAATAAAGAGTTTTTAGCTACTATTTGTAGTTTCTCTGTCGCTTCAAATCCCGAATTTGCAGCACCGAGGTGGCCCTTTTGGTATCAATTTTGATATGTAAGGTAAAAACCGTATAAGTATCACCCAACTAGTGGACTAATGCAATCCTGCATTTTAATTGGCTACGCTACTCGAGGACTATTAGCAATAGTCGTCGAGCGCCATCGAGCGTGACACTTTCTTTCGTTTTAATCCCAAATAAATATTTCTTCAACTTACATTTGCTAACTTTCTTATTGCCATTTCTGTCCGACTAGCTGGGTGATACTAAAACAATTAGACCCTTCGCCCTCAAGGGCCACGGGTCTAATTGTTAATTGGTGCAAAACGCTCGCATTTTCACTTCCATCGAAGCTACTGCATATTTTCGTTTGAACGGTTTATCATCTGGACTCGGTTTGAAACTGAGGCAAACTCAAAAAATAGAGAATTTCAAAGTTGCCTTCTGCCTCTGTTTCAAAACGAGTCCTTGTGGGAAACTTTTCTTATAAAAACGAGTTTGATTTGCATGAAAATAAACTTACAGATCAAACGCATTTTCATAACAATGATTTCGCATGAAGATTCGCTTTGACAAAGAGGCAAGAACTACTCGAAAATGACCTGTTACTGTTGCTTATCATGTAGTGTCGCCTATATTTCTATTTCAGAGTGTTAAACGACAATGAGGTCGAGGAATTTGAAAGAGACGCGATTGGTTTTGGCGATGACCTACCACCGGAAGGATTAATAATGTAAGTTTCTGAACGTATGTGACGCACGCACAGTAAGATAAACTCTTTGCCAGGCCAGCGGACCACACAGCGGGATCTTATCCTGGTTTCTGTAGCACTACGCGACTGGGAAAGTTTTTTACCCCATCCTGGATGGGATCCTTGTCCATCGCAGGGTTACCCCCAGCATTAAATTCGCCGGTAACTGTTTTAATACCTGGGCGGGTGGAGAGGGTCACTGTGAGAGTAAAGTGTTTTTCCCAAGAACGCAACGCAATGTCCCCGACCAGGGCTCGAACCCAGACCGCTGGATCTGGAGTCTGGCGCGCTAACCATGAGGCCACCGCACCTTAGGTAACATGTGCTGATAAAAAGCTGCATTCTGAATGATTCCAGGGTGGTCAGCGTCGTTCCTAAAAGAACATTCCAGGTTAGAGGTTGGGGAGTGGCCTAAATTTTGAAATACGGATCACTCACGAATCTTAGTTTAAAAAGACAGCCATGTTTTTTCTTTTCAACAGATACATGATCCGGACAAATCTTCCTGAAATTAATCTTTACTCTTTCAACGGGAGAAATCTGTCAGATTCCCATGAATTGTAAGTTATCTCACTGATACAGTTACTAGTATCTTATTGACCGAACGACCAATGAGCGTATGAGACTCCATAACAATAACATAATGAGATTTAGATTTCTGTAAGGTGATTATTTTTATACTAGATTGTTGTCTACACATTGTTTCTTTAGGCAAGGGGCAGTGTGCTTGGTGTTCCAAATTTCCAAAAATATTCGCGAAAACTTCCAACAATGTGTTCTTGTCTTCGGCAAGCTTCGGATGATCTTCAGCAATCTTCGGAAGGGTTTGAATGATATTCTTTGATCTTCGGAACTATTCGGGTGATCTTCGGAAGCGCTCGGAAAACGTCTAATTACCTTCGGTTATCTTCCGAAGGCTTCGGTTGAACTTCGACCACCTCCGAAATATCGATATAAAAATATAGTATTAAACTTCTCTCTTTCCGAAATCACGCCCTATTTGAATTTAACAGTTTTTGACCTTTCAAGTCTTGGAACGGTGAGTATAATGGGTGGTTGGAATTGAATTATCTAGTAATATACTTACATCTTCACGGGAAACTTCGGAGAAACGAGAAAACGTAGACATAGTCCAGTTCATGCCTAGTAGTGGCTGATATATAGTGCACTATAGCTGATCCAATCAACTTGCAGCATTTGTATCTTTTGTATTGCTGGTTTGCACTGTCACGCCATCAAAATTAAAAATCGTAACCATTCAATAAATAAACTCAAGAATCTGGGATATGATAGATGGTTGTTATATAAACAACCTCGCCAAGGTTGAGGTCTGTGTGGTTTTTCATTCGCGCGTTATTTGGAGAAGTGTTTCACCCAAATTTATAGAGCTTTGTACGGAGACGCCACGTTGGTGACCCTCGGAAGGTCACAAACATGGCGGCCGTAAAGTAACAGAAATATTTGTCATCGAGTTTTACTATTTAAACGAAAAGTTATTACTCTAGAGCTCCGACACATTGAAATTAATACTTTTTCTACAGCAAGAACTGTTCAATTAGCAAAAACTCATCTTTTGACCTTCGCAAGAGCATTCTCGGGCCGCCATTTGATGTCACGCAACGAATAAACTTGGAAATTCAAACGCGCTCTGTTACAAAAGGAAAAACGCTGTCGAGCTTAAACGTAGTAAAGCGCCAAGTTATTAGAAAGTCTTACATTTGATGAAACTAAATTTTCAGTAGGTTTAGTAATTTTCGATTTTTCTACTTTCCAATTTCAACAGGATCTTTGAAAAAATAGTCTTTAAAAGAATGGAGTCTTTTATTGAACAGAAGAACTTGCTCACTCCATCTCAATATGGCTTTCGCAAGGCACATTCTACTCAGCATGCAATCCTAGATATTGTAAATGCAATTCAGACAAATATGGACAACCGTGTATTCTCATGTGGGATTTTTATTGATCTGAAAAAGGCTTTTGATACTGTAGATCACAAAATTATTTTGCATAAGTTAGATCACTATGGTTTCCGTGGCCATATAAACATCTGGCTTTCTTCCTACTTGCAAGGTCGAAGTCAAACGACTCAATTTGGTCCTCATATATCTAAAAGATTAGACTCTACCTGTGGGGTGCCTCACGGTTCTGTTCTTGGCCCACTACTTTTTTTGTTATATATCAACGACATACAGGAATCATCAGATAAGTTCAGTTTTTATCTTTTTGCCGATGATACAAATATCCTTTATTCTGATAAAAATCTTAAATCGTTGGAACTCTCTGTAAATCAAGAACTTAACAATGTATATGATTGGTTAACTGCGAACAAATTGACCTTGAATATTAAAAAAAGTAATTTTGTCATATTCTGCCCTCCTCAAAGGAAACTTACTCATCAACCTAGAATCGTGATATTTGATAGCAACCAGAACAAGAAGGTGGCTCTGGAGCATAAAGATTATGTTAAACATCTTGGGATCCTTATTGATAAAAATTTGTCTTGGAAACACCATATTGACTATATAGCCATCAAAGTAAGCAGAACTGTAGGATTAATCACAAAATTACGACACTTTCTGCCAACGCATACTCTTTTAAATATATACCATGCTCTTGTAACTCCTTATTTAACATATGGTCTGGCGATATGGGGCCAGGCTTGTAAATCTTACCTTGACAAGCTTCTAAAATTGCAAAAACGAGCTCTCCGCTTTATCTTTTTCGCTGATTATAGTGAGCATGCAATTCCTCTATTTCTTGATGCTCAGGTCTTACCGATAAAATTCCTTTATTATGAATCTATAGCTAATTTGATGTTTGACGTTCGAAATACGTCAGCTCCGTCTAATATTCAAGATCTATTTCAAGATATATCTCATGTTCATTCTTACAATACACGTTCTTCTACCTCTAATAACTTCTATACCAAACCTTCTAGGCTATCCGTTTTAGCAAATTCCTTCTCTCGAATAGGAGTAAAAGTCTGGAATGAAATACCTCAGGCATTAAGAGATCTTTCCAAAAACGCATTTAAAAGAAAACTTAAGCAAATTTTATTCAACATTTTAGGTTCACAAGACTCTTATATAGATTTATCTCAGATAATAAAAAATGTAAAGTCCTGGTAATATTTTCCCTTACTGTCCTCTTCCAACTACATAAACTGTATCTGTACATTTAATATTTTAAGTTAGGTTAGTGAAACGGTTTTTCTTGTTATTTCTTAATACTGTATTCCTTCTTTTTATTAATTAATTTTTGTTTGTATATATATATATATATATATAATGTTTAATGAGAATAAAAGCAGTTTACCCAACGATGAACTCCCAGTAAGAGGATCCAGAGGATACGTGTCTCTCCGTAAATCTGTAGATTGGTGTATTAAAACGACGAAGAGACAAACTCTTGACAGTTCCAGCGTTTAATCGACGTTTCGGCCTTCGGCCTTCTTCAGGATAGTTTAAAAGTTAAAAATTAAAAAAGCTATATACAATGGTTGTGAGTGGCAGGGTTACGGGCTTTTATATAGTACACAGAAAATGGAAATTAAGGTTACGTAATACAAGAAAAGGTCTTAATTACAAGCTAGGCAAAACAAAAAACAATTGATAAAGAAAGAACAAACAGACTAATCAGATAAATCGTGTTCTTACGTAACAAACTCCCTACTGAGGGCCTCTGAATGAATGTGCGGGTCAATGTCATAACAAGGTCCTCAGAGAGGGCCCCTAAACAATGTAATAGATTCCCAATCGAAAGCCCCTGAATGAAAAGCCAAACACAAACATAACAGAATCCCCCAATAGAGTTTTTGAACAAAAACAACAACGACTAGGTGAAAGCTAACAAAACAGAAGGGCAAGATTACAAACTAGAAACATTCAAGGCTAGATGGGAGCTAACAAGGTCCTATAGACAGCAAAAATTACGATGATTACAAATTTGGCCTGAAAAGGATTTTCACTACAATAGAGACAAAGTCAACTGTTGTAGCAGATACGATTTTTGGATTTGAATTCACGCCTTTTGTTAAGACCGTGCGGATATAATGAAAAGAGTTGTGAGGTCCAATATGCTTCTCTGGTGAGGAGCAGTTGTTCAAGATGGGTTGCATTTTTGTGGTTTACAATTTGTTCGATAATAATAAAACTAATTTGACAAATTTGATGCTCAAAAGAATTATAATGGACCGCCAACTCACATGTTCTTCTGTTCTTAAGCATTGATGATTTATGGTTACGAAAACGAACCTTGAATTCTGTTGAAGTTGAGCCCACGTACTGCTTTTTGCATTTGTTACAAGCAGCCAAATAAATGACATTTTTGGAAGTACAGCTTAATTTCTGATTAATCCTATATATGCGGCCAGTAGCAAAACTCTCAAACTTAGTATCTTGAATCAAAAAATTTTTACAAAGGTCACATCTTTTGTTACATTTGTAACAACCTCGATCATCTTCCAAGGTTTCATTTCTGGCTTCAATGTTCCGAAATTTAGATGGAGCTAAGATTTCTTTTAGGTTTTTTGTTCTACGGTAAGCTGGAAAAATTGACTTTGATGGAAAAATCTCTAAAAGCTCAGGAGACAATCTAAGTAAGTGGGAATGTTTTTTAATCACCTGCTGGATGTCTGGAAGAATTGGGTTGTAGTCAAGTACTAGAGGAAAAACCTTTTTCTTTGGCTTGACTCTTTTTGTTAAGAGTTCGGACCTCTCATTGCTTAATGCTTTTTCAAATTGTCTGTCCACTAATTCCTTGCTGTAATTTTGTGAGCACAGATATCCTTTATATTCTTCACATCTCTTGTTCAAAAATTGGTCTGTAGAACAATTGCGTTTAATTCGAAGAGCCACCCCATAGGGAATTGCACGCTTACAATGTGATGGGTGCGAACTCGAAAAAGGTAAATAAAGATGACTATCGGTTGGCTTGGCATAAATATCAGTGATTATAAAACCATCTTGGAGGTGCAAAGTAAGATCTAGAACGTTGAGGCTACTCTCCGAATATACCAGTTCAAACTTGATGTATATATACAATTATGTATACAATGTGCCCTCCCGGTTGTTACCATAATGGCTTTATGGCAACTCCTGAACTTGGGCACAGGATGTACGGTTACACATTGTTGGATTGCATTGTGGAGTCACGAGAGTGCTCAAACTGCAAGCAGTGAGCGAAGCAATACGCCAATAGTGAACACCTCCTAGAGGCTCTCCACCCAATCCAAAGAGTGCTCAAACTGTATGAACAGTGAGCATAATATACAATTATGTATACAATGTGCCCTCCCGGTTGTTACCATAATGGCTTGGTTGTTACCATATAGAAAAATTCGACTTTACCGATATTTCGTCTTTATTACAAAAGACTTCATCAGGGCAACTGATTTACAGCGGTTAAAACCGTTACCAAATACGCGTTAGCTGATGCGAGACGCTAATGTAACAATATACAATTTCAACTGCACGCGCGCTTGTTAGCGCGCGTGTTACAACAATATTCTAAAATACATCCCTTCTAGGGTTCCTACTGCAAAAGAAATCGTCACTATTCAAACCCTGTGGGTAAATAGACCTAAGCCGGTAAGCCCACTGGGCTTCCCGCTCCCTAAGTTGTTGTTCCCCCAAACACTTATCAATTAACTGAATTCTAACCTCATCCAAACCATTATGATCCGACTGATTGAAATGCTTATAAACAATATCATCCTTTGCCTTACTGTCAGCAGACAGCCCTCTGTGCGCATTTAGTCTAGATTTATGGTTATTAAACCTAGTTCTAAACTTAGTAATGGTAGATCCTATGTACTGCATTTCACACTTTGCGCATGATAACAAGTATACAACATGATCTGAATTACAGTTTAACTTAAAATTAATTACAAAATTCCTCCCAGTGACCCTACTCTTAAAACCAGTGCCCTCGACCAAGAAGTCACAAACCCTACAACCCTTATCAAGTATTTGTCTTTTAAGATCTGAATGGACCAAAATGTCCTTAAGGCTCTTCGGCCTGCGAAAAGCCACCATGGGCACCTGCCCTATGGCTCCCTGGCAACGTCTAGAGGACTGCAAAACTGGTTGAAGCCTGTGTAAAATTTTAGCAATATTGGGAAGCGCCGGATGAAAAGTAGACACAAACGGAATCCGTTGATTAGTAACTGGCTGCTTATCCTTAAGGGTATCTTCCCTTGAAACTCTCCTAGCCCGATCTATCTCCTTGTTAACAAACTCAGGATTATAACCTCTCTTAATCAAATACCCACAAAATTCCTCGGCCCGCTTTTCAAATAACTCATCCATAGAACAAATGCGGCGTATCCTGAGTGCCTGACGAAAGGGAATACCCCTTTTACACGAGTTAGGGTAGCATGAGGTATGAAATAGATACTGGTGCTTATCTGTAGGTTTACAAAACAAATCTGTAGAGATAACCCCGTTATCCAACATGACATTAACATCCAAGAAGTTTACCTGACTTTCCGACCAACTAAAAGTGAATTTAATGGTATCATGAAACAAGTTCATAAGTGCCATAAATTCCTCAAGACTCTCCTCCCCGTCCGTCCAAATGAAAAAAACATCGTCAATAAATCTACGCCAAAAATCAGGCTTGACGGACGCCTGCTCAAATAATTTGGTCTCTAATCCCCCCCCCCCCCCATAAAAACATTGGCGTAAGATGGCGCCATTTTGGTACCTATTGCAGTACCTCGTATCTGCAAATAGTGTTTAGCATTAAATGAAAGGTTATTAGAGGTGAGAACCAACCTCGCCAGATCCACTAAATCATCTGCAGGGACAGAAGAATTTACAGCCGATCTGGTCAAAGCCTCCCTCAAAATTCTTAATCCCTCCTCATGGGGAATGTGAGGATACAATCCCACCACGTCCGCTGTGACCAATATCGCCCCTTCAGGTAGTGTCCCTACCTCTCCCAGTACCTGTAAAAAGTGTTTAGTGTCCCTTAAGTAAGATGGTATCTCGGGAACCAAATGTTTAATATTAGAACCCACAAATTCTGAAATCTTCTCTGTGGATGTACCACAACCCAAAATAACCGGTCTACCCGGGCAACCCTTCTTATGAATTTTAGGTAATAGGTAGAAACGACCCGCCCTGCGGTTACTGTTGACCAAAAGATAATCAAGGGTCTTCTCATCAATATAGCCATCATCAAAAACTTTCTTAATTCTATCATTCACAATGTTGCTAATTTGCTGAGTAATATCAACAGGAGTCTCCCTGTATACGTTAGGATCCCCTAGCTGTCTAAAGGCCTCACTTATGTATCTATCCCTATCCATAACCACAACCCCTGACCCCTTATCTGCCTCCTTAATGACAATATCATCATACGACTTAAGATTTTTTAAGGCCTCGCGCTCCGAGGTCGACATGTTGCTATAAGTAGCCCCTTCGTTTTTAATGGAGGACAATATCTCCTCCTCTACAGCCTGTGCGTATGCCTCTATAGCTAACTCCCTACCGCGCTCGGGACACCAAACAGATTTATTCCTAAAGGCAGGAACATTCGAAAAATCCCCCTCAACAAGTACTCCTTAAGTCTAATACGCCTAATGAAATCATTAATATCCTTACGTAAGCTATACCTATCCAGATCGCTGGGAGTAGGGCAGAACTTTAAGCCTTTAGATAGTAATGATATTTCACTATCAGTTAGTTCACGGCGTGATAGATTCACGACAGTATTTAGTCCTTCAGTTGTCTCTGCAACAGTACGCGTCGTCTCACGGCCATCCAAGTACTTAGCCTCCTGAATATCTTCAACCAAGTGATGTTCCTCATTGCCTTCGCCCAGCATGTCCTCCTCTGCCAATTGCTCTCCAACAATCGGTTCACGGCTTGAAAAATCTCCGACCATATTTAAGCCGGCTGTAGTTCCTGCCTCCGTCCGCGGTGTAACACGATTCTCCAATAGTCCCGACGCCTGAGGGACAAACAACACCGGTGTCCTTTGTGATGTCTGAGGTAAATTCTGGGAAGCTTCATTATCAACCACCGCCATTTCGCCACGGCCAACGCACAGGGATCTTTCGTGTTTTTCTTTTGTCGCTTTGTCAACCCTCGTCACAATGCAACACATTCTCTCCATGTATTCCGAATGAGACGAATTAAATAGAGGATAGGGGAGCACACTCCCCATATGCCAGGCAGCCACACAGCAAAGGCCACTATGCATACCCATCACTCTAAGAAGAGCATGCACAGCAGCTACACGTGCCGTCCAGCAAGCCAAGCACATTGAGAGCACGCACCCCTCTCCTGAAAGCTTGAAGACTGGTCTTACTGCGTAGTTCCTGGCTTATCTTGCCCCATATATGTGGGCCTAAATATCTGATACTGTGCTTGCCATACCTAACAGTATTATATCTTGGAACAGGAAAGTCACTTCGTAAGTTGTAATGCTTATCTTGCTGAAAAAACATATTACATACATGCTCTGGAGCTAGTGAATTTTTAACCTTATACAATAAAATTAGTATATCTTGTAACCGTCTGTTCTCAAGACTAGAGAGTCTTCCCTTCTTTAGGAGTTCTTCATACATAGCATTTCTATCATGCACGTTCTTGTACTCTTTCTAATTTTCTTGCATCAGATGCTTTGCAAAAATGCCACACTATGTGACAATATGTTAAGTTAGGTAAAATTGCTGATTTGTACAATTGTAACTTAGCTTCTCTGGGAATCATATTTCTAAGACGTACTAGAACGCCAACTTTCCTACTTGCCATTTTGCATATTTCACTTATATGAGTACTAAAACTAAGTTCATCGTCTAATGTTATTCCCAATAACTTCAAGTCTGGTGATGATTTAATAACCTGTTCATCAATCTTGACATTGATAGATAGACTGTCCTAATTTTTGTTTTTCCTGCTTAATAACATTAAATTGTACTTGTCGTAATTTCCCTTCAGAAAATTATCTTTGTACCATTTAGATATAGTGTGCCCCCCATTGGTTAAAAGTCGTTCAACGCAGTCAACTGTATGTCCCTTTACATACAGCTGATGATCATCAGCGTACATTGACAAGCTTGCATTATCTACTATATAGGTCATATCGTTTTGAAAAATGTTCCACAGTAAGGGTCCAAATGATGACCCTTGAGGGCATCCTCTAACAGCATCCTTCCAACTGCTGGTGACTCCATTTAGTTTGACTCTGTTTTGCCGCTTGGAAAAATATGATCTCATCAAGCTGAGTGATTCCTCTAAAAAGCCATACGCCTTAAGTTTACTTATCATGAGTGATGGATGTAAGGAATCAAATGCTTTACTCATGTCAGTTGAGAGTATTCCAATAAATTGCTCGGAATCCACAGCCAGCTTCCAATCTTCAGTTAGTCTGAGCAAGGTAGTTTCACAACTATGTTTTTTCCTGTACGCAGATATGCAGGGATCAAGCTTGGAATCAAATGATTATCCACTTGTATGCTCATCATAGATTCAAAGATCTTATCTATTGTACTTAGCAATGTTATTGGACAATAGTTTCTTTCATCCAACCGGTCATCCTTTTTGTGGACTGGGTTCCACTCTCCTTTCTTCCATGCTTCGGGCCATTCACCTTTCGTTATACACTCATTGAAAAGTTTTGTTAAAGAAACTGCTATGCCACTTGATGCTAGCCTTAACATTCTAGGAGATATGGAGTCATAACCGCAGGCCTTTCTGACATTTAGTTTCTCAAGGGCTAACTGAACTGAATTTCTACTGAGTGGTTGAAAACAGAAGTTCTCGAGGTTGCTCTTATTTGCACTACAAATGTTAGCGAGACTTGAATGACTCGACAAATTGTCCTCTGTTAAGCTATTGACACCTGCTCCACCAATATCATTGGCCATCGTAGAAAAGTAGTTTGCCAGAACATTTGCTACTTTTTCTTGGTCCTTCTCAATTCTCCCGTTTGCTTTAATGTGGATCTCGCTTGCAGGCTGCTTCTTATCACTAAGAAAAGGCTTGAAAGTTTTATAGAACTTGCTTGGCTTAGCTTTTAGGTCATCTGCCTTTTGTTTCCAATATTCTTTGATAGCTTTTCGTCAGTAGCTAGTAGCTTTATTTCTCCATATTCTCTTTAACTCCCAGCTTTCCTCTGTTCTGCTTTGAGCATATTGCTTGGCAAATTTTCTTTTCATTTTGATTGCCCTTTTCCAGTCAGGTGTCATATATGGCACATCGACTTTACGAAATCTCATTCTCTTAGTAGGCATGTGCTTCTCTACTATGGTGTTGAAGAGGGACTCCCAGAAAAGATATTTGTCATCAAGAGTATCAAAGGTTTCCATTATGTTCCAAGGAGCACAAGATAAATCTTCATTGAATTTTTCAACATCCAGTGTTTTAGTACTCTTAAAATTGATTACTTTTCTTTCATGCTGATGCACCCTCTCCTTCATGATCCCATACACTAGATGGTGGTCACTGATTTCTGGATTTAGTACTCCACTTGTTTTAAAAAGCTCTGGCTTGTTAGTAAGGATCACATCCAGAAGAGTTTCAGATGTAGGCGTTATTCTGGTTGGATCTTTGATTAGGCACTCCAGACCATAAACCTCCTCTAGATTTAGCAAAATTTTTCCTTCTGTGCGTTCTGGTCTTCATCTGTCAAGGTTGAGGTCTCCCGTGAGTATGAGTGTATTACATTCCATCATAGCCCACATACATAGTGAATTAAATTCCTCTTCCAGTTTGCAGTAGTAGTCGGTGCCAGTTGCTTTTGGGGTTTGATAAATACCAACAAACAACACATCATTGTTGTTTATTGTTGAATTTATGGCCAGAACTTCAAGCAATTTATACTGCTTAGGGAGCTTTACACGATGAGATACCATCTTTGATGAGAAATATGCCATCAGTCCACCACCACCCTTTTTTCTATCCTTCCTATAGGTATGATATCCTTCAAGAGCCACCTGTGAGTTGGTATAAGAAGAGTCGATCTTAGTCTCTGACAAAAAAATTACATGTGACTTCAAATCCATGTTGAGTAGTATCAGATCATCCAGTTTGTTTTGGCAGTTATTGATGTTTAGATGAACCATCATGAGATCGGTAGTATTCCGTTTCCTTTCTTGTATTATCCACGGTTCAGGCAAGTCATTAGCATATTCAGCTATGTCCTCATTTGCATATTCACCTTCGCCGCCATGTTGAGTTAGATTTTCTACTCCAAACAAACTTTGCTCAAAACTAAAAGGAAGCGAGCATAGGGAGCAGGTGAATTCAATATCTGGGCAGTCCAGATAGTACTTGAAGCCGGCTTTACTCAGGTTTATGCACTTAGCATGTGACCAGACATTACATTCAGTACATAGCAAAGCATCTTGATTCGAGCGAACTCCTTTACCACACTCCTTGCAAGGGTATTTTGGGGTTCTCTTTTCCGTTGGACCTGGGTTTGTGTGGCTATCCCCTCCGAGAATTATTCGGCTGAGCTGTTGGGTTCTTGTGTCATTAGCAGCGTACAGAAATCTTGAAACCAAATAGGCTTTTCTTTTGCCCGAACTCGCTCTCGGAGTTGCCCAGCTTCTGGCTCCATAAACATCGCAGGAATTCTGAGGCAGCATTACTGAAAGACCGGTTAGAAATCGTTGCCCGCCTTCCCAATGTACTGAGCACTTTCGTGTGTCGAAAGGGAAAGAGATAAATAACAGTAGAGCAAGAAGTTTGTTACATTTTGACGAGCTCGATAGAACACATCCGACTGCCATGATGACCACTGACCGCCTGACATCAAGGACTTGCCTTGGGAAATTACCGCACGCAGTTGTTACTTCAAGCACTACAGAGGAATATTGGTACCATCACTGTCGCCAAATGTGCAGTGGTTCAGGTTTATGCAGATGTACTTACCAAGATGCATCAATAACGAAGGAATCGAAGGATAATAGCCTTAAACAAAGAAACAATTTTGAAATTTTGTTTCCCTTTATTGTTTGTCATTCTTACACAAATGTTTAACTATTTAACTATTTAACTATTGAATGTAACTTTTCAATAAACGATTATCTCTTGACGCCATTGATTGTGCCTCTCTATGTTAATTGACTTATTGAATGTCTCTTTTTTCACTTACGATTGTCAAGAGATGTTAATGATTTTCTTTTGGTGTTACTGATTGTCAATTGCACGTGTTTAAATGTCATCATTGATTGTCGAAAGATGCTCTTGTTTGTTCATTGACACTATTGAACGCTTAGAAACATGCAAATTGCGCTCTTGAATGTTCCGTGGCGTTAATGAAGTGCTTCTTGGTGTTATATAATGTATATTCGCCTTATTGATTCTACACTTCGCAAAAATGAATACCTTTTTCGCCTAAATGATCAGCAAAAGGTATCATTTAAACTTGCTAATTACAGTCCTTTCACTTTTGTAAACAAAGCGAAAAAGTCACACATTGCGAACAAAAGCAAAAAAAGTCACACTTTGAACAAACGCGAAAAAGTCACACTTACTATAAGAACATACAAATTACTCAAGCCGTTCTGAATACTAATTGATCAGTTTTAACGTATATAAACAACGCTCGGCTGCCAGAGTTTTAATCAGTTGCAAAACTACACTCTCATTCTCAAAGTAATCATTCAGTGCGTACCGTAACTCTGAGATCATCCTGCCAAATACTCGCCGTCATTCCTATGATCTAAACTTCAAGTTGAAGATTGTAGCAGAAGCAGAAGCCATGAACAACAATTGTAAAATTGCTCGCGAATACAGCATATCAGAACCGATGGTTCGTAAATGGAGAAACCAGCAACACGCTTTGTTTACAGGCGAGTTAAAGATGACTGCAAAACGGGAAGGTTGGAAAAGCTGGAATGACAGAATTAGGAATTAGGAATTCGGAACCCGGAATTCGGAATATTCAGAATACCCGGAGTAAATAAAAAAATAAATGAATGAATAAATGAATAACTGAATGAATAGACTAAAAAGCCGCATCATTTCTCACCACGCGGTAGATATGTAGTTTTCTGTCTTCCCCCTTCCCCTCTGCCCCCGGTCTCCTTACTGCTTTACAGCCAAAGATCAATGCAAAATACATTTACCTTATCACTTTGCCTGTCTGACAGTGTCATCAGCAGCATCTAACCGCAACACGAAATCAAGTTCTTTATTTGTGAAGCTTAATATACTGCTATTTCATTAGAAGTTCAGTTCGTGAAGTCTTAAAGCGCTTTACTGGTACTAAAAAAATGAATAATACTGGACTAAAGAAGAGGACCTATGCAGAAGTTCTTCATTCTGGTGGAGGTAGGTGGTATTTAGTTTTACCTGTAAATCACCAAAAAAGGCTTCATTAGAGATCAGAACAAACCCTACTTTTCGCTAGACTTTGATATTAAAACTTGATTTTGGGCCCGTTAAAGTTAGCGGGGCTTTCGAGAAACGGGCCCCTGGTCCGTATCAAACGCAAGGGCGTTTAAAAAAGGAAAAGCAAAATCAAGTACAAAGGAGCCAAAAGTATTATACAGGGGTCTTTTACTACACTCGTTTCCTATATTTTCTAGTGCATTTATCTGCAAACTTGAAATACTATCGATGAAGTTTCATTGATTTTCAGTACCTTTTTGGAATAGCGTGATCTTTCCCATTTTCAATCGCTAAAATGTGGCTATTTCGAATTTTTCCATAACTTGTGACTCACAGTGCACGCGAGTGGTTTATTGACAATGTAGGTAGCGCTTTTTAAAGTTAGTGTAATGCTGCCGGGTAACAGCGACATCACATTACTATGTGATCATAACAATTTGAATGCAGTAAACATATTTGTCCCAGAAGGACACGTGGAGCTGTCTTATGAACAGTTGGAGTTGGTTGTAGTAGCGTGACCGATTTTGAAGACAAACTCCTGTATATGACTTTGCGATATTCCATGTGTGTCATTTAAAATGCTGCTGTTTTATTTTGCATGCAGATTCCTCAACTGAAAGCACTGGCTCAGACTGGGAGTTGGAAAAAAGGTCAGTATGTACCTCATCTGCACCCTGAAAGAGTGATGAAATACTTCAAGAATGCTGGGATAGAACGAGAATTAAAGAATAAAACCTAACTTGCTCATTATAAAAAGATCAAGAAGTTTGGGGTAAAACGGCCGGTTACCGTGAGGTTGAAATGCAGCAACATTTACTTCAGTTCGTATCTCAAGGTCGGCTTTGTAAGAAGTAATTATAATTTTATTAGTTGTGCATGAGAGTTCTTTAACTTTTTTACTCATTACTTCATTTTCTCTTAATGTAATCTACCCACTTCACGCCTTTCATGAATCAGCAGCAAGATGAGTGATAAGTCAGTGAACACGAAAATTAAAACTTGTCTGTGAAATGTCTTTTTCATAGTGTTTTCTATGTGGATGTACTGCCTATCTATAAACGTTACCGGAAGACTAAAACACGAAAACTCAAAGGTGAGCATTTTCAGTTTGCTTTTACATTAGTCATACGAGAAAGCCAGCTCTAAAAATCGAGCTGAAAACTGTGAGCTGCCAAAAAAATGGGAAAAATAAAATAAAGTAAAATAAACTAAGTGGAATAAAATGAAATTAAATAGGATAGAAATGGTCTGACTATCTTCACTGCCTCGTCTTCATCCTCCATTTGAAAGGTCCGTATCCAAGATGGGGATTGCATGTTACTGATCGCTGTTAGAAGAATTCGATTTTCATCGAACACCGCTAGTATAGGGTAACTAGTGCTACGCTTAGACCAAGAGGGTGAATCCATGATAAGAATATATCACGAGACCAAATCGAAAGAAGAAAAGCAAGACGACTACACAGATGATGTAAACGGCTAGCAACAGACTCGTTTGCTCTTATGATAAACTCAGAGACAAACAATGCAAACTAAATAAACACTGATAAACACTGCAACTATGTCAAAGATGTGAGTAATGTTTTCAAAATAGCAGCCTTGTCACTAGGGGCGGAGATTGCGTGTTAACACTACGAGTGTTTAGGGACCCTATCAGCTGATCTTGAAACCAGAGTTTACGTTACGAAATATTCTATCTAAAAAAAGATTATTTCTAGATGATAACCGGACATTCGCAATTTTTTCTCTGTATTACATGTATTTTGCTTAACAAGGACATACTTGACGGTTTATTGTATGCTCACTTCTTTAAGTTACTTTTTCTGCGACTTTTTGAACTCAGGGGAACATGTTACGAGTGTCACACATCGCGTGATGAGGTGAATGTTTGCGTGCATCGCATGTGCCAGTTTTGTAGATACCAAATTATATAGATTCACACATGGGAGTGCGGAGATATGGGATTGGAGTGTTCAGGGTTTAACACGAGAACTGAAATTTCGAATTCGTATCTCTAAGCACACTAACCAAGTAGAAAGAGTACTCCCTTATTAAGGGCTTAATGGGGATGTGCGGCCAGCTACGGTATGTTTTTCGGGATTTTTGTCTTAAACAGGTTATCTAATTTGTCATTTTTTGTCTTAATCAGGGTATCGATTTATCAATTTTTGTCTTAAATGGGATATCTTTTTTTGGACAATAAAGTGAAAATTTTTTACAAGCTTTTGTAAATTATTATTGCCTTCCGTTGACTTTAACATTGATACCAGGCACATTAAATTTCCATTAATTATGCAACAAGAAAGCCACACAATTTGTAACCGCAACTTTTAATCTATGTGTTAAACAGGGTATCAAAAATCGGAATTCTGTCCTAAACAGGGTAGGAAAATCGGCAATATTTGTCTTAAACAGGGTCAGGGTATGAGGGGCCGGGCCGCACCTCCCCACCCAGGGATATATACCCTACTCTTTGGAGTTTTGGCCTCATTGTGCCTATTCACAAAAAGGATGATCGATCCAAAGTCGAAAATTACCGAGGTATCACTTTGCTCTCTGCGTTAGGCAAGCTCTTTACATCAATCCTCAACAATCGACTGTACGACTACATGGTTCAAAAAGGAATTTTGAAAGCTGAACAAGGTGGTTTCAGAAAAATGCACAGCACAGTTGATAGCATCTTCACATTAAAAATGCTTATTGACAAATATGTGAAATCTAAGCCACAGAAGCACCGAAATTTACTCTTTTCATGCTTCGTCGACTTTAGAAAAGCTTTCAACTGTATACCTCCACAAAAACTATTCGACAAGCTAAGAAAAGAAGGTGTGCAAGGGCGTTTCCTAGACGTTTTAATATCCACGAACCCTGGGCAAAAAGAGAGAAATCTTCACTGGACGACACTTCTCGTTTTCATTTATGGATGCTACAAAGAGCTGATATGATGAAGAGTTGTATGATCGCAAGCGTCAGGACCAGAGCTGGCCTTGGAATCCCTCCAGAAAAATTTTACACAAATGACTCTGAGAACACAAACCGTCGATTAAGACACAAAACTGGCGGCAAAGAACTAGGGAGACAGCTTTTGCAAAAGCAATGAAAGAATTAATTGAAGATGACCAAGAAACTGAATTTATTTTAGCGTTATTTAATGGCTCTGAACAATATGAGTTCAGAGAACAGTTCAAACACTTAACAGTTACACACGATGATTGGTTCGGAATGAGCGAAGAGCAAAGAAAAAGAAAGGTAGCTACTGTTTATGCCTTGTCCATGGAGGATTTGTATGAAACGAGTGACACTCAATCTCAGGGTCGTGTGTATTCGGTGAGGTGCTGCAATACCAAGGCAATCGACCCAGGAACCCTGAATGAACTCTCCGTACCTGCCTCAGCATTAAAAGATAGACTTGACATCCATATTGTGCAACAAATCTGGCACAAAGCTGCAAGAATTCTTTCGCAAAAGGATGCCATTTTTCCAGCACCTTCCAGGGATCCGTCAATAAGGGCATTCTCGGTGTTATCAGACTCCATTTACACGTCAAATTTTGTCCAGATGGCAAGCAGCGCGAAAATGACCTGTACCTGCAAACACTATAAGCTTAAGAAAATCTGCTTGCATGTGGTTACTGTTGCTCACAACAGGTTAAAGGACTTTGTTGCTCAGAACAGGTTAAAGGACTTTGTCTTGTGGTATTTGAAGCAAAAAATCCCAATTAGCCCCTTCTTACCAGTGACATGTGCCAACACTCTGAGAGCTGACACAAACATTTCGGAAAGTGCAGTTCAAGGGGTGTACATTACATCATCAGCGTCTTCAAACCCACTTCTGTTGCCCATGACCATACCTTCGTCATTTTCTTCTCCTACAGTACATGTGCACTCAGGAGTCACCCAACCTTCTAGTGTGCTGATTCCAACAATGGAGAGTCATCATTATTTGCAACCACCACCTCCACAGACGTCGTCCATAAATCCACATGTTGCAGTTCCACAAGGCTTTCCATTACCACCAAAGCCCCCACTGCCCAACAGCCCAAACTTGTACTTTCTAGCCAAACTTAAAGGAAACCTTGCGCGTTGTAACGGGTGCGGGACTTCCTTTAAGAAAGACGCGCTAGAAAACAACATTGATGTGGCCGTGATTGGCAGGAAGGAGAGAGATTGGTTCCCCTTGGTTTTTGCAGATAGTTCTAAGTGCTGGTGGATGGGGAGATCCCAAAACCACTATTACCACCCGAAGGTGTCTTGTCTCAAGTCCAGAAATCCCAACTTCAAAGTTGCAGGCTTGACATCTTTGTTACACAGGATAGAAGGAGGTCTTCTCCTTTCCAACTAGATGACACAGGAGCTATTGGAGCAGTTTGGAGACTCAATACTCCGTTAAAGGACCCTTGTCAGCCTCTGCCTCTTTCGATGATATCGAAATTATTGTAAGCTTTGTTCCTTAAGATATATTAAATTATCTTGAAGTAGTTTCACAGTGATTTTTCTTCGTTTCGACAGACTCCGAATAAAATATAATAGGCAAATTCCCGCATGTAAACAAAAACAAAGGTGTGGCTGACAAGGGCCCTTAAAGTCTTTTGTGCTAGGGGTTAGTAAAATAAAATGTGTACCCCACCTGTCCTCTTTGAGTCTCATGGCCTTGTTTCTGCACCGGTAATATTAATCTTCCACTGTCTCTCTTAGGAAATTAAATGCGGCATGATCTTACACCCCCCCTCGCCCCGTCTCCCTCCGGCTCCAACTAAATAATGACCGAAACACACACTTTAATGTGACACGTATACTAGTGGACAGATCAATTTACCTACTGCGCGATGAGAAATGAAGAAACCTTTCAGTTCATTTTTTTTAGTTATAGCATTCAGACTCCGGACTTCAAATGACATACTGTATTAAGCTTGACAAAAACGAACTTGATTTCCTGTTGCGGTTAGATGCTGCTGATGACACTGTCAGACAGGCGAAGCGATAAGGTAAACGTATTTTGCATTGATCTTTGGCTGTAAAGCAGTAAGGAGACTGGGGGGAGGGGGGATGGGGGAAGACAGAAAACTACATATCTACCGCGCGGTGAGAAATGATGCGGCTTTTTAGTCTATTCATTCAGTTATTCATTCATTCATTTATTTATTTATCTATCTATTTATTTATTTTTTATTTATTCCGGGTATTCCGAATATTCCGAATTCTGTCATTCCGGTTTTTCCAACCTACCTGCAAAACGTGCCTTGATGGGTCGTTACTGGCCAAAAGATCCAGAACTTGATCAGCAGTTGGCAGACTGGTTGAGCAACCACAGAAGCCAAGGTAAAAATTGTTCATTCAATATCTATGCATCGCCACTGTTTAAGTTTAAATTTTCGTCAAAATGTTGTTTATGTTCTGTTATGTTGTACTCTAGCTCACTGCATGTTTTCTTTGATATTTGCAGGTCTATCAGTGAACAGCTTGATGCTCCGCCTGAAGGCAAAGGAACTGAGCTTTGATCCAGAGTTTAAAGTGTCCCTTGGTTGGTATACAAACTGGAAACGTGGTATTACGAATGCTCTTGACGGTACAGAAGATGAAGCAGTTTGGGAGGAAGAGCGAGAAGCAGCAGAAGATCCAGAAGATGACATAATTGACAACGAGTTCGAAATGGAAAGCGAAGGCGAGGATTACGAGTAGCTGAGCAGAGCTGACCTGTAATAAAACAGAACTTTTGAGAGCCACCCCGGTTCTTTTCAGAACCACAAATCTGAAAAAGTCAATGACCAGCAATATTTGTTTTATGTTAACGGTATTTAGAGTACTTGAGTCCTTTTTATCTGGGAAATTTGGCAAACTTTATATTTTGTGGCGCGAATATACTCAGCTATAAAACGCACCGCACCCCGAGTTTAGATCAGATTTCAATCTAACAGGCACATTTTCTTCAAAAAAACGCTGCGCCTTATAACCGAAAAAATACGATACCAAAGTAAAGCCAAAAAAGTCGGTCACACTACAAATAGACTTTACTATACTAAACTTAACTTTACTATGGTAAAAAATGCCCAAGTGTGACCTCAACCATTGAGTACCACCTTCTTTGTTGTTACAAGTTTGCTGTCTTCAAATTTAACGATCTTTTTTATTTTGTTATTTTTATATTGACAATAGACCTTTTCGTGGTAAAATCTGCCATTTTGAAAGTGGGGCAAACTCCAGCAAAGCACGCTAGATATTCCCATACATTTCCTTCTAATTTTCTAGCGTGTGGCTTTGTTGCCTTTTCTCTACTTTGCCTGTCAGAAAGGTCTCGGGAACTAAACTCAAGGTAAAAGAGCATGTTTGTTTTCACATAAATAGGGTTTTTGGTTTTCATTTTTCTGGAAATGACTTATAAATTTGACACGAAAGTTTCAGTGCATGTTCATAATCCTAAATGCGGATTAGCTACCGGAAATGTCAGGTTATTCTTTCGAATGAAGTACAGTTTTCTTACCGTTTTGAGGTTTTTGTGTCATTCTGAAGAACCCTTCTTGTTTTCCTTGACTAGAAACCGTAATATTGTGGAAGAATTTAATGGCTCCACCGTCAGCATATGAAGATTTTGCAGAGATGGGTAGCGGTGCTTTAGTCGACTATCTGGCATTAAGAGGGTTCTCTACCTCGGCTAGAAAGATCAAGCTTGTTGCTCTAGCATACTCGGGTTCGTATCAAACATGCCAATAATTTACACACAAGAGGAGATAAGCACAAATCTGAAAAAGGAGTATGCTGAAAAGCTCAAAAGACACAACATTAAAAAGGATCCCCTGTTTGTGACAAGTGACTGCCTTGTAGATGATGTGACAAAATGGCCTTCAGTGGATCTTGGAAAGATTTTTAGTTAGATGCTGAATATGTTGGAAAATACAAAGATCAAAAAGGATATTCCTATTACCAAAGTGGGTTTGTGGGCACTATTTGGTACTTTTATAGTGAAGAAATTAGCACCAATCTTTGTTTCCTGTTCTGCAAAGTCACACCTTCTCAAAGTGTTAGAGATGAAAGAGTTGTGGGTGGCAATTGACAAAGTGACTATGGACATTTTCACAGCTTGGTGCTCATGCATTGCTGGGACTGGTGAGTGTTGCAACCATGTCATGTGATTGCAACACTCTCCAAGTTAGAATATGCTGTATCTAACTTGTTCACAGACCCAGCATGTACCTCTATGCCATGTGGATGGAATAAAGGAACAAGGAAAAGTGTTGCTGCTGCTAGAATAATAATAATAATAATAAAATATTTATATAGCGCTCAATCCACTATTTGTCCTTGGGCGGTTTGTTTTCCCATTGTAGAACACGTGGTATTCTCTGGAGAATTTTTCTTTTGTCCATCTTAAAATTATTCATTCATGTACATGCGACTATTTGAAAATTTGAAAGCAAGAATTCTCAAGAGTATCATCACGTGGTCGACAATGGGAAAACAAACCGTCCAAACTAAAGAGGTCTATTCTTGATCTCAGGATTAGGAAAGATAAAAGGACTTGTGAAACAAAAAAAGACAACATTATAAGCAATGATCTGATCAGTTTTGATCCTCGCAAGGAACCTCATAGGTTGGTGCGCGATGAAGAAAAAGAGCAATACCTTGAAACCTTTGCTACAATAAGAAAATCTGCAGTAATATTCAAATCATTGGAGTCCAGGGTGGGAAATGATTCAACAAGTACTAGAGAGTTCAAAAGTCTAGTAGGTGAGGCAGATATGTATGCTACAAAGCATGAAGGCATGAGTGAGGCTGAACTAGTTCGTGGGTTTATGGAATCTCTTTGACAGAGGAAACACAAATTGCCATTGAATGAAACACGAGAGGACAAGCTGACAACCCTCTATGGTTTGAATTATGTAAGGGACGTACAACCGCCTCAAAATTTCATGATGTATACACCAAAGTAAATTCAGTCGTCAGCAACAGGAGTCAGACTGAACCTAGGACCACACCCCTTGTTTCAAAACTTATTACATAACTTCATGGAAAATGTCATAAAAACGGCCACAAGAATCACTTTAACGTCACATACTCTCATCGATCTTAATGTCACGAAGAGAAAAGACAGCATTGGAATTACTGGTGTATTCCCCCTGGGGATCTCAGATCACAATCTAATGTATGCAACTTTACGCTAAAAGAACAAAAGGCCCTCACCAAAGTTTATGACAAGAAATTATAAAAGATTAGATGAGGAACGGTTTAGGAACGACATAGAAACGGCACCTTTTCAAGTGGCATCAGTATTCAATGATTAAGACGATGTCTCATGGGCCTGGCAGCATTTATTTAACAGCATATGTGATGAGCACGCCCCTTCAAGCAGGTTAAAATCAGGAGCATATCTGCAATGTGGATTTCCAACGCCAT
This sequence comes from Micromussa lordhowensis, assembly GCA_964020085.1. NCBI lineage: Eukaryota > Metazoa > Cnidaria > Anthozoa > Scleractinia > Lobophylliidae > Micromussa > Micromussa lordhowensis. The sequence continues at coordinate 32,739,608 of OZ026595.1, forward strand.
TCGCTATAAAACAAATAAGAGGTATAAGCTCTTTAAGGCCGCAGTTGCATCTAAATGCCCAAAGCTTCAACAATTCAGTCTCTCGGACAGAATTGTCGAAGTGTAATATGATACTCTCAAAAACCAAATACAGTTAATTTAGGTGCCAAGTTTGTTGATAGTCTTCTTGAGCAAATTCCCACTACTAAACACGAGGAAAAGTAAAGTGCAATTACCGCTTTGAATATTTGAGACATTTTTCATTGTTATCCCGCTTGGAATGGCTGCCAGAAAGAAACAAATGTGCAAGGTAGATTAAGTCGAGTTTTGCCTCTGTGAAGCTGCCTCCTCTATCATGGTTTTCTCCCAAAATTATAATAGCTTTGACTTGGTTCCAGCCTTGATCACCGAAAGTAACCCCACAGGTTTCTATTTATTTGGAAAAAAGACAAACTAAAACTGTTTAAGAGGTGGGAATTTTAAAAACTCGCAGTCACTTAATTACTCTCATGTTCGCCATTGGCATGGCAGGGAGTTAGCCAATGGGCACTTGCGAAACCATTTACCTAGCAAGGGCGCAAAGTTCCAACATCGCGGAGGAAAACTTGCTTCGAGTGTTCAGAAGCAATAATTTTACAGCTGATACACTACCAAATACTACTTGGAGCAGTCTTAGAATTAACACAGGCAAATGTTCTATACTTTTGATGATATTCATTTCTTTTTTCTCGTTTTCCGAGGTTGATTGAATCTATAAATCTAGGGTTAGATCGCTTTGGATGGTTATGATAAAACGCGAGAGACCAGCTTGTTTCTTAACTTGCACATTTAGGCGGCAAGACTAAAGTACGTTTGTCACTTAATCCCAAGTAGTATCATATAACAAGAATAAATTACACTTTTGGTGCAAAACTTGAAAGCTATCTCGAGATACATACACTGATTCCTTAAAACTCTTCAAGACTTTGTTTCCTTACGACGATTCTAACAAGCTAAGCTGTAGTCGTGTGAAGCGAACATGTCTGTTGTTTTTAATTGTGGATTTGCAAGAGTTGCTGTAAAGGAGAGTTTTCGTAAGGCTGGAAGGGCCTCGATCGAAACTGATCCCTAGTGAAAGGTGGAAGAACTATCTTGCAGCGTTCGAGGGTGACAGTCGTGAAGTCTTTGCCGTCGAGCGTTCCACTTATGTCAAGAAATCCAAAGCAGTTTACAGCTCTTTTCGAAAGATGAACTCAAAAGGCAGGGCGCAATACTAATACACATTTTCAGCGGTAAACTGGAAAGCTCGTACTACAGCGCAGAAGAAACAGCACACACTGTCAAATTGTGGAGGTTGTCAGGTGCACTATTATGCCATCCATAATCTTTTCCCCAGTGGAGAAACTATCAAGTCCCAAAAACTTATTGAAAGTGGGGCGAAGACCCAAACCAAAGTGAAACCAACGCAAAAAGCCATTAAAACTGCCGTAAATTTCTGATGATAAAAGGTTTCGTAAAACACTTTAGGATAAACACGAGCGATATAAAATAAATAGAACGACGTTTCGATGACTCCATGTCATCATTATCGAGTTCGAATTACATGATAGAATTGATTGTATATATAGTAATAGAAGTGTGAAAATATGTGAAAACACATTTATTCAAAAGTAAATAGCCACTTTGAGAAAGGCAAGCTTTGCTGAAGCACAAACAAAAGTGAAGGAACTTCAGCTACAGAAAAAGGACGCAATTAGGAAAAGCGGCAGCATCAAGAGAGAGCACGCCAAGAAAAAAACAAAATCCAGGATGAGTGGTCCAAAAGAATTTGTGATGCAATGTTAGCAACGCGGCAGTCATTCACCCAGACGTCAAAGCAAAGAAAGTCTCTTCACTTTGAGTCTTCCATAGATGCTTCAATCAGGGCACAAAAACGTAAGAACCAGGAAGCTCTTGGCGAGAGAAAACGTAAGAGACATTCACCACCAACATCATCAGTTCTGTTTGACAGAGATAGTCTCCTGCAAGAAGTAAGAAACATGAAGGATGGTAAAAAGGCGAGTTGCTTATTGAAAATCACAACAAAAATAATACAATTACATGTAATATTTATCCTAAAATAAGCTTGACACAAATTGTATTAGTTCAAATCTAGTTCCTTTATTGTACTATTCTCACTGCATATATAATTAGCCCGTCGCACGGGAAAGGCTTAAGTTCTTCAAATTCCAGCGTTCTGCACTTGCGCGCTAGTAGCATGTATTGCGGCCCTTGCTTCAAATATCACAATTTTAGTCGCCTCGTGGTCAGTTCAACGGAGTTCAGTCAAGCCACACTAAAGTTTCGCTTCATTCTGACTGCCACCAGCTTGCTGTTTCATGGCCGATGCTGAGTCTGTTTTGCCTCCGCCTCCAGCTCCAGTAGTGCCTGCTCCTGAACCTGTGTCTTTAGTCCCACCTGCTCCTGAACCTGATGTTGCTGCTCTGGCCCCCAGGGTCGAACAAGAGGTAAATGTTGATTTCTGTTATGAATCTTCCTTAGCGTTTAAGTTTTTGGCAGCTAGGGTTTATTTCTATGTTTTGTCATTACGCCTATTTGTTCGCTTTCCACGTGTTTTCATGTCTAGTCTCTTTACCGCTCGCCATTTTCGGCCTATGTATTGTTTGCGAGTTAGTAGCTTTTTTGTTTGCTTTGGTTTTCTAGTCTTATCATATCACCGTTTTACAGTTTCCTTTGGTACAGGTGCGTATCCTTTGTGTCTTATTTTCCGCTTCGTTAGTCTTATTGTGTCATTAGTTTGTTACAACTTTAACCCTCTTGGGGCGCGTTTCATCTGAAATCGCCTGTTTTGTCCTTTTCTTTTCCTTTGGGTTCGTTTGTCTTTTTGCCCCTTTCTTTGCGGTATATTTATTTCATTTGTTTCTCTGGTTTGTTGTTTTGTGTTCATCTACTCTATATTGCGAACTTAGCAAGCGAGCGGGTCCAGGAACACCGCAAATCTAATTTCGAAGAGCCAGTTTGTGTAATCTCGTATATTTTAGCATGGCCTGAAGCCCGCAGCCTAGAGAGCTCTAGCATAATTTATCTGGTATGGCTCGGAGAGCCAGCAACCCAGAGAGCTGTTACATAACCTTTCAGGTTTGGCCTGGGGAACAGGCAACCGGTAGAGGTGTGACATGAGCCAGCAGCCAAGAGAGCTGTGGCACGATTTTTCCTGGTATGGCCCGGAGAGCCAGCAGCCTGTAGAGCTGTCGCATGGTTTTTTGAGTATGGCCCGGAGAGCCAGCAGCCCAGTGAGCTGCGACATAATTTTCTGCTATGGAATGGGAGCTAGCAGCCCGGAGAGCTGTGGATAACCCGGTTAGTGTATTATGCTCGGATAGCCTTCATAGTGGAGAGCTGTGGCACAGTTTAGTGCGTTCATTATGCTTCTATCGGCTGGATAGCTAGCAGCCTAGAGTTTCCATAGTTTAGTCAGTTTTACTATGCCTATAAACCCCGGGGAGGCAGCGGTCTGGAAAACCGCGACATGGTTTCATCGTTTGCTGCGTTTGTTTGGCCTAATTTTTTAATCTGTAGTTTATGAATACTCGAAGCTCTAGTATGTACCTCAGAGTTTAAATTTTTCATACCCCCTTTCGTTTTTCTTCTGCAGCCCGATGACCGTTTCCAGAGACTGGAAAATAAAATTAAACTTTTGGAGCAAGTGAAAGCTGGTGAGAGTTGCGCCAATGCGTTGGTGACCCTGAGAAGGCATCTCAACCGACCGCCGTCTCTTTTCGATCCTTTCGAGGCTATTGAGCTCCTGGAGACCCTCATGCACTTAGCTGGGACGCAGGCGCATGAAAAAGTGGATGAGTATGCCGCGGTGCTTGAAGAAGTAAAGACCAGGCAACCCACACTTCTTCCCACTCATCTACAACGACTGATGCTTGATTTGGTGGGGGACCCGCACAGAGCGAAGATGGCCAAAGAGGCAACCCTCTATCCTAAAAGGGGTGTCCAAGACGTCTCCATCGGGTCCCCAAGCCAGGCGACCGCTGTGCCGCTCTACTCCTTACTCGGTTCAGTCTTACACTTGTGTGGGGTGGGGGCACATTGCATGTAACTGTAAATCCGGACGTGGTCGCGACCCTCCACGTGGGCGTGGGCGCCAATAATTGTATCTGTAATTTTGCTATTAAAGGAATTGTACAATTTGTCTTAAATACATTTCCTTTATTTGTTTAGACTTTGTTTTTGTCTTGGGGTGGGATCTCTGTCCTTGCCCGGTTGACCTCGGGGGGACCTTCTCAGTGTCTCAATTTCAGACCTAGTTTGGAGCCTGGGGTCAACAAAGGGTTGGGCTCCCTTTTTTCCTTTCTTGGGTATTTGTTTCGGCTTGTTTTCTTTTCCCTTTTGTTCTGTTTTAGACAAATTGTCCCTTGTTCGCTGCGAGACTCAGTACAGTCCAGCAGCACATTCCTTTAGGAGACGTCCCCCTCCACTGCATTTCACAGGGAGCCCCTCCCTTTTTTGGCCCCTTGCCTTCTCCGGAGCAAGTAGCGACCCGTCCGGGATTGGGTAACCTTGCTCATTTGCATTTCTTCAATCCTGATCACTTCAGGGCTGGTAATATTCATAACAGGCTATGCGTTTGGCAGGACCTTCTCGAGAAATCGCCCTGTTCTCAGGTTGACCTTTTGGAAGTTATCAGGGACGGAGTTCGTGTTGACCGCTTCTTTAGGTCATTCAGAGGGAATTTCAAAGGACAGGCGTACAACTCCGAATATCCCTCACCTATGATCATTAAAAACTCGCCTACTACGGCCAAGTTTTCCCAGTTTGTTTCCGATTGCATAATTCAATGGGTGACTGCTGGGGTTATAGCTGTCTGGGGCTCGGTAGATATCTTAATGCCACCACGATTGGTTTTACCACTAACTGTTGAGCCGTCTAAACCTCATTTGTGTCACGATAAGCGATACCTCAATTTATTGATTCGTGACCTCCCTTTCAAGCTTGACCACTTATCCGATCTGCCGTGATATGTTCTCTCCGGTCACTTTCAGACCACTTGCGATGATAAGAGTGGTTATCAGCATGTTTTGCTTCATCTGTATTCCCAAACTTACTTTGGCTTCCAGTGGCGTGGTTTCTTTTTCATCTTTCATACACTACCGTTTGGATGGAAAGGTAGCGCATTCATTTACCATAAACTTGGACTCGCGGTCTCGGATGCCATGCGGTCTCTTGGGGTCCCGGTTTTGCAATACATAGATGATCGGCACCTTGGGCAGCTTTTCACTCCTCCATTGCGGATTAGCCGGGGCCCATCTCTTGAGCGAGCCCAAGCAGCAGCTTATATCATGTGTTATCTGCTCATTGAGGCAGGGTATTTCATTGGCATTAAGAAATCGCAGTTAGTTCCTTCAACATGGACTCTCTTTCCAAGTTTCATATGCGATTCTGTACGTCAGGCCTTCCTCATCCCCCAGACAAGAAAGCCAAGTTCGCAGCTTTGAGGGAGGACATTCTTTCGTCCCCTTTCATAGGGCTTAAAACACCTCCAGCGCTTTTCAGGAAAGGTTATCTCTTTCAGCATTGCCATTCCAGGATGTAAATTGTATGTACGTGACGTATTCATGGCAATCTCGTCTCTCAGGGTCTAATCGGCCCTCAGTCTCGGTAGAGGTGACTCTTCGCGCGAAAATCAAGTATTGGCGCTTTCTTGACAACTGGAGGGACTGCCTTCCATGGAGACCTGAGCACCACTCTGTGGTTACGCTTTATTGTGATGCTTCTCAGAGGGCGTGGGGAGGAACCTTGCTAAGGGACGGTTGGAGCTTGGAGTCATGAGATTACTGGGTAGACAACTGCAAAGATATCAATATTTAGAGGCTCGAGCTTTGCAGCATTCGCTCTTTTCGTTTAAACGTCATATTAGCTCATGTATGGTGGATGTCCACACTGATAGCCTTGTTCTGAAGTCTGCTCTGGAGAATGATGGCTGCAGAAATTCCGGCGTCAATAATGTTCTTAAGGATGTTTTTGATTGCTGCAGAGAATTCAACTTCAGCCTTGATGTATATTATGTTCCTTCAAGTGGAAACCCAGCCGATTTTCCTTCCAGGAAAGTTTCCGACATGGATTGTATGTTGTCAGAGAGGGCTTGGAGGCAGATCGAACATCTCTTTGGGCTCCACACCTTTGACCTTGTCTTTGGAAAACAATTGTCAACATGATGGAACAGGCCAGTGCTTGCCCCACTTTACACCTTGTGCAACTCCGTGTTCTAGCGGAATTAATGTTTTCGCACAGTCTCTGCCTCTGGATCACAACTTGTATGTGTTCCCGCCATTTGTTCTAATTGCGCCCCTTCTGAAATGTGTCCTGGAACAAGATTTTCACGGCGCGTTTAATATCATTATTCTGGACTTGACGCCTAGACGCTTCTGGTGGGCGTTGATACAGTCGCTTGCTGTCGATCGGGTCCTTCTGGGAGGAAAGAACGAAGATGGTGTCTTGCTGTTTCCCCCTCGAGTCGGTCGACATTGGTCCGCCAGGAAACTTCAGTGGGGTCTATGGGCTATCCGATGTGTTTGTTAAGTCACACCTGATCTTTTCTTTAGGTAATGGAAGTCCGCCCGCCGCTGTTCGGCTTGCCTTTATCCCAACGATTCTGACGCAAATTTCTGTCAGGCATCAAACGGACTCCAGCTTCCTGTTACGGCAACTTTTCGCGTGGATGAAGCGGCAATCCAGGAGCAGTTCAAGGAATTTCATTTCAGTCCCTTATCAAAAACAGAAATCTGCACTGGAGCTGCAGCTTTCTCAGTTTTTGGATGCTTTGTCGCCCCCTAGGACGGTGACTTTGTGTACTGCTAATGACATTGTTAAATTTCTTATTTCTAAGGATAAGTCAGGTAGAACTGTAGTACATTCGTCCTCGTGCTCAAGAGCTTCTTGTACTAGTCCAAAACGCTTAGCAGCCGGGTCAGTCGATTCTCTTATGGGTCGTTTGAGAGCTATCTTTAATAAGATGGGACGCCTTACTGATTCTATCCCAGTCGCTCATCCCCTTGTTAAACACTATTTGAAATTTGTCAGACAAGAGCAAGCGGGTTTAGCCATTACTCCTACTTAGGCAGTCCCTTTGTTTTTCAATAAATTTCGACGACTTATGGCTTTCCTCCGAGGTCATTGTGTTTATCAAGCGTCCCTTTCACCGGGGATAGAGCCTCTGACCTCGGTCGCCTCCAATCTCGTAACGTTTTTAAGTTAAGGGATCGGGAATGCTTCTTGCTCAGGTTCACTCTCACAAAGAATATCCGCACAGGTTCACCCCACTCTTTTGCCCTAATTAAATTTACTCAGCCTGAAGTTTTTCCTGTTGCCTGGGTTCGCTATTACATTGCAGCTTGCCAGAACCTCGGGATCTCACTGGAACAAGGATACCTTTTTAGAGTCACAGAACGCAATGGGTCAGTAGGGAACAAACCCTTTACAGGTCCCGCGGTCAACAATTGTTTGAGGAAACACCTTTCAGAGTCTAAACTCTATGCTGGAGAGACTCCGCACAGTTTTCGAGTGGGATTGTCTCACACACTTTTAGGTTGCTCCCAGGAAGACGTGGCCCAATATTTGGGTTGGAAAAGTGGGGAGGTCGCGAAAAGGTATATGCAGCGATCGGATACTAACGCGTCTCTTACAATTTTGGAGAGCAGAGTGGCTTCTGGTTTAGTGACCCCGATAATTTAGAGATGTACATAAGAGGTTGATAGGTTTAGGGTATCTGAGTAATGGAAGAAATAACGTTTAAGATTCTTTGTAAGAATGTTGTCTTTTGTTTTTTCCGTTCCCATCCCAGGAGCGGGTATCCTCCCATAACTTATCTTCCCGTGTCAGGGCAATTGTATGCGGTGGTCAGTTCAACGGAGTTCGGTCAAGCCACACTAAAGTTTTGCCCCTCCCACCTCCCCTGGTGGCAGTTGATACTTTATCCTACATTTTACACGCCTTTGCCCTGGCAGTCGCAGGTATCCTCCCATAACTTAGCTTCCCGTGTCAGGGCAATTGTATGCGGTGAAAATGATATACTATTAAAGTTCAAGATTTCCATCATGTATAGAAATCTAGAGTGAATAATCTAATAATTTTAGTATATATAAACTGATTTATTTTATCCACTTTTACTAGTCGTTTCAAG
>OZ026595.1:32757753-32775253 GCA_964020085.1 Micromussa lordhowensis
CATTGATGCCACGATGTAGGTAGCGATCCAGCAAATAATAAAGTTCCCAACAGCTTGAAGGCGAACAAAATGCTTGCAGATACAAAAGAACACTGGGAAATGTTTCAAAAAATAGTTTGTTGTATATACATGTAAACGATGTTTCATTTTTAGGAGAATAAGAGCTGTCCGATAACCTTTTGCTAAGAGCCGCCATGTTTTCAAATAACTATAGGGTCACGTGGTCAGACTTCAACTCGTTCCCAGGTTTTTCTGCCTTCTGTAAACAAACGTGGCGGCTCACTTGCGGATGAAAAACCCAAACTTTTTCGGAAAAAGTGTCCTCTCTGACCGTTGAAAATGTTTTGTCTTGCCTGGAGAAATCAATACGATGTCTTTTCCCACATATGCAAGGCCACAACGAGGCCCTATTGTAATTATATGTTCTCAACGATCAAAAAATTTCACACGTTGATGTGGCAGCCTATCCTGAAGAAGCGGCGTTCGATCTGACGTGCATCTCGCACCTTTCGTCTTTTAATCTAACCGCTTTTACAGAAGTGTCATTATGATCAAACACTCCGTCAGATTTGAATTTGGAATACCGACGCGCTCTTCAGAAGAAATTTTCATCTCGTTTTCGACGCGGACGTCTCGACTGCCGATTTTATCTCGAGCTCTTGATCGTGTGCTTTTCAAGTACCGGTATGTCAAAACAGAAATCTGAATACGTTGTTGTTGATTGGGGAACTTGGGGAATCGACGTCCAGTTATCCACAAAGATCGTGGTCAAAGATCATCTCGGCGTTGTAAAAGAAGGAGATGCGTGCTCGCTTCAGGGAATCGATCCAGTGACCAAGTGGCCAGTCATGTTTCAAGGGGAAGTGTTGGGAGTGTTTGGTGAGTACATGTAAGATTTAATTTTCCATTCATTTTCCGTATAAAAGGTGCGTGATGTCCACTTCAATCCCTTTCCCCACACTTGAAACGAGCGCGCTGATACACGAGACTTAAAAGCATGACAAGTCGAATGCCAAGAGAAAAAACGTGTAAGGCCGCATCATCCCAATTGCAAACCATTTTCAAGTAATGTCCCATATTATAATGCTTTTTAACCTCACAGGTTAAGCTCCTTTTCTTTTCTGGTGTCTCCACGATCGTATGAATTACGTGTAACAGTGATCCCGTGAAACAGTGATCCCGTGAATACATGAACCGGACTCAAAAATGGCGACATACAGTGTACATGAAGCTTAATATAAGCTTAAACATGTAAAGCAGGAAAATATCGTGGTCAATCTTGAAGCATAAATATTTTGCAGAATTTCTGTTTCAATTCCAGTATAATTGGACAGAGAGATAATATTTAAAACATAAGTTTGACTCAAACCGAATTCAGTTAATCCGACTTGTTTAGAATTTCACCATTTTTCCTTCCAAGTTCATTTGATCTGTCATTTTACTTTTTCAAATGTAGTTTGGTCTAACAAAAAACATTGATGGGAATTTCCAGGGGGAGGGGGATTTCACTACTTGGCCTCTTTGTAACAAAAATAGCATGCCTAAAGACCTTCAGACTACATGTAGTTGCAGAATTTGCATGCAATAAATTATAAATTATAAACAACTGACATCATATAAAGCTTTCATTTATTTATTCATGGCAGCTATTTTCTAAGCAGAGTGTAGTGAATTAAATTTTATTGAAGATGACTAAATAAACAAGCCAGGAGACATCCAGTTGCCTTATAGAATTGAAAACTAGCTGTCTCTCTTTCGCACTGTGTTTTTCAATAGGATCATGGTGGGTCCATATCAGTTTTTGATTAATCCAGGCCTCCCCTTCCCCTAAATGAAGTATGTATACTCCATCAAGGGGGTATAAATCATCATGTAGTTTAATGAGTTGAAATTTTGGTGGTGAAGTTATGCAATTGATTTTAATTTGCTTTGTAGGTACAAAAAAGGATGCTGAAAAAATGGTGACTTCTTTGGTTAGTCTTGCGGTCAAAGATGCAGAAGAGGAGCCCAATGTCGATGCGCCACGTCCACGCCGGGAGCCAAGACCTTCCAAGAAAAAGCTTGAGGAGTTAGAAAATACTCAACAGTGCAAAGCGCCTAAAAGAAAAAAGCCTGAAACAGAGAAAGGTCACATTCTCAAAGAGCATTCAAGTAAGCAAAAACAAATGAACAAGGAACCAGAGGTGTCTCAAAAAAAGAAAAGTGCCTCTAAGAAGAGGAAGGCTGCTGACCCTAAAGATACATGTACCCAGGATTCTGGATTAATTTCAGCAGCAAATACTCAAAGGGTGCAGAATCTACTGGAGCGAAGGCAGCATGCAAGTTGGAAACCTGAAGTAGTTGAGATTGAAGAAGGGGAAGAAGAAAATAGGACCAACCAGCCTTCCAATTCAGTGCAGCCCAAGTCAAAACCCCAGCCATCTGGTATACATTTACATATATCACAGTCAGCTGTTCCAGTGGAGCCAGTTCAGATCAGTTCAAAACCACGACCACTGCCAATAAATGTGGTTAAGTCAACAAACTCTGTCTCTAACTCGTGATCACAGTCTGCAGATACATTTCAGCAAAGAGATATCCCCAGCTTACTGCACCAACTTTCAGCTGACAAGCAGTCTAATGGGTCAGAGAGTACTTTCTTCCCACCACAGCAGTCATCAAACCTTAGCATGGCAACACATCCCCCCTCTTCATCTCATTACAAATCAGCTTCACCTGTCAATCCAGCCTCAAAATTTCAGTTCTCTTCAACACCAGTGGGATCACCTCATTCAGCTTTAAGAGGTCCTTCACCAAGCCATTTTTCCATGTCCAGTCTTCAACAGTTAATGAATTCCAGTGAAGTTTTGTCTTCACCTGTTATCCCACAGCAAGAGTTCTCCATTTCCCAAAGTTTAAGCCATTGTTCTGACTATGATGTTTCAGATTTGGAAGGACCTGTTATTTGTTCATCTCGTAACAGCAACTTGCATCAGTTACAAACAGCACAAGGCCATACTTCCAGAGATGACAGCTGGCTTAGGAAGTCATCATTTTCTGCAGATCTCAACAACTCTTGCCCAAATTGTCAACCTTTGCTGCAGTCACTTAGCAGTCTGGAAGCTGAAGTTGAGAAATTGAGGAGGAAGCAAAGGAAGGTATGGAAATCCATAATATCAGTCAAAGATGTCTTACTATTTTAAGGGCCATTCTTGGAGCCATTGCTAAAGAAAATTTATCCTCATATAACCTTGCCATTTTCAGTTAGTTCAGAGTTGAGTTGAATTGAATTGTTTAAATTTTCTGTGCTCAGGCTGACACAAGTAACTGCAAACTTGTGAAATTCCACCCTGCGTAGCAACACACGCATGAATCAGCAAATGGGCCCTTGATTGTTTTTTTTGGCTGGTTTACACATACATGTATGATGCCAATATACATTGTAAACATTAACATGAACCACAAGCAAATCATTAATATTATTCACAGATGGTGATAATTTGAGTAACTTTTACTGCCTGCAGTGACTATATGCCACTTTTTCCTTGTCCTTATTGCTAATGAATGTTTTTGCAGTAGTAATGTTTATGCTGAAGCTAGATTAAATAAACCAATGAGTTGCTCCTATTTGGAAATTCAACTGGCCTTGTTTCAATTTCTGGCATTTGTACACTGTATCTTAATATATAGTAAGTAAGTTCATAATCAATTAATTTTCTTTTTAAAAGGTTTCTTGATTCTGATCCATTAACATGACTATTATTTCTACAGGGAAAAGCTGTATTTGAAAATGAAGTGGCAGACAGAGAAGATGCAAATGAAGAAAGATTTAATGGTTGTACAAAGGTATAATTAACAGTTATTCTAGGAGCACACATTGGATGCAAGTTGGCTAGCCATTTTATATAATATCCAACAAGCACAAGCGAAGTAATTGTTAATTAAATGAAACAAAAACGCCCCCAAAAAATCATACATAATTATTATGCTTACCATATTTGTAGAGCATGGTATAATGGTTCATGTTTACCATGATGGCTAAGCCAATGAAAACTCTTGAATTGCATTATCCAATGTGGATTAGACTCTACATTAGCTCATATTTAAGAAGAGACTTTTACCAGGGGACCAAACAAAAAAAAATAGGCCATTTCCAAGTTACCTTTTGCCTCTGTGTCAAAACGAGTCTAAGTGCGAAACCATTCATATGAAAATGAGTTCCGCCTACAGGTTTATTTTCATGCAAATCAAACTCGTTTTCATTTGAATGGTTTCGCACTTAGACTCGTTTTGAAACAGAAGCAAAATGGAACTCGGAAATGGCCTATTGTGAGCACTTTTCGTGTTTAACATAAATACTATCAAGCAAAATACAGCTATACAGAAGCTATAAGTGGAGTAGATGTTTATTACGTACTGTCATATGTAGTAAGTGCTATTAACAATCTTGCCATTTAAGAACAGTGGATGACACCCTTTAAAATGTTTGATCTGCAGGTCACGTTTGCTAAGAAAAATTTTGTTTTGTTTTTAGATCTCTACCATGTTTTATGACAGTCCATGTGTATAATGTACCTCTTGGGCTTCTTTATTTGCTAGGTACCCTTCTAAATTACCTACTTTGTCTTATGTTTCAGGATGCATTAGTCAGGTCAGTCACAGATGCCTCTGATGCCAAGTCAGCAGTGGAGACACTTGCTAAGCAACTGTTTACCACTGATGAACTGAAAAACTCATCAGTTACTGGATTTCAGTGCAACAAAGACTATGAGTCACGTCCAGGCCTGAGTCCATCAAGGAGGAACCTTTTAGAAAGTTAGTAGTTACATATATGTTTCCATGCCTCTTTGATACCACATCTCCACTATCATATGATATAAATAAAGTCTATATGAACAGTATTGGTTAAAGTCAATCTTTAGCAGTCCTTTATTTATCCTCTATTACACTGCATTACATGGAAGTGGTCTGTTAGTGATTCCCCAAGGGTGACTGCTGTTGTAATGGGCTATCTTTCGAATGTTTTAAAAATCAGAATAACTGAGGGCAACTGTTTTTAAACATTATTGCTGAATAAGACTGTTTTAAATTCTACTTGTGGTTAAAAATCGCATAGCTGAGTTGACATAACAAAGTTAAAAGTACTTGAGTTTACCCCTTTGATATCTGAATCCATAGACTTCATATTCTGTAAATGAATAAATCAGGCCCCAGTTGTTTGAAGGGCGGATGAGGCTGTCCACCAGAAAAATCACTATCCAGCGGATAAGTGTTGACAAAACAAACCATGTGATCCACTGGATAGTGATATATCTGGTGGATAGTATTATCCACCTTTCGGACAGCTGGGGCCAGAACATTGAAATTAATCTTCACTTGGCTGTTTCTCTTGACAGACATTGTATTAAGGTTACTATGCACCTTCAGGGGTGTCTCGCGTGCAAGCGATGTAGCGCGTCCAGTTTAAACTGTAGATATCTAAACCCCTATATCAAATTAAAGCTTATAGGACTGGCTATCAGACTATACCAAAAATTTTGAAAAAAAATGAATTCTCGAATTTTTCACGACTCCTAAATGCGAGCGCCCAAATCACCTTTTGAGCGCTCCCTGTCAAAGCGAATTTTGTTTTTCGCTTATTTAATGTGTTCCTCCGCTTCCGGGGCCAAAGCGCTAAAAAAACGTGTCTCCGATTTGCCATATTCAATTTCAGTGAAAAGTTACAGAACATTTTTGAAATAGGATAAAGAAAACGTGGATTGATCGTACAAAAATCGCTCTCGAAAAAAAAGTATTTTGAAATAAAAAATTCGGAGACACGTTTTTGTTGTTTATATGTAAAACTAGATACTGTCAAAATTTGAGAGCAATCGAACAAATTCCCTTTGACTTGTAGCTCTTTAAAGTGTCCCCTTTTGGTGAAAAAATTGTTTCGAGAAAACAGCGCTGAAAAATTTTCCTGCTTCGCAAACAAACTCCGCCCACAAACACAGTCAACTGGGTTCTCAGGTAACTGAGCCAATCAGCGCTTGGAAAGTTTACTTCCGTTGGCTTCCTGGTAAAATTTTCCCGCGTAATCTTCAATCAACCCTTAGTGTTTCGCATTGCACTCAAAGTGAAGAAAATTTTTTTGGCTACTCGTTTTTGAATAGCGTAATGGGAAAGGTAAAAAAGGCGGCTAAGGCTCACTCTGAAGTAGGCAGACGAGGTGGACGAAGGAAAACTGCGGCAGCTTCTAACGAAGAAAGAAACCTCAAAAAAGAGATGCTTGCGGCGATGGCGACAATCGGGTACGTTTTAGCAAATCATTTTTATAAAAGTTATTTGCAACCTATTTCGGTGCGAAGATGGTGACCTCCAAGTCCAAACACGTCTATTATCTTTGTAAACTAAAGCTAACCAAAAATCTAAGGTCTATCAACGTATAACTGTAACTAACTGTGAACCTGACCATGCTTGTGTGAAAGACGAACGTTCTCTTATTTACAACAGATATGACGGTAATTTCTTCGCCGATATGCTTGAAAAAAGCACATCTGATAGGATCAAAAGAGGAAAACCACCAAGGAAAAACAGATACTACCATTACTGTTCCTGGGCACATGGCTTGATGGTAAGTGAAGTACAGCCTACCACGTGAAAGTTGTTGTCATGCTAGCGACAAAGTTACGCGGTCTATTTGCGGGAACACAATATTTCTGTGACGCAGTTCTACTCTTCTGGGTTCAAAATGGAACTGGTAATTTTGAAGATATCCTGGTGGCTGCGTAATTTCATTAAGATGCGAGCTTGTAATTTGGTTTTCCAATATCTAATTCTATTTCTAGCGAAATGAAGTGGGACCCGAGGACGCCGAGTATGCCTTCCCCGAGGTGGTGCTGAATTACATAAGGCATCTGGTACCCTGCGACATAAAGGGAGAGATTCGCGAGGTCGGTGATTTGTTGTTGTCAAAATCTGGCTGTTCAAGACTAGTTGCTTACATCAACCATGAAAACGCGAGTTATAAAGTTCCAGGATATTGGTCAATAGATAACAATTGCAGAATTGTTTCTCACATATAGTCATACCAGTAACCTATAGGGTTTTGGTCACCTCACAGCACTTGGATTCTTACTATTCTTTGACAATTTTCTCTCGTTAGGATGCCTTCCAAGTAACCCTACAAGACTTCTGTAGAGTGATGGAAATAGGAGAAGTCCATGGCTGACAAAAAATACATATATTTTTGAAAGGATGCAAATAATTTATTATTTTTCGCTCAGCAGTGCATAACCTTGTCATTATAGAATGTTACATTTACACATTCTAGTGCAAATTGAAAATGACACCAAATGCTGGCAAAGATTTTTATTATAACACAGCACTATTTGCAAGAGGATCCAAAAATAAACAAATTTATAAATTGTATCAATAAACCTACTTACTGAACTTTAATTGTAAATATTACTGTATCAAAGGTTTTGTTTTTCTTTCGAGAAAATATGCCTTCTATAATAAGATTAAATTGTCAAAGGCTCTGATATTTTGTAGAGGAGCGATAAAAATCACGAACTGTATCTTTTCCAAATTTTCTAAGGGCAAATCAGATTGCCATATCAACTATTGTTGTCATTGAAATATGAATATCCACACTTAATCCCGAGAAGGTAAAAAAAATCCTAATTGGGTGTAGGATTTCAACATCCAAAACTAATTTAAAAGTAACATGTGGTTCTTGAAAGGCAGTGGTCAAAAAGGCCTTTCTAGTGGGGATGGAAATTTTTTGGAATAAAAGGATTGTGCTTTTTGTTTTCCACCTCACAGTCATAAATATTGGCACCAACTAAAACGATTTAGTCGTATAATCTGGGCGGGGCTACTCCCTTACAAGACCTCAATGTGATGTGCAGCCACTCAAGGATATATGGAGAAATCCCCTCCTCCACCCTCCCTGGGGCTACAATAAATTTTGTCATAGCAGTATTTTTTGATTATGGCTATGTAATTCACACTACACTAAAGCACTGTTTAGCTTAGAAAATTTTGTTCCTCAAGTGTCATTCAGAGTAAAAGGCCTGGGAGCTGTACATTGGCCCTCCCTCACGGTGAACAAAAGCATCCTGCTTTTTTGCCTTTTGCCTTTTCCTTTTCTTTCTTCTCTCTTTCACTTCTTGCTGCTCCTTGTAATCACTCCCACGTATACGCTGTTGGTCGATTCTCCTCCATCCTTCAATCATTTTGGGTCCAACGGTAATTCCTACGGCTGGACATAACCTTGAGTAAGTGGAATGTGCCCCAGCATTGAAAAGCAATACACTCAGACATACTGCTAAGTGGGTCTCCTGTGGTGAGACATACTGCTCCTTGGGTGCCATTGACCAAGTCACATGGTGGAGACATTCATTTCTATTTTGACTTAGGCATCGTTCACAGCCGGCTAGAAATGACTGGCTGCCAAGTTTGTCAAACACTGGTTGTATGACTTCAACCACTGCAGGTGGAATTGGATCTTTAATTGGTTTGTGCTCCCTGGTGCCGCAGGCAATGTCTTTCTGAAAGCTACACCAAGAGTGTTTTCCGGTGGGGCAGTCCTCATGTTGAGGGTTTTCTGGTGTGCTGGTGTAGTGCTTTAAAATGGCTCTTGTAGCTTTGGTCATGTCCTGGGCATTCCCTTTATTTTTTCCTCAGAGCCATTCCATAAAAATTCTGCATTGTGTCAATCCTGGCGTTGGTTAGCCTTCCTGAACCATTTATGCCCTTCCCATCAGAAAGTTTCTGCCCTGTTGGGATAAAAATTAAAAATTGTTGGAACTAAATTAGATGTCATGAGATATAAAAATAACCAATTGCAAAGATGAATTTTACAGTGCGCCCATTCAATCCTGACACATTGGAAGAATACTGACAAATCATAAAAATAATCAATAATAATAATTGATAATGATCAGAGACGAGCTCGGTGACCCCCATTTTTTATTATCGAGCTGTAATCAGCATGATAAGACGCAACTTTTTGCAAAGTTTCAAACAATTCTGCGACGGTTTTCAGAGCCACCTTAAATTTTCGAAAATTTAAGGTTGTTCTGAACCCCCGTCACCGAATTTTTTTAAACTTTTCAAAAAAATGCATCTACTCATGCTGATTACAGCTCGATAATAAAAAAATGGGGGTCACCAAGCTCGTTTTTTTGTTATAGGCGCTTAAAGCTAAAATTAAGGGTGTTTTTACCAGGTAACATTGTTGCTATGGTAACCCATTTTGCCACAAAATTAACAGCAACTTGTTCACCGATGATTGGGCAGTTTGTTGACACCATGATTTTAGCATCAACCGGTATAAAGTGGTTATAATGATCCACCAAACTCAAAGTCTTGGAAAGTACTGTAAACTGTTTTCAGCCAGCTGATAGACATTGTGCGCGAATAATGTAATTGTTTTTTTACAAATGTACTAGTCGCTATTACTGAGCAAAAAATTACTCAAATTCTCCTTTAGAAACACTGAAAACACTTCAGAAATGCAAGAAAACAGCCACCATTTTGTTGATAATTCGCTACTCACGTTCTACTTAACAATTAGATTATGAGCTTGAGATTTCTATCGTGTGATAGTTGACGAGGGTGCAGCCCGAGTCAGCTATCGCGAGATAGAAATTGAGAGCGAATAATCTAATTGTTTTAGTATAAATCTACTAGTCGTTCAAAATTTCCATCTAAATCCGCTTCATGGGCCCTTCGAAAACACAAAGAAACGGCCCCCAGCTCCCGCTGCTACGCTACTCACTATCTATCACAAAATAGAATGTGAGTAGCGTAGCCAATCAGAGAACAGCATTCGTGATAGAACGCTAGTAGATTTATACTAAAACAGAATAGATGCGAGAAGCGCATCCAATAAAGCAATTGTGAAAGAACAGTAGTAGATTTATACTACAAGAGTTAGAAAAAGCCTGTGAAAAAGTGTGGAAGATTTGTTATAAATAGCTTACCCTTGTACTTAGTCACAACTGCCCTCAGGTTTGATCCCATTCTCTTTGTGACATGTGCAATGCACTCTTCCTTATCAATGTAAACGGCAGGACCATAGGGAGCTGCATTTTGAACTTTTGAATAGCTCTTACTGTCTCCATCACAAACATATGGGATGTAGCGAAGTTTTCTCTTTTCCTCTGATCGTTGAAACATTTTTAAAGCTCCCTCAGCTTCCATTGACTGTAAACAATTGAGTTGATAGAAACAAGTCAGGTTACAATTTAACAACTTACACACTGGAACAATACATTTTTATCCGAACCCCCTCTCCCTGCCCTCCCCCCCCCCCAAAAAAAAATGGAAGTCATGATTCCGACAGGCTAAATATCTTCTTTTGGCACCTTTAAAAAATTAATCTGAGAGGTTCAAAATTTTGTCGGCTTCCAGTGGCAGATCCAGACCTTGAGCTGATTTACTTGCCCTGCTGGCCTTTTTCCCTTCGGTCATTTCTTCTTCTTTCACCCAAAACAAGGTGCCTCCCCTAGATCCACCACTGGCTTCTTTGAAAAACTATTGCAACTTCCTTGTCATGGAGTTTCCCATTCATAGGGGAGTTCAAACAAAAAAGGAAAGCTCATTTACTTCCTCAACATGCACAATTACAATTTTTTTTTTAATTTCGCATGGTGAGAAGGTATAAACAATAATCTATCGAAATTTTATTTTAAGTAATTAAAAAAAAACATAGCAAGTCTGAACAATTCCCCACAAACAAGTCAGAAGCCATGAATCAAGCTAGGCAGGCAAAATGTTCCAACACCAAGATATGTTTTCCATAATTTTCTTAACACTTAAACAGCTATACAGCCCTATTTAGTTTAAAAATGACAAATAACATTTTGAGATAGCCCTGTATTGGGGTAGGAGTGACATATTCAAGTCTGGAGTCACATGGAAAATTAGCAGCTACACATAAAAGTTTTTCACCAACAAAAAGTAAGGGACACAATATATAGGCATAACATAATAATAACTGTGAAGATACCGCTGCACTTCCATCGTGATTCATGAAACAATCCTTGTCGTGGCGAAGATACCATTCAAGAAATTCAAGCCGTGTCATCTTGCCACTGTTCCTCTGCTCTTCCATTCTGGTACACTGCCTGCACGATCCACTTAGATACACGACGTCGACAACTTTTCCCGACTCCACCGATATTGCAGCCACGATTCCGTCTCTGGATGACCAACCTCTGCTGCTCCACGAGCCATCGAGACTGGCACCAGCGTTGACAATTTTCTCTCTCAGTTCTTCATCGGGGCAGTCTTCGACATCCCCAACATCCCTTAGTATCTTCTTTACTTCAAATGCGGCTTCATTGAGTTCCTCTTCGAGCAGGGTTTCCGCAGCCCTTAAAATTGCTTTAGTGTGTCGCGACCAGGGACCAGAGGAGATAGGGTTTTGCAGGTTAATAATACTGCAAAACTTTTGAGCGGCCGAATAACCACGACCAATCGATCTGAAGGCCAAAACAACGGCGCGGTTTAATTCGTAGAACCGCGAATTCTTCGGCGACGTGTGAAAGCATGTCGGATGCATATGGGCTTTACAGTCCCGTCGCTTGCATCGAAGGATCCAAACCTCCCCATGACCACTTCTCGAATTCTCGTCTTTTAGAAGTTCGAGTTCTCCAAACTTACAGTCTCTGCAAATGGCACATTCCTTCAGGGCATCTTGAAGTAACTGTCCATCGATAATATTCAACGAGTGTGTTGACGATTCTTCAGTGTCAGACTTTTCCGAAGAGTCACTTTCGCTCTCGCTTGATTCACTCTCTAAATTCCGAATTTCTAAATGACCACTGTTCTCACCTGACTCAAGTTTACGTCGACTTGCTCCAACGGGTTCATCAGATTCAGAGTCCGAACTTGCACTACAGTTTTGGTAGTATGATCCTTCATCTGACTTCGCAAGGCCAACTTTGGTTTCTTTGCTCATTTTGATATTCTTTGACCGTTGTTTGCGCCTTCTGAAACTGGTCCAGGGACATTTGCGTCGCCCCATATCAAATGGGAAAGAACTTTCCCACAATACCAAAACGATGATATTCAGTGATTTTTGAAATAGCAAAATCCTGAATGAACATCCAATAATGAATATGGCAGATCTTGTGTTCCGAAACTGTCACGGTTGACTGCATATACGTCAACAGGTTTCCTACAGCCTGTCAATCAGACACGAAAGTTTTACTTCCGGTGAAAACGAAAAACCGTATTTTCTCCGCCATCATTTAATATTTTTGAGAATTTTTTTTTTTGGATGAAAGTTCATGCGTAGACCTATACATTAACCTAAAAATCAAAATTTCGAAAAAATGGTCGGTCTGAAGGTGCATAGTAACCTTAAAGAAAGCCTTCCCTGCAATAACCAGGTCATCAGTCAGAAAGGACCTTAATCTGCTTCTGAAAAAGGCCAGAGCTTTGAATAAAGAAAACTGCCTGAAGGTCAAGAACAAGAATGGAAAATAAGGAGAGGAGCCCAACAGCTATAAAAGTGATCTCTCACAAACATTTTAGTTCTAGACGTAGTTAACTGTTTCAGCAAAGATTGTGGTGTACATTTTGATCAATCCAGATTAGACCTGCTTCAAATTTTTTGTTTTGTTTTTCATGTACAAATAAGTGCAGATCAAATATTGGCAGAAAAGTGTCAACAGCTTTTGCTTGTAGTGAAAATAAATATGAAAATACTTTACTTCCAGTGGCAGTTATTCTTTGAAATTATCTACCTTAATAAGGATGAGAGAACCAAAACCTGAAACCAGGCAACTGGAATTATGTGGTAAAAACTGGAATAACCTAGAAAAAGCTGGAAATGAATACTTCTTCTGTACTAATGTTTACTTTAAGATGAGAGCAAGACGTTTCTAGGAAATTCTAGAAAATTCTAGAAACTGTGTAATTAAAAAAGCTGGAAAAACCCTGATTTCATGCCAAGCTATGATTTCTGGAAAGGCTGACAAATTCTTAATCCTCATTAGCATGTTTCATTAACATTCTAGAATTTTCTAGAAATTTCTAGAAATTTCTAGAAAACAAAAGCACTAAATTCTAGAAATTTCTAGAAATTTTTTCTGGGATATTTCAAGAAAAATTCTAGAAATTCCTAGAATATTCCAGATTTGTTTTACAAGGGTACATCACTGTTATTTACCCTCGGATTTTCAGAGCAGCTAATACAGCTAATATCTCTGAGCATTTGTTTCATTTACACCGCCAAACTTTTAATGAAGTATGAGTTCTTTCTTTGATTTGCAAAGGCCGCATAAAAATCTACAGTGCTTTTGAGTGGCGTGTATTGGATGGAGTTGGTTTAATTCATTCATTAAGCACATTTACATATTTGGTAGGATTTTTCGCTGACTTAATTTTTGCCATCATTACATTGCTCGAATGTTCGGCCCAAGTCATCTTAAATGTTAGTGACGGTGCAACTGAAACTGTGCAAAATATCCAACCGATAAATTGCCCAATCCCTGATCCAGTCTGGGAAAGGCCCGGTTGCAAAGCTCACCCGCACCCTGTAGGCTTTTTTACATTACGCTAGCATTTTTTCAAGCAGTTTAGTGAGGCAAAAAGCATTGAGCATTATTCCAGCATTTTAGTGGCATTTTCCCGGAAAATTGATGTTTCTTCCACAGAATACAGAAATAAAAATTATTTTCATGACGAAACTGAGGACTTAACGTACCCTCTTCAGTTGAGCATGACTGAAAGGATTAACAGAACAAAAGATCATTTGGAGAATTATCTTCTGGTGTATTAAAGACCTTTTCATACGTTGTTGTTAACTTGATATTCTAAGTAAACGTGTTCAAAATATGAGCATATAAAAACTCCAAAGTATGAACATTAACTTGGCATTTTAGTGACGTTTTTTAGTGTTTTCCGAAAGAAACAATTGGCAGACACGTTCTTGTTGTGGTTAAAATAATTTTAATGTTTATATATTGCCCAAAATACATGTAATATATGGTGTTAATCTACCCGCTGTCAAAATTCGGGGGCCGATCAGGAAACATTCCCTTTTGAGTTTTAGCTCGTTACAGTGTCTGCCTCAAGTGAAAAAAATTGATTCGAGGAAAACTGAAAACAGCGCTAAATAACAAATTCTTTCATAACTTGTTAACATGTATAGTAAGTCGGCTATGGAATAAACTGCTTTTACATAATAAAACAAGTAAATTTAGTGACTTCACTCGTAAAATTAAGGCTTTTGATTTAAGCAAACTAGGGCCTAGCTGTCATTGTAATTCTTGTATATGTGACCTCTCACGCGAAAACGTTCCTTATGGTATCCGTTCGAACGGCTGAACGCACGGCAAGCGTACGGTTAAGAAACGGCTAGACAAGCCGTTCGAAACGGATCGGTTGAACGGCTGAACGGATGCAAATTTTTTTCGAACGGTTAAGTCGAACGGCTGAACAGACGTACTGTTTATAGATCGGCAAGCGAACGGATAAGAAACGGCTAGACAAGCCGTTCGAAACGGATCGGTTGAACGGCTGAACGGATGCAAATTTTTTTCGAACGGTTAAGTCGAACGGCTGAACGGATGTAATTTTTTTTCGAATGACTGAGGTCGAATGGGTAAACGGATGCAAATTTTTTTCGAATGGCTGGGTCGAACGGCTGAACGGATGCAAACTTTTTTCGAACGGCAGGGTCGAACGGCTGAACGGATGCAAATTTTTTTCGAACGGTTAAGTCGAACGGCTGAACAGACGTACTGTTTATAGATCGGTTAAGTCTAACGGGTGAACGGATGCCATTTTTATTTTCGAATGCCTAGGATTGAATGGCTAGACGGCAGAAGTAAAAAGAAATGAGAAACACTATTCCGGCTTGACACGGGCCACTTTGCCATGTTCATCATAGTCAAATGGCTCCGATTTGCCATGTGTGGCCGCAAAAAAATATATCTGCTGTTCAAACTAGAGATTTTCCAACTTTTGACACAAATAACGCTGCTTTCGCGAAGCCGTTTTTCAGTGTTCGAAATGAAAATAACGCAATCTCAAAATAAATTATTTTCGAGTGGCGCCATCGTCGCGTCTAGCCTGGGCGTCTGGCCACGTTTGCATGGAGGAATTTTTTTCGTTTTATCGAACTACACTTGTGCGATTTATCGTTGCCTCAAACTTGTACATTTTAATATCCAAAAGCGTGGCATTGATGATTATTTAAGAAAAGGACGGCAAATTTTGCGTTTCGGACCGGCGGTAAAAAGCGTATTAAATTTGCATATGGCAGAAACTTGTGGTTTTTAAAATTTCCCCGCTACAGTCCTGTATGTTTACATTGATGTCTGCCTCAGTCTAAACAACAAAAATACAGGCGAAACGACTTGCAGGCGAAACGACCGACATTCGATCGTGACGTCAGCGCTTCCTCCAGAAATTGATCGCGACATGAAAAACTCTCATTGTATTCCCACGGGACATGTCTTAGGACCTAAAATCAAAATTTGCATATGCTGCATACATCCAAAATCGAAAATATTTTCGGGAAACAAATTAACAACACTTAAGTCTTGAATAAACTTGCTTCGATAATTAAATGTTACGAAAGCGAAGATGGCGGCAAGATTTCCGTATAACCCCATACATTTATTATGCATACAGGCTTTTGTAAACAACGCAGATTACTAAAGCTGACATAAAGTAGGTGACTTCTTTATTTGACAGGTTGGCTTGATAGTTATTGCAACGGATAGCGCTATCTCGAATTCGAACAGTTGACGATTTTCTACTCAAATCTGATAGCTTGACGGCTGGCGAATTGTTTAGGGACGGTATATTCTCGAAACGCTCGAATAGTCGACAATAATAATTTTTTGAGTCTGAATGGCTGGAACCGTTCGAACGTGACGGTCAACTAAATTGATAATTACTGTTTTGTTTTTTTTGAACGGATAGCTGGAACGGTTGACGAATTTTTTTGAACGGTATAACTCGAACCGTTCGAAAGGCTGACGATTTTTCTTTTAATGGATAACACGCATCTTTCAAACGGCTGACTATTTTTTTCGGACGGATAGCTCGAGCCGTTCGAACGGCTGTCAAACTTTTTGAACGGATAGCTAAAACCATTCAAACGGCTGACGAACTTGCGCCGTTCGAACGGCTGATGATTTTTTAAATGGATAGTTCGAACCGTTCGAACGGCTGACGATATTAATTTTTTTGAACGGACAGCTTGAGCCGTTCGAACGGATGCTAAATTTTTTTGAACGGATAGCTCGATCCGTTCGAACGGATGCTAATTTTTTGGAACAGATAGCTCGATCCGTTCGAACGGATGCTAATTTTTTTGAACGGATAGCTCGATCCGTTCAACTGGATGCTAATTTTTTTGAACGGATAGCTCGAGCTGTTCGAACGGTATCTCAGCCCATTCGAACGGCTAATGAACGGCTTATGAACGGCTATCCGTTTAAGAACGGCTAACCGTAAGGAACGTTTTCGCGTGAGAGGTCACATATAGTTTTATTTCCATTTGTTCTCTAACAGTATATGTAATTCTTACCCTGTCTTAGTATCTTAGTAATCTTTATAATTTAATCATATATTTCACATAATTTTACACATAGATAGTTTCATAGTCTTACGTTTCAAACATGAGCCTCTGGCTCGGGCAACTGAGCAACCATGCCTCACATATGACAACAAACTTGATTGATTGATTGATCGATTGATGCTATGAATTCACGCAGGCAACAAGAGATGGACATTCTGTTCCTTCCATTTGGTTTGTTTGTTTGTTTGTTTCTTTTTTTTTTTCATGATTTATTTCACATCAGGCGTGTGTAATCAGACTTTTCATTCTTCTCTCATAGTTCGCGAAATGAAAATCCAGATGGACCCGCCAACATCATCCATCGATCGTCAGTTGTACAATGAGAAATAACCGAAATGAAGTTGTGAAATTAGAAGTGTAACGATGCAAGATATAACACGAATAATTATGATGAAGACATAACACAACATGAATAACTATGATGACGAGAACAGAATAATAACGCACACACAAAATAAACATCATTCTTTTCCGATTAGATTAATGATTAAATTATGAACTGTTCATCAAAGCGATATCTTACGTCGTGCTGCTACAAAGCCTTGGTATTATTACTACTATTATTATTGTTGTTATTACTATTATTAGCGATGCGCCCTATTCTATCAGCAAAGCAAACATACAACTACGCGCTGGCTAAATGGCTTGACACTAAACTTAAGCCTTTGTCTTTGAATCGTTACACAGTAACTGACATATTTGAATTTGCGAACGAAATTCAAAACATGGAAATAGCAAACGGTGACATTCTGGTTTCGTATGATGTGTCTTCCCTGTATACAAATGTACCCTTGGATGAAACGATAGAGATACTCGCGAACAGAGCTTTCACCAACAATTGGTTTAACGCAACGTACGACTTGAATTTGTTGAAAATGGACCTTGTTGACCTTCTCAGAGTAGCTACAAAAGAACAACTTTTCCAAT
>OZ026595.1:32785253-32807753 GCA_964020085.1 Micromussa lordhowensis
ACTGATGATGGATGTTGATTATCCAAAACATGTTTTGTAAACTTGAAAGTGTGTTTCTAACTAAAAGTTATTTTTGACATTATAAACAGTATAAACCTTACTGATTGTCATCAGAGGGTAATTAGAACTTAGTGAATTGAAAATTAACCAACTCTTGAGACTTTGTTGAAAAAAGTTTCACTTCTTTGTCATTTAATTTTAAGAGGATAGACTAGTCCCCTCTACCCTCAGTGTATCCATATCTGAAACCTATGAATAACTGCAGGCTAATATCACTATACAACATTTTGCAGGGAACAGATTGTTAATGCTTGCAGTGTGCAGAGAGATTACTTTGAGATGGCTGTCAACAAAAGAGACAAGGCTCGGGAATGCTGTGACTTGGTTATTTTGGCAATGTATGTTTTCATTCCTCCGGGCCGCGGTGTCGAGGTTCACACCCTAGAGATTCAAAGAAACTGGCAACAATTTCATCCTGCGCAGGTCAAATATAAGAATGTCCTCCTGGTGAAGGGATCAGAAGAGGTCACACTTTACTTCCACAACTATAAAACTGCAAAGTTCTTTGGCCGCCAGGAGTTGACTCTGAAGGTAACACAATCCAGCAGATATTTAGTACAAATATTCAGTTGGATTTTTTTCTGGGATAAACCAGTAGTTGTTTCATAATCCCACATACTGTGATTATTTTTCTAATGATATTATGATACTTCCTAAGATGTTGCACTTAAAGGGAAACTTATCGTATTGAATAGTTGACTTCTTTATTTGTAGAAAGCCCAACATGGAGAAAGTGTACACTTTTGTTTAGGGTTAGGAGATTTTCATCACAACAAGCTTCAAAACTAGAGTTTATCTTTACTGCCAAAGTCTCTATGCAGTATATAGTTATATATATTGCGGATTATTATTGGCTGAAAGAAAAGAGCAAGTTTTCAAGTGCATGTTTATATCATTATTAGTCATATGCTTTGTCTTTTTCAATTTGCAATGAATTTGCACTTGTGAGTTTTTCTTAAAGCTGAAATTGCATTACCCTAAGTGGCTCATGCAATTTCACCCTTTTGAAAAACTCACTCCTGCAGATTAACTTCAAATTGAACAAGAAAAACTGCATAGCTCATACAAATGTAATAGATGGATAATTTCATCACAACATTGTCAAAGTGAACTTTACCATCAGTAAGAGGACAGATGCGTCAAAAACAAATGATGGAACAACCATTTCCTAGAGTGCAAGCTACAACATCAACGCTTAATGCGGTGTGTTTTATTTTTCAATAGTGACACTTCAGATGCCCTCAAAGCTTCACTGGCTTCTGCTTTAGGTCATTCCAGGAAACAGGCTGAGAAAACATACGATAGACGAACAGCCAACGAAAGGAAAGAATGCGCTGTTCGTGTAGCAAGAGAATATGCCCAGGACGTGATCTCTAATCCAGGCCTGATGGAAACTACAGGCACTGACACTTCTCATGTGCAGCCACCAGCTACTACCAACATAAAGCTGGCCCAATTTGTAGGACTGACTGAAGAAGACAGCACACTGAGAAGTCCCAAAATTTGGATTGGACAGGTCCATGCTTAAGCTTTCTTAGCAAATGGTAAGGCTTCTCTGCTGTGGTACAAAGCCTACAAGAACTATTTCAAACTTGAATTAGATGGAGAACAGTGGATCCAAGATGTCGCTTGTCTCGTACCCGTGGAAATGACGCCTGTCAGGAATAAAGTGGGACTTTATCGTTTGAATAACACCTTGCGATCTATTCACAAATCCCTCACAGATGACTAGCCACTAGACACTGACATCTACTTTTAACTTTAAACTTCATTGCAGTTCAATAGAATATGGAATTTTATTGGAAGACTGTTGATCAGGACTCAAATTCTCTCAAGATTGACTAGTGAGTCTTCATGTTTTTAGTCTTTTGAAATTCACTCTGATTCAGAATAATTGAAATGTCTGGAATTATGACATGGAATTTTATGGCCAGGCACAATTTTGGCATTCAAATTATCTTTCGAATTCATCGCATCTCCATTGCTCTGATGAAGTCCGCTGGTGGGAAAAATTGCATTGACGTGTTGGAGGAGGAAACTTAAATTAATATTTTTAGAATAATTGTCACTCGCATGTGCCGTGAACTGGTTTTGTCTGAGAACCTAGTCTGTTTTTAGCTGTGATTTTTTGATCAAGATATCACACTGCTTTTTCTGTTGATCAAGACTCAAATTGCCTCAAGATTGACTAGCGAGTCTTCATGTTTTTAGTCTTTTGAAATTCACTCTGATTCACAATAATTGAAATGTCTGGAATTATGACATGGAATTTTATGGCCAGGAACAATTTTGGCATTCAAATTATCTTTTGAATTCATCGGATCTCCATTGCTCTGATGAAGTCAGCTGGTGGGAAAAATTGCATTGACGTGTTGGAGGAGGAAACTTAAATTAATATTTTTAGAATAATTGTCACTCACATGTGCCGTGAACTGGCTTTGTCCGAGAAGCTCGTCTGTTTTTAGCTGTGATTTTCTGATGATATCAAACTGCTTTTTCTGTTGATCAGGACTCAAATTCTCTCAACATTGACTAGTGAATCTTCATGTTTTTAGTCTTTTGAAATTCACTCTAAGTCACAATAATTGAAATGTCTGGAATTATGACATGGAATTTTACGGCGAGTCACAATTTTGGCATTAAATATATATTTCAAATTCATTGGAAATTCAGCTGATTCTGCGTGTTTTAGTCTTACGAAATTCATTCACAATAACTAAATATCTTTCTTTATGACATTTTTAGCTGTTATTAGGCTTGAGATCAAACTGCATTCACTTTTAGAAATTGTATTGTAACTTTTAGGCTTTGTGGTGGACAATAAATTTGCTTGTGACTTGAAAATAACTCTTGCTTTATTGAGTCTGTCTCATTGTAGTGCTTTATTCAACACTGCTCCAGTCAACTCCCCAAAGCTTGGGAAATTCTATGAGTGGCAAAATTCACATTGGGAGGAAGCCTCAAGGAAAATTGGTATCATTTTATCTTCGCTTCTGTATCCTGTGAAATTCCTTCACCGGGAGAGCGCACCCGATTACCAGGACATCCCTGTCATTATGCAGCTAAGAACACAGGCAATACTTCTACAGCGTCAAGGCGATTTCGAATGTCCCCAGACTAAGCAAGAGCTGACAGTTCTGAACCGTTGGCTTGACTGGTAAGCGCAAGTAATATTATTTTACTGCTTTGTGTTGGGTAACAATCGGTCTTGTTATGCAGTTTTAATGTGTCACCTCTCCTGCGAAAACGTACGTCAAGCCAAATGGTAACAGACATGAAATAACTTTTAGGTAGAAACACACATAAGAACTCGCACATCTTTCAGCACAGTTATGACTAAAAAACATGCAGAACTTTGTGCTCAGAGAATGTCTTTTCCATCCTTGACACTACCTCTGCATCCTTTGAACTGAAAATTAAGGAGGCCATGTCAATTTAACACTTTCATTATAATTTTTGACACTGCAACTGTATTCGCAACTGATGATGGATGTTGATTATCCAAAACATGTTTTGTAAACTTGAAAGTGTGTTTCTAACTAAAAGTTATTTTTGACATTATAAACAGTATAAACCTTACTGATTGTCATCAGAGGGTAATTAGAACTTAGTGAATTGAAAATTAACCAACTCTTGAGACTTTGTTGAAAAAAGTTTCACTTCTTTGTCATTTAATTTTAAGAGGATAGACTAGTCCCCTCTACCCTCAGTGTATCCATATCTGAAACCTATGAATAACTGCAGGCTAATATCACTATACAACATTTTGCAGGGAACAGATTGTTAATGCTTGCAGTGTGCAGAGAGATTACTTTGAGATGGCTGTCAACAAAAGAGACAAGGCTCGGGAATGCTGTGACTTGGTTATTTTGGCAATGTATGTTTTCATTCCTCCGGGCCGCGGTGTCGAGGTTCACACCCTAGAGATTCAAAGAAACTGGCAACAATTTCATCCTGCGCAGGTCAAAGATAAGAATGTCCTCCTGGTGAAGGGATCAGAAGAGGTCACGCTTTACTTCCACAACTATAAAACTGCAAAGTTCTTTGGCCGCCAGGAGTTGACTCTGAAGGTAACACAATCCAGCAGATATTTAGTACAAATATTCAGTTGGATTTTTTTCTGGGATAAACCAGTAGTTGTTTCATAATCCCACATACTGTGATTATTTTTCTAATGATATTATGATACTTCCTAAGATGTTGCACTTAAAGGGAAACTTATCGTATTGAATAGTTGACTTCTTTATTTGTAGAAAGCCCAACATGGAGAAAGTGTACACTTTTGTTTAGGGTTAGGAGATTTTCATCACAACAAGCTTCAAAACTAGAGTTTATCTTTACTGCCAAAGTCTCTATGCAGTATATAGTTATATATATTGCGGATTATTATTGGCTGAAAGAAAAGAGCAAGTTTTCAAGTGCATGTTTATATCATTATTAGTCATATGCTTTGTCTTTTTCAATTTGCAATGAATTTGCACTTGTGAGTTTTTCTTAAAGCTGAAATTGCATTACCCTAAGTGGCTCATGCAATTTCACCCTTTTGAAAAACTCACTCCTGCAGATTAACTTCAAATTGAACAAGAAAAACTGCATAGCTCATACAAATGTAATAGATGGATAATTTCATCACAACATTGTCAAAGTGAACTTTACCATCAGTAAGAGGACAGATGCGTCAAAAACAAATGATGGAACAACCATTTCCTAGAGTGCAAGCTACAACATCAACGCTTAATGCGGTGTGTTTTATTTTTCAATAGTGACACTTCAGATGCCCTCAAAGCTTCACTGGCTTCTGCTTTAGGTCATTCCAGGAAACAGGCTGAGAAAACATACGATAGACGAACAGCCAACGAAAGGAAAGAATGCGCTGTTCGTGTAGCAAGAGAATATGCCCAGGACGTGATCTCTAATCCAGGCCTGATGGAAACTACAGGCACTGACACTTCTCATGTGCAGCCACCAGCTACTACCAACATAAAGCTGGCCCAATTTGTAGGACTGACTGAAGAAGACAGCACACTGAGAAGTCCCAAAATTTGGATTGGACAGGTCCATGCTTAAGCTTTCTTAGCAAATGGTAAGGCTTCTCTGCTGTGGTACAAAGCCTACAAGAACTATTTCAAACTTGAATTAGATGGAGAACAGTGGATCCAAGATGTCGCTTGTCTCGTACCCGTGGAAATGACGCCTGTCAGGAATAAAGTGGGACTTTATCGTTTGAATAACACCTTGCGATCTATTCACAAATCCCTCACAGATGACTAGCCACTAGACACTGACATCTACTTTTAACTTTAAACTTCATCGCAGTTCAATAGAATTATCTTACCAGCTGACAGTTCCTCAAAACATTTCTTAGTCTTGAAATTCACTGTCAAAATAATAGTGAAAAGGACTCAGTCAGACACTGATTATCTGTGATTATGATATGGAATTTTATTGGAAGACTGTTGATCAGGACTCAAATTCTCTCAAGATTGACTAGTGAGTCTTCATGTCTTTAGTCTTTTGAAATTCACTCTGATTCAGAATAATTGAAATGTCTGGAATTATGACATGGAATTTTATGGCCAGGCACAATTTTGGCATTCAAATTATCTTTCGAATTCATCACATCTCCATTGCTCTGATGAAGTCCGCTGGTGGGAAAAATTGCATTGACGTGTTGGAGGAGGAAACTTAAATTAATATTTTTAGAATAATTGTCACTCGCTTGTGCCGTGAACTGGTTTTGTCTGAGAACCTAGTCTGTTTTTAGCTGTGATTTTTTGATCAAGATATCAAACTGCTTTTTCTGTTGATCAAGACTCAAATTGCCTCAAGATTGACTAGCGAGTCTTCATGTTTTTAGTCTTTTGAAATTCACTCTGATTCACAATAATTGAAATGTCTGGAATTATGACATGGAATTTTATGGCCAGGAACAATTTTGGCATTCAAATTATCTTTTGAATTCATCGGATCTCCATTGCTCTGATGAAGTCAGCTGGTGGGAAAAATTGCATTGACGTGTTGGAGGAGGAAACTTAAATTAATATTTTTAGAATAATTGTCACTCACATGTGCCGTGAACCGGCTTTGTCCGAGAAGCTCGTCTGTTTTTAGCTGTGATTTTTTGATGATATCAAACTGCTTTTTCTGTTGATCAGGACTCAAATTCTCTCAACATTGACTAGTGAATCTTCATGTTTTTAGTCTTTTGAAATTCACTCTAAGTCACAATAATTGAAATGTCTGGAATTATGACATGGAATTTTACGGCGAGTCACAATTTTGGCATTAAATATATATTTCAAATTCATTGGAAATTCAGCTGATTCTGCGTGTTTTAGTCTTACGAAATTCATTCACAATAACTAAATATCTTTCTTTATGACATTTTTAGCTGTTATTAGGCTTGAGATCAAACTGCATTCACTTTTAGAAATTGTATTGTAACTTTTAGGCTTTGTGGTGGACAATAAATTTGCTTGTGACTTGAAAATAACTCTTGCTTTATTGAGTCTGTCTCATTGTAGTGCTTTATTCAACACTGCTCCAGTCAACTCCCCAAAGCTTGGGAAATTCTATGAGTGGCAAAATTCACATTGGGAGGAAGCCTCAAGGAAAATTGGTATCATTTTATCTTCGCTTCTGTATCCTGTGAAATTCCTTCACCGGGAGAGCGCACCCGATTACCAGGACATCCCTGTCATTATGCAGCTAAGAACACAGGCAATACTTCTACAGCGTCAAGGCGATTTCGAATGTCCCCAGACTAAGCAAGAGCTGACAGTTCTGAACCGTTGGCTTGACTGGTAAGCGCAAGTAATATTATTTTACTGCTTTGTGTTGGGTAACAATCGGTCTTGTTATGCAGTTTTAATGTGTCACCTCTCCTGCGAAAACGTACGTCAAGCCAAATGGTAACAGACATGAAATAACTTTTAGGTAGAAACACACATAAGAACTCGCACATCTTTCAGCACAGTTATGACTAAAAAACATGCAGAACTTTGTGCTCAGAGAATGTCTTTTCCATCCTTGACACTACCTCTGCATCCTTTGAACTGAAAATTAAGGAGGCCATGTCAATTTAACACTTTCATTGTAATTTTTGACACTGCAACTGTATTCGCAACTGATGATGGATGTTGATTATCCAAAACATGTTTTGTAAACTTGAAAGTGTGTTTCTAACTAAAAGTTATTTTTGACATTATAAACAGTATAAACCTTACTGATTGTCATCAGAGGGTAATTAGAACTTAGTGAATTGAAAATTAACCAACTCTTGAGACTTTGTTGAAAAAAGTTTCACTTCTTTGTCATTTAATTTTAAGAGGATAGACTAGTCCCCTCTACCCTCAGTGTATCCATATCTGAAACCTATGAATAACTGCAGGCTAATATCACTATACAACATTTTGCAGGGAACAGATTGTTAATGCTTGCAGTGTGCAGAGAGATTACTTTGAGATGGCTGTCAACAAAAGAGACAAGGCTCGGGAATGCTGTGACTTGGTTATTTTGGCAATGTATGTTTTCATTCCTCCGGGCCGCGGTGTCGAGGTTCACACCCTAGAGATTCAAAGAAACTGGCAACAATTTCATCCTGCGCAGGTCAAAGATAAGAATGTCCTCCTGGTGAAGGGATCAGAAGAGGTCACGCTTTACTTCCACAACTATAAAACTGCAAAGTTCTTTGGCCGCCAGGAGTTGACTCTGAAGGTAACACAATCCAGCAGATATTTAGTACAAATATTCAGTTGGATTTTTTTTTCTGGGATAAACCAGTAGTTGTTTCATAATCCCACATACTGTGATTATTTTTCTAATGATATTATGATACTTCCTAAGATGTTGCACTTAAAGGGAAACTTATCGTATTGAATAGTTGACTTCTTTATTTGTAGAAAGCCCAACATGGAGAAAGTGTACACTTTTGTTTAGGGTTAGGAGATTTTCATCACAACAAGCTTCAAAACTAGAGTTTATCTTTACTGCCAAAGTCTCTATGCAGTATATAGTTATATATATTGCGGATTATTATTGGCTGAAAGAAAAGAGCAAGTTTTCAAGTGCATGTTTATATCATTATTAGTCATATGCTTTGTCTTTTTCAATTTGCAATGAATTTGCACTTGTGAGTTTTTCTTAAAGCTGAAATTGCATTACCCTAAGTGGCTCATGCAATTTCACCCTTTTGAAAAACTCACTCCTGCAGATTAACTTCAAATTGAACGAGAAAAACTGCATAGCTCATACAAATGTAATAGATGGATAATTTCATCACAACATTGTCAAAGTGAACTTTACCATCAGTAAGAGGACAGATGCGTCAAAAACAAATGATGGAACAACCATTTCCTAGAGTGCAAGCTACAACATCAACGCTTAATGCGGTGTGTTTTATTTTTCAATAGTGACACTTCAGATGCCCTCAAAGCTTCACTGGCTTCTGCTTTAGGTCATTCCAGGAAACAGGCTGAGAAAACATACGATAGACGAACAGCCAACGAAAGGAAAGAATGCGCTGTTCGTGTAGCAAGAGAATATGCCCAGGACGTGATCTCTAATCCAGGCGTGATGGAAACTACAGGCACTGACACTTCTCATGTGCAGCCACCAGCTACTACCAACATAAAGCTGGCCCAATTTGTAGGACTGACTGAAGAAGACAGCACACTGAGAAGTCCCAAAATTTGGATTGGACAGGTCCATGCTTAAGCTTTCTTAGCAAATGGTAA
Source organism: Micromussa lordhowensis (assembly GCA_964020085.1). Classification (NCBI taxonomy): domain Eukaryota; kingdom Metazoa; phylum Cnidaria; class Anthozoa; order Scleractinia; family Lobophylliidae; genus Micromussa; species Micromussa lordhowensis. The sequence continues at coordinate 32,794,049 of OZ026595.1, forward strand.
GGCTTCTCTGCTGTGGTACAAAGCCTACAAGAACTATTTCAAACTTGAATTAGATGGAGAACAGTGGATCCAAGATGTCGCTTGTCTCGTACCCGTGGAAATGACGCCTGTCAGGAATAAAGTGGGACTTTATCGTTTGAATAACACCTTGCGATCTATTTACAAATCCCTCACAGATGACTAGCCACTAGACACTGACATCTACTTTTAACTTTAAACTTCATCGCAGTTCAATAGAATTATCTTACCAGCTGACAGTTCCTCAAAACATTTCTTAGTCTTGAAATACACTGTCAAAATAATAGTGAAAAGGACTCAGTCAGACACTGATTATCTGTGATTATGATATGGAATTTTATTGGAAGACTGTTGATCAGGACTCAAATTCTCTCAAGATTGACTAGTGAGTCTTCATGTCTTTAGTCTTTTGAAATTCACTCTGATTCAGAATAATTGAAATGTCTGGAATTATGACATGGAATTTTATGGCCAGGCACAATTTTGGCATTCAAATTATCTTTCGAATTCATCGCATCTCCATTGCTCTGATGAAGTCCGCTGGTGGGAAAAATTGCATTGACGTGTTGGAGGAGGAAACTTAAATTAATATTTTTAGAATAATTGTCACTCGCATGTGCCGTGAACTGGTTTTGTCTGAGAACCTAGTCTGTTTTTAGCTGTGATTTTTTGATCAAGATATCAAACTGCTTTTTCTGTTGATCAAGACTCAAATTGCCTCAAGATTGACTAGCGAGTCTTCATGTTTTTAGTCTTTTGAAATTCACTCTGATTCACAATAATTGAAATGTCTGGAATTATGACATGGAATTTTATGGCCAGGAACAATTTTGGCATTCAAATTATCTTTTGAATTCATCGGATCTCCATTGCTCTGATGAAGTCAGCTGGTGGGAAAAATTGCATTGACGTGTTGGAGGAGGAAACTTAAATTAATATTTTTAGAATAATTGTCACTCACATGTGCCGTGAACTGGCTTTGTCCGAGAAGCTCGTCTGTTTTTAGCTGTGATTTTTTGATGATATCAAACTGCTTTTTCTGTTGATCAGGACTCAAATTCTCTCAACATTGACTAGTGAATCTTCATGTTTTTAGTCTTTTGAAATTCACTCTAAGTCACAATAATTGAAATGTCTGGAATTATGACATGGAATTTTACGGCGAGTCACAATTTTGGCATTAAATATATATTTCAAATTCATTGGAAATTCAGCTGATTCTGCGTGTTTTAGTCTTACGAAATTCATTCACAATAACTAAATATCTTTCTTTATGACATTTTTAGCTGTTATTAGGCTTGAGATCAAACTGCATTCACTTTTAGAAATTGTATTGTAACTTTTAGGCTTTGTGGTGGACAATAAATTTGCTTGTGACTTGAAAATAACTCTTGCTTTATTGAGTCTGTCTCATTGTAGTGCTTTATTCAACACTGCTCCAGTCAACTCCCCAAAGCTTGGGAAATTCTATGAGTGGCAAAATTCACATTGGGAGGAAGCCTCAAGGAAAATTGGTATCATTTTATCTTCGCTTCTGTATCCTGTGAAATTCCTTCACCGGGAGAGCGCACCCGATTACCAGGACATCCCTGTCATTATGCAGCTAAGAACACAGGCAATACTTCTACAGTGTCAAGGCGATTTCGAATGTCCCCAGACTAAGCAAGAGCTGACAGTTCTGAACCGTTGGCTTGACTGGTAAGCGCAAGTAATATTATTTTACTGCTTTGTGTTGGGTAACAATCGGTCTTGTTATGCAGTTTTAATGTGTCACCTCTCCTGCGAAAACGTACGTCAAGCCAAATGGTAACAGACATGAAATAACTTTTAGGTAGAAACACACATAAGAACTCGCACATCTTTCAGCACAGTTATGACTAAAAAACATGCAGAACTTTGTGCTCAGAGAATGTCTTTTCCATCCTTGACACTACCTCTGCATCCTTTGAACTGAAAATTAAGGAGGCCATGTCAATTTAACACTTTCATTGTAATTTTTGACACTGCAACTGTATTCGCAACTGATGATGGATGTTGATTATCCAAAACATGTTTTGTAAACTTGAAAGTGTGTTTCTAACTAAAAGTTATTTTTGACATTATAAACAGTATAAACCTTACTGATTGTCATCAGAGGGTAATTAGAACTTAGTGAATTGAAAATTAACCAACTCTTGAGACTTTGTTGAAAAAAGTTTCACTTCTTTGTCATTTAATTTTAAGAGGATAGACTAGTCCCCTCTACCCTCAGTGTATCCATATCTGAAACCTATGAATAACTGCAGGCTAATATCACTATACAACATTTTGCAGGGAACAGATTGTTAATGCTTGCAGTGTGCAGAGAGATTACTTTGAGATGGCTGTCAACAAAAGAGACAAGGCTCGGGAATGCTGTGACTTGGTTATTTTGGCAATGTATGTTTTCATTCCTCCGGGCCGCGGTGTCGAGGTTCACACCCTAGAGATTCAAAGAAACTGGCAACAATTTCATCCTGCGCAGGTCAAAGATAAGAATGTCCTCCTGGTGAAGGGATCAGAAGAGGTCACGCTTTACTTCCACAACTATAAAACTGCAAAGTTCTTTGGCCGCCAGGAGTTGACTCTGAAGGTAACACAATCCAGCAGATATTTAGTACAAATATTCAGTTGGATTTTTTTCTGGGATAAACCAGTAGTTGTTTCATAATCCCACATACTGTGATTATTTTTCTAATGATATTATGATACTTCCTAAGATGTTGCACTTAAAGGGAAACTTATCGTATTGAATAGTTGACTTCTTTATTTGTAGAAAGCCCAACATGGAGAAAGTGTACACTTTTGTTTAGGGTTAGGAGATTTTCATCACAACAAGCTTCAAAACTAGAGTTTATCTTTACTGCCAAAGTCTCTATGCAGTATATAGTTATATATATTGCGGATTATTATTGGCTGAAAGAAAAGAGCAAGTTTTCAAGTGCATGTTTATATCATTATTAGTCATATGCTTTGTCTTTTTCAATTTGCAATGAATTTGCACTTGTGAGTTTTTCTTAAAGCTGAAATTGCATTACCCTAAGTGGCTCATGCAATTTCACTCTTTTGAAAAACTCACTCCTGCAGATTAACTTCAAATTGAACGAGAAAAACTGCATAGCTCATACAAATGTAATAGATGGATAATTTCATCACAACATTGTCAAAGTGAACTTTACCATCAGTAAGAGGACAGATGCGTCAAAAACAAATGATGGAACAACCATTTCCTAGAGTGCAAGCTACAACATCAACGCTTAATGCGGTGTGTTTTATTTTTCAATAGTGACACTTCAGATGCCCTCAAAGCTTCACTGGCTTCTGCTTTAGGTCATTCCAGGAAACAGGCTGAGAAAACATACGATAGACGAACAGCCAACGAAAGGAAAGAATGCGCTGTTCGTGTAGCAAGAGAATATGCCCAGGACGTGATCTCTAATCCAGGCCTGATGGAAACTACAGGCACTGACACTTCTCATGTGCAGCCACCAGCTACTACCAACATAAAGCTGGCCCAATTTGTAGGACTGACTGAAGAAGACAGCACACTGAAAAGTCCCAAAATTTGGATTGGACAGGTCCATGCTTAAGCTTTCTTAGCAAATGGTAAGGCTTCTCTGCTGTGGTACAAAGCCTACAAGAACTATTTCAAACTTGAATTAGATGGAGAACAGTGGATCCAAGATGTCGCTTGTCTCGTACCCGTGGAAATGACGCCTGTCAGGAATAAAGTGGGACTTTATCATTTGAATAACACCTTGCGATCTATTCACAAATCCGTCACAGATGACTAGCCACTAGACACTGACATCTACTTTTAACTTTAAACTTCATCGCAGTTCAATAGAATTATCTTACCAGCTGACAGTTCCTCAAAACATTTCTTAGTCTTGAAATACACTGTCAAAATAATAGTGAAAAGGACTCAGTCAGACACTGATTATCTGTGATTATGATATGGAATTTTATTGGAAGACTGTTGATCAGGACTCAAATTCTCTCAAGATTGACTAGTGAGTCTTCATGTCTTTAGTCTTTTGAAATTCACTCTGATTCAGAATAATTGAAATGTCTGGAATTATGACATGGAATTTTATGGCCAGGCACAATTTTGGCATTCAAATTATCTTTCGAATTCATCGCATCTCCATTGCTCTGATGAAGTCCGCTGGTGGGAAAAATTGCATTGACGTGTTGGAGGAGGAAACTTAAATTAATATTTTTAGAATAATTGTCACTCGCATGTGCCGTGAACTGGTTTTGTCTGAGAACCTAGTCTGTTTTTAGCTGTGATTTTTTGATCAAGATATCAAACTGCTTTTTCTGTTGATCAAGACTCAAATTGCCTCAAGATTGACTAGCGAGTCTTCATGTTTTTAGTCTTTTGAAATTCACTCTGATTCACAATAATTGAAATGTCTGGAATTATGACATGGAATTTTATGGCCAGGAACAATTTTGGCATTCAAATTATCTTTTGAATTCATCGGATCTCCATTGCTCTGATGAAGTCAGCTGGTGGGAAAAATTGCATTGACGTGTTGGAGGAGGAAACTTAAATTAATATTTTTAGAATAATTGTCACTCACATGTGCCGTGAACTGGCTTTGTCCGAGAAGCTCGTCTGTTTTTAGCTGTGATTTTTTGATGATATCAAACTGCTTTTTCTGTTGATCAGGACTCAAATTCTCTCAACATTGACTAGTGAATCTTCATGTTTTTAGTCTTTTGAAATTCACTCTAAGTCACAATAATTGAAATGTCTGGAATTATGACATGGAATTTTACGGCGAGTCACAATTTTGGCATTAAATATATATTTCAAATTCATTGGAAATTCAGCTGATTCTGCGTGTTTTAGTCTTACGAAATTCATTCACAATAACTAAATATCTTTCTTTATGACATTTTTAGCTGTTATTAGGCTTGAGATCAAACTGCATTCACTTTTAGAAATTGTATTGTAACTTTTAGGCTTTGTGGTGGACAATAAATTTGCTTGTGACTTGAAAATAACTCTTGCTTTATTGAGTCTGTCTCATTGTAGTGCTTTATTCAACACTGCTCCAGTCAACTCCCCAAAGCTTGGGAAATTCTATGAGTGGCAAAATTCACATTGGGAGGAAGCCTCAAGGAAAATTGGTATCATTTTATCTTCGCTTCTGTATCCTGTGAAATTCCTTCACCGGGAGAGCGCACCCGATTACCAGGACATCCCTGTCATTATGCAGCTAAGAACACAGGCAATACTTCTACAGCGTCAAGGCGATTTCGAATGTCCCCAGACTAAGCAAGAGCTGACAGTTCTGAACCGTTGGCTTGACTGGTAAGCGCAAGTAATATTATTTTACTGCTTTGTGTTGGGTAACAATCGGTCTTGTTATGCAGTTTTAATGTGTCACCTCTCCTGCGAAAACGTACGTCAAGCCAAATGGTAACAGACATGAAATAACTTTTAGGTAGAAACACACATAAGAACTCGCACATCTTTCAGCACAGTTATGACTAAAAAACATGCAGAACTTTGTGCTCAGAGAATGTCTTTTCCATCCTTGACACTACCTCTGCATCCTTTGAACTGAAAATTAAGGAGGCCATGTCAATTTAACACTTTCATTGTAATTTTTGACACTGCAACTGTATTCGCAACTGATGATGGATGTTGATTATCCAAAACATGTTTTGTAAACTTGAAAGTGTGTTTCTAACTAAAAGTAATTTTTGACATTATAAACAGTATAAACCTTACTGATTGTCATCAGAGGGTAATTAGAACTTAGTGAATTGAAAATTAACCAACTCTTGAGACTTTGTTGAAAAAAGTTTCACTTCTTTGTCATTTAATTTTAAGAGGATAGACTAGTCCCCTCTACCCTCAGTGTATCCATATCTGAAACCTATGAATAACTGCAGGCTAATATCACTATACAACATTTTGCAGGGAACAGATCGTTAATGCTTGCAGTGTGCAGAGAGATTACTTTGAGATGGCTGTCAACAAAAGAGACAAGGCTCGGGAATGCTGTGACTTGGTTATTTTGGCAATGTATGTTTTCATTCCTCCGGGCCGCGGTGTCGAGGTTCACACCCTAGAGATTCAAAGAAACTGGCAACAATTTCATCCTGCGCAGGTCAAAGATAAGAATGTCCTCCTGGTGAAGGGATCAGAAGAGGTCACGCTTTACTTCCACAACTATAAAACTGCAAAGTTCTTTGGCCGCCAGGAGTTGACTCTGAAGGTAACACAATCCAGCAGATATTTAGTACAAATATTCAGTTGGATTTTTTTTCTGGGATAAACCAGTAGTTGTTTCATAATCCCACATACTGTGATTATTTTTCTAATGATATTATGATACTTCCTAAGATGTTGCACTTAAAGGGAAACTTATCGTATTGAATAGTTGACTTCTTTATTTGTAGAAAGCCCAACATGGAGAAAGTGTACACTTTTGTTTAGGGTTAGGAGATTTTCATCACAACAAGCTTCAAAACTAGAGTTTATCTTTACTGCCAAAGTCTCTATGCAGTATATAGTTATATATATTGCGGATTATTATTGGCTGAAAGAAAAGAGCAAGTTTTCAAGTGCATGTTTATATCATTATTAGTCATATGCTTTGTCTTTTTCAATTTGCAATGAATTTGCACTTGTGAGTTTTTCTTAAAGCTGAAATTGCATTACCCTAAGTGGCTCATGCAATTTCACCCTTTTGAAAAACTCACTCCTGCAGATTAACTTCAAATTGAACGAGAAAAACTGCATAGCTCATACAAATGTAATAGATGGATAATTTCATCACAACATTGTCAAAGTGAACTTTATCATCAGTAAGAGGACAGATGCGTCAAAAACAAATGATGGAACAACCATTTCCTAGAGTGCAAGCTACAACATCAACGCTTAATGCGGTGTGTTTTATTTTTCAATAGTGACACTTCAGATGCCCTCAAAGCTTCACTGGCTTCTGCTTTAGGTCATTCCAGGAAACAGGCTGAGAAAACATACGATAGACGAACAGCCAACGAAAGGAAAGAATGCGCTGTTCGTGTAGCAAGAGAATATGCCCAGGACGTGATCTCTAATCCAGGCGTGATGGAAACTACAGGCACTGACACTTCTCATGTGCAGCCACCAGCTACTACCAACATAAAGCTGGCCCAATTTGTAGGACTGACTGAAGAAGACAGCACACTGAGAAGTCCCAAAATTTGGATTGGACAGGTCCATGCTTAAGCTTTCTTAGCAAATGGTAAGGCTTCTCTGCTGTGGTACAAAGCCTACAAGAACTATTTCAAACTTGAATTAGATGGAGAACAGTGGATCCAAGATGTCGCTTGTCTCGTACCCGTGGAAATGACGCCTGTCAGGAATAAAGTGGGACTTTATCGTTTGAATAACACCTTGCGATCTATTTACAAATCCCTCACAGATGACTAGCCACTAGACACTGACATCTACTTTTAACTTTAAACTTCATCGCAGTTCAATAGAATTATCTTACCAGCTGACAGTTCCTCAAAACATTTCTTAGTCTTGAAATTCACTGTCAAAATAATAGTGAAAAGGACTCAGTCAGACACTGATTATCTGTGATTATGATATGGAATTTTATTGGAAGACTGTTGATCAGGACTCAAATTCTCTCAAGATTGACTAGTGAGTCTTCATGTCTTTAGTCTTTTGAAATTCACTCTGATTCAGAATAATTGAAATGTCTGGAATTATGACATGGAATTTTATGGCCAGGCACAATTTTGGCATTCAAATTATCTTTCGAATTCATCGCATCTCCATTGCTCTGATGAAGTCCGCTGGTGGGAAAAATTGCATTGACGTGTTGGAGGAGGAAACTTAAATTAATATTTTTAGAATAATTGTCACTCGCATGTGCCGTGAACTGGTTTTGTCTGAGAACCTAGTCTGTTTTTAGCTGTGATTTTTTGATCAAGATATCAAACTGCTTTTTCTGTTGATCAAGACTCAAATTGCCTCAAGATTGACTAGCGAGTCTTCATGTTTTTAGTCTTTTGAAATTCACTCTGATTCACAATAATTGAAATGTCTGGAATTATGACATGGAATTTTATGGCCAGGAACAATTTTGGCATTCAAATTATCTTTTGAATTCATCGGATCTCCATTGCTCTGATGAAGTCAGCTGGTGGGAAAAATTGCATTGACGTGTTGGAGGAGGAAACTTAAATTAATATTTTTAGAATAATTGTCACTCACATGTGCCGTGAACTGGCTTTGTCCGAGAAGCTCGTCTGTTTTTAGCTGTGATTTTTTGATGATATCAAACTGCTTTTTCTGTTGATCAGGACTCAAATTCTCTCAACATTGACTAGTGAATCTTCATGTTTTTAGTCTTTTGAAATTCACTCTAAGTCACAATAATTGAAATGTCTGGAATTATGACATGGAATTTTACGGCGAGTCACAATTTTGGCATTAAATATATATTTCAAATTCATTGGAAATTCAGCTGATTCTGCGTGTTTTAGTCTTACGAAATTCATTCACAATAACTAAATATCTTTCTTTATGACATTTTTAGCTGTTATTAGGCTTGAGATCAAACTGCATTCACTTTTAGAAATTGTATTGTAACTTTTAGGCTTTGTGGTGGACAATAAATTTGCTTGTGACTTGAAAATAACTCTTGCTTTATTGAGTCTGTCTCATTGTAGTGCTTTATTCAACACTGCTCCAGTCAACTCCCCAAAGCTTGGGAAATTCTATGAGTGGCAAAATTCACATTGGGAGGAAGCCTCAAGGAAAATTGGTATCATTTTATCTTCGCTTCTGTATCCTGTGAAATTCCTTCACCGGGAGAGCGCACCCGATTACCAGGACATCCCTGTCATTATGCAGCTAAGAACACAGGCAATACTTCTACAGCGTCAAGGCGATTTCGAATGTCCCCAGACTAAGCAAGAGCTGACAGTTCTGAACCGTTGGCTTGACTGGTAAGCGCAAGTAATATTATTTTACTGCTTTGTGTTGGGTAACAATCGGTCTTGTTATGCAGTTTTAATGTGTCACCTCTCCTGCGAAAACGTACGTCAAGCCAAATGGTAACAGACATGAAATAACTTTTAGGTAGAAACACACATAAGAACTCGCACATCTTTCAGCACAGTTATGACTAAAAAACATGCAGAACTTTGTGCTCAGAGAATGTCTTTTCCATCCTTGACACTACCTCTGCATCCTTTGAACTGAAAATTAAGGAGGCCATGTCAATTTAACACTTTCATTGTAATTTTTGACACTGCAACTGTATTCGCAACTGATGATGGATGTTGATTATCCAAAACATGTTTTGTAAACTTGAAAGTGTGTTTCTAACTAAAAGTTATTTTTGACATTATAAACAGTATAAACCTTACTGATTGTCATCAGAGGGTAATTAGAACTTAGTGAATTGAAAATTAACCAACTCTTGAGACTTTGTTGAAAAAAGTTTCACTTCTTTGTCATTTAATTTTAAGAGGATAGACTAGTCCCCTCTACCCTCAGTGTATCCATATCTGAAACCTATGAATAACTGCAGGCTAATATCACTATACAACATTTTGCAGGGAACAGATTGTTAATGCTTGCAGTGTGCAGAGAGATTACTTTGAGATGGCTGTCAACAAAAGAGACAAGGCTCGGGAATGCTGTGACTTGGTTATTTTGGCAATGTATGTTTTCATTCCTCCGGGCCGCGGTGTCGAGGTTCACACCCTAGAGATTCAAAGAAACTGGCAACAATTTCATCCTGCGCAGGTCAAAGATAAGAATGTCCTCCTGGTGAAGGGATCAGAAGAGGTCACGCTTTACTTCCACAACTATAAAACTGCAAAGTTCTTTGGCCGCCAGGAGTTGACTCTGAAGGTAACACAATCCAGCAGATATTTAGTACAAATATTCAGTTGGATTTTTTTCTGGGATAAACCAGTAGTTGTTTCATAATCCCACATACTGTGATTATTTTTCTAATGATATTATGATACTTCCTAAGATGTTGCACTTAAAGGGAAACTTATCGTATTGAATAGTTGACTTCTTTATTTGTAGAAAGCCCAACATGGAGAAAGTGTACACTTTTGTTTAGGGTTAGGAGATTTTCATCACAACAAGCTTCAAAACTAGAGTTTATCTTTACTGCCAAAGTCTCTATGCAGTATATAGTTATATATATTGCGGATTATTATTGGCTGAAAGAAAAGAGCAAGTTTTCAAGTGCATGTTTATATCATTATTAGTCATATGCTTTGTCTTTTTCAATTTGCAATGAATTTGCACTTGTGAGTTTTTCTTAAAGCTGAAATTGCATTACCCTAAGTGGTTCATGCAATTTCACCCTTTTGAAAAACTCACTCCTGCAGATTAACTTCAAATTGAACGAGAAAAACTGCATAGCTCATACAAATGTAATAGATGGATAATTTCATCACAACATTGTCAAAGTGAACTTTACCATCAGTAAGAGGACAGATGCGTCAAAAACAAATGATGGAACAACCATTTCCTAGAGTGCAAGCTACAACATCAACGCTTAATGCGGTGTGTTTTATTTTTCAATAGTGACACTTCAGATGCCCTCAAAGCTTCACTGGCTTCTGCTTTAGGTCATTCCAGGAAACAGGCTGAGAAAACATACCATAGACGAACAGCCAACGAAAGGAAAGAATGCGCTGTTCGTGTAGCAAGAGAATATGCCCAGGACGTGATCTCTAATCCAGGCATGATGGAAACTACAGGCACTGACACTTCTCATGTGCAGCCACCAGCTACTACCAACATAAAGCTGGCCCAATTTGTAGGACTGACTGAAGAAGACAGCACACTGAGAAGTCCCAAAATTTGGATTGGACAGGTCCATGCTTAAGCTTTCTTAGCAAATGGTAAGGCTTCTCTGCTGTGGTACAAAGCCTACAAGAACTATTTCAAACTTGAATTAGATGGAGAACAGTGGATCCAAGATGTCGCTTGTCTCGTACCCGTGGAAATGACGCCTGTCAGGAATAAAGTGGGACTTTATCGTTTGAATAACACCTTGCGATCTATTTACAAATCCCTCACAGATGACTAGCCACTAGACACTGACATCTACTTTTAACTTTAAACTTCATTGCAGTTCAATAGAATTATCTTACCAGCTGACAGTTCCTCAAAACATTTCTTAGTCTTGAAATTCACTGTCAAAATAATAGCGAAAAGGACTCAGTCAGACACTGATTATCTGTGATTATGATATGGAATTTTATTGGAAGACTGTTGATCAGGACTCAAATTCTCTCAAGATTGACTAGTGAGTCTTCATGTTTTTAGTCTTTTGAAATTCACTCTGATTCAGAATAATTGAAATGTCTGGAATTATGACATGGAATTTTATGGCCAGGCACAATTTTGGCATTCAAATTATCTTTCGAATTCATCGCATCTCCATTACTCTGATGAAGTCCGCTGGTGGGAAAAATTGCATTGACGTGTTGGAGGAGGAAACTTAAATTAATATTTTTAGAATAATTGTCACTCACATGTGCCGTGAACTGGTTTTGTCTGAGAACCTAGTCTGTTTTTAGCTGTGATTTTTTGATCAAGATATCAAACTGCTTTTTCTGTTGATCAAGACTCAAATTTCCTCAAGATTGACTAGCGAGTCTTCATGTTTTTAGTCTTTTGAAATTCACTCTGATTCACAATAATTGAAATGTCTGGAATTATGACATGGAATTTTATGGCCAGGAACAATTTTGGCATTCAAATTATCTTTTGAATTCATCGGATCTCCATTGCTCTGATGAAGTCAGCTGGTGGGAAAAATTGCATTGACGTGTTGGAGGAGGAAACTTAAATTAATATTTTTAGAATAATTGTCACTCACATGTGCCGTGAACTGGCTTTGTCCGAGAAGCTCGTCTGTTTTTAGCTGTGATTTTTTGATGATATCAAACTGCTTTTTCTGTTGATCAGGACTCAAATTCTCTCAACATTGACTAGTGAATCTTCATGTTTTTAGTCTTTTGAAATTCACTCTAAGTCACAATAATTGAAATGTCTGGAATTATGACATGGAATTTTACGGCGAGTCACAATTTTGGCATTAAATATATATTTCAAATTCATTGGAAATTCAGCTGATTCTGCGTGTTTTAGTCTTACGAAATTCATTCACAATAACTAAATATCTTTCTTTATGACATTTTTAGCTGTTATTAGGCTTGAGATCAAACTGCATTCACTTTTAGAAATTGTATTGTAACTTTTAGGCTTTGTGGTGGACAATAAATTTCCTTGTGACTTGAAAATAACTCTTGCTTTATCGAGTCTGTTTCATTGTAGTGCTTTATTCAACACTGCTCCAGTCAACTCCCCAAAGCTTGGGAAATTCTATGAGTGGCAAAATTCACATTGGGAGGAAGCCTCAAGGAAAATTGGTATCATGTTATCAGAGAATCTTGAAAACCTGAGATCTGTGCCAATTGTCTTAATGTGACAAGCCACAGGCCACATTTATTTTGAGATGAGGAATTTCATTTTTCAGAATGCATGATTACCATAGGCCATTCCGAAATTCAACAGGGAACGGGGGCAGGTTTCAATTTATCGACTGGTTACAATTTGAAACTCACACCAGTTCCCTGTTGAATTTCGGAATGGCCCATTATAGAGAATCAAAGGCTCCTGTGAGCCAGCTCATGGATGAATTGGATGAATGTAGAAAAGTTAGTTGAATAAAAAGAGAAGAGGACTTGATCATTGTGGAGTTCTTCTTGGTACAGAAGTAAAAAACAGCAAAATAAACATCCTCTGATGCATTGGTTCTGATGTCCAGTGATTGCTTATTGACACCCTTTAGGTTAAAGTCAGGTCTTCATACAGGATAAGTGGTCCACCAGGACAAAGCTTATCCCAGTTTCTGTAGTAGGAAGTGACTAGGATTAATTCTATTCCTCCCTGGATGGAATGCTAGTTCACTGCAGGGTTGTAAACTCCCAGCATTAAGTTTGCCAGTACCCATTTATACAGGGAGAGGCACTGTGAGAGTAAAGTGCCTTGCCCAACAGTACAACACAATGTCCCTGGCCTGGGCTCGAACCTGGACTGCTCAATCTAGAGACAAGCACACTAACCATGAGGCCACCATGCCTCCCACCCTTTAGGTGGCTGAATTTGCTCTATGGAAAAAAAAATTATTTTATAAATTATAAATAACCATTAATTACATTATTGAAAATAGATTTCAAATGAGTGCAACAACAAAATTAAGGTGGCTCCCTATAGTTTTTGGCCGCGTGCGAACTGGTTTCGAAATCGCGCGGTGGCGTGAGCTTTAAAAATCTACACGAAAGTCGCGCGCGATAAAACGCAATAAAATGTCAACACACATGGCGTCCAAATGTGTGAAAAAAAAAAAGTTTTGGAACAGAGTTGAGTCTCTTCCGGTTTCAAAACATTTATCGAACAAACAAAAGACACTGCCCTTCTGTACTTAATATAAAAAAGAGAAGTACGAGGTTTGCTGGAACTTCAATTAATTTGTACGATCGTCACGCGAATTACTCGCATGGGGCAAAACAACGCAGTTTGTTGCCTCACGTATTTGCAGTCTTTGGTGTTGTTTGTGGAGGAAACTCAAATGAAAATGAAAATTCCGCTAAATCTGGAATA
>OZ026595.1:32812753-32825253 GCA_964020085.1 Micromussa lordhowensis
ATGAAGTTTTCAGGGTGACTTGTGTTAACAGCAGTTTGTACTAAGTCTTTTGATATTATATTTGGCAGCTGATAAACAGTAAGGTTGGTGTTAATATTAACATCTGCTTACTGTAGTCGTTATTGCAGTGTTCATCAGAGTTAAATGCAGATGCTCAATAGTACAACTTGCTTGAATAGCATAGTAAATTCACACCATTCTTTGTTTCTGCCAATAAATTTTCTGGTTGTTTTGCCATGTGATTTAAATAGTTGCTTGATACATTTAGATATACCGTAAACGTCCATGTATAAGCCGCACTTTTTTTCACAAAATTGAAGCCCAAAATCAAGGGTGCGGCTTATCCACGGATACATCTGTGTTTGGAGATCGCAAAAGCCTAATTAATATTCATAAAACTTCTTAAGTTGTCAAGAAATAAACATAAAAGAAACTGAGAGTTTGTTGCTGTTGTTCACTGACTTTTTTCGTGAGTGGTGGCTCCTAAAGGAGCCGTTTGTGTCTTTCAATGTTTATCGGCGAATCTTGCTCTCCAAGAGTTCTTTCAAGCGATTAATTTTCACTTTACTCGAACAACTAAACACCAACCTACAAGGAATCTCCATTCCTCCACACAGCTGTTTGCAGTGACGTCTGCGGCCAGTTACTTCCACGCATATCTTTCCGCCACGTGCGATGAAATACCACAAAATTCGAGAGTACTCGCGAGGTAAATGGCCGACTATTTTGTTGTTTTTGACCACTTAATGTTAGCAATAACTAAATAAGAGATTTTAAATTTGAAAAGGAACGCTTGTCCTATTGTAAATTACCTTTAGTCATAGTGTTGTAATATTGATTAATGAAAAAGAAACTGAGGTGATTGCATCAATGCGCGTGCTTTTCTGTGTGTTATGCATGATGATGACCAGGCCCTGCCCCAGACTCCTCCCCACATTTAAAGCTTGGCTACTAAGCACTCGTTCGTTTTGTTTCAATGGTACTGAACTTTATGGCGTGTTTCGAAGTGATAATCTTGAAAAATCGGGTCAAAAGAGCATTTTAAGTTGAAGATGTCATTAATTCAACCGAAAAAGAAGGTAGGACAAACGAAATTTCGCTTTCTTTAGACTTGATAAATGTGAAAGATGGCAGCAACTTCAGCGTCGGTGTTTCGAAACCTTGATTGTTTGGCCTTGTTTGCTTATAGCAAATACAACTCTGCTGGCACTTCAAACTTTATTGTTTTTATTTTTTTCCAAAATCTGCACTTCCAAATTGGGAGTGCGGCTTATCTACGGATGCGGCTTATACATGTACGTTTACGGTACATGTATTTATTTGGTATGTAAAGTTTCCATATTCGGCTAAATTGTGCATTAATAATGATCTCATGTGATACATATAGGGAAATATTTAAACAGCTTTCATGGAAATATAAATAGGCTTATGATCACTGCAGTAAGACTCCAGGGTACCTGCTGATTGTACACATTGGTATAAACATGATCTACAGTATCTGTGTATGGTAGTCAGCAGTGAACTGGTTAATCACCTGAGTGTATCCTTTGTCTGTTATAAGATATTTTTTTAGAGCCTTTTGTTCTGAATTTCCCTGTATTAGATCAATACTGAAGTCGCCAAGCAGCACAGTTGGAATTGTAGGTTCTATTAATACTGAATTGTGAAGATGAGTGAGAGCATGAATTAGCTGTAAAATTGTAACTTAAGTTACCAATAACATGAATATTTGGAATTGGTTGGCTTAACACCATAACAGTGATTTCCAAATTATTAAGGTTATATCTGTATGGAATTTCAGTACAATTCAAATAATTCTTAATTTACACAGCAGTTCCATAGCAAGTTCTTATGTTAGACTAATTAAACTCGTTTCTGTTAAGAGTAAATTCACTTTAATAGCTGATATGTACATGTATCATCTCTGTCTAACAAGCAAAGTTTTGATTCAACAAAAATGTTCACCTCAGCTTTTTGAATGTTGTAATAACTTTGCACATCATCTATGTGAAGGTACAGAGACCTAACATTCTGAAACAAGATTGGTTTTGTTTGGTGTAAATTGTCAGTCTGTAACACTGCTAAATGCACGAGCTAACTTGTGTTCTTCGTCTATTCATTTCACTTTTAACTTTTTCACTAACTTTTATTTTGTTTTCATTCAAATTAAGAATATGCAGTGCATATGAATAAGAATAGCACCTATTCAAGAATGAGGCATACAACAATAAGTGCTATTCTTATTCAAATCAGCGATCCAAGTTGATCTGGTCCGACTTTTGTACCTGCCTACACAGCCTACACAGAGCTGTACCAGTGCTTCTTTCCGAACGAAATAATCCCCACGTATAAAAGGCATAGTAAAAAATACGGCAGAACAAAGGAGGCTTACCTTTAGCTTCCGATGATCGTAGAGCGTTCATTCCACGTTGCATTGTTTCCTCCTCTGGGACATTTTAAAGACTTTAAACGATTCGTCCTCGATCGTGACATCGTCGCTTTTTAGCATCGTAGCTTTGATTGTTTAAAGATTTCAAAGCAAGCGTCGTAGCTTTCAGGGTTTCAATGTCCATTGCCGTGGCTAGTATTCCTTTATTTGACAATTTTCCATTTTACTTCGCGAAGGTCTAACTGAACGAAAAACCATCCTCCTGCCGCGTTACGCTATGCTGTCGCACAAAAATGGTAAAGTACTTCCTTCTAATCTTTCCATGTCCATTTGTCGCAGCTACTGTTGCTTTGCTTAACTCCACGGATTGAACCAAAAACTACCTTCATGTCGCGTCCACCGCCATGTTTAAACTCCATGCTAAGGCTGGACATAAATTCCGCCTCTAGTCCCCCCTAAAACCTGCCAAACCTACAGGACGAAGTATACAGGACAAAACCATACTTAGCAGGGGAGAGATAGGAGAAACTATTTCATCCAATTTTAATGAATAAATTAATCAGAATCGAGTGAGTGAGTGATTGATCGAGCGCCATCTGACTGCCTCCTAAGCTCATGGATGTAATACAGCCATGAGCAAAAAGGGGGTGATTAAAACAGGATAAAAGTTCTCTTTGGGCTTATAGATTAGACAATGTTGAAAGACAACAGGTCACATACAATGTTTATTTCCTGCTCTCATTTAATTACACTGTGTAGTTCCAGAAAATATTCATACCTACTCCACAGAAGGAATTTTTTGCATCCCTCTGGAAATTCCAGTAAAACATCACACATTTCTTTCAATTCTTTTGAGTGTTTTTTTTTGGGGGGATGGGGGAGAGGGGGGATGGGGGGGAGGGGGCAGGGGGTGGGGTATGTATATTTTATGGACATGCATATTAACAAGCAAGTAGGTTTTCAAGATTTGGATAATCTGCAGCAACTGACATTTCCCTGTCTTGGCCTTTCTGACCAAGTCACTGTCAAGTGTATTTCCAAAACTGGGGCTGCATTCAGGCTGACATCTACAGGCACTGCCTTTTGAATGGTTCTGTGCAGAAAAAATTGAAATAAAATAAACCATTATTTGGCTTAAATGAACCATTACTAGGGTCAAAGCTAGGACAAAACAATTAGGATTGCACTATTTATTCTGGTGTTTTAATGTCTAAGCATGCTAATGCACATACAGTCACTGTAGGCTTTGACTTTTTGCCGTGTGTGTGCCTTTAATTCACACAGTTCGTTGATGAATTATTGGCACATTGCCGCCACTGAAGCACTTTGTTCGCCACCAATTGCGTCAGCTCTATTGTAACAATCCTCACTCAAAGCACAGAGCCAGTACAGTGAAATCACGCTTTCACGCACCTGCACTACTAAAGAACATCCCAGAAAACATCAACAAACTAACCAGCATTTCATCTAGCCAGAAAGTTTTCGACGAAGCCATTCCGCCGTACCAGAAAGCGCTTGACGAGAGCGGCTACAAACACAAGCTGACATACAACCCACAGCCAAAACACAAAAGAAATCGCCAAAGAAAAATTATATGGTACAACCCCCCATGGAACGCTAATGTCAAAACTAACCTGGGAAGAAAGTTCCTAAACATCATTGACAGATGCTTCCCAAAGGGACACCCCCTACACAAGATACTTAACAAACACACACTGAAGCTCAGCTACTCCTGCATGCCAAACATCTCGTCACACAACAAAGCACTATTATCAGATTACCAGCGATCACAAACGCAAAAAAGCGACAAAGAATGCAATTGCAGAAAAAAAAGATCAATGCCCGCTGGACGGAAAATGCCTCACACAAAATGTAGTTTACCAAGCAACAGTCTTAAGGTAAACTTCATCAGAGTCGTACGTCGGCCTCACTACCAATTTTAAAGACCGTTACAGAAACCACACTGCATCCTTTCGACATCAAAACAAGAGAAACGAAACTGAACTGTCAAAACACATTTGGACACTCAAAGACAACAACAAACCTTTTACCATCAAGTGGAGAATCATTAAGCAGTGCAGACCATACAGCAACGTTAGCAACAAATGTAATTTATGTATTTTTGAGAAATTTGTGATCATCTGTGAGAAGAATTTGTGCAGTCTAAAGAAACGAAACGAACTAGCAAGCTCATGCCCCCACAGAAACAGATACCTAGTTAAAATCTTTGTGATAAAGTAACGCAATCTTTTGTAACACGCGCTTTGTATAAGTTTTTAAATTTCACATAGCATCTGTTTTTACATCTCATAGCAACTGTTTTAGAGTTTTCATAGCAACCTTGAGTTTGCTTTTAATTGCCAGTACTTGTAATTTAACGGTCATTCATTGATATTGCCTGATGAGTGTGGTCATTCTTTCACCATACAAAACAGCGTGGTAGCAATAAAAGATGAACTGAAATTTTGCTACCATTGATCATTATAGTCATTGCTCCTCTCAGAGTCGAGCTCTCTCTAAATTTATTCTATTCAAGTTCAAGAAATTTCTACCGCTCCTTTCACCAAGTTGAGCGCTGTCAAGAATGAATTACCAGGTTAAAGATTTCAGTTATTCGACCAAGAACATCCCGCTGGCAAGTAAAAGCAAGCACCTTCAAACCCTGATCGAGAAAACAGAATCGTTAATTCACCGAATGCGTTGGAAAGCCTTCTTCTTTTTACAAAACCAAGACACCGATGACAACGATAAAGAAACCTATGGATTCAAATCAAAACGTCCTGTACATGTGGAAAACGTATAGACCATCCATACCTCAGCTCACAGATCATAGTAGTTAGTCACAGGAAATTTCAATAAACAGGATTCACATATTGTCAGCACGACAAAAATCCTTGGATGCTTGTTGCTAGACAATTTCTGACCAGGCACCTAGGAATGGCTTTTTCCGCTGCATTCTTGTACCGTGGACTCACTTTTTTCTGCCTACGGTACGACTGTTGTGGACAGCGGTTATGGGAAATGAGCGGGCATTTTTCACGGGTTTTCAGCGGAAAAGGGAATATTCGGAAAAATCATGCCATGAAAAAGTCGGGAAAATACAACTGAAGAAAAACAGAGGATGAGGAGCAAGAGAAACAAAAGGAAACGGCTTTTAAGGGTCGAGAAGCAAAGGAAGGCCACAGAAATTATTCGACAAAAGGAAAGAGCAGCATATATACGAGCGAGAGAATTGGCCCGCACATATTATTGTAAATGGAAGCTATTGGCCGAACAAAACCAACACTCTAGACAAAACCAAAGTACGTTTGTTTTAACGTATGAACTAAAGAGATACGTAGGCTTCCAGGAACAGCTCCTTGCTAAACGGCAGAATTAATTCTAGTAAAACATGAAAATAAGCAAGCTGCAACTCTACCCAAACAAGGCATTCATAAAAGCACTCTGAAATTCAAATTTATACCGTATTTATACACTATTTTCTTTTCAAGGAAATGAGAACCGTTAAGCAATTTTAAGAATTCTTGTATGAAGATTTTGCTATTCATTTTAAGGGTCTTATGTGATAAAACCAGCAGTGTATGAACATCAAGCAAAGGTATGTTTTGTAGCATCTTTATTATTTGGAGTTTATTACCCAGA
The DNA here is from genome assembly GCA_964020085.1 of Micromussa lordhowensis. Lineage (NCBI taxonomy): Eukaryota > Metazoa > Cnidaria > Anthozoa > Scleractinia > Lobophylliidae > Micromussa > Micromussa lordhowensis. The sequence goes on from OZ026595.1 coordinate 32,818,785, forward strand.
GAAATTATGTTAACTTTGTCAGTAGGAGAAAATGTTCATGCACAATGCCAATGTCTAGGGGAGGAGTGATACTAGGGGAGGAGTAATACTTCAAGTTACTTTGCAGTAATTTGCATGCCAGACAATGAGATCAACCACCCTCACCTTTACTTGTGTTGCAATCTAGTATTTATTTAAGCACATTCTCAATACTATATTTGCCTTCAATTTCCAGCTTCTTAAGAGGAATGTAAATACCAAATATTCCACTGTAAACTTAATTGACCATACTGAACTTCTTCCAACCAATGGGGAGAATATAATACTGTCTATTTTAAAAATATATAAATCCAGTAATATTTCACAAATTTAATACACTGTGTGATTCACATTGACTTGTTATTGTTACAATTATGTGTGGAAGGATTGATCAAATTTTCTTTATTTGTAACAGGATTTGTACGTGACAAGGTGCAGACCCTTCTAGACACAATGACAGAAATATCCAGCATCCAGTATGCCAAACCAGAGGAGCACTGTTCAAGAAGCATTCTGCGACTTCGCAATCAGACCTTTCTTCATGCCATTGCATGTGAACAGGTCCTTGGGAAGCCTCAGATTCTCAGTGAGGAAACATTTTATGGGCGGTACCTACACTCTTTGATCGTGCATGCTCCCATCCAACATCGTATCATCTGCTCCAGGTCAACCAACACTGAGCAGCAAGAATGCCACTTCAACACCTTGTCGAGCATATCCCCTACAACATCAAGTAGAAGACCTGGTGAGATCATCACCCCAGGTATCATAAGGATGCAAGCAGAGATGAAGTCAGAGGAGAACAAGCAGAGAGATACTGTGAAAGAGCAAGAGTCCACACTTGGGAAGCTGGCAACCTGCTTACCTCGAGCAGAAAATACCGTCATTGCACACAGATTGATACTTAAATACCCAAACGCATATCAAGCTCACCTTGAAAGGATTGCTGATTTCCTCATCTGTGGCGAGGGCATTTGGTGGAGGCACATTGTCATTGGTGTTGAATTGATGAAAGGAAGAGCAATGATAATGGTCCACCTCTTCATCACTTCCGCACACACACACTCAAGTTTGAAGACCGGTACTTAAAAACTGCTGAAAAGAGTGCACAACACGTCTAGACTCCATCCCTCATCATACAGTGAGAATTTATGATGAAGACGGCAATCTGGAATCAGTACAGCATACCAGGTTTTTAGAAGATGCAAGTGATGATGATGATGATCCGAGTGACAGCCTAACGATGGAGAAGAGGAGCAAAACCATCACATTGCTGACATAATTCAACATGAGGATGAAGAACAGCAAGTACTTGAGACCATAATTGATCTCCAGCAAGTGGGAGAAGACCTAACTGAATGTGGCCCTTTGGATTATTGTAAAGAATTCCCCCTAGCTGAAGACAATTTGTCAACACAAACGATTGAAAGGGAAGCAGCAAAAGAGCCACCTATGGCAACCCCACCTGAAACTCCTGTGGAGGTCATTGCCAAACTGAAGACAACCCTGGCAAAATATGTGTCAAAGGTGTTGAGTAAAACCAATGAAGTGAGAAAGTTAGATAAACTGCGCACTATACTAAGGCACAATCTAACAACCAAGCAAGCACAAGATAACTATGAAGCTTCACTAGCAGTTGTGCAAACTCAGGTGCTTGCAAAGCACCCAAAGCTGAAACAACAGTTTACAGAGTGGCAAGATATTTTTTTTTGCAGAGCATGACTGTATGGAGTCGACCCTAGATGACACAAGCAATGGCAGGAGAGGGCATGACTTTTATAAAACTTTAAGACTCTGGAATATAAGCTGGAAGTTTATGGGTGTCGAAGTCACAAAAGAGAATGAATTTTCCTCCAATGTTGCAAAAAAAATCATCTAAAATGGCTTTCCAGGAGCTGTTACCATCAGCGAAATATTTCTTTAAAGCCATGACACTTTGTGCTGAGATCATGGACTCTATGTCAAGCATCTTAAGTCCCACAATGTCAATTTCGTTGATTGTGCCGATCTTTTGATTTTATCATTACCTTTCCAAATAAAGCCATAAATCAATTTATTTGTCTACTTAATAAGATCATTTGATACCAATATTAATGCTGCTTTACTCACAAACTTTTGTATGATAAAAGTCTTTACTATTTGAATCTTTCCAAGTAAAGTAAGGCCTCTCCATTTCCTCATATTCAGGGTCCTTTGAATGAACTTGAAAACTGATTCAAAATTGGCTTTGTTCCGTGATAGTTTATGGTAATAAAAAAATCCCTAATATCTTAATTGAAGTTTCTATGTTATGGATAAAGTCACGTTGCGCGAGTTTAAAAGAACCGATTGTGAAGATTTCAGTTTTGTCATTGTTGATCCGGACGCCGGAGTATTTATAGAAGTCTTCCAGCAATCTACATAATTGTAAATACGAATTTATATCATTTAATAAACTGGTCATATCATTGGCAAATAATGTTAATTTAATTTCCTCGTTTTTGACCATCACACCATGGATGTTATCATCTTGTCTGATTTCGGTTACTAGTATTTCAATAGCTAAGATAAATAATAAAGGTGATAACGGGTCAGCTTGCCGTACACCACACCACACTTGAAAGAGATCAGTGGTGAATCTATTGTTCAAAACGCAGCTTGATATGTTTGTATAAAAGGTCTTAATCCACTGTAAAAAAATATGTCCCAAAGTTAAGTTTCTCCAACACCTTCAACAGATGCATGTGATCTAGAGAATCTAAGGCTTTTTCAAAGTCTATTGCTAAAAGTATACCAGACTTGTTTGTTACTTGTGCCAATTCAAGGAGATCATCAATCGTTCTAACTGCATCAAAAACTGATCTTCCTTTGAGAAATCCATTTTGATTGTGATGAATAAGTTTCGTTTTGTCCAGGAATCGAGCTATTGAGGTCTCACCCAAATTATATTGTCTTTATTATAAAGTTTTGAATAGAAATTATGAATCTCAGCCATTGCTTGCTTTGGATTCCCTCCCGAACTAAAGCAGGATCCAAAATAACATTGAAATCTCCACCAATTATTATCTGATGGTCTGCATCAACTTCCATTTTAGCTAACTCATTATGAATTTCATCATAGAAAACACATTGCTCATTGACCTTATTCGGAGCATAGATATTTACAAAAATAAAAGGTTGACCTTGGACAAGGCCCTTCAGAATAACATAACAACCCAATTCATTCTGTTTACATACCTTCAATTCACAGTCAAGTCCTTCCTTCACAAGTATTAAGACACCTCTGCAGTGTTCCGAGCCGTGGCTAAAAAACAGCTCTCCCTCTACTGGGACTTCCAAACATTCTCCACCTCGGGTGTGCTATACGTTTGTTGTAGAAAAATTATATCAGCTTTGTCTTTCATACACCAGTGAAAAAGCGCTTTCCGCTTTTCAAATGACCTGATCCCTCGAACATTCAACGATAAAAATCCAAAGTTTAAATTAAGTTTTGTGAACATTGTTAATTTTGTTAATCATTATTAAAAGGCTCCTGATCATAATTAACAGATTGCCAAAGCTTTCAGCCAAAAAAAGTTTAAAAATAATCTGCATGTGGCTTGTACAAAATATGGAAAAAACAATCTAATTAATATTGTAAAAAATACAAAAAAGACTTTTTGTGCTACTAATGAACTGAATCTTGCATGTATGATGTTAATTTTAGAATCTTAACATGCAGCTCCGTTTTAGCAAATAAAACAAAAATAATGTATGCCGTTACATGTTTGCAAAGCTTGGTGACATTAATAAACTCAGATTCCCTCAATGTACAGTTTATCTGGCTCTGAACGTTTAAAGAACGCTGATTGCCCATCTTCCTTTGCTTTCTTAAACTTTGGCATCAATTCCTTTCTGTGATTTACGATATCTTTTGGTAGGTCTGCCGATATTCCTTGACCCTTTTGAAGATTTTAGTTTACTTCAATTACTGCTGATATTTTAGTTAGTTTTTATCTAACATTTTACGTGTAAATATTCAATTGTAACTTAGTTAGCATACCTGACCCCACAAGCTTGTAAGCTTTAAATTTTATTGTGTTTAAATAAAGGTTTTATGTTATGTTCTGTTATGTTATGTTATGTTATGTCAGCTTCTATGCCCTGGACATTACCAACTCTCTATCAGAATATCGCAGAAGCTGAGCAATGATCAGTCTTGGCTTATCTTGTGAAGGGTTGGGCCTCCCGATGCGATGAATCCTTTGGAATTCAATGGTATCTGCCTTATCCAGCATCCTGGTATCCAGCTCATTCTGCATAAATCCAACTAACACCTCTTTGACGTTCTCCTCTAAAAGCAAAGGTTTTCTCATCGATGGTACACTTCCATGTAAAGCTTTTCATCCCTCGATGTTTCGATCTCTCCCTGAAGCTTCCTCTCCACCCTCACTGTTTCCTCTTGAAGAGATTTTTCCCAGTGCTTTATTTTCTCCTTCATGCTTTCAATTTCAGAGTTTGCAAAAGACATTCCTTCGTCCAACACCTTTAAAGATAATACAGAGTCCTTGCTGAACGATTCAAAGTGTTCAACCTTCTCTTGCAGTCAATTAACCTTTCCATCTACAACTTTCACATAAAAGTCCAGTTTCTTTTCCATCTTATCAAGTTTTTCTGAAACTAATTCAATCTTGGGCATTACTTTTTTAACCACCTCAAGCATCGCGACAACATCATTGGTTTCGCTTCCCGACTCCAATCCCATGTGGTTTGTTGATTTGACTTTCTTCTCCAGCGGGGAAAGAGAATCTTCTTCAGATGATATTGACTCATTTCTCCAAGCCAGTCCAGTTCTCTCTATATGGGTCTTCTTTTAAACTTTTCCACCTTCTGTGCCATGTAATTAAGGCCGTATACAAACTTTTATAATGGAGCTAGCAAGAACACGTCTACACTCGCGCCATGCTCGATCGAATCTTCCCCAAAAAATTAGTTTGCTGTTTGGGTAATACCTACATTTTAATTTATCAAACTGATCCTTGGATTTTTCTTTCAATCAATTTTGCATCTTGTTTACATGAATTGTATTTTACATATACATCACAAATACAATCACCACATGTCAACAAGAAATAATTTACACAGAACAATGAAATTTTTAAGTCTTTTGTCAGAATAAGGTATCAATGTAAATGGTTTATTTACAGCAACATAACTATCGGTCTGAAACAACTATTTTGCTGTAAATCAACCAGTTACACTGATACCTTATTCTCACATATCTCTTTCTCTAGGAAAGAGACTGGAGGATGGCAGTACCGCAAGTGGGACTGGAAGGCTAATCATCATTTATTTGTGGTGTTTGGATCGAGTCTGTCGACCCCGTTGCCGATTTGTGTCTAACAAATCAACTTCTGTATGGAACAATTCTATCCAGTAGTGCCGAATGACTTTTAAATTCAACAAAATAAAGAAATTACTGTGATGAAAGAAAATCACCATGAAATAACTTTGCAAATGTGAGCGCAATAATCTTCCTCACATATCCTCGCATATGCGATACCTCTCCTCATCCTCATGGCTACAAAAATTACCCACAGAGTTGCCTTGCGAGCTTACTGAACAATTAACTGGGACCGCTGTGGGCGCCTAGTTTCTTCAAATCGGCTCAATTTGCACACTACCGATACTACACCAATATTTCACATTCTTTATATGCGGGGGATCCTATTAATGCCTCCTCGCAGGGACAATTATGAAATAATTTTATGTGATATTAATATGTTACTATGTAATAATTTGCAAGTTCTTCCTCTCTTCTATTTCTGATATTGTAATTTATTTAGTTTATATTGGCTTGATGCATAAGCGCTGTCAATTAATAAATGTAGATGTAGATGCAGTTGCAACATCGATGTTGCGATTGGGGAAAAGACCCATGTACCGGTCAAAGATCCAGTTCCAGAATTTGTGGTTAAGTTGATGCAGCCAATGTTTGATCAGTTTGCCTCTCAAGAATTTCTTGTTGGGTGTGAGAAATGTCTGGATCAAAATAGAAACGAATGCCTACACCATGCTGTCTGGGGTATGGCCCCAAAAGAACAGTACATCTCCTAGCACGAAGCGAGTCAGGCATGAGGAGTTTAACCCCCCTCAATCAATGTGTTTGACACTGAGACACAGCTTTATTGTGCTTTGAAAATGCAAGTGTGGGTAAGATTGGAACTTCTTTGCATTCATTTTGACAGTTGGCAAGTGACCTTCTATACTTGGCCAATTCCATTATTGCAATTTAAAGAAGCTATTATCGATAAAGATTTGCAACACTACGAAGAATCAAGTTTTATATTTATCATAGATGAACTGTACAAATAACGAGGCAGCATCAGTGAAATTTCAAATGTTTTACATGAAAAATGTAGATTTTTCATCCGCCGTGGTAAAGGAAATCCAACTGAAGTTGAAAATCTTGGCATGTTGCAAACAGATGATG
>OZ026595.1:32830253-32882753 GCA_964020085.1 Micromussa lordhowensis
ACCGGTACTGCAGTCAGACAAAATGTCAGTACATCTTGGGCTTAAGTATTTCTAGATACTTCTTACCTAACTTCATAATTCAGTGCCATGATGAATAAAACTATGGCATTAGTAGAAAAATGTTTGTCAACAAGAAATTAAAGTCATCTTCCAGTTTTGCTGTTTTATTAGTATTTCTTCATTCTATTGGAGTGCATATGAAGTACAAAAACTTTTTATTAGATATGGTAATTTAGCTCTTTCTGAGACCAAAAATGTAATTTTCAGTGATTACAACTTTCTTTACGATTTTTTTTCGGGGCGCAAAGTTTGAATTTGGCGGTCGGATAGTGTCGCCATCTTCAACGCGGCCAAAATGATCACATTACCAAGACGTGATGTCATTAGTCACGCAAAAGACACAAGTTTCAGGGCAGAGACTAAGAAAAGACGTCCTGGAAAGACATATTGTGCTGCTGGTGGCCCCGGCGCTGTAAATTGCGCTAAAAAGTACACCGAGAATAACTATGTATTATTTCCCAAAGGACGAAACTTTACGGCAGAAGTGGACTTATCCAGCCATAAGCCAATTGTGACCTTTCCTGCAGGATGTGTCTCATTTGTAAGGTTCTCTTCATATTTTGGGGGCTTTAATGATGAATAAAACTATGGCATTAGTAGAAAAATGTTTGTCAACAAGAAATTAAAGTCATCTTCCAGTTTTGCTGTTTTATTAGCATTTCTTCATTCTATTGGAGTGCATATGAAGTACAAAAACTTTTTATTAGATATGGTAATTTAGCTCTTTCTGAGACCAAAAATGTAATTTTCAGTGATTACAACTTTCTTTACGATTTTTTTTCGGGGCGCAAAGTTTGAATTTGGCGGTCGGATAGTGTCGCCATCTTCAACGCGGCCAAAATGATCACATTACCAAGACGTGATGTCATTAGTCACGCAAAAGACACAAGTTTCAGGGCAGAGACTAAGAAAAGACGTCCTGGAAAGACATATTGTGCTGCTGGTGGCCCCGGCGCTGTAAATTGCGCTAAAAAGTACACCGAGAATAACTATGTATTATTTCCCAAAGGACGAAACTTTACGGCAGAAGTGGACTTATCCAGCCATAAGCCAATTGTGACCTTTCCTGCAGGATGTGTCTCATTTGTAAGGTTCTCTTCATATTTTGGGGGCTTTAAGACTTAAGCAGTGAGCGGGTCAAACAAACTATTCGCGGCTAGGGGCTTGATCATCAATCCCTTCTGCTGGACCCAGTTGTTAACATTTCCAGTTGGTTGTGAGCGGAGAGATGACTATTATGTGATGAGAAGATGTGAAAAATGACTGCTTTCTTTACTGATTAAAATGCCATATTTGGCTTCTCTGTAGTATTAGGGCCACTTATTTGCATAATATTTACTGTCCAACTCTTTGATGTGTTTCGATACATATGAATAATGATTGAATGCACCGGAGGTAACAGTCATTATAGTACAATGCCTACAAGATATGTTGATGACAAAATGCAGCAGAATTTTACAATCATGAACTAGATGCTTTTATTTCCTATGCGGCAGATACATTGAAAGGACAGGTATATTGATCGTGTGTAGGAAGTAGATCAGCATTCAGTGATCCATGCTTTCTTTGGTCAATATACTTTTTTAGATCAAAAGAGATGGACCTTTTGGAGATGATGGTACTACTTCCAAAAAATGGAAGAAGGTTGTCCCTGCTACTGAAACTCCATGTACCAGCACGGCTGAACCAGATATGGCTGAGGATGCCAGGCTAAGTACGAGTTCAGGTGGCCCAGCTGGTGATGAGACTCCTGGCTCTGTTACCATATGTTTTGATGTTGATGCAGTCACTCCTGTATCAGTTTCTACTGGTGTAGGTGGAGAAGCTGAAACTGCTTGTTTAAGCTCATCTACTGCAGGACCAGGCTGCCCCTCCCCAACACCATCAGGGTCTGGTTATCAGACTGGTTCTTCAACTTTAGGATAAGAGAAAAGTATCCTGTACTAAGTGTTCTGACTGGACAAAGTCACTTAAGTCCCTGCGAAAGAAACACAGCTGTCTGCAGAAGAAATTTGAAAAATTGAAAGAAAATATAATCTGCTTTTGGTTCCACAGGTGATGTGACTGTATGCATTTGTTTTCTTGTACAGGGAGAATACGGAAAAAGCTTTTAATAGGGGAACACATAAGGTTGGAGACCTCCAACTTACTGCACTGATCTCTTGCTAAATTGTGCATATATAAGTGTTTTTGCTTGTACAATTGGATCTACCACTTAATAATGGACTGTGTTAAAGAGTTACCATTCTGCAGTCCCTTATTTAATTAATCTTTGGATTGTTAGAATGATGATCCAGATGACCTGAAAAGAGAAGTTTACCCTGACGATACCAAAGAAGACTGGGAGGAAGCTGAATCATCTGACAGTGAACAACAGGATGATGATGAAGAAGAGGAGACTGATTGGCTCAGGCTTGAGAAGAGAGAGTTCAGAGACAAAATGCTCACAAAGTGAAGCCTAAATGGAAGAAGATGAAATAGCAAATACCATAAGGTAAATTATGTGCATACTTTGAGTGTGACCTTGTGGACCTGCTTCCGAATATAGATGTAAATAAGAAAAACTAGTTTAACTTATCGTCTTTAAATTATTTTTTATTCAGGGTTGACCAGGGAACTCCAGCACAAGATGAACCAAAGTTTATCGTTTTTTTCACCCAGCTTTTGGGGCTGTTTTCTCTGTTTTGTTTTAAATGCAAAACAAGTGGTCCAACAGTAACCATGAAACAGAGGGGAACCATGGTGATTGCAAGGCAGCAATGTCAACATTGCGGTGACGATGCCTTTGTGTGGAAATCCCAGACTATGACCCTTGGAAAAAAAAACATCCACTTGGAAATGTATTGCTAAGTTTTGCTATACTGATGGCTGGGGCATCTATCAGCAAAGTGTTACTAGTGTTCAAGCATATGGGCTTGTCAGCTTTCTCCGTGAGATTATTTTTCACCACCAAAGGAACGTTCTATTTCCAGCCGTGATCAGCTGTTGGGAATAGTACCAAGCAGGCCTCATTTGTAAACTCAAAGAACTGAAAAATGTTGTGTGGAGTGGAGATGGGCGATTCGATTCAATGGGCCACAGTGCTAAAATTGGAGCTTACTCAATGTTTCACCCAGCTTTTGGGGCTGTTTTCTCTGTTTTGTTTTAAATGCAAAACAAGTGGTCCAACAGTAACCATGAAACAGAGGGGAACCATGGTGATTGCAAGGCAGCAATGTCAACATTGCGGTGACAATGCCTTTGTGTGGAAATCCCAGACTATGACCCTTGGAAAAAAAAACATCCACTTGGAAATGTATTGCTAAGTTTTGCTATACTGATGGCTGGGGCATCTATCAGCAAAGTGTTACTAGTGTTCAAGCATATGGGCTTGTCAGCTTTCTCCGTGAGATTATTTTTCACCACCAAAGGAACGTTCTATTTCCAGCCGTGATCAGCTGTTGGGAATAGTACCAAGCAGGCCTCATTTGTAAACTCAAAGAACTGAAAAATGTTGTGTGGAGTGGAGATGGGCGATTCGATTCAATGGGCCACAGTGCTAAAATTGGAGCTTACTCAATGTTTTCTAACACCCTTTTCGTGCATTTTGAAATTCTTCAGGTAACAAGTCAAAAGAATTATATATTTAAACTAATTGACTAGCTATGTGAAGAAACTGGTGTTTTAGATAAAATTGACTGATTATCACCATGGCAATTCTTTGACATCTGGCATGTGACATGCTCAATTGGAACAGCGATGACGTAGCTGGGGAAAGAGAAAAGTCGTGAAAAAATTGCTGACTGGGTTAAAGGTGCACATAACCATTTGTATTGGTGTGCCACATCTACAAACTTGGGGTTTGAAGAGTTGGTTGCTACAAAGAGGAGTTCATTCATGCAGCATATGGCCAATAAACACAGCAATCATGCATCTTCCCTGTTCAAGAAATGTACTCATGATGATCAGATTGAAAATCGAAGATGGATCAAGATAGGTGAATTGTATTCATTGTCTCGCTTGGTAGTAGTTTATAGTTTTGGAGCTAGACATTTGAAGAGGTTAGTGGAAAACCCTCCTAGTGACTATTTGGGTGAAAAAAAAATTTTCGCGAAAGGGCCTGAAGTTTGGCAAGTGGGTTTCGTTTCACCTGAGAAACATTGCTCTGAAGTTTTTTTCGATGGATTGCTCTTCGTTTTTGAGATATTACGTATGCAAACAACCCTCAGTCTTTTGGAGATCTATTGTTAAACGAAAAACAAAAGAAACCTTTTGTTTGGCTAAAGGATCAAGTGACTATAACACAATCGTTTCTCACTGCTGCTTCGTTAGCTCAAGTGGATAACGCGCCGAACGGAGCTGATTCGAATTTGTTTTGTCGTGACACTCGAGGGTTCAATTCGAGGTCGGTGAAAAGTTCTCTTTTTTGTTCTGTTTTTCTTCTTCTTTCAAAAACCTTCTTCGTGTCTTTGTAATTGAATTGCCGTTTTGACTGGTAAGAATCTGGATATGTTTTTTTTTAGCTGCCATTGTGACGTTGGCTTTTGGCGCGCAAAGCATCGATTACTTCGATAACACCAATTCAGAGCTTACCTGTTCAATTAAGCAGTGTTTGCTCGTTATTTCCACCGATATTCGAAGCTTATTTGAGGAATATTTGCGACCACCTGGTAGGAGATTTGGCATCATTAAGCCTTTGATCCTCGATGAAAGTCACCAGCATGCTTCAAAGAACCGAGGCGTGTTTTTGTTCCGAGATGGCTAAAGTCCGGCGTTAACTTAGCCACTGAAGAACAAGTGAGCCAGGTGGTAGAGTCTAGAAAGGATTCTTCTTCCAAAACAAAGCATCCGTCGCGGACTTAAAGCTCATTTGCTAAACTTTGGCATGTGTCAGTATTGGAAATTAGAACTGCTTTCTAGACTCTTAATATTTTCTTGAAATGGGCGGCCTTAACATCCTCCGCTGCAAAAATTTCTGGGATATCCCATAATAATCTTTCATACGTATACGTATCGTGTGTGCTAGCGTGATGCATGACTCAGACACAGCCGGCCGGGAGGGAACTGGCGTGAGAGGCCAGGCAGCAAAGTCGAAGACCTTCGAAGTTTACGGGACCCCCGGCCAAAGAGAAATCGCAGGTCGGTTAAATTCGCAAGCAAGCGTTCCGTGAGTGTGTATCGTGGTTTTCCTAGCAGATGTACTTTGAATTGCAATAGAATCGATCCCGCCGCGAAGAAAAAAGACAGAGAATGCCTGATCGCAGGTTTAACTATAGCAAGAAGAAAAGAAAAGTTCAGCTCAAATGTAAGTTTTGCTTTGTATTTCAGCCTTCCTTTGCTGATAAATTTTGTATTTCATGGGCTTTTTTTCTGCACGAGCAGCGTGTTACCTTAAGGCTTGCTCTTTCTGTGTTGTCAGATATAATCATTTCACGGAACGAGCTGGCGGAGTTTTTATTTTATTTATTTCTTTATTTCTTAATTTATTCCATTTTCACTGCATTAGTTTTGTACCAAAAAAGTAATTTGCAAACGCTAACCCTAACCTTATTCCGTAACCCTAACCTTTAACGTTAACCCTAGTTTCAAGCGGTAATTTGAGTGAAATTAACGTCTTTGCGGCCGCACGTTAACGTAAAATCAAAATTTTAATGTTTTTTTCTACCTGAAATGAACACTTTTTAAGGTTACGCGTTGCAAAAGATCAATATTTTGCTTGATTTTAAGTGAAATTACCGTCTTTGCGGTCACGTGCTGACGTGAAACGATTGTGTTATAGTCACTTGATCCTTTAGCGAAACAAAAGGTACGTTTCTTTTGTTTTTCGTTTAACAATAGATCTCCAAAAGACTGAGGGTTGTTTGCATACGTAATATCTCGAAAACGAAGAGCAATCCATCGAAAAAAACTTCAGAGTAATGTTTCTCAGGTGAAACGAAACCCACTTGCCAAACTTCAGGCCCTTTCGCGAATTTTTTTTTTTCACCCAAATAGTCACTTAGGAGGGTTTTCCACTGACCTCTTCATTTACTGTTGCCAAGCCCGTAGCACACAATAATTATAATCTAGAATTGCCTTAATTCAAAATGAGGGAAAGTCAAATGTTTTGTCCCTTTCTTAAATGTTTTACCAAGAATAGATAGAAGCAAGATATGGCAACAAAGAACAATTATTTTTACTCTTTTTTTCTTCAGGACCATAAGACTATAGAATAAACTACCTGCAGAAATAGCCGTTTTAAACACCCTGACTATTTTTTTTTTGACTCTAGGTTACTTCCCTATTAAACTGAGAATCAATAGACTTTTGAACTATATATTTTTGTATCATACTCTTTTATAATGCATATATTTTTGTATATGTATTACCATTTTTTTCCTTGTTTAGTTATATTTTTTATAATCAACTTACATAATTTAGGTGGTGCAATGTCTTAATGATTTTTACCCACTTAATAAATGTAGGTGTAGATGAACAGGGACTTCCTCAACCAAATATTTCAATAAGGTTAAACAGGCATTCTCTTGTATCTTTTAGGAGTTAAGGCTAATGACAAGCTTAACAGCCTCCTAACTAATGTGCGTCTGGTTAACAACATCAAAAAACTGTCTGCCGATACTAGTTGTCTTGAAGGTTTTCACTCAACCCTGAACCACATTTAAAACAAAACTCGATCGATTTCAGATTATTCTTTCCTCAGAGCCATTGTTAATAACTGGTGATTTCAATATTTATGTTGATGTTGTCGGGGATCCTGGTCGTGTGAAATTTCTTGATCTACTCAAAGTGATGCATCTGCTGCAGCATGTTACTACGCCAACTCACGAATTGGTGCACACATTGGATCTAATTATCACACGGCAATGCAACGCCCTGCTCAAGAATCCACCTGTTAGTGATTATCATATATCTGATCACTGGTCTGTTACTAGTCTGCTCAATCTTGACAAGCCAATAATCACCAGGAAGACGAAAACGTTTAGGAAGATAAAGAATATCAACACTGCTGTACTGTCTAATGAGCTTGCTGCTTCAGATTTGTGTAGTAATACTCCAGACGATCTCAATGATCTGGTGCACTGTTACACTATTCACGTTCCATTTGAATTGTAAATATCATCCCAGGGGATTAATTAATGATATGCAAATGAGTATATATAATGGGAAACATTAGCACGCTTTGTCCCATTCACTTCACTGTGTCCGACAAAAAGGATGTTTGGCATTGAAGGTAGTGGAACCCGACTTACTTGCTAAGATGGCCGTGAACGCGAACGAGCAGGTTCTTCCCCCACCTGCTGCAGAACAGGTTGCTTTGGCTGTAGCTGAGGTGGCTGGTAATCAGCCTGAAAAGCCCAAGGGTCAAGTTCCGGTCCAACAAGTTGTCAATGCTCCAAATGATGGTGGAGGCCCCGCTAACGCTCCAGCTCTTGAGGTACTGCGTTTGACATCTTTTCGTCGTGCTTTTAAGTTCCCTCTTTTGGCTGGGTTTCGTTTCTCCTTTGGGAGGCGACAAAATTGTAGTCTTATGCCTACGTGGCGGTAAATTGTTCGTTTTATTTGCACCTGTGTGGCGGCCAGTTTGTATTTTTTATGCCTGTGTGGTGCCCAATTGTGAGTTTTATTTACGCCTGTGGGGCGATAAGTTTATGTCCATGTGGCAGCAAGTTTGTGATTTTATGACTGTGTGGTTGTAAATTGTTTGTTTTATTTTCACCTGTGTGGCGGCAAGTTTGTATTTTTATGCCTGTGTGGTGCTCAATTGTAACTTTTTATTTACGCCTGAGGGGCAATAAGTTTATGCCTGTGAGGCGGCAAGTTAGTACTTTTATGCTTGTGTAGCGGTTGAATTGTGAATTTTTTATTTACGTCTGTGCGGCAGTAGATTATGCCTTTATGGCGGTAGGTTTGCAGTTATTTGTTTTGTTTGGCCTGTGTGGCAGTAAGTTGTGAGTTTTAATTTTTTCTCGCCTATGTGGCGATGAGCTAATGCCTGTGTGGCAGTCAAATTAAGAGTTTTATTTTGCCTGGGTGGCGATGAGTTCCTGCCTGTGTGGCGGTAAGTTACAGTTTTTTATGCCTGTGTGGCAGTGAATTGTGAATGTTTTTTTTCCTTTTTCGCCTGTGTGGCATCACGTTTTTTTTGTAGTTGTTATGCCTGTGGGGTGATAAACTTGTGCGTTTTCTTTACGCCTGTCTGGCGAGGAGCGTATGCTTGTGGCATTAATCCCAACGGCTTAGTATTGTTCCGGTTTTGTTTTGTTTTTGTTTTATTTGGTGTTACATTGACATCTTGTTTAGAATAAATCCGGTAAAAAAAGAATAATAATAAGAGCTTGAGGAAAGAACTTCATCGAAATCCGGTGTCCTGACTGGGCTTCACGCTTCACGTCCGGTATACCCTGGGTGAACTTAGATTACTTTGCAGTCTGACGGTGACACTGTTTTGCGTAGTTTTCGCTTGGATCATGTTTAGTATAGCTTGTTTTATGGTTTACGGGTTTCAGTGATTTTGTCTAAATGAAATGGAAAGAGGTGGGACTCAGACAAACAAGAGTGTCAAACTATTTTCATTCCTATGATTTGTCTTGCATATGTCAGTTTGGAATTTGCAAATTGTCCTGTTGTCAATTTCTTTCGGGCTTGTTGCAGACAAAATTGTGAGAGGCCTCGGTCAAGGCATGACAATGTGGTTTGTTTTTGTTTTTTGACATCAGGTTTTTACTCTGTCCTTGTTTGTTTAAGGATGCTCAAAATATGGACGCAGTAACGACACACCTTCGAAGCCTCGAGGATGCTCAAAAGGCTACAGTGGACTCGTGCTTGGAAGAATTCAGCCATTTGATCAAGTCGTCAATGTCCATGAAGGATCATGCTTTGGATTGTCTATTGAAACTCAAAATGGTGGCTAGAGGCTACCCATCCAAAGAGTGGCTTTTTTGAGGCAGTCTTTCGGGCCTTGAGAGAAAAGACCGGCACAACGGATGACCAATTTACTTAGTACCTGGAGGTGTTGCTCGGTGATAAGGATCACGAGAAAGTGTTGAAGTTCATAGCTAAAGTGGATAAGGTGATGCAAATCTCTTCTCCACCAGCCTCTCGCGGGTTCAGTTATTATAGGGGCGCTTGGCCTGTAAACTGCTCTTCGGTTCAGTGCTATTATTGTTACCAGTTTGGCCATTATCAAAATTCCTGCCTGCTCAGTCTGCTGCGAAGGGCTGGTTCTGGTCCTCCACCTAAGAGAGGCAGGTTCTCCGAGCAACTTAAAAAGTAGTTTGCCTTGTTTAAGCTTGTTCAACAATTCAGAGCGTGTTGCAATAAAGAATAATTCATTATTCTACTTCGGTTATTGTGTGTACTTGTGTGGGTTTCCCTGTTACGCTGGGGGGGGGGGGGGACGGAGGGGGCTAGGACCTTTTCCTGGATCTGGGTGAGTAACCCCGGCGGCATACTGCATTTCTCAGTAGTCGGCGGACGTTCTGTTATCAGTCGTTTCAGGTTGCTTTCCCCTGGTAGGGGACTCCGTCTCTATTTTCTCATTTGGGGTATTTCTGTTCTCATATCACTTCTCCCATTTCCCCTTTTCCTAGATCCCGCCCTTAAAGAAACGAAAACTGCAAATTTATGGAGTGGAAAGCGGAATAGGGAAGGGGCTGAGGAGTTTGTTGAGCAGGTCATCTCTTTGCAACCCAGAGTATCCCAATCTTGGGTTAGTGTAGATGGAGTTTCTGACTGGGAGGGAAAGCAGCAGTTACAGGTGCATTGGAAGGATGTGTTGATGTCGGGTGTTAAGCCACCGTTAGGAATGTTAAGGTTGAGGGACCCTGATGAGTTCATTACTGGTGGCCTCCAAACCAATCCGAATGCTTGGGAATTGATCTTACACCATCACCCATTAGCACAGGAGATTCTCGATTGGATTCGCCATAGAGTAGAATTTTACATTTCAGTCAACCATTCTCCAGCTCATATAAAGGGGTCCATTATCGTTCGGATCGGCCGCTTGCGAGATCTTTTGTAAATCATGTGTTGTGCAAGAGGTTCTCGGAGTTTGTATCTTTGGAAATTAAGAAACATCTAGTCACTGGGGCTGAAACAACCATCCATACGTGTGTAGATGCCTCGAAAGATACTTTTGGTACGGTCTCCTATGTAAGAAATGCTTGGCAAGATGGAGTCGTGGAAACCAGGTTTATCGCTTCTAAAACAAGGTTGCTCCATTGGCGACAATGAGTATACCGAGATTAGAACTATCTGCGGCTGTGTTGGGACTAAGACTCACTCAGTCTGTGTCAAAAGTTCTACAAATATCAATATGCCGTGCCATCTTTTGGAGTGACAGCACTAACACTTTGTGGTGGATAAGAGGAAATGGACGGTGTTTTAAATCCTTCGTAGCAAATCGTGTTGGCAAAATTCAAGCTCAGACAGATCCCGTTCAATGGCGATATGTATCGACCAGCGACAATCCAGCAGACCAGTGCAGTAGAGGTTCAAGTGCTACACAGCTCGCTGAGAACACGTTATGGTGGTATGGACCATCATTTCTCACAGAAAGTGAAGAATTATGGCCAAAAAATAAAGTGGAAAGCAACTCCTCCACTGAAGAGTTCAAGACAGCTGCTAACAGATATGAAGTTCCTATTGTTCTTTCCTTGAGGACAAGCAAGCTCACAGAGAAAGATTGGTGCCTAGAACGTACAAGATTTTCTAGTTCAAATCAAATCAAATCGAATCACTTTAATAGAATCATCCTCAAGAGGTTTTTCAGACCCTATTTACAATAATATGAATACATTAAATACTAAACTACTTAAAATATGAGTAATAAATGTAGGAATAAAAACCAAAGCGTAAAAAACTTATGAAAGGAATTGCTCTGAAAGTTGCTCTTCTATAGCTTGCTTAAACGACTGCAAGGAGACGCATTGCTTTATATCATTCTCTAAATTGTTCCAAACACTAGTTCCTCTATATGCAAATTTGTGTTGGCCGGTAGAAGTTCTATAAAGTGGTCTATGAAATAAGTTGCGATTACGGGTGTGGCGGGTATGGAAGCTGGAGCGCCTAGTAAATTTATCTACCAGATATTTAGGTGCAAGGCCATTAAAACATATGTAAGTTAACACAGCGTCCCTGTAATACAATAATTGTTTGACAGGAAGCCAGTTGAGCTGGTGTAGTAAAGGAGTCACATGATCAAATTTTCTGGAATTCGTTATGATTTTACTTGCAAAATTCTGAATTGACTGTAATTTATTGATGTTCTGAGTTGAAGTATTGGACCAGACGGTTGAACAGTAAAGCATTTTGCTAAAAACTAATGATGTAATTAACAGCTTAACTGTCTCTTTGTCAAAGCTTTCTTCAACTCTGTTAATTTGGTATAGCTTAGAAAAGCAAGATGAGACAGTTTTCGAAATATGATGGTTGTAAGTCAAATGAGGAACTATTATGACTCCCAAGTCCTTGGCTGACTCGATAGGTTTTAATTTCGCACCAAAAAATGAAATGCTGGGGTTCTGTGGCAGCCTGCTTAACATCTGTCGGGTTCCCAGAAAGAGGAGCTTGGTTTTATCTGGGTTAATGAGTAAGTGGTTCTCACAGCACCATTGGGCTACGTTGAGAAGATCTTGTTCCAGTTTTTCAAAAGCTGCATCCAGTTCTGTCAGGGGGAAAGAAAGGAATGACTTCAAATCGAGCAAGACCAGATTAACCAGGATCCACGCATGGACACTTCACTTCGTACAAAACTGTCAGTTATCACTGTTCCGGTGACTGATAAACGTTTTGATGATTGACAAAAAACATTAGAACTATTAACCCTGATTATGCAAGACCTCGTGTTAAATTAAGATATAAAGTTTCAGTTTTTGAATAAGGACAATGTGAGAATGTTTACTGAATGAATTAAGGATTTTAAAGCTTTTATTTTACTTACGAATGCCAATGTTATCGAGGACACGCTTGGACAAATGTAAGTTGACTATTTTACGGCATTTTCGTTTTGTTTTCAATCGACTTTGTGTTTCAAATATTGAATTGTAATTTTCTGTTATCACAGCTTCAGATTACTGTAATACTACTGTTGCCATTGCCATTAAATCCTGAAAATCCAAGCCTGTTCTTCCGTCAATCGCCTGAAATTCTTTTTATCGCCGGTCCAATCACCACAAGTCCGTAAACAAGGAGACCTGAGTCCACAAGAAATGCTAGAGGGTGAAGGAATAGTTATCAAAGAAGCACAAAAGGAATCATTCCCAGAGGAATACCATGCACTGACATCTGAAAAGCCAATCTCGAAGTCAAGATCGTTAAGCTCAATAATTCGTTGTGATGGAAGACTGCAGTACACAGAATTCTTACCTTTTGACACTGGGACACTGGGTCACGACACTGTGGACACTGGGTCACGAAGCTTATTGTTAAACATCACCATGAGCTTGGAAATCACGTGGCTGGAACCAACCACACATTAGCTAACTTGTCTGCCCGGTACTGAATCATGTCTGTACGAGAAGAAATTAGAGAATGGGAAAACCAGTGCAATGTATGCAAGAAACGAAAAGGAAAAGCTGCCTTGCCATTCATCACAATCCAAGGCAGAGGAAAAGCACGTCTGAAACGATGGCTTTATTTGTTCACTTGTCTGGCTTCTCGAGCAATACATTGTGAAATGGCGTTTGGATTGGATACGGACAGCTTCCTGAATGCTTTTGCAAGGATGGCTTACCGAAGAGGATTGCCCCAAGAAGTAGTCAGTGACCGAGGCACTAACTTTATTGGCGCAAACAGAGAACTCAAAGAGCTTGTTGAGAAACTAGACAAAGATAAAATCTGAGGAGCAGTGTTATTTGGCCTATCATCAATAATGTGATATGGCAATCTTTAACAATTTCATTAAAGATTTTTTTAACATAAAGTGGCAATGAAGCCAACGATGAGAATAGTTCAGATTTTCTAAGGAAAACTGCTTATATTTTATTACATAATTTGGTTATAATCTCTTGGCTTACATGCATGTCATTGTGAATCAAAGTTCTCAATGCTTAAGTGTAAAATTATCATACCTTTTATCAAGTCAAATCTGAGAAGGGTCTAATACAAATGCATCATTTTCAAATGCGTGGCCTTTTGTTCTTCAGTTTTGATAATTTGGGAAGATTTCTTTGTAACAAAGTATTATTTTACAGGCATTTCTCTCCAGTAGTTCACATTCAAATTTTGTTATTATGGATTAAAATATTTACACAAATCTCCATTGAATTGCAAAACATGACATATGAAATAAAAATAATGAATGGTAGGTCATATAACACATGAATCAGAAAATACCTAACTAGGGGAAGAGAATTTCCCTTTTTCTTAATGAATCAGTAGGAGGAAATGGTTTCCCTTTGGGCGCTTCCGCTCAAAGGAATTAATTGGCAACCTCACATGACACACCCACTATTCATAGGTGTTATTTTATACCGCATGCTATAGATTGTATTTCAGTTTCTATAACTCTCGAAGTGGTCACATTGTTTTTCTACCTCGTGTAGTTTTTCTACATTCTCATGTTCTTTTCTCTGTTGATTATGGGTAAAACTCGTTGTTGTACTGGCTGCAAGACGTCACTCTCAGAGCATTTGGGAAACCGGAAAGAGTTACTCTGGGCCAGAACACTTCCTTGATGTCTCTGTTGTTGAAGAAGATACCGCCTTCCCTTCGCAGTCCATTCTAGTTGAAGATGACCAGTGCGTATGTATAGAGGCCACTCTCGCTCCTTTGCTAGGGGCGGTACAATCTCTTACTGCGGGCCTGAAGGAAGTCCAGGCTGATAATCAGAAACTGCGCGCCCTCCTTACTCACCAGTCGCCAATTAAAGAAGTTCCTGTTCCATCCACAAGCACTGGCGGGTCGACGGCTCCTGGAGTTCCTTTGCCTGAGTTGCGCGCAATGCAAGACTTGTCGCAACAAGCTGATCGACGCGTCGCTCAGCTTGGGTTGGCAGATTCCAGCGATAGTGACTCAGACCACGACGAGGTCCACGCACGTCCGCGCCAAAGACAAAAGTGCATCAAATGGTGGTGGTAAGTCTTTTAAATCCGGGAAGGAGTCAAAATTACGACTACTGTCCTTTATCCTCAGTTATGGCCGCATAGCTTCCTCAGTCTCACGAATGCTCGTCGTGATATTAAATATGATGACCTGACATTAGAGGAGTTCGTTGCTGGTTACGGACAAATCCTCCAATCACCCGACATTGCGGAGATGGAGCGTTCCCCTCGGCTTAAGCATTTGGTGTCCCTCATGTATTTTGCCCAGCAGTACAAGTGGCAAGCCGTCCTCAGTTTTCATGAGGCTGTTCTTCTGGAAATCGAGCGAGGCCTTCTCAAGTGGGGCGATTCCTTGTTTCATTTATAGTGCCGTACTCTCTACGGGCATCCTAAGACGCCAAAATCAGCTACAAGTGGAGGATCTTCGATGTCCTTAAACACAGTGTTGTATTGTCAAGATTTCCAACGGCAACATTGCTCTTTTAATCAAGCCCATTATGGCTACCTTCGCGGCGAGAGAAAGTGGCTGCAGCATATTTGAACCGACTGCTGGGTGCAATCAAGAAAACAAGAGTAACATTGAGCTGGCTCGTCTGAATGTCCCTTTGCCTCTGCAAGTTCGGAGACAAAAAACTAACTACCTCGGACACCTTCGTGCACCATGCTGAGTCTGTGGCTGAATGAGTTCCTTGTTTTTCCGAGGAAGTTGAACATGACATTTTCTCTTCTAGATTTGACCGTTTTCAGGATGCAGTGGCTCCCTTTGATTGTACCGAGTCTGTTAGCAGTTCAAGTTCTAGTTTACAGTCAAGTTTTTCACATCATGCGGCTTGTTATTCCTATCGGGATGTTCATGATTTTGTGACTAAAACTGGTAAACCAAATTGTTTAGTTGCTAGAGTTCCTGTACCCTCCACATTGCATATTTCTACATGGCGCGAACTACTGAAAGATTATGAGGACAGTGTTGTTTGTGATTTTTCAGAGTTTAGCTCGCCAGTTGGTTTCATGCTCACTACTTTGCCCGTTTTTGACCTTCGGACTCATTGTGGCACAATTCTATTTTCGGAGCAAGTTACCGCTTATTTAACAAAGGAAATTTCTCTCGGAAGGGTTGCCGGTCCTTTTGACACCGTGCCATTCACCGATGGCTTTGTGGTTTCGCCTCTTAATACCATGCCCGAACGGGACTCAGCTGAATGAAGAGTTATTGTCGATTTAAGCTGGCCATGCGGTACCTCAGTAAACAACGGAATTCCACGCGACTCACTCCTAGGGCGAGCCCATTTCATTGACATATCTGACCATTGATTCGATAGTGGATGCAGTGATTTCTCTGGGTCCGGGTTGTTTACTCTACAAACGTGATCTCAAAAAAGTGTATCGTCAGTTTCCAGTGGATCCCAAAGATTATCATTTACTGGGGTACACCTGGGACAATCAGTTCTATTTTGATATGGTCCTTACCATGGGCTTGCTTGCGTTCTGCGGCTATTGCCTGTCAGCGATCTACTTCAACTGTTTCATGGATTTCATGACAACAGGGGCACTCATTGTTCAATTATCTGGATGATTTTATTGGAGTCTCTTCTCCTACTACAGCCACTACTGATTTTCAAGCGCTAGGAGATTTGTTAGTGTCGCTCGGGCTTCAAGAGTCTAGTGAAAAATCTTGTTCGCCATTGTAGTCCGGGAGCATATGTCATTAAAAAAAGTCCCGTGGGAATTTTGTGAAGCAAGCAAGCCACTAGTCTAAATATCTTAATTGGACCCTAAATAATGCAAAAATATTTGGTGGCACTTTTGTAACTTGCACCGAGGTGAATTATAATGGTTTTAAAAACAGCTTAAATTTGTCACCACGGAAACGAGGCTACATAAGTTAATTCCTTTTATCTTTCAACCATGTGAATGAAATCACACCAAACTAGCTATGATGATATTTATTGATGTATTAGACACTTCTTCGTGTTCTCTCTGTGGTATGAGGAGTCACGTGACGAGTAACCATGGAAACGTTTCTTTCTCTATTCCTCCTTATCATAATTACCTAAGAATGCAAATGTTTCCTAGAATGCTAGCTGAAGATTTCCTAATGCCAATATGTAATTGCTTTGTTTGCTAACAATAGTTTCTCAACTACATAGTTGGTATTTATCACTTGAAAGCATTGCCAGGGAGAGCCTGTGAAAATCATGCAGTATGTGTGGTCAGCAGTAACTTTCACTAAAATAAAGGTCCGCCATCTTTACTTACAGACTATGTAGTTCAATCATAATATAGCGTCTTTAATGGCTAAACAGAACGTTGATATCAATTTTAAACTTTGTTTAGTTTGTCAATGTGTTAAGGATAAAGATTTAGTGGAAAATCCTACTTCTTATGACAAATTAGTGGCTGCTGTTAAAGAAAGAGCGTCTTATGGTGAGTCAAGATTTTCGGAGATTTGGTCTTCTCTGAAAGTGTTTTCAGTTAAGGAGCTTGAGGTTAAACAAGGGACATGGCACAGAAAGTGCTATCAAGATGCTACACACTCTGGAATGCTAAAGAGGGCAAAAGAAAGATATGAGAGAGTACTGTCTGGACCAAATGAGTCAAGACGAAAGACCAGAAATTTGCAAGAAGCAGAACCTATCAGCCAACTCACTCGATCAAAGACAACCCCTTACAACAAAGCAGTGTGTTTCTTCTGTGATGGTGAAGGTTGTAATCGGGAAAAGCTGAGGGAAGTTAGAACCATGAATGCAGGAGCGTCACTACGTGAAGCTATTGAGCTGAGTAGAAATGACAAACTCCGTGTCAAATTCTCAACTGCAATCAATGCAAGCGATGCTCATGCAATTGATATAAAGTATCACAAAAATTGCTGGACTAAAAATGTCTCAAATGTACTCCGCAAGCCTCTGGCATCACGTTCATCAAGTTCCGTTTTGGCAGGTGAGATAGCAGCTAAAATTGAGTTTTTAACAACAACGGAAACCATGTTAAGGAATGGAAATGTTCTTCATATGTCAGAACTGGACACCGCATTTAACAGTATTACAAAAGAAAACGGTGTAGCAGATAAGACGTGTAGCCGTAAAGTAATGAAGCAGCTGTTACAGGACGAAATTCCTGGTATCGAGTTTCACAAGCCAAAGAGAGTCAATGAATCAGAGATGGTAACCATTAAAGAAACAAGAGATTTTGCCGTACAGCTTTCGGAGGAAACCAGAGATATCGGAGATGATATTAAGACCTTATACGATGCTGCACTACTTTTGAGGAAGGCTATCAATAACTGCAGAAAGTGGATGTTTGATGGGTCTTTGGAAAGTCTTTCAAAAGACAATTTTCCAGAAGAGTTGTATTGCTTTTTTAGATGGGTAATTAATGGTCCAAAGACAACACTCAGTGCAGAGGAGAAATGCCAAGAGGTCCACAAACGTGTTATGAGCTTAGTCCAGAGTACTGTTTCAATGTGCTTGACCGAACGCCAAATCGGGAATAAAAAATCTGATGTGATAAAGACAAGCCGTGAAATGCCGCAGCAGCTGGCAGTGGGTCTCGCAATCCACCAATCGATACGAAGTAAAGGGTTAGTTAACATGCTGCATGGTTTCGGAATGTCAGTAGAATACAACAGACTTCTTAGAGTTGAGTCTCAGATAGAAGCCAGTGTGCTGAAACGCATGGAACAAAACAATGGACTGTTTTTACCAGCAAACATTGTGGAAGGCAGACACCTTTTCTTTGCCATTGATAATGTTGACTTTGCCGAAGATACCTATGACGGGCGACGCACATTGCACGGCACAGCTATGGCGATCTACCAAAAGTGTGACAAAGATGACGAGAATCCTGAATTAAGGTAATGCGTCGTTAATGTGAGTGCAAACACTTTTCATGATAAAATCAAGATTTCATTTTGGGAACAAGTTTACTGCCGTTCAAAGAACTACAGCATGAGAAATTGTGATACTACGCAGAAAATTCTTATTTTTCCGTATTATATTGCTAATAAAAATAAAGTAGAAAATGAATATTCCTTTGTTTACTCTAGGTAGTGTTTACAGCCAAAGGTTAGTGGGGCTGAGCAAAAACCTGAAACAAATAATTCAAATTGAACTTAACATTGTTAAGAATCCGAACTACAAAACAAACCCAGGTGGTAGTCAGAGCGGAATTTGAACCCGAGATCTCCCGATTTCAAGTTTGGCGCCCTAACCAATCAGTCACCCTGCCTACTACTCAGTTTTGCAGTCCATTATCGTTGTTGTCTGTGTTGGTATCATTATTCTTGCTTCCGTGCTGTTTTCAATAATAGATTGGATCCTGACCAAACAGACTTGAGACGATCTGTAAAGGACCTCCCACCGTCATTAACGGCCTTACTGGAGTGCCCAAAACCTCCCTCCAAGCCTGCAGTTCCACTACATCCAGCTTTCGGCCTATTTTCTGAGGAAGAAATCCCAATCACTTTGAGTTTAGACGATTATGCCTGGTTGCTAGCAAGGAATCTGACCAGAGAGACGGGCAGCGATGAAGTACAAGAAAGTGAAGTCCTCCAGAACGCAGTTCCTGTATGGTCTGGTTACAACTCACTTGTCGTCAATGATGCTCTGCCTGTTACAAGAGTGGGTGCACCTCCCCTGATTGCAGCCCCTGCACATGAGTGGAGCACGCTGCTCACAGTACTTAAGCAAGCTCAGGGAATTAATGTGAAGGTGGTGGGAGCCGACAGAAAGACTGTCGTATCACTGGACATGGGCCTTTATCTTCCAGCCAAGAAACTTCAAATGGCTCGTGATGATCTTAAACACATCATTCTTCGCCCAGGGGAGCTGCATATTTTAATGGCACAGCTGAGAACCATTGGTGCATTCATTGAGAACAGTGGCATCGACATGGCATGGATAGAATCAGATCTATATGGTCCCAATACTGTCAAGCAGATCCTAGAGGGAAACCACGTGAAGAGAGGTGAAGCCGCGCACTTGGTCACGTTACAAGCCTTTTTCATTCTATACCAGGAAGCGTTTCTTCAGCACGTACCAGAGTCATCCAAGACCCTACTAAAATCGCTTGCAAAAGATCTTTGTGATGCATGCTCCAGTTCTGAGGGGGTTCAAGTGGCGGAGGCCCACCAGCGAATAGTAAATGCTGTAGAATCCATGGAAATAATGAAGAAGATGAAAGAGTTTGACGAAAGCCATGAAAACAGCCCCATGTTTAAGGTTTTCCGACAGTACATGGGCATGGTGTTGGAAATGCTAATGTTTATCAGAGCAGTTCGTACAGCTAACTGGGAACTTCACCTCAAAGCTCTCGAGATATTTACCAAGTATTTCTTTGCCCATGACCGTTTGAATTATGCGCGAATGATTCCTCTCTACCTAGCCGAGATGAAAGCACTGTCAAACACAGACCCTGAGATCTATGCAGAATTCAAGGATGGGAACTGGGTAGTGAACAAAAATCCTTGCGTACCGTTCTGCGCGATTGGTCCTGACAATGCCTTGGAACACTTAAACCGGTCTATGAAAGTAACTGGAGGCTTGGTTGGCATAACCCTTAACCCAAGTGCACGTGCGAAGTTTTTCCTCATTGCACCAGAGTTGGCAAGATTAGCAAATCAAGCCAAAGACATGGCAGGTGTAACACATGAGACTCGTGGAAAGCACCATAATCTTACAGCTGCTGTGGTATCCCGAGAGGAGAAAAACATTACCAAGCTGTCAAACACAATTAGAGCCTTCACCAATCCCTTCAGTCAAGAAGGTGCTGACCTGTTTAACCTGGTGACGAAGGTAGTACTGCCGGAGGAAGTCAAAGATGATCTGTGTAACCAAAGTGCTATAGGGTTGAAGCTCTTCACAGTATTTATAAAGGAACGGATCCAGACTGGCAAAGAAAATCTATGGTCGCCGATGAAAAAACAGAAGCTACTCACATGGAAAACCACAGGAAAGAAGACCAAGGTGTCTGTTGACAACAAAGTGGTGGAGTTACAAGAAGATAGATGCCTCTTTGCTCGCATGATGATGGTATGCAAGTCGCGTCCCGAGATCAACATAGCTGAGGCAGTTGGAGTGTATGAGTTTTCTATAGTGCCACGATCCCTTTTTGCGTCGGATGGCTCAATGCTGCATTGCCCTACGAAGAGCGCATTGATGAACGCTATTGAGAAACATGTTAACCCAAAAAAAAAAAAACATTATCGAGAGCTTATCATGCTCTTCACGTCATGGAGAAATGAGAATACTGACTTGATAGGCAATTGTTCTTCATATCAAGAACATTGTTTGCTTTTAAAAGCTAAAATAGATGAGCAAATGAAACTATATGCAGTTTGTAGTCAAGACCTGAATGAGATCGAAGAACAATTGAGTAACATGGAAGAGAATGATGATAGTTGTGATATGATAGCACCCAATACTCAGAATATAGAACTTCAGGATGAGGCTGAGGGTGCACAAGATTTGCATCCTGAATTGACTGAGAGCTATGATCTCTCAGAAGATATAGGCATTCCATCTACTACTGCTAATACTGAACAACTTATATTAAATGAAGTACCAGATGACGAATACCGACGCATGGTCCAGATCCTAAATAAAGAACAAAAGGAGTTCTTCTACCATATCTTACATCTTATGAAAACATCCAATGATCCATTCTACTGTTTTCTAAGTGGAGGAGCTGGTGTTGGGAAATCACATGTTACCAAAGCCTTGTATCAGGCAGCATTAAAATACTATAACACCAGAGCTGGTGATGATTTTCATCAAGTAAAGGTTTTAATGTTAGCTCCTACTGGTAAAGCAGCATATAATATCAAGGGAAACACATTACATAGTGCTCTTGCAATACCAGCATGTCAATCTCTAAAAGACTATAAATCACTTGATTCTAGTAGACTGAACACTCTCAGGTGTCAACTGGGAGGTGTAAAACTTATATATCTAGATGAGATATCAATGGTAGGAAATACCATGTTTAATGTCCAAGTCAACAATAGACTTAAAGATATTAAAGGTAGTAAAGATGACTTTGGAGGTGTCAGTATAATTGCTATTGGTGATTTATTTCAACTTCAGCCTGTTATGGATGGGTATATATTTAAAGATTTAGACAACTCAGAATACAGCATTCTTGCTCCAAACCTATGGCAAAAGCATTTCAAAATGTTTGAGCTCCACGAGATCATGAGACAGAGAGAAAGCAAAGTATTTGCTGAAATCTTGAACAGATTGAGGGAAGGTAACCATACAATTGATGACATTGTGAAACTCAAAGAAAGAATATTTGATGAAAACACTGAATGTAACTTGCTAATGGATATTCCTCATCTTTTTATTCAAAACAAAAAGGTAAATGATTTCAATGAAAAGGTGCACCATGCAGCAAAAGGCGAAAAGTATACTATTAAATCACAAGACAGTGTAATAGGAGCAAACTCTTCAGAGCTTAGAGATAAAATTATGAAGCAGATACCTGATGACCCTAGAAAAACGAAACAAATTGTGTCTAACCTTCATCTTGCTGAAGGTGAAAGAACAGAATTAGCTATGAATATACGAACTGAAGATGGTATGACAAATGGTGCTGGTAATGTGGTTAAAAAGGTACAATTACATCAGAAAGACAAACCATCTGGTATAATATGGGTACTATTTGATCATGCTGATGTAGGAGAGAAAACTAGATATGATAATAAGCATTTGTATGTACAGGGTATACAATCTACATGGACACCTATCAAACCAATTACCACACAATTTGCTGTAGGTAGAAATAGAACAGCTCAAGTTGTAAGGAAACAATTCCCTCTAAGGCCTGCTGCTGCTAAAACCATTCACAGGTCACAAGGTGACACTGAGAGTAGAATAGTTGTTAACTTTGATACTACAAGAGCAATACCTCACATACATTATGTAGGTCTTAGTAGAGTTACAACCATAGAGGGATTACATATAACTAATCTTTGTGAAAATAAAATAGCTGTCAGTCCTCATGTACAGACCGAAATGAAACGGTTACGAAATTCAGGTCGCCTTAATCTATCAGTTCTACCTCTTTATACTGCAAATTCAATTCCTTTAAAAATCTGTTATCTTAATGCAAGATCATTACACAGGCATATAGAAGATATACGTAAAGATCTCAACTACTCAAGCACTGATACCAGCATCTTCTCAGAAACAAGATTCACTCATTCAGATCATGATAGTATGTATACCATTGATGGATATAGTTTGTTTAGAAACGATGGTCAGTCTAATAACACTACAAGACCTTTTGGAGGTACAGCTGTCTACAGCAGCATCCAATTCATCCCTGGTCATCCTTATTGTTTTAATAGGAATGGTGTTGAGATGACTATTATAAAATGCATGTATCTACCTCACATCACCATTATTGGCATATATCGATCACCTAAAGTGGCGATAACACAATTCTGTATCGCATTACGACAAGTCTTGTCACATACGACTACACAATACAATGTTTTCATCGGAGATTTTAATCTAAACTGGTTAAATGAAACAGATAGAGTTCCTCTCTATAATCTCTTTATTACAGAGCATAACTACAGGCAATTGGTATCTTTGTATACCACTGACAACAAGACAGCTTTAGACCACATTTATACAAACCTGCCAGAATCGCAGGTACAGTTACATTTATTAGAAACATATTTTTCAGATCACAAATCAATATGTGCATTAATTAACTGTTTCAACACAGAAATATAACTTCACTGTTATAAGTAGAAGGATACAAGCACACCTAGATGTGATATGATGAATACTAAAAGAGTAGTACATAATAAATTATAACCACTACAAAGATTTAGTGATATTCAATAATGTACCAATCCCTGTGCCCCTCTCTGTCCTCTTTACAGTCACTGTCAGGTAAATATCCACTATTTAATTTGTTATACTGTAACTGATTTTACTAATATTTCATGGTTTATTTACTAAACAGCAATAATAATTTCTTTATTGACAGTCATTGCAAGTCAATCTATTTAAAGGTAATTTAATAACTTTTTCTTTTCTTTTTCAGTCATGGAAGATTCCTCAAAACCAGCTACTAGCAGCGCTAGTGCTGCCACACAAACCAATGAATTCGTTGGTTACATACATAATGTTTCTCCTGTGTACAACGAAAAGTTCTTTGAATGCCAATTACAAGGAAGAGATCAAACAATAACTAGAGCAGTGTGCTTCTCACCAAGAAAGCGTAAGATTTTCGCAGATTACAGTGAAAAAAAGAGCCCCATCAAAGTTAAAAAGTTCAATGTGGATACCTCTTCAAACACCAATGATATGTTGATGGGAGATACTGTAGTACTTGAACACTATCCAGAACTTGACTTCTCAAGATCAGAAATTCAGTCTTCAACCACGCTTTCATCAGTCAAGTCCGTCCGAATTGGTCAACATGTAACTGTCAAGGCCAAAGTTACCAACATGTCCAAAGAGGAAAAGGCAGGAGATTTAACACTTGTGAACTGTACCCTGCTTGACCCTTCAGCTTCAATCAAAATGGTATTGTGGGAGAATTTTATTAACCAAGTTGAAAACAACCGTACATACATGTTTCATAATGTAACAGTACGAAAGGATAAATATCATGACAGTGTTTATTTGAACACAGCAAAATATGGAACCCAAATAAAGCTGGCAGAAGATTTTACTGAAGTCTTAGCTGTGCCACTAACTCAAGATACCACACAATTCGTATCCACAACCATTCACGGAGAAATATTAGGAATCACTACCATAAACTCATATTTCTCCTGCTTTAAGTGCAACAAGAAGCTACAACAATCTACTGCTGCAGCCTATTTAGAGTGCAACAATTGCCACTTAAAGCAAAAACTAAAACCTTCATCTAAACATTGGTACGCCCAAGTAATGGTGCAGTACTCTGATAATAAGAAAGTGTCACTAACACTGTTTGAGGAGCCTATTAGGCAAATACTAGCCATTCAAAACAAAGAAAGCCTCATGCCAACAATAACTGAGGAAATCCTCACAGATGTTTTGTTCAATCTTCCATCAGTTAAGTTCACATACAACACCACATCCAAAGTAGTGTTGAAGATTGACACAAACATGTAACTTAACTCCTTTTCAGAAAAAAAAACATTTTTGTTAACATCATAGTATACACTGTAAGACTTAAATGCATGTATAACTGTGGTAAGTTGTGTTTCGTTAAGTTTTGCTTGTTCACTTTGTTAATACTCATTGGAGCAAACCAAAAACAAACTTTAATTGTTCCACGATACATTCCATACGTTTTGTTCCTGTTACTTATAGATATACAAAATAACGATATAGCCACTTCTGTTTAGTACATGTAGATCTTACAAAGTTGTTCTATAATTAAATCGTTGCCATGATCCAAACCATTCTTGGTTTTAATAACTCTTGTGTGATAAGTTTGTTAATAAAAAACTGTTTTTGATTGTCCAATCATTTTTGAGCTCTATTTTAAACATGATTTGTCATTACTGATTAACTTTCATACAATCTACTGACTAACTTACCGGCAACACCACAGTGTACAAATTTCCCTCTTGAGTGAATTTAAACATTCCATGACAACTCCTTACAAGCATTCGGTAACTTTTCTAATTACCAACATTCATTATTTTATATAGTTGCATGCATTCTTATCCACACAACTGCACATTTACGACAATCCTTCTTTTCATACTTTGACCTTCTAAGCAGTAGTCACATGCGCCTCGACGGCGCCTATTTTTTTATCTTGATGTCAATCTGGCATCACTATGGAGTCGCATGAGAAGCATGTGCTTGTCTATCCAGCCATTGCATTCCTTGTTAACTAGCCGTTAACTAGCACTTGGATTGCTCCTTCATCCTCAGCCTTGATTGCTTTCCAGTGAAGTATTACGGTGCAGATTAGTACTGTGGTGTAAGTATTATCCACAGCAAATCTCTCTTTTTTTATTGTCACAATATCTTTATTGTGCATACCTGCACTTCACTCAACAGTGGCATGAGTCCAGAAACTTCAATGACAAATGATTTTCCAAATCCACCGAATAAATAGTCCACTGGATGATCAAAATCACCAGGGAATCAATGCTCCCTGGACAACACCTTATCAAGGATCAACCAAAACATGGGAGCCATGACAGACATAATTCTCATTCTTAGATGTATAATGACACCAACTTGTTATCACTTCCTTCAGGTGGGGACATTAACAAATATGTCCTTAAGGTTTTCTCCTACCTCTTTTCAACCAAGGAGCCAGCTTGAGAAAAGGCCACGCATCCAATGGTGTCACATGAAATTTTGTCTTTGGACACTTAACTTCAGCTAAGCCAAGGCACACTGAACATCCAAAATCAACAATTTTGGCATCCACAAGGAACCAAGTACTGGGAAGCCTTTGGACACAACAAGGCCACACAGCATCAGGTGTTTTCTTGTTGCACATAAACTTCTCATACTCTGTTAGGGCTTTGGGTTCGTATTTAATGCCATGTGCCACACAGCTTGGGATGCATGATTGATTGCACAAAACTTTAATGATTCCTTTGCCTTTTTACAATCAGTTGAAACTTGAAGCAGTAAATCTGTATTTACGCTCTTCCTTCCATTCACTACATCCTGCTTGATCACAAGTGTTACTCTCAATAGCATGAATTTTGTCCTTGTCAACAGTTAAATTTGCAAGAAGTGATTTCTATGCATCATTCAGGGCTCGAGGTACAACCATATCAACATCATTAGAGAGAGGAAATCGAGGATAATTGGGAATGTTTGTGAGAACATTATTATTTCTGAGAACAGCAGTCAAATCAGCTTCTGCAGAAACGTTTCATTCGGTGAATGATGTCTGATAGCTCAAATAAGAACAGGACACTTGCCAAATTTAGTGTTGGTAAATTCAGGAAATGAGTGTGCTCCCAGGTAATTTGAGCAAAACCCATGTTGCAATCAATTCCTGCGAGTTCACTCTTTTCATCATATTCTGCCTGCCTTTGTGCCACCACATGTTGTGATTGGATCATCAACTTTGTTTTTTTTTACATTTACTTCCATTACAGGTTGGTGCACAGTGTTTTCTCCACCACCCTTTTTATTTATTTCTGAAGTTGTGAAGTACACACCAAAGCAGGATCTTCACCGTGCTCTTCCTGTACATCCTTTGTTGTTTTTTTTATTCAAATAAAGTAAACACTTACATGTACACACTTTAAGCATCAAGGCTGAAATGTAGTTACAAAATCCTACTTTGCCAGCAATGTAGGTGCAACTAGAATGTAAAACGTTCCCATTTAAAATGCACAAAGGAAGCTTCAGTTGATGAGATGGTTCATTTTTCCAAAAGCTATGATAGCATTTAGCTTAAAAATAAAAGCACTGCTGGTCACTGGCTGCCAATATTTTGTGGAGGTATTCGTCTTCCAGCAATGTCTTTGCTTTTCGAAGAGTAGTTCGCACAGAGTGGCGATCTTTATTTCCGAAGTTTTTTCCAATGCTGGCAATTTGGCTAGCGAAGTACTCCATCCATCTGTAGGCTAATCTACTGAACTCTTAGTTTTGTCATCTTGTATTTGTGACCCATGCCACTGCTGTTTTCTCTTTGTATATAGCCCTCTCAGAACTGGAACACCTTTTCACAAGCTCTGCTTTGGTTTTTACTTTTTAGACCTTTTGCCGGGTTGCTTTTCTACCGTCACCAAAGCTTAAGCTCTTCATTTTTCAATTCGCTCTGTTTCCACCCACATAGTGAGGCTCCTGGTATATCATTTTACAAGAAAACAGCTACATTTGCCAAAGTTGATGTTTGATACACCTTGAGGCCTTTCTAGCCTCAATTTGATGTTTTAGTTACCACTCCACCCGAGCTTTGGCACACTTTTGGCCTTCTGACCAACTCCACCAGGGATATGGGAATGGCAAGAAGACCAACCATTTTTTTAGAAAGGGGACAGAAAATTAGTTCAAACTGTACCCGAAGATAAAGAAAGATGACAAGTAATGGATGCGCTTTACCGGTCAAAGGGATTGCAGCTTTACACGCACGTAAAGCATGTGTACTACATGCACATAACATGCAGTGTCCAGGCACCTTACACACCTTATAAGCAAGTACACGAAAATGTGTGGAATTTCATGAGTGTAATTTTATGCATTAGACGTGATATTGCGTGTAAAATTACACGCAGTCATTTAACTGGAACTCATTAAGTGTGTGTAATGAGAACAGCATATTAAAAGTGTGTGCCAGCTTACCGCTTTAAAGTAGCATTAATTTTTCTGCTGCAGTATCAACTGAATGGCACCACCAACTGGCAGGCATGCTAGGATTCACCGATAACAGAACATAAACACATATTACAGCTCTAAATTTTAAATTACAGTAACCAGTCTACTTTAAAACAATCCAAAGATTCATTCAAAATATTTCATACACTGAAGCGTTCAGAATTTACCGGTGTTCAAAAGCTTTCCCATCATCATTTTCCCATCGTGACAAACAAGGGCACCAGCGACTGACCAACTGAGGCTTGATTGACATGATATGACAGCAAAACGCATTATTTCACTTGAGATTATCAGTTATTTTTTAAACATCAGTTACCCTTCTTTTTGTGCACCTAACCTCAAAATTGTTTTTCCATTAAAATGAATCTAACTACTGTTTAAACTAATTCAGCAAAAAACATTTTGGATTTGGTTCACTCCTCAATTTTCTATAGGCCACCAGTCGTGCTCAAGATGTTGCGCGACCACGTTTTAGGGGAGTCTGAGTCTAGCAAGGCTGTAACGTCTACCCAGGAACCGAATAGAACAGCCCTCAGTCATTTCTCTTTGCTTTCTTGGGTGCTTTTGTATATTTCAGCTCTAAAGCACCAATTTTTTGCCAAAAGGTCAAGATGTCTTCCTCTTCGGAGTCAGAGATGAGTTTTGATTCAGATGACTCTGATATAAACTTCATTCCTGGAAATTGAGCACACTCTGCAGTGCGCTGCATTCCAAGAAGAGAGCAATTCTTCAAGTGACAAAGAAAACTTATTCGCTGATGAGCTGCTTGCAGATGAAGCGTGGATGGCCAGGTACGAGCAGGAATTGAAGGCAAATGAGGAGCTTGAAATAATAGCTGGCTCAATGGCTCAGTAGCTGTTAGGGGTGGTGAGGTATCCTATTCCATTCCATTCCATTCCTATTCTATTCCATAACAATCATTCCATTCATTTGCCTCTGTTTGACTTCAATAGCAAATTTTGCTCTCAAATAAAAGAGTTTAATTTAACCAGTTCAGTGTTCAGTAAATGCACAAAGAGCTCAGTCTATCTGTGAACAGGGATGCACACTATAAAGGTTTCAGCTTGTGCCCATGGTTTGGAAAGTTGCGTGTACTTAAAGCTTACTTACTGCCTTTTTTCTTTTGTCTAGCATCAAAATTACAATATCATTTATTTCACTGTTCTATGGCAAATTGTTCTCTACATTTATACCACAAGTATTCTCTCTTTTGCTTAGTCCGTCAAGTGAGACCATAAATATACCACAAGGAAAAAATGGCTTCATGAATTACAATAAATCTGTTTGTACACAGTCTGGTGTAGACTTGCAGTGTAATGGTGATGCAGACAACATGGCCAAATCACAAAACACCCTACACTCTACTAATCCTCTACATAGAGGCATTCTATAAACAATCACTACTCAGATTTCTGAGCAATCAGTTTTTCTTGTTTCATATAGTCATACAGCCCCTCCACTAGACTTTCCTGCCATGCTGATATTTCATAGATCACACACCACAGCAATATTTACGGCCTGATAAGGGAATAACAAACACCAATCCCCACAGCTGCAGCAGTAACACCATACTTGAACCACTTGAGTCCCAAGAGTTTCTGTTGCTACTAGATCCACTGGCTCGTTTCCACTGTATAACATCTTTTGCATCTCTCTCTTCCCATTCTCTGTACTTTTCTAGAAGGCTTTGCGTGCCGTGTCCAGTATATCATTTTCATCCTCTGCATCAAAAGCAGCCTTAGCAAAATACCCACGATAAAAATAACAAATCATGAAAACTTGGAACCTGCTATTAGGAGGTTTATTTTTTATTTAATAACTAAATTGAGCAAGATTGATGAAACAGGCAGTAAAGGTCGAGCCAAGGAAATTTATCAGGTGTTTTTTATTCTGTATACCACATCAAATTATAAAGAAAACTTGCATTCAATGCTAATTTTGCATTTGTCTTGAATGTTCTTTTTCGATGTTTTAAAAGGTGCCCATGTGGAAACTGTGCAATTGACAATATACAAAATATCAGCAAGTGTTATCGTTGTCAAGACCTGGAAGGTTGTATAGAATCTATGGGCAGCAAACTTGTTCTGCAAGATCGTGTCCCCGACAAGCAGAAACATTAAGTGTATCACGGCGCACCCTGGCTTCAACACAGTTTGCTTGCAGAAAGAGCCTCCAATTAGCAGCAGATAGATACCAAACTAAAGGCAAACTGTCAGACAGGATCTGAGGAAAAGTAAGTCGCACTACATGTGTTTAGCGTACTTGAGTCTATGATTGCACTTCATTCTCTTTATTCTGCGAGTGAGTTTGATCAACAATGGAAATACGGTATTCTTGAAAAAGGAGGATTCCCTTACCCACTTGTGCTTACGTGGCCATCAGAAAGGAATTTCTGGTGGGCAAAACTTTTCAGATTTGGAGCACCTTTTAGTCCTTCAAGTAGCTTTTCGGATTTCATTAAACTTTTTTATTTTTTGAATAACTTTCTTGTTTTTTTAAGGCAACTTGTAACTAATACCATTTGTAAACAAAAACACTATTCCTCTGGTGGTCTGCTAGTGGTAGCAGCCGAAGTTGGTCAGCGCATATGCTCAAAAATTCAAAATGGTGGAGCCGAGTGATAATCCATGCTAGAGCTCAAGTGAAGATGATGGTTATTCAGATCCTTTAGAAGTAGCAGCTAGTGCTGGAGCTAGATTAAGTACTCCAGAAAAAGTCAGTATCTCTTGGAAAAGGAAAGTGCAGACTAACCCAGCCGAAAAGAAGAGAAATGTTCGTGGATCAGTCGATCCAAATGTGTCTGCATGGGATAGAATTGTAAGCCCCCTTGATAAGCCTAGGTGCTTTGGGGCAAACAATGGAAAATATGTTTAAATAAAAAAAAATGAAAAAAAGACTCTCTCCAAAAAAAGAGTTCTGTCAAGAAACGCGTATCATCCACAAAGCACATCTCACGCTGGAGAATATTAAGAAAAGGAAGAAGAAAGATCAAAATATCAAGGATCCACATTACCTGAAGGCATGAGACTCTATCGATATGAGATTGTGGAAGCTCTACTGTAGGCAGGTATTCCCCTTTTAAAAGTCGACAGTTTGCGACCATTTCTTGAAAAATATGGTCATCGCTTGACATCTCGGAACCATCTAGCAGAATTCATTCCCATGATTCGTCAGCACGAGATAGACTTTGTGAAATCCGAAATAGCTGCCAACAGTGCTTTTTCTGTGATCTATGATGGGAGCACCAGACTTGGAGAAGCGTTGGCAATTATTGCTCGCTTCATTGACAAAGATTGGAATATACAGTAGAGGCTTCTCAAATTAGAAATTCTAGCCAAGAGCATGAATGCGGAAGAGCTTGCTCAAAGGCAGATTCAATGTCTGGCTGTGGAGTATGGAATGCAACCAATCCATCTTCTAGCAGCAATGAGAGATGGTGCATCAGGAAATGAAGCTGGATTGTATCAAGTCATTATTGTCATCTGTTTCTCACACACAATCGATGATGTTGGGAAACACTTTGAATTTAGTGTCCTAGACACATTTTCTAGGTGTTGGAACACCATGTTTTCTCTCAGTCCAGCTGCTCGCTGTTGTGGAAGACAAGAACTGGCACAGCAATGCGACTTTTTTGGGGATGTTCAGCCCTTTCTGAGAGAAAACGATAACCTGTCTCCTGTTTGCCGTGCAAGCATGTTGGAGATTTTTGGTGATCCAGCTACTGCTAGAAACTTAGACATTGAGTTTGCTGCTATGATTGATGCGGGCAAGCACTTTGTTCAAGCAACTTATTATCTTGAGAGGGATGGTCCCTTGGTATTTACTTGCTATGAGCGTTTGTCCGCATTAGCACATGCAATAGCCATTGAATCTTATCTTAACACTGAGGCCAAAGCTTGCCAACATGCAGGTAGAAATATGGCATTGAACAACTAGTTAGTTGCTCAAGCCAGGCATGTATCAATCCAGGCTTCTGCTTTTACCAACAGAAATTCAGTGTGCAATTCCATAATTTGTCTGTGCATTTAAGGCTGCACACTTATGCTGCCCAATACAGGTGCAAGCACTACGTCCAACCGCTGCATCAGTCCAGGAAGTAAAGCAATTTAAAGCATTACTGATGCAGAAGTTGTACAGCTTGTGGAAGAGCTGCCAAACTAGAGAGAAAGGCAAAGGAAGCTTCGAAGGCTAGAAGAAGAAAAATACGCCGTCTGAAACAGCAACAACGGATGAGACAAACCACCACGTGTCCGCCACTTTGTTCAATCACGCACTGTAATTACTAATCCAATTATAATCAGGGACTGTAATTAGTTGATGTGAACCCATTTCATATTTAATTTGATTATAATTCAATCATAATCGAGGCCTAATGTGAACACGGCTTCAGTCTTACAATATTGAAGAGTCAGTATGATATAATTACGTATATAATATCTATGCAAAGTGAAATCTATTTATTAAATCTTTATTTGAGTTGTTAATCAATCTCTTACACTAATAAGCAACTTTTGAGCAACTTTTTTGAGACCTTTTAGAGTTTTGGAGCAACTTTTTGAGAAAATTGGAGCAACTTGTGGACAGCCCTAATTGTTTCACCAGGACAACAAATTCCCCTGAATCAGAATCGCCAGCTACGGAGAAAACAGCAAAAAACTGAGAAGACTCCATAGGTGACGCAGGCAGCAACACCTTCAAGTGCAAAACATCCTTCAGCATCCGTGAAAAAAACTCAGGGAACAGCCTGATTTCAGCAATTCTTTCATCGAAGACATACCAGAAAGCATTGAATGATTCCCTTTTGTCAACATTTCGATTCTTGCATCTGTTTTTCAGCTGTTTTCGTGTCCAGTTTGCAAGTACAGCACTGGTATGTTGGAAGAGGACAAAGAAGCAAAGAAAGGGTTTTCTTTTTGTCCGTGCATTTAGGGCTGCACGCTTATGCTGCCCAATACAGGTGCAAGCACTACGTCCAACTGCTGCATCAGTCCAGGAAGTAAAGCAATTTAAAGCTTTACTGATGCAGAAGTTGTACAGCTTGTGGAAGAGCTGCCAAACTATCCGGCCATTGCTGATGGTGCAGCCATTGAAACAGAGGAAGGCAAAGCACAGTGGTGGGTAGCCTGAATTTCAGCCGTCTCCTCCTCTCGCTAAGTCTCGGGAGAGAGACGTCTGAAAGCACTGGGCGATAATGTCGTCCAGTGACGTCGAGTCAAAAGTGGTAATTTATGAAACTTCACACGCGACCTTCGCTAGACAAAACCGTTAAGTTTGGTGGACGTCAATCATCTCCGCCTCCTTATCGACCGTATGCAAAATTTACAAAAATAGTCTTAAACTTTGCAGCGGTCCAGTGCCTTCAGACGTCTCTCTCCCGAGACTTAGCGAGAGGAGGAGACGGCTGAAATTCAGGCTAAGTTGTGGGCTACACATGCTGCTGCTCTCCTAAATTGGTCTGCTGCAGTAAAAAAGATCTTGTTGGTGCAGCCTAGTTCAGCATCAGCTGAACAAGTGTTAAGCCTGCTGCAAAATGCATCTAGCAAGCAGCAAGAGGCAGCATTCGAGGAAACAGTGGAAACATCGGTCATGTTACGTTACAATGACATAAGCGCACTTGAAATCTTGAATTATGTGTCTGTAGAGCACTAGAGAATTATGTGTCTGTCATGCGCGCACTACTAGACAAAGAAACCTTTTACATCCCCCGGCCGTGAGGACTGAGATCGCAAAAAGATCTTTTTATTATCATGGTTGCATTCTTTTTAACGAACTATCTTAAAGTGCACCTAACCCCAAAAATTTTTTTTGGCCTAAAAAATCGTCATGCTTTGGTGACTATTTCTTCGAAAAAATTTTTGGATTTGGTCAAATCCTTGAATTTTTATGCCCCGTTGAAGTATGGAAAATCGCACTAAAATCGCCGCCATTTTGGCTCGCGACCGCGTTTCAAAGATCAAGGGTCTGGCAACCACTGTGACGTCACTTCGAGAACCCAACAATCTGTATTTCGCACTATTTCGCACCATTCACTTGTTACATTTGGAAGGTTAGATCGATTTTGGTCGCAAATATGCCGCACAGATGTGTTGTTGGGGGTTGCAGTAATGTCAGAAGCTTGGAGAATGGAATAGGGCTCCATACGATACCGTTTTACAGCGATGAACGTCCAGAGACAAAGAAACGAAGGAAGAGATGGATAGTTTTGTAAGACTGAAACGTGCTCAATGGGAGCCATCGAAAAATTCTGTGATATGCTCGAAGCATTTCAAGCCAAATGATTTTGTTCGGAACTAAGCGTTGTTGAAGAACCAAGAAGCTCCATCAATTCCGTATTTAGTGCGAGACAGCTTCGGAATTACCGCTTTCTCGACAGGGGCAGGATCTTGTAGGACAAGATCACTCTTAATCGATTCTTCGCAGCCTTTCAGTTCATAACAGCAATAACACTCACTGATGTTTTGTAACAGAGCGACGTTGCAATTTCCACACTTACACCTAAAGTTCAGCAAAGTTATGTTAGCAGAAAAGTAATCTAAAATACATAAACAATAGCGCCAGAAGCAAGCGTGCCAACACATGTAATGCATAAACTAAAGCTCACGCGGCAAAGTACATACATAAGAGAAAACCCGCGAATATCACCATTCCTTCAGTTCTACATTGCCCTGTAACCGGTCCTTAAGGCTTCGTTCGAGCTCTTCGTTAGCCTTCATTTCTTCTTGATATTTTTCTATCCATTCTGCATCAGCGAGTGGCTCGTCAGTGTAAGCAGCATCGTCATCGCTTGAATCGTTCGAGGTTTCTTGTGATCGTGGGGTGGAAACCGGTCGTTTCGCCAGCAAGTCGTTTCGCCTACACGCCGATTCGCCTTCACTGAAGTCGATTCGCCTACACAAGTAAAGTCGATTCCCCTACACAAGTAAAGTCGATTCGCCTACACACTAACAAATAAATAAATAAATAAATAGCCGATACAAGTGTTGCCTGATTGTTTGCCCGCGGAGCAAATCAACATTTACATGTAATGCAAGACTGATAAATGCACTTCGTCTTCATGTTCGTATCAAGCGATAAAATTGATTTCCGAGTCGTCCGAGTCGAAGCTCGTCTCCAAGTCCGATGATTCGGAGGACATAGTAATTTTTTCTTCAATTACAGAGGCTATCAAGACCAAATAGAATAAATTTTCGTGCTAGAAACGCTTTCGCAGAGCGACGACTGGCTGAGAATTGCTTGAGCGTCTTCTCGAAGTGACGTCACAACTCTACTCTGCCCAGATCCCCATTTACGCGGTCGTGGTCCATTCGGAACTCAACTTCAACGGGGCATAAAAATTCAAGGATTTGACCAAATCCAAACATTTTTTCAAAGTAGTAGTCACCAAAGCATG
The DNA here is from genome assembly GCA_964020085.1 of Micromussa lordhowensis. Taxonomy (NCBI): domain Eukaryota; kingdom Metazoa; phylum Cnidaria; class Anthozoa; order Scleractinia; family Lobophylliidae; genus Micromussa; species Micromussa lordhowensis. The sequence continues at coordinate 32,865,032 of OZ026595.1, forward strand.
ACGATTTTTTTAGGCGGAAAAAAAATTTAGGGGTTAGGTGCACTTTAATGGTATTTCGTGTTTACACATCTTTTAAATTTGTTTTTTTTACTTGTACACAGTTTTCTATTTATATTATTATCTGTATTAGTGTAATGTTTATATGTATAGTGTAGTTTTGTATGTTATTGCTCAGGGCTCCAATTGATAACAGACAGCTTTTTGCATCTGAAGGGGCTACCCTGAGCGGTATAAATTAATAAAGGTTCTTTTTCTTCTTCTTCTTCTAGAGAACTAGATGGTGGTGCAAAACATTGATCAACAGGGACAGTGCTCTGTACTACATGTACATCCGCAAAGATGTCAATATTGAAAGACTATGGTTTTATACCACATACACTTGTGTATGTCAGAGAAACTTTATATATTTAATAAGCATATTAGCAAAGTTTGTGGTTATCGTACTAGAAAGCCAATTCAGAGAATCAGATTTTTATGATTTGGGTTGAGAGAGACTCGGTCTTACAATATTGAAGAGTCAGTATGATATAATTATGTATATAATATCTATGCAAAGTGAAATCTATTTATTAAATTTATTATTAATCAATCTCTTACGTCCATTAGAAAGTCATCTAGCTTAGTAATTTTTAAGAGAAATTTGTTGTCTTCTTTTTAGCTTTTAAATTTTAACTTTTTATTATTTTTTCTATTTTTATTAATTATTATAATTTCTAAATTGTTATAAATATGTGTTATATTTTATTTGTATATATTTATTTTAGTCATAGGACCTCTATGAAAACCACATTTGTGATAGAGTTTCCTGATTAAACATTGTTACTACTAAGCAACTTTTGAGCAACTTTTGGATTTTGGGGCAACTTTTGAGAACTTTTAGAGTTTTGGAGCAACTTTTTGAGAAAATTGGAGCAACTTGTGGACAGCCCTAATTGATTCACCAGGACAACAAATTCCCCTGAATCAGAATCGTCAGATACGGAGAAAACAGCAAAAATGAGAAGATTCCATAAGTGAGGCAAGCAGCAACACCTTCGAGTGCAAAACATCCTTCAGCATCCGTGAAAAAACTCAGAGAACAGCCTGATTTCAGTGATTCTTCCATCAAAGGCGTACCAGAAAGCACTGAATGATTCCATTTCGTCGACATTACGATTCTTGCATCTGTTTTTCAGCTGTTGGGAACCTAAATTTTGCATTAGATGTACAATAAAGCATTAAAGTTAAAATGAACATCGTCTTGCTTTGTGTTCGTTGTAAAAAGAAATGGGCCAAATATCCACATTCGCTCCAAATTTTACCGAATTCTGTTCGCAATATTTTCTGCAACTCCATTACAGTTTCTCTCTTGGAACCGCAGGAACCCCAGATGCAGAATTTTGCAAGAAGACCGCAGAATGGAAGTGATTGACTTTCGCGTGGTTCCACGTGAACATGTTAGACGCTGTAAATCACCATGGAGAATAAATTAGTAAGTAATTAGGGATGATTTAAAACATTTTCATACTTCTCTCTTGGGTAATGAAGAGGATGCCAAAGGGTTGCTTAACATCAAGCAGGAAATTTTTAAAGAATTAAGTTTGTCTGCTCCTGAAATCGTCACGTCGCAGCTTCCGGAGGATGTCTTTGCTTCGACATTAATTCCAAGTTATTTCGCTGACACAGGTTAAAGTAGGATGTAGAATGTGGGATTTAAAATACTAATCTTAATTTCATCAATTATATTATCGTTTATTTAAATTTTGTTTTGTGGTAACATTTTCTTTTTAGGTAACAAGCCGTAATGTTACTGTTACTAAGCTTGTAAATACACACCCCCCCTTAAGCATATACAAATCATGTTTCAATAAAGGTTTATTGTTATATTTTTATAGTTGCTGTCAAAACCAGCGTCAATGTTGATTGTCTGTACAATGCAACGTCCATTGATCTTTGTGGGGACAAGTCACTGGCATTGCTTCTTCAACTTTTTGTAGCTGGCAAATTGTTTTTCAATGCAGAATATTATGCGGAGCATTCAGCCTTTAGCGAAACATCCCGCAATACTGACACCTCTGTGGAAACACTGTTTTAAATGGCACTTCAACGTCAAGCTGAAAAGAAGTTTTCAGAATCCAACGACAAGTGCGAAGCAGTGAAAGTGCAAGCATTGTCAACATATACTGTTGAGGAATGGTCATCTTTCTTAAACATCTTGGCACTAGCCAAGGAAATATCACGCCCACATTCTTCTGTTTACCCAGACTTTAATTTCCGTTATCGAAAGCTGTTGCACACAACTGTGATGCCAAGACTATCACTTGAAACAGAAATATCATCGGGCCAAATTAGCATTCTTTGGTCAAGAGCCAGAGGTTTCGATAATCGGCATGGCATTTGGTTTGAACTGAATCACTTTGTTCCAATCATAAATAACAGGCAATTAAATGATGGCTGACGGCGCGACTGATGCTGGAGGCCTGGAGGAGGTAATAAGGAGAAAAAATCATTTTTATTGACACATAGCCCTGATATATAGCCATGCTAAGACTCGCATGTAAATCAAAAATTTAAAGATCTCATCAATTGGGAAATCACTGGGCCTTTTTTGTCGCGCTTTTATATGCTTCACCATACATGCTCAAAACTATTGGAAATACAGATATTTTTTTTAAAAAAATGCTTAAATTCTAAGAAATCTACCTTTCTTTAACTTTTTTCCTATTTAAATACAAAAATAATTAAGTAAATTATTTTCAAAATTTTGTTATGATGACTTGGCAATCCAGACGCAATCCTTTTTTTTTCCAAAAATTTTTTTTTATCACCGATTTTCCTCCCCCTGAGCCTCGTTATTTAAAAGAAAATTAAACAATATAGGTCCATTCAAAAATGTTTTTCTATTAGGAATTCAAGAAAGCAGCGATTCAGTATTTCAAGATGCTGGTCTTGGCAATGGAAAACCAAGGTAGTGGCCCTTGGGGCTGACATTGCAAAAATTATTAAGTAGATTATTTTCAGAATTTTGTTATTATGACTTGGCAATCCAGACGCATTCCTTTATTTTCAAAAATTTATTTCTTATAACCGTTTTGCCTCCTACTGAGCCTCGTTATTTAAATGATAATTAAACAATATAGGTCCGTTAAAATATGTTTTTCTATCAGGAATTCAAGAAAGCATCGATTCAGTATTTCAAGATGCTGGTCTTGGCAATGGAAAACCAAGGCAGTGGCCCTTGGGGCTGACAATGCTGCAGTCAATCTAGGAAAGAAGGGTGGAGTGGCAGCTCTCTTAAAGAAAGACGTCCCACACATTCTGGACTTTTACTGCCTCCCACATAGACTGGAGCTTGCACTCCAAGAATTACACAAAAAAATGCAATTCAGTCGACTCCATTTACAATGTTCTTTATCTTGTCTGGAAGACGTACCACTATAGTCTTAAATCGGTAAGCACCCTTAAATCCATTGCAGAAGAGAGATGTAAATATCTTAAAACCTTCCCAGGCTAGTGGAACCTGTTGGTTACCCCATGTGACCCGTGCGCTGAGTGTGCTTGTGGGCCTCTCTGCCAAAGATTTCTCGGGTGAAGAAGTCGGGCAGTATGCTGCTGTGTGTGTTGTTCCACATGGAACATCTGAGGACCACTTCAAAGAACATGGATATCCAAGGGCATGCCAAATTTGTTGCTGCCAAAATAAAGGATGTGCACTTCACAGCATTTTGCCATTTCCTAGCTGATTTATTTTGTATTTTAAGCAAGCTAAGTCAACAAATGCAACACAACGATCTTATCCTGCCAGTGTTGGTTTCACTTCTTAAGGAAACGATGGCAAGAGTGCAATGTCTTAAGAGTCGTCCCATCACTAATGGACATTTGGCTGCATTCTGGAAACATGTCGAGCGTGGAAATTACTTCCAGAGCATACATTTGATGGGTTCGTTAGAAGGCAGAGCTAAGCGAGGGGGTGGCTTTCCTAAAAGTCTTGAATCAGAGATCAACACAGCCATCAACCTATGGACACAAGGGCTCAACAAGACGTTTGACATTTTGATTAATGCAAGTGAAACCACCAAAAGCAAAACTGAAGCATACGACCCCCAAGAGGTTGTCAGTGACATGCTCTTCCTAAACACTGATGTCTGGCCATCTAACCCTGTTGACTTGGTGGACTATAGAAGAGAAGAAATCCAACGCCTTACAGGGAGGTTTAGACCACTGCTTCATACAGCAGGATGCAACATCAATGCAGTCCACAACCAGTGGGTATAGCTCAAAATTCTGGTGAAGAGCCAGTTTCAGAAGATGGACAGCATCAATTTATGGCAGATATTCCTCATCAAGGCTGCATACAAAGACAAACTTCAAAGATGTGCTTCATCTCGAAACTGTCCTTGTCCTCCCTATTTCAGCTTCCTAGTGTGAATGTGCGGTGTCTGCCCAGAATCAAATAAAGAGCAGCGTTCACGCAACGCTCGCAACATCAGTCGTAGAGGATTTAATATGCTTGTCATCTGAAGGCCTACCTGTTGCTAACTTCGATGCTACTCCTTGTCTTAACCGTTGGATTCTGTGTGACAAGGCTAGTGGAGAGTGTGCGAGAAGGCCTCACTTTAAAGATTAAAACTTTGCTTTTCATTGGACAGTACTTTCTTAATAGTATGCCACAACTTTGATGACTATAGAATTATGAAGAATGTGGAACAGGGACAGTGCCTCTTGCATTACTCGTTAGTTAACTGGTCAGATGAACTTGTAAGCATCAGGATAATTCAAGTTCACACATCATAATTCAAGTTCACACATCATAATTTTAAATAACTAAATCCAAATCAAGTTGTCACAAAATTTTCTTTTTGTCATATAGTTGTTTGCGTTTAGTTTCGGGTTTTGTTTCAGTGTGTTTTGTCTGGTAGGAATTTGGCATTACATAACTTTTATAGCATTAAAGTAATTAATATTCAAATAATCTTTAAGTGTATTGTGTAGTTTAGATGTACGTATTAGAAATGATGTAAATTTGTATTCTCTGCAGTAACTTTCTTTGCAGCGTTTGTTTAAAGTGTTAATTGTAGGAATAATAAGCATACAAGGTATAAATGTAAGTCGTACAGATGTAGTGGGTTGTTGGGTGCAGACAAAAGAGACGAATTGAAGGAAATAAACGAATTGTTGCATGCTACCTGTTCCTGCAAAGGTGGGAAAGTAGGATACTGCAACCATGTTCTAGCACTAATGTTTAAGGCACGCAAGTTCAGCCTATTCAATAGTAAGGCTACAGATGATTTGTGCCAGGATGAAGATGAACAGCCAGATCTTGCTTGCACTTCCCAGCTCCAGAAGTGGCACAAAAAGGGTTGCAGTGACAAAATAGTGCCCAGCCTGTAATGGAAGTCACCATTTCAAAAACTCAACTTGATGACACCAAAAGCAGAGAGGAGTCAAATGCCTATTGTATGATGCAAGATCTAACCCCAACCATGATCTGGAAGCTTGGAGGAAATTTAAAGAAACTCTTAAGGAAATAAATCCACAAATGGGATTAGCATTGATGGAAAAAGATGATTCTTCTCTAAACTGTACTGTGGAGACAAAGTTTGGCGAGAGTCAGATTGGCTCATTTTGCAGCTACCAGCTGTCACATACCGAGGCAACTTTTGTGGCTACTGTGGACATTTCTTCAATGCCAAGAGATGTGACCAAAGAAACTGAACTCACCTATCCAAGGTTTACTCTTAGTTCAGTCAGTGATTTTGTGTGGCTTGAGAACTTAAATGCCTCTGAGAAAGTGTTTGTTAATTCCCTTGTAGTGGATGAAGCCATTATTAACAACATTGAGGAAGCCACAAGAGATCAATCATTGTCAGAGCGTTGGAGGAAGGAACACAAGTTCAGAATTTTACTTAATTGTAAAAAGCCAAAGGAATCATGAGAAATTTGCTGCTGCCATGATAAATCAAAAACCCTTCACCTAAAGATATGTTGAGCATGGCTTGAAACATGAATTTTTTTTGCCATTGAACATATGTTGAGCTGAAAGACTCCGGTAAAGGTTCATAAGAGTGGTTTTGTTGATTGCCAGGATATGCCATTTCTTGGAGGATCGCCTAATTGCAGAGTTGTTGATTTTGGATGTTGGGATCATTTCAGACTCACAGAAGTGAAGTGACCAGAGACAAAATTTCAAGTCACTCCAGTTGAGGCATGCCAGAACCCAATTTTTTTCAGTGAGGCTGTTAATGGACAATGTAAGCTTAAAAGGAACCATGCATACTACACACAGGTGCAAGGTCAGATGGGTAGCACTGGAGCCTCATGGTGCGACTTCACTGTCTACACAAGGAAGGGTATTCAGTGGTGAGAATCCCTTTTGATGCTGCCTACTGGACTTCTCTGCAGCACAAGCTCAGTACATATTACTTCATACATTTTATTAAAACTGCAGCAAGCAAGTTTGCAAAATGCTAAACTACCATAATGAAGACAAATGACTGCCACTGAAATTTCATTTTATTTGTACATAATATGTATATAACTGCATGGGAGCCTGATTGCAATTATATCCTTAAAACCTTAACAGCTCCAATATGTATGTACTGATCAACATCCACTTTCTCAATATATCATTAGAATAAAGGGATCGATTGCTACAGTAAAATTACTTTTTTTTGAGAGATCTTCTCACAACTAAAACTAAAACTAAAACTAAACTTGAATGTTTGAAGACAGCTACAGTTCCTTAATTAATTGAAATACTGTGGTACCTTAGTTTTTTGGCTTTTTGTCCCTGTAAATAAAAGCGTTAACATGAACTAGGTAAACATGTTCAATGTATTGAAATGCATTTCGTTGCGACATTTTTGAAAAGACTGGTAAAATAGCAATCAGTTTTGATGTACACTTGACAGGGTACCGAAATGGTATATATATTTTTTCTTGTCACCACCATGTGGTCATAATGTCCATCACAGTATTTGTTTGTTTTGCATTATAGTTATTATGCTGTGTTAGCATATCAAATGAAAACACTCAAAGGGTACTGCTAAAAAGAATGTACAACTGCAATTTGATTAATTAAATACAGTATATATTGATTTTGGGATACCATTGATTGATTTCTTTTGACATGCAGTTACTTGTTTTGATATGTCACCTAGCCTGCTTGATATTAACTCTGTATAAAAGACCCTAGGTGAGACCCACTCAGACACCACTCAGTTTTGCCACTTTCAATATTGCATCAACATTAAGAAAAATGTTTTTGAACCAAAATCTTAAATCACAAAAAAGATTCAGTCATTCAATTTATCACCAAGAGACATGTTACAATTACTGGCAATCTCTTTTGTTTGGACACTCTGATAACTTGTCTTAAATGTCAATAAAACAAAGGTGGGACTATGGTCCTTTAGGCACTGAAAAGGGAGTTCTGCATATTGCACAACATGGCACACATGCACCACATTTGATTCACTACTCCAATAAGCCCCATCAAAAATCTGAAAATTCTTCACTCTATTTATAGCTCTTTCCACAGGGATTCTTAAGCTTGCAATTTCTTGTGTTTCAATCACATCTTCTGCAGACATCTGATCATCCATTCCTAGAAAAAGAGGAATGTTTAAAGACACACACCAAGTGGAAGAATGTCTTCAAAAGTGAAGCCTTTATCAGCCATGACAGAGTCTCCAACCGAAAAGGGAAGGTTCAAGAAGCCACTCCACTCCACCATTTCCCTGTCTGATATGCTCCCTGTATAAAGTTGACTGATAAATGTAAAAACCGTTTGGGTGAAATTCCCACTAATGCTTTCAAGGTGGTGTGGTGCTTACATGTATATGAGCTGAATAGCTCACTGTCCAATAAAGGGCTGCTAGGCATTTCACATTGCACCTCTGTACAGTCAATAATTACCTTTGTTGACAGATACTTTTCTTTAAAATCATGGGGCATTGTCTCATTTACCAAGTTCCCTGGATGGCCAAATTTTTATATGACCAAGTTTTAAGTACATATAGTCAATCCATGAAATGAAAAAATTCTACTAACAGTTGGCTGAGAAACATTAAATAGGTGAGCCAAATGCAATTCAGCAAAACCTTGCCTCAGCCTACACAGTGACAAAAACAACTCGTCTACAGGCTTTAAAGACCTCGTTCTCACTTGTTTGTAGGCTTAGCAGTGCCAGCCACATCTTTTCCTGACAACCAGTAATTGATGTTTTCTCCTCTTGTGCCAGGGTCTAGATAGTCGTACAAGACCATCATAGTCTGATGGTTTGGAAGTCCGGTGTAAAATGCTATAGGTGAGTCATTTGACAAGATGTTTTTAAATGAAAACAACTGCTCCTCGAGTTGCTTATATTTCTGCTCCAGATCTACAATTTGCCTTTTCAGTTTCAGAACCATTTCCTCTAGTTCTTCATTTTTCAAAATAACTGCAGACAGCTTTTCCTGAAGCTCGGATATCTATAGTTCTTTTTTTGATTTTTCAGCAAAATCATAGTCACGCTCTTCCTCTGGTGTTGCTACTTCCACTGTTTCTGGAAAAGACATCCAGCCCGCCACATTTGTTGTTGTTGAATCCTTGCACATAACATTGCTACTTTCGGTCGTCGACTGCGTAGCGTCACTATTCTGACACTAAATTATTTGCCATAGTTGTGGCCGTGAAGCGTGGAGTTTGAGGTGGTCGTTCTGAGGTGAACTGTGCTTCCATGCAAAGATGGACAGCACAGCTCCTGGTTTGTAGCTAACCCTGTTGTTGAGACATCGCTTTATGTCTTCAGGCTTAAAATGCTGAAAGCAAAGCCTTGTTCCCTCCTTTATAGAAAAATATGGACCAATATATCTTCTAATAGCATGAAACCACCGTTTCCTGAGGGCATCGTTTATTCAACAGGATGCTATCACAAAATTATCAAAAGCTAATTTTATACGCCAGATACTCATCCATTGTCTTTCTACATTCATGACAGCTTGTTGCATGTAGCTGAAGGGAAAAAACTACTTACAAAAAATTTTTTGCATACTTTAGCTTATCAGCAGTCAACTGTATTGCAATTTAAGCTGAATAATCAAAAACGCTGGGTGTACACATTGTGGGTTGTTGTCAGAAGGTTACACACAAATCTGATAAATTAAAAATTAACGAACACTAAGATTTGCAGATTAAGAGATAGTCTGCGAGTTTCTGTTTGAATCTTTATTTCATTGTTATCAAAGTAACAGAAGTTGAAATGACATTTCGTACATGGGTAAACAGTACGTGGTGACATACGTTGTTCATGTTTTAAGGTAAACAAAAGCTCAGAGATCATTAAGAATTAAGTTAAGCAGAAGTGCGGGCTGCTACACATTAAAGTGCAACTAACCCCCAAAATTGTTTTTCACTTATATAAATCTCCTTGTTTTCCTGATCACCACTGCGAAAAAATTATCGTTCTAGCTATTTTCGTTAATTTTCTATGAATTTTCAAAGTTCGTAAAATTGGCCTTTCCATATCCCACGACCGAGGAATAGCGGAGAATGGGACGAGTTGGCTCGTGACGTCATCGCAGGAGTAACAATGTTTTGGTTTTGAGAACGACATATGCGAACATGCGATAGTGTGATTTAAAATTGTTGCAAAATGCAAGGAAGATGTGTTGTTGGAGGCAGTAGCATTACAAAAAGCTTAGGAGAGAGTATTCTTCTTCATTCAATACCTCTATCTCGATGGCACTCATCCAGAAGCGAGAGAAAGAAGGAAGAAGTGGGCTGACTTGGTCGGACCGAAAGAGTAAGTTATCAAGGAGTTTATCGATCTCGGTTTCGCCGCTACTGTAAACACCTAGAGATTTTCATGGCCTGTATATTCTTCTCTAGGTTCTAGTGCAAAGCTCGACATTGCCAAGGTAGATAGATCTAGATATGACACGAATTTGGGGTAAGCTTGGAGCCGTACGCCTAGTCAATTCAAACGATCCCTTGAGTCCCAGACCAAAATAATGGAAACTAGGTGAGAAAATTATACGGCAAATTAAACGCATTCGAGTTTTTGTCCTTGAAATAGAGAGTTTTCAAAACGAACAGTAAGCGAACTTACATCCTACAATGAGGCGATCAAGATTAGTGAAGCTTCGAACTGCTAAACTAGGTATGTATTTTGTGGATTTTATATACAACCACACGCGCGACGTGGATAATCCTTCCGAGTTTCTCAAAGGCCCTTCTGCATACACAATTGTTTCGTTCCTTGAGCAACGAAATATATCTCAATTACAAACTTCAAACGAACCAAGCATTGATGAGTATATAAGGAAAGTAAGACAAACCATTTACATGTAGATTCGACTCTACCGACTGAGATTGTCACGCTGAAAGAGGATGCGCTTGTTGTCAACCGAAACTCAAACTAAATCGGGTTAATAATACGCTATTAATAACCTGAGAGTTCTCCACTTACATTAAAAGGGCTGTTTAAACAAAAGAACACTGAAGCCGGGAGAAATGTATTCATTTATCTGACACTATACTGAACCTTTTGTCAAGATCTTGTCGAAGGAATGTCCATTACCAGTACGAAATATGCCCATTTGTGTAGCTTGCAATGTTTATGTTCGAATGCACTAATTGACTATGCATACATACGGAGCGAAAAGACAAATTTTTGAATCTAGAAATGTTTTGACACTCCAAATTCTACAAGTTCTGTAAAGTCAAAGTTCCACTCTTCGTGTTCATTGACATCTTTATAACTCTTCGCCATTATTTTAAACTTTATAAGCCAAATGGCCCGGCAAATTGTCGATGTGGCGATGTGGCGGGCTTGGCGACCCGCGCTTCGAAATGCAAAAAAATGTATACATCGTAGCCGTCCGAATCGTAGCTAGACTCCGAATTGTGTTGCTAGATGATACAGTTCTTTCACTTAAGAGTCCTGTCCATTTTTGATAAAATATGAGGCACAAATACCCCAACTATGTTTTCACAGCGCTCGAAGCCCAGTCAAAGTGTCTTGAGTTCTTTGAGCCCAGCTCCTTCGATGACGTCACTAGAAGCCCGACCCAGATCCCATTTTGCTCGGTCGTGGGACTAGAATTACAACTTTAAACGCCTGTAGAAACGCGGGGATTTTATCAATCGAGATAATTTTTTCGCTGAAATAATTGGGAAAACTAGTAGATTTTGTTAAAGGAAAAATAATTTTGGGGGTTAGTTGCACTTTAAGAAAGATTATTTTGTGTGATGGGTGCTCATGCTAGGCCACTAATTTAGCAATGCTTGTCGGCTTTTAAATTTACTTTTTGTTGTGAACATTGAGAGTCGCATGTTTCTAATACAAGTTACATGTACATGTTGTAGTGACTTTTTGTTTTGCAAAATACATGCAAATGTGGGGTATGAATAACAAAGGTTTCTTCCTCCAATTTAAAAACATGCATATGCGTGAAATTACATGCGAATGCATGTACAGTAACTACCAGATCAGTGAATTTTACACGCACCTTACACACACTGTCCATAAATACTACACACATTTGACACATGTGTAGGTGCTGCAATTCCTTTCACCGGTACTGTACTGGCAAGACTTAATACCCAGGTAAGTTTAGCAGGAATTGACACACTCGTACCCCTTTTAGTTTAATATTTCACACTGAGGTTTGATAATTTTTAGGCCGGAAGCACAAGCAATTTTTTACACACCTGGCAAAAAATGACTTTTGAGTTTGATACACACTACTATGGGTCTACACTTGTGTAGCCACGGCGCTTAGCCATGGACCATGAGATCCAAAAATTACTTCAGAAACAAATCATTGAGCCCACCAGGCACACGCCAGGCAAAATCATTTCCAATGTCTTTGTTCGCCCAAAAAAGGATCGCAGTCGTAGACTTACAGTACCGCTCAGAAATAAGCGAACCAAAACATACGCGAAATACGCGAATACCCATGCGCGTATACGCGTATGGCCATATGCGTATACGCGTATGCCTATACCTATATACAAAGTATACGCGTATGCTCATCAGTATTTATGAGCTACATGTAGCTTATTGTTGCTTTCTTTGTAATACTGTAGTTGAATGTTGTTTCTATGGCCCGGTAATACTGGGATTATATTGGCTGACTAAATCGCTACGTGCCAAATACGGTAGCACTAGCCACAGTTTCACAAAATATTTTTATAGAATGCGTTCTGTAGCGTTACAATAATTTTATTGCAATAAACTCTCGTTACACAACATATCCGGAAAAACTTGTAGTCGGGTTTCCATCAGAACATTTTACCGTTCGTTTTAATCATTGACTTTATCTTGCTCCAAACAGAACCATTTCACATCTTGTCGTGACGCTTCGAAAAATGGCAGAGACAAAAACAACTAGCCGTCGCCTGTCGACAAGATTCACGGCAGTAAAGTTTCACGGTGCATCATAAATACTTCGATTAAACATTGTTTTGAAGATGGAGATCATTTCATTGTTGAAATCACCGATTCATACTAAATAGGACCAGAGACGCCATCAAAATTTTCACTACACAAGTTTCTTGCCGCGCGACGCTTCAGTCGACAAAATAAGCAAGCGACCCTCCGGCGCGTTCTGAAAGGTACTGAGTAAACGTCTTGAAAACTTTCTGTTGCAAAAAGTTAATACCTGTTCGCGGCGCATCATAAAAACTTCAGTGAAACATCGTTTCTGCGGATAGAGATCATTTCACCGTTTAAATCGCCGATTTATGCCGAATAGAACCGGAGATATCATTATTTTCAGTACTTGTCGTGATGCTTAAATCGATAGACAATTAGCAAGCGACTCGCCGACGCGTGCCGGCAGCTAAAAACTTCTGTCTTGTAGAATAGTTGATAAATTTTCACGGTGCATCATAAAAAAACTATGTACTAATACATCGTTTCTACGGATATAGATAGTTCCACCGTTTAAAATCACCGATTTACGCCAAATACAACCGAGATATTTTATTTCACTTCCTCTCCGGTGACGCAACAGCGGCTCAGCAGAACACGTCTGCAACAGCGGCACGAAGTTATTGAGAATCTTGGCTCATTATTTCTGTTTACCGTGAATGAAAACTTTAGTCAATTTGCTTCACAATACTTAGTGATACTCTTGTTAAAGCTACGAACTTAGATGTGAAAACAACGCATTTTAAACTGAAAGCAAGTGACGTGTTGTTTACAAACTCGCGCTATATTTAGCAGGAATAGTAGCCGGCGAAATGTGTCGCGAACGTGTTCCACGAACGAACCATTTCTTTCTGAACCAAAACTCCTTGGGGCGGGAGAAAGCTTATTGTTCAAACACAACATTTCGTATCGGTATATTGCTCGCTCTTAAAGCAATAAAAAGATCGTGACGCGGCTTTTCCGCTGTGACACTACACGTATTTACAGGGTATTGCTCGGAGTGTCTCCCGTAAACTTCGCGGTGAAATGAAATGTATGCTTAGCGGATGATATTCTTTTCCTAAACAGGGAGAAACCAAGCAGTCGTTGCAAGTAGGTAGTAATAATTACTCGACCGGTGGCTAATTGGTAAATCTTCAAAGCGAACTAGATTGGAAATACGATAGCTTCATTGAAGATGTTTTTACAATATGCAAATTTGGCTGTAATCGAACAGCTCTCGCTTTTTGAGTTTTCCTAACAAAGTTGTCCAACAATACTTCACAAAAGAAACAGTCAGAGGTGAATAACAAAGAAATACCTATACGCGTATTCGTATACGCGTATACGCGTATAGTCATACGCGTATACGCGTATAGGCATACGCGTATGCGCGTATAGACTTCGTATGCGAAGTTCGCTTATTTCTGAGCGGTACTGTATTCTTAACCTGAGAGCACTCAACACATACTCCAACACACTTAATACTTAACACAGTCCTTACATTAGCATATGGCATCCATTGATTTGAGATGCCCACTACACCATGCCCATTGCCCATGCAGATAGGAAATATTTAAGGCTATTTCATGGCCAAAGTTGCCCTTCTCAATGCCTATCACTCAGTCCTGATCCATCCAAGTACAGCCACAGCCACAGGCCTCGAATTGTAGTTCTGTGGTGACAAGGGATTTACCTACTTTAATGATCCTTGCTTACCTTTCTTTGCCAAATCTTTGCCTGAAATAAGCTTAATTATCATAAAATTTATGTTTACATGTATACAGTGAGATCCTGGTATAACTACTTATTTACATGTATATAATGAAGCACCCACCACAATGAATGATATTTTTCATGCTAGGAAATGTTACAGTAAAAGGCATGGAATAAAATCACCGATGTAAAGAACCCTGGGGCTAAATTTTACAATAGCCAACAACTTAGCTGTATCTCACTGAATGACAACAGTTCCTACTGCTTCAAACCAGCTCTAGCTTTGAAAGTTCTGGTTAGCTCTTCAGTTGTTGCCGGGTATTGCAACCCTGGTATGAACAGATCACTGTTTTAACTACCCTGCAAGAAGAGTTCCTCTGATTTTTTTCCAGATAAGTCACCTTCATCTTCCCCGACTTATCTAGGAAAGATTGATCGAAACAACTCGGTTAGCAAGGTATGTTGTTACGAACACAATCCAGAAATCTTACTGAATATTCTATACCTGCCAACTTTTTCTGAGTCATAGGTATGAGATTTTTATCCTGGGAGTGCCAGGATTTCGAACACATCCAAGGATTCCCGAAGACATCCGAAAACTTCCAAAGATGTCTGAAGTTTTCCGAAAGATAGCGGAAGCGGAAACAGCCCTGACATTTCCCAGTCCCAGTCTCAGGACCTCACTCCCAGTGCTTTCTGTTGGAAGGAGTATCGTCATTTACACATAGTTTTCATTTCTTACATAGGTTTGAGTTCACATATTTTTGGAAATTGTGTCAAGCAAAGCTGAAACCACTCACATTGTTCAATCAGGCGTGAGAGTTTGGCCAGTAAGCGTAAGCCGGCGTGAGATCGAAGTGTTCAATCCGCAGGCGTGAGAGTTGGCTGGCAGGTATAAAATTGAAATTCAGTGAACTCCTGTTCCTAAAAAAAATAAGGAAATATGTAACAACACATTATTTACACACTGTACCTATGTTTTTTGGTCATCAAGCTAGGCAGAAAGCCAGAAACACTTCTCTTGACATGTACTTGCACTCAGCCGCCATCGCCGATCGCTATCATGTGACCAAACGTGTGACTACTAAACCATGAGCCCTCGATCCTTTTGGAAAAGTCAAAGGTTCGATAAACAGGTGGTGTAACCGGAGGGTGGTGTAACCATCAAAATGAGCCTGTCGTGTACGGGATGGCTGACACAGGCAAATCTCGAGGCCACTCTGAAAAAGAAATAGAATGTATATTTTATACAGGGGGCTATGTCCGTACCAAAGCTCCGTAAAAGAAAAGTACTAAACCTTTTACATGTAAAACTTTTTGATTATTTGTCATGACTCCAGTCACCTTGTACGTAGGTGCTCGTACAATGAAAAAAATGGCGGACTTCCATCAGCAAGGTGCAAGAACAGCAAGGATTGATGGCTGAATAACAAGGCTTATAGACAGAAGACTTACCATTAAGTTCATTTTTATTCCAAGCGAGACCACCTCAAACAGTCATTCTGCGATAGGAACTGTGGTTCAGTTGAGTGGTTTCGCTCATTCAACCTGATTCGCTGATAGAACATGGAAAACATAAAGAACATGTCATCCACAATGAAACATCCTTCGGTGGATGAAATAAATCTCTGCTGGAGTCACATTTCGTGAAGTACATTGTTGGTGATCATGTTGTGTGACCTTTTCGGGTTCACTGATCATGCTCCCTGTGTGAATAATAATTAACGAGTGGTTACCATGGATTTGGGCTTTTTTTGGTGTTACACACAGTCGAAAGATTTTGGCCTTGGCTTCTACTCGAAGTCAAAAAGTCGTGTAAGAACTCATTATGTGACCAAAATGAGACAATTGTCGAAAGTATGGCCAGCGCAATTGCTTCTCCAAGACAAGAATTTCCCAAAAAGTTACCAGTTCTTCCACTAATCGAACATCCCGCTTTGCGAAAGTCAGAAGACAACAATGCTGACTTACAAATCCGTGGTAGCTCCCGCGAAGAAAGCAAAGTAGTTTTGGAAGAACTAGACGATGCTCTTCCGCCTTTAAAGAGAAGAATAAAACAGAAAGCTCTGCAGGGACATTCCCGGGTGTTGACATGGCCATTAGGTATGTACTGAGAGAGAATCTAGAACGACACTTTCAATTACAAGAGCGTTTCGTCTGAGTAAATTTTAAATCATATGCATATATTAGCCGAAGTAATTTATCACTCGTTATAAATAGCACAATTTACCATTTTTAATATCTTTCTCTGCGTTATTTGAGTGCTGCATGTAAGTTCTTATGTTCATTCGACGTTTCTAAATACTAGTAATATCTCTCACCCACGCTTTATGGAGTGTAGATTACACTGTAGCTGTGGTCACACTAGAGACTTTTACCTGGGGTAAAAGGATTTACCTGAGTAAACACTCCCGAGGTAAATTTGTCTCGGGTTTCACTTTACCTAGGTGAAAAGGTCACACTTCAGGGTTGATGGGTTTCTAGAGTGCTAATATCCTGACGTAGTCAATCGAACGTTCGGTAATCGAACTTAATCAAACCCGCAAAAAAATTTTGCCAGTCGAATGCAATGGAACAGTTCGAAAATCAAAGATAATCAAACTCAATTGAACATAATCGAACACCTCAACAATTAGAAACACAAACCAGTTTCATCTGGTCGGAAACAAAGTGTTGCGGTCAAATAAGATATTTATTGGCTTCTATTTCAAACACGAGTACAACAGGCAAGATGTCAGACAGGGCAGAGGTGAAACTTACTATTCTGGAAGCAGTGGTAAAGGGCTACCACTCTTTAACAACTTTAAAATACTCCATGTACTTTGCTTCCATTCCGGATATCCCAAAACCGCCAATGCGGTAGTGCGCAGGAACAATAATACTTTGTTTACTACAGTATATTGATTATGACGTTAAGAAAAAATTTTTTGTTATTGGCATTAGTGGTATTTCTTTTACATTAAATGAACTGGTGTGACAACGAAAGTCTAGCTTACATGTACATTGCTTGCATTTTGCAGCAGCTTCTGCAAACCCCACTTGCAGTTTTAATAGAAATCTACTTTGAGGTAATGAGGACACTTTTAGCGCAGTGCGCTAGTAGTAACTATTTTGTACACACTATACACTGTTGCATGCGTCCAGATTTAGTTGCAGTGGTTGTTTTCTAGTTATCTAAGCAAAGCTTTAGCGACAATGCTTAATGCTTGTAAATCTTCTAATAATCAGTTGGGTTTGGGTAATCAAACTTACATGTAATGGAACTCACAAAAAAGTTCCAGTTCGATTATGTTCGATTGCCAAACCAATAGAACTCCCATCGAACGATTGGGTTCGATTAGTTTCTGGTTCGGATTAGTTCGACTGACTATGCCGGGTACTATTCAGAAGATTTAATTTCATACCGCGAAATATGCAATTTTGGCGTCTAATTCGAAAACATTCATGAGATTCAAGCAGCCCAAAGATGAGTTTTTATTCTCCATTCAATGCTATTCTTGACTTTATTTCAACAAATAAGGCGGTCAAGAGTTGTTTTCCTACTGCAGTTGATTTCCTGCCATTCATAAGCAAGATGGCATGCCTCATTACTTCAAACCTGTACTGTTCTAGATTTAACCAGGCTGATAC
>OZ026595.1:32887753-32967753 GCA_964020085.1 Micromussa lordhowensis
ATTTTTCAAGGTCCGCAAAATTGAACATCATTTAGAACAGATTTACACTGTAGATCGATGATCGACGGGCATTACTACATTACTGCATTTTACAGTATTACAGTAACCGGGTAAGTAACGCCGAGTCGAGCCCAGAATTTTTTTCTCACAGCAGGGAGAAGGAGAAAAATATCCCCGCCAAATCATAGATCTCGGCCAAGATAAGACGCATCGAAGAAAAATTGTTCAACAAACCCCAGTTTTAAGCGTTAAGATCCCAAAATTGCATCTAAGATAAATAAAAGTAAAACGTTGATAAAAGTATAGTTTAATTCATATGGGGGGAAACTGGCAATTGAGCATTTGCAAAAAGGAAAAAAATAACCCATATTGAGATCTATTGAGCCTTGTCACGTTGGCGCCAAGATCATACATTTATGTCAACTTAAATTTGCATAAGTTAACATGACGTTTGAGCGTTCAAATAAACACCAGGGTGAACCCAAAATAAACGTAACATTAAGGAAAAATTTCCAAAAATAAAGGATTCAATGGATACAATTGAAGGAAAGGATAAGTGTTAGTACATTTCATTTCTCCTACTCATCTGTGAAGTAGACGCTAGTCTCGATTGAAACCAACAACATTCAACGCTACATTCAACGCGGTTTTGTCTGTGCTTAAATTTCCTTCGTGTAAAAAAAGTTTTGTGAATTAAATTTACTTTTGATAGGACATGAAATAATCAATTTTCTGTAGTATTGGTATTCCAAGAGGCTAACGTAGTAGCGAGAAAATTCCGAACAAAGTGTAAATATTTTCGTAATTCACGTGGGTGAAAGGTTCTGTGTATCGGCACGCATCGGCAAGCTGGTTGGATTCTTTGTCTGAAGTGTTTCCAAGATCCTGGTCGAAAAAATGATAACTCCGGGACACAAATTATTCATTCAAATGGTAAAATACTCTTTCCTTGAGCAAAAATGGTTTATTAAAGTTTCAATTGTGTGCCGCTCATGTTAAGTTATTTTTTTCATCAAAGAAAAGTTCCGTGTTTCGGCGCGGGTTGGGAAGTCGCTTGCTTGGACCGTGTTTACTTCATGTCGAAAAAATGTTATCTTTCATTTGTTTCTGCTCCTTGATGATGGGACTGTAGAAGCGTCTATTCCCGGTTCTCTTCGACAAAACACAGTGAATTTTTTATTCAACGGCAAAATACTTCCGTGACGTGTAATAAATATACAATCGGTTCTGTTAATTTCAGCTAGTCTGAAGGTATACGCGCATATACTGTATACGGGTTTTCATAAAGAGAAGCCTTTTTCTCGTCTTTTCGTTTGTAATGACAACCTTTAAGTTCAAGTTTAATTCATCTGGAATGAAAACAATGAGTTCCAGTTCAATGGACTTGCAGAGGCACGAAATTCAAATTCGATCTCGATGCAGCGAGGAATAACTCGGAGTAATCGGAGAAAGATTGAAACTTTACCAAGCGCTTTCCATAACGGATCAGCTTCTTCAATTCTGGCGATAGTACCGATCTTGCGAAACAAGTTTCGTTTCAGTTCATTCGCACGGACGTAATATGGCAATTAAACATGCTAAAAAACATTTCACCGACTGGTGCGATGCAATGTTCCAATAATTCGCTAACGTCTTCGCGTTCGTTTCTTCATACATTTAACTAAAGTTCTTCATAACTCCAGTCCATTAAAGTTTTTGGTTTGCAATGACAGTGTTGAAACTAGCGAAGCAAGTTTCAATTCAAGGCCTCTTCACGCCGTATTAGCAGGAATTTCACGAAGCATACATCACGGCAAACCCGTCGCGAGAAATAAATCGTTTTCTTGCAAGCCAATTGCTTGTAATGTATTCCAAAATATACGCTTCAGTGGTTCTCGCGAGACAAGAGTCTCGTCTCGCGAGACGAGAGACGAGAGGTGGTAACTTACTTTTGAGCGGTACTGTAGGTTGCTCAGCTCAAATTATTGCAGTGCAGGTCTGGTCACAATATGTACCAAAATTGAGCTATTTGGAACTACATCGATTTGGCATGTCTCACAAAATGACTGGAAGGTTCTTAGAGATAAAAAGATATTCATTTCATCTGGAGTAAGCTTACTAAAGGTCTTTGCCTCAAAAATCTGACTGAAGCAATGCAATCTGTCAAAAAAGACAAGCACTGTTGTCTTAAATAAGCCCAAAGAGGTTCCATGATTTCTTCGAACAATCTACTGTTTTCAGGTGCCTCAATATATCTTGAGCATGTGTTAAAAGAAACTTTGGAATTCATTTCTCACAGTCAGAGTTGATACAGTAAATGTGGCAAAAACAAAGATGATGCCTTTTCTAGAAAGCTATCCAAGGCACAAGAAAAAGTTTGAGGAATGTTTAAAGCTGAATTCATGAAATGGCTTTCTCATTTCAGCATTATTAAGCTCAGGTTTCAACTGGGGTATCACCATATGAACAACAATTCAAAATATTGCATGAGCTTTTTTTTACGGGGACTTTATAAATGACAAATTTAGAGTACATGTATGTCAAAATATATTTTGCCCAGCTGTGTAGTCCCCTATTTCCAATCTTAGGGCTGATGCTGTACTCTCAGAAAGAAACTCAAGTCCTCTTCTATCACTCTAAATTATTACTATAGACTGAGTTAATGCTCTGATTTCCAGCTTACATGTGCTTCAACATGAATTTAGAGCTGTGTGGCTCACCATTACTTTGGTATTGTTATTGTTTTTAATGTATTTGTTATAAATGAGTCTGCAAATGACTGAAACAAGTCTTCTTTTGTTTAAAGGGCAAGGAAAAGGCAAGAGCAATGGCAATAGTGGTCCAGCATTGGAAACAACTCCACAGAAACAAACACCCGAAGAGGTACATGTAACTCCAGACCTCACTCTTAAGAGTGTAAAAATGTAGTTGAAGTGGTGCGTGGAAAAGACCTCCTTTTTGCTCATGGATGTTACGTAACATCCATAAGTGTAGGGGGTAATCGGATGGCACTCGATCACTCACTCACTCACTCACTCACTCACTCACTCACTCACTCACTCACTCACTCACTCACTCACTCACTCACTCACTCACTCACTCACTCACTCGATTCTGATTAATTTATTCATTGAACCGGATTAAATCGTTTCTCCCAACCCTCCCCTGCTTAGTATGGTTCTTGTCCTAGGCACTTCATGGGATAGGTTCAGCAGGTTTTAGCGGCGTACTAGAAAGACGAATTTTATGTCCGACAACATGGAGTTCATACATATGGCGGCTAACGCGGCACAAAGATGGTTTTTGGTTCAACTCGTGGAGTTGTAAAATTGAAATTTGTCAAGCTAAGCAGCAGTAGCTGTAACAAATGGACATGGAAAGACAAGAAGCATAGCACTCGTCAAAAACCCATATATGTAAATTTACATTGAAAAGTCAAGGTGTTTTTTCATTAGACGTAAACAAAATTCTCCGATTACAAGTCACGCTAAACTCACGCTATTCAAAGAATGTAATCAGATACTCTTTTTTTCGTATATTTGCTGAAGGGCAGAAGAGTCACGTTTCGCAGACAGTATAAGGGCCGGGTCACACTAGAGCCAATTTTGTTTACTTCCAATTTTTAGCGAGCAAAAAATTGGCAAAAATTTCGCAAGTTCCAAATTTTGGCGGTGGTCGCATTGGACGATCATGTTTTAACCAAAACTTCGCTGATCGACATATACGTCCCAAGATCTACAGACGAGAAAAAGGCGCGCGCGTTGACTGTGCATTAGATTTCATGCGAGAGTACAAATCTTCGCAGATTTTCCTCGGCATGTTCTTGACTCTCCGCTCTCCAAGTCTTCGCTTGGCTTGCTGGCGTTTGTGTTGTTTGCACAACTTGCGATCGAAGAAGACTGCCTTGCTAAAGCCATCACTTCAAATTGTTGTCAGTAACCAGATCAAAGAAACGAGTTACGAGCATTTGAATAAAAACGCCGCTCATATTCCTTGTTTCCATTGAAATAACTGTGAAAAGCGTGAGATGGACCGGCTAAAAAATGATTGTCCCAGCATAGCACGCACCAAACTGGACTAGCCGACCAAAGTTATTTATTCTCGCCGTAATTTTATCCAGACATGTTTGAAAAAACATGACAGATTAATGGTTAAAAAAACAAAATTGTTTGGTTTGCCAAAATTTGGTAGCCTCCGAGGCAGCACTTCGGCTTCTTTGAAGATTGGCGAAATTTTGGCAATCCGCAAAAAATTGGCGAGTTTTTGAAATTGGGGGTCGCACTTATTTTACGCTACTTGTTGACAGATTTATTACTTATGCAAACAAAATTGGCTAAAATTTTGCCTAGTGCGACCCGGCCCTAAGTAACCGTGTTTTTTTAAAGCGCGGTTTTCAACCGCATACTGCGGTTCTTGTTCTTCCTGATTCGTGACCTGAAGGTTTTGCGTGATCCGTGAAGTACCTGAAATATTAACCGATATTCGTGATTTTACCACACAACTCTACGTGATTTTGAGACACAAGTTCTCCGAATAGTTACAGTGGTCTATCGAGAGTGCCTTAGCCATGCAGATATGCAATACAGAGCCTTGATTTAGCCATTCACGATTTTGCTTCCTACAAACACTGTTTTTAATGTAAGAACCGGTCCTTACTTTCTTATTTTCGTAATTCGGGAAAACAAAATTTTTTTATCCGTGAACCGTGATCCTCTGTATTAGGTTCGTGAACCGTGCCAGAGACTTCCCTGTACGACCCTCTTGATATCTAAAGCTTTTAAACGGACATTGTAAACAGACCACGAGAAGATTTTTTTTTATGTTTTTTTTTATTTTACTTAAAGCACAAATACTAGAGTAATACAAACAAATATAAAGTTAATTACACTAATGCTTACGCTACCCACTAACACTAATTACAACTGACTTACGTTACATTTTATTCACAGTCAGCTAGATATACATGTAGATTATGGTGTGGTTAATACATTGTAATATAAACGGTAAAAAACCTATATAATAATTTGTACAGATATTTAAACAAATTTCTTTTGAGTAGAGCGTTTGTATACACAACTGCATATATAACTATTAGTACCCAATACTTTTATTGGGAAAACATGTTATTACAATAACATGTTTTCCCATTTTTTATAATCAATAGATTCTTTTTTATTCTTTTTTGCAATTGAAGATTCAAGTTTCCGAGTTTCAGTTGTTTTAGCCTTCAGTAAGGATACAGACGGCTTGATATTTTTACAACAACATGAGTAAATGGTATATTTCCCAAGAATGATAATGTGATTTAACAAACAATTCGCTGGGTTATTATCGGGAATACCAAAGAGGATCGTTATCTCATCAAGCTTATCAATTTTCATATTGTGAACATTTAGCCAAGAAATAACCGAAAGCCAAAAGTTTTTAGTATAGGTACAGCTGATGAGAAGATGCTCAGGAGTTTCTTCGTGATCTCCACAAAAAGTGCACATCGGAGAAGGAACCAAATTCGTTTTACATAGAATTCTGTTGGTGTAGAGAATGCGATTTAGGATTTTGTATTGAAAGGCTAATTGTTTTACTTCCATAACTATCAAATTGAAGACTTAATGGCACATTAAAATCGCCTCCCATGATGAACTTGTAGTCCTGGTCATAGTCGTTCTCAAGTAAAGTAGTCCTGAGGCTTTCGTAGAAGTCAATAGCGTCATAGGTATTATTAGGAGCATAAATATTGATCAACAGAACAAGAGAATCTTGAACTAACGCTTCAACAATGACAAATCTGCCATGACTATCTTTCTTGACCAATTTCAACTCGAATTGAAGGGTCTCGCGTATTAACACCAGAACGCCTTTTCTATGATTTGATCCGTGCGAATAATACATATCTCCGGGCCACTGAAATTTCCAACTATCAAAAACATCTGGCGTACTAAATGTCTCTTGCAAAAAAATAATATCTGCTTTCTGGTTCCTAGTCCATGTAAAGATCGATTTACGTTTTTTGAGATCACGAATTCCTCTAACATTTAAGGAAAGAACATTAAAGCAAACGTTGTTCATAAGAGTAGGTTGATCGATGTTGCATTCCTAAAATATGAAAATGAACACGGTATAATAATCGAGTGCGACTTAAATGATTTAAATTTGTATCTAACAGACTGCGATAAAACTGCATGGACATAAAACGAAAATGAAGACTGAGGGCGAAAATAAGTTAACAAATCCCACATACCTCTTGCTCCAGAAGAACTGTTTACGAGCACGAATAAACGCCTTATACATCATTCCACCCGAAACTCTTTCACCAGAGCGTGAAAAGATCAAACAGGGAACGCCCATGAGGTGTGAAATAAAATAGCATAACGGATAAAGTAGAAAGCGACAAATATAGCAGGAATTTTCTACTGTTCTTAAATTAACATTTTCTCGAGAAAATGAATAATTATGATAGCGGCGTTAACCCAGATAAACTTATTACATTTTACATTTTAACGTATTTACCGTCAATTTAAAGTTTGTCGGGCTCTGATCTACTGAAATATGCACGTTTACCATCCTTCCTGGCATACTTTAACTTCTCCATTTGGAGCTTTCGCATCTCATGGATTTCTTTCGGGAGGTCTTCATACATCTTGTATCCTGTTTCCTTGAGTTTACGTCCGCATCTAAGCACCCGTTCTCGGTCTGAAAACCTTAGGAAGCGCGCAATAATGATCCTTTGTCTTCCATTTTCCTTTCTCGGCTTGCCCATTCGGTGTACTCGTTGATATTCGATATTCTGTGCATCTTCTATTCCCAGAACTCTTCCTAAGAAATCAGTCAGCACCGCTTTTGTATTTTCAGTGGACACTTCGCCCCGCTGACTAGCTCCATCTTCTTCGCTCGATGCGAAAGTTTCGGGGATGCCTTCAAATTTCAAGTTTTCACATCGACTGTAGGCCTCCAAATATAACAGTTTTCTGCGAGTATCGTTGACGTCGTCATTGTTTTTATAAGTCTTAGCTATCAATTCTTGTACTTGCTCGTCAACGAATACAGAATTTTGTTCCAATGAAGTGAAATTATCATCTAAGGCTTTCTGCTTCATTTTCACTGAATCTACATCCATCTCTAAATACGTTACCTTGCTTTGTAGACCTTTAACTGCTACGTTTAGTTCTTCCATTTTCGTTTCCAGGTTAGAAAGCTTCGATAACACTAAGTCTATTTTGGAACTGAGTGCTTCCATGACCTCGTCTTCGTCACACGATGTCTTAGCCGGAGAGTTTGACTCTTTCAGTCTCTTATCTTCTGGTGACGGCTCCGAATCACTGCGGTGCTACTTTTCCATTTTGGACTAATGAATAATTTTTCCATGTACGTTAAAACACAGTAGAAAATTGTTCGGTTTATGGAGCTTCGCTACACACTTCTACATTCTGTGACGCTCTCCCCAATCCTCATCACCACGAGAAGATGGTAAATTGTTTTTTTGTTAGATGATTTTTTTTATCAGTGCTGGCCTGATGGGCCGCTTGGCACATAATGTAGACTTTGACTTCCACCGTCTGAGTTTCTATTTGTAGAACGAGTGCTTGTGCCAAACGTTTCCCATGAAAATCACTTGATTTTCATGCGAATGACTCTGCAGGTGACATATATTTTCATACCAATAGTTTCGCTCAAAGACTCGTTTTGCCACAGGGGCAAAAGTAAACTTGGCATTGTGCTATTCATCCATGAGCTGCTCAGAGAGCCTTTGATTTCCATACACTCCTTCAATTATTGGAGACACAGTACATGTATTTGCTTACATGCTACATGTATGTACATGTATAGTAATTTGGTATGTATTTGTTTGGAAGCTTGAATAGAATCCTGTTGTTGTGCATCTTGGTCAAAATTAACTCATTACAAGCATGATTATTCAATGTATTTTTTTCTTCTGTTTCAAATGACTGGTCTGCTCATGTGTAGTACCGTCTAAATGTGTTTTGCTGTAAATACATTGTAATATTCTGCTCATGCATAATTGTAACCACGCTCTCATGTGAAAAAAGGCAGATCATTTCTCTGAGCTGTCAGAGTGATTTAAATATGAAAACAAACCGGTCAGTGCAAAACGCAGACTGCAGACCGGGTACAAAATGCAGACTGCAGACTAGGTACAAAATGCAGACTGAGTATAAATAAATAAATATGTGATGGAATGTCATTTTAAGAGGACAAATACATGTATGATATCCATGATAAGAATCTACATACTGTACTTGCATGCCATTTTAATCAAACAGCCTGGCCCGGCGTCACACTACTGTATATGATGCAATTAAGCAACATGTTCACGGTAAATTTCATATTTTGTCCCTCAAACGCAAAATTCTTAGAGACGCATCTTGCATTAGAAATGAGCCTAAGTAATGCATAAACACATGGCAAATTACAGAGGTGTCAAACTCTGCAAAGTGACATGCCAATAACAGCAGAAACTATATGCAGACCAATGACCTCTAAATTTGCTATAGCACACTGTCTAACGGCTCAGTTCTGCTAAAAATTCCTCTTTATAACACAACATGAATTGCCCTTCATAAACACGAGTGAAGCAACAAAAAGGTTGAGAGACCGAACAGATAACAGCAAGTGTACAAATGTCACGAACCGTAAGAGTCCTGTAGGCTAGTCAACCTCATTTTACACTAACCCAAGTTGAAAGACCAATTTGGGTTTTAGTTCGCATTTTCTCATCCAAATGGACACGTACATGTATATCGGTTAAAAGGTACACCGTACAGAGTACTGTGTTGTCACGGATACCACTCGTGCGTGAATATGAAGACTCAATATTTTACATTTGAAAATAGCAACACCCAATATGATATCGAGGATGGGTAGTCTCGGAAGCATGGCGGCCTTTTCGGAGATCGGCAAGTCAGCTAGCAGATCAGTAAGCAGCTCGAAATGTTATTTAAGAATGACTGTGGCCTGGCCACTCTGTTTAATTAAGAAACAAGCAAGGAAAATATTCCACAATAATGCTTATGTTCACGAAAAATGATGATTGCGTGACACCAGGTACATATTTATTTATTTATTTATACTCTGTCTGCATTTTGTACCTACAATGAGCAACAAAAGTAGTTGAGACAGTTGCGTGAATCGAGTGCTAATTGCAGCATTTCACTTATTCTATTTGAAATTTGGTTTACATTGAGGCCCACACCCCCTCCCTCTTTTCAATGTTGTTTAGGAAAAAAGCAAGTTCTACAGACATGAAATCCAACATTGTTTGGGGTGAAGGGGGTAGACTCATGGGGTTTAGGGGGGGAAATTGGCCTTAAGTACTCCAAAATGGCAAAGTGTCTCAACACTTTTGTCGCCCGTTGTAGTCTGCAGTTTGCATTTTGTACCTACTCTGCATTTTGTATCGGGTCTGCAGTCTGCAGTCTGCGTTTTGTACTGACCAGAAAACAAACTTGGTGATCAAATGATAAAACAATTATCGAACTCAGTGATCACAAAGTATCGTGCTTTGTCTCGAAGATCAATTATTTGCCATGGCCTTCAGCTTCGGCAAATAATTGACCTGTAGCGGTAATAGTTTTCATTAATTGATATTACTGTACAGTGTGTTGTCTGATTCTGTTTGTTGTTTTGCTCATGATTAAACAAACCTGAGTGGTGGTACACATTCATTTGATTTTGACTTATATACAGTAGGTCATGTGGCAAAATTAAACTTCAATGGATCAATACTAGTCCTATCACCATCAATAACTTTTGAATACTTTTTCGCAGTGACCACAAAATTCTTTTCTTTCAGCTTGAAGATCTGATCCGTGAAAAGCTATTGACAAGAATCAATGGCTTGCGCCAATCTTTTCGTTCCAATGATCCTATGGGCAAAGGAAATATATCCAGGTATTGGCTTAAATTTCATTCTCTGGATTTGTGTTATTAATTTAAATTTTGTTTTAAGGGCAAGGAAACACGTTTTTTTTGTTTGTTTGTTTTTTTTCTATTTACAGGGAAGCACTTGTTACAATTCTGTATCATTTGTGTGGCTATCTTACATCCGAACAAATAAATGGACTTCTAAAGAGGTGATTGTTACAGTGTAATTACTTCATGTACAGTACCGCTCAAAAGTAAGTTGACAGTCCCTCGAGCCTCGATCCTCGAGCCTCGAGACTCGATACTCGATCCTCGATAGTTTCGAGTATCGAGTCTCGAGTCTCGAGGATCGAGTCTCGAGTCTCGAGTATCGAGTTGCGAGTCGAGAAAGTTAATGAGCTTGTCGCTTGACTGATCTCTCGAGAAATTAATTGCACAAATGGGCCGCGGACTACCAGTCTTGCGAGCAATCGTTCCGCTCACTTTTGGAATCCGAAAACAAATAATAACCAAGTTGCGTGCGACCGATTCGATTGTAAACACAGATAAGGGCACGCCGATCACGGAAGTACATTTATCTGGCGTTTGATATATTTTATGCCTGCACGAATTTGGTCAAATTTATTTTTAAAAGTTTGTGAGCTGTAATCTTCAATTTCAGGCCTTTATACGTTCGAAACAGCACGGTTTGCAGATCTATATTGAGAAATTAATTCTTCGAAAAGTCGAGACGGCTAGACTTTTGGCGCCACTTGTTTACGGCTTGTTGAACTTGAACATACATTTTCAGTTTGCGCCATTTGCTTTTATGTCGTTTTATTGCTAACTTCGCACAGTGCACAGAAGTTTTGTTTATTACTTCATGTTGGCCATTGACTTTTATTACAACTGGTGAGAGCCGTTTTCAGGGATTTGGCAACTATTTGCCGGAAGCTTTTCCTTGGCGGGCGACAACTATTGGCAGCACACTCTGCGGTCCGATGTATCTGGAACATTTTCCCGCGTCTAGTCTTTCCTGCCAGAACCGTGCGATTCCGTTCACGAGTTCGTCCTTGGTGTGGGGCTTCACAGTGTTCCGTGTGAAATGCTTTAGCTCGTGCCAAGCAAGTTCGATCGGGTTCAGGTCTGGAGATTCGGCACGCGTAATCCACCAGTTGATGTTGTTTTCTTCAATGAAGGATTTGGCTCGATTGCTGGTGTGTTTGGGGTTGTTGTCTTGTTGAAACCAAATACCGTCTGGGAAAGTTTGTCGGACGAATGGCAGCAACCCGTTGGTCGCTGAATTCCAAACGCTTAACTTGGTTTGCTTCTCGGATTCACTGACAGTACTTAGTACTAGTCATAACCCAGCCAAGTTTCTTTCGCAGACGCTTGACTTCTGGATTGAAAAGTTCAGCCCGAACTCCTCGTAAATTTTCCTTGCTAGTAAGGGAGAGGTCATCTCATCGTTTCGCTCCATTTCCGAAGAAAAAATAGGTCCGAAAAAATATTAAATCTTAAATGTAGGTTATTTAATTCCAAGTATAGTAGTCGTATAACTTGTAAGGGTCGGGGTAACTTTAAGTTTGTGATTGTAAATCTTAATTTGTAGTAGGAAAATAAAGCCTGTTTAACGTTTTAAAAGGATATCCTGTTGTTTTTGTGTTCGTGTTTCAACGCGTTTAAGCTTTAAAACTGCGAGTTTTCGACAGCCGGACAGTCGGTAGCCTATACGTATTTTTAGAGCATGCTTTAACTATTTTTATTACGACGAGCCCTGGTAATATTTTTGCGGCAGGTATGTTTTGCAGGTTGCAGGTTGCAGGTTGAAACAACTTGTTTATTTGAGTCAAAGTCGAATAAACCCCAATATAGAGGCTAACCGCAAGCAACCTAAGCTAATTTAGGCTAACCGGAGTGCTATTCAGGCTAACCGAAGTGCTAAGTAGACTCACTCAGACTTAAAAGTCCATTTTTCAACCTGCAACCTGCAACCTGCAACCTGCAAAACATACCTGCCCATATTTTTGGATTTCATTAGAACTGAAATATCAACACGCGCGGTTCAAATTTCAAGTCAGATAAGATTTGCATAAAGTTGTTTTCAAGCTTATAGAATCCAGCTTATACTCGATCACGCACTCATTTGTGTTGTGAACAAAACATTTTGGTCGACTTCGTTTCGGCCTTTCGGAGAAACTAAGCTCGAGATAAAAATGGAAAAAAAGTTCCGTGTTACACATCAAAAGTTCACAATCTGACAGGCAAAGTAAACAAACACCTTGCGTTTCGATTGCAGCTAGACTCCATGGCGCTGCGCTTGCTGCTGTCGGCTACAGTACTAGAAGTATAGCTTTTATTTCAGCAATTTTGCAAACGGTTCTGAACGTAAAGGGTTATCCGCATTTACCGGTTAGTTTCCATCGTCGACTGCAGGTCTACATTTAGTTTTGAACACAAGTTTTCTCAGAAAAAAAATCACGTTTAGTCCGCTATCGTATGGTCGAATGTTTTCACGCGATAACGATCGACGCGAAACACTTGTATTTTTATAGGTGTGAGCCGTACTGTATTGTATTTTCCCTTCGAGAAATAAATCGTTTCCTCGAAACTCTTTCGAGTTTTTGCATATTCGAGAAAGCCTTGTTTCTCGAGACTCGAGACTCGATCCTCGAGACTCGAGACTCGATACTCGAGACTCGATCCTCGAACGTTTCGAGCATCGAGGCTTGAGGATCGAGTCTCGAGGTTCGAGTTTCGAGTGTCAACTTACTTTTGAGCGGTACTGTACATGTGTCATGTTAAAATTTAAATTGTGAGAGTTAACCCTAGGAAATAATTGTTCTCAATGTTCATGTACTTGTGTTACCTTGCGGTTGATATTAATTTAAACAAATGATAGACATACTGTAAAGGTCGAAAGTGTTGAAGTCGTTGTTTTTTGTTAATTGTGTCTTCTGTAGGCTTGGACTTGATACACAGAGTACAATCTCATTCGATGCCTTTATCAACCACTTCCAGAATAATGAGGTTGGTGTTAATGTATTGAAAACAACTTCTTGGTTTGAAGTCATTTCGTCCTTGATTATTTTGTGTCATTAATTTTATACACTGCAAATGATAGGCATAAAGATCGCACTTGAAAAGGTTGGGTTGTGAAATGTCTTTAAACCTGGATCAGGATAATATTTATAATGAACTTATTAAGCCTCTTTACGAGCTATGCAATGAATTAAATTTAATTTGCATTTTTGTTCACATTCAAATACATGTAGAAGTGGTATTGAAATTGTGACCAAAAAACACTCAGTCTGGCAATTTACGAAAAAAAGGTTTGCCTTGTCAGAATAAGCATTTCTTATCTTTCTTATGTCAACTTTATAGACTTTGCTCTTGCAAAGAACTTACTAGAACATGCAGAATGACATAAAGATTGAAGTTGTAAGTGAAATGATACTGTATATGTACATGCATGTGGCCTTTCCTAGAGGGGTACCTGTGTCGCATGTCGCATCTTTTCATGTACCAATGTTATCTTGTCTGCGGAAGCAAATGTTGCTGTCGTTTATTTGCATGAAGTCATATGTCGCTGTCGCTAACAGGTTTTTTTTCCTGTAGTGTACTAATCCTCTAAAATAACACAACTCGTGAATTACATATAATCATTATTTTCAATGTTTTTGTTCCCATCATTCATAATCACATGACTATAATCGCTTGACTGTCATGTGATCGCATTTCTATTAGTATGTACATGTATGTGTGTAGATTCCTTTAGAAGCTTCTACTGTAGATGTTTATTGGTCTTAAACCGCAACAAGTTTATATAACTATTTCGAAGACCTTTAAAGTCTATTTTCAAAAATAAGTAAGAGCAATTTGTTGTACGAAATCAGTACAACGGTTCAGAACAAAACGTACAAGGAGACAACCTTAAGAACAAATACATGTAGATAAACATCAAAAACTACACGTCCAGTCTGTGTGGACGATAACTAAAAGATTTGCCTTCCTCATCTCGAAGTAAAAAACATGTCCATACAAACTGTATCCTCCATTCCATCATCTTTTTCGTCGGTCATTCCAGCCACGTCGTCTAATGAACCAAGCTGATTATCAATTTTGGCATGTGAATCTTTTTCGCCTTTTATAAGGGCAGTTAGTCCTTTGAAACTTTTCCCTAGCTGGAACAATTCGATCCAAAACAAGAATTACAGCTTCCTTTGGCAAATCAACAGTGCACATTCTGGTGTAGAGAAAGATGTCATTTTCTGATGCTCGATAAATGTTGATCTTGAATAAATGGGACTCTTAAGTCCAATTTTGGACTTAATGAATATATGGTAGAGGCAAATAACTCCAAGATAGAAAGGTGACGAGCTTTGGAATTCATGGAGTCCAGGTACTAAACTTGGCTTTACTTCGAGAACAGTCTGACTTAAGCTTATGTCTTTTTTTTCCCGTTTTGTTGTTGTTGTTTTTTTGGGGGGGAGGGGGATTTGTGTGCTCTCCTTTTCCGGCTTTTCCGATGGAGAGAAAGAAAAATCAGAAAACACCGTAGCCAACTGAAGGCACTGACTGGTGCTCACTAGTTCGTGAAAAAAAAAAACAGGAACATTATTACTACATTGTCAATCAACTCTGATAGATCAGACCAGACCAACTCTGACAGACCTGGCCTGGACACTCGCTTGTCTGCGGTGGAAACGACCAGTCACGAGGGATCAGTAACTCGATTGTCATGCCATATCAAAGACCAAAGGTCACCAATACAGGCAATTTGAGATCTTTGAGATTTTCTAGTTACCAGGCCAACCATGTGTTACTGTTGTAAAGTGTATTCAATGGAAAGGCAAACACGTGTCTGACATTTACAGCCTTTATAAGAGAATACAATTTCTACATAGAAAAAAAGTCTTGTCACTTTTACCCCTTGGAAGGCCTTACAGTGTTTGTATGTACATGTATGTACAAATTTCATGTGATTGTTACATCTCAATCCATTTTGTTCTTCAGTCACTCACAAAGGAATGGGTGGATCCAGTACTCAGACCAACTTCCCACTCCGGCAGTCTCATGAACCTTCCAGCGAACAGATTACGACAAAGGCAGAGAGAGATTGCTTTGGAACAAAAGCAGGCAGCACTTAAACAAGGACAGAAAAAAACTCCACCTAAATTCTTTTCTGCTCTAGAAGTTTTTCCTCAGCTTAAAAGGAGAGCCCAGCAAGGGTAAGGTTTTTTAGTGTAGGCTTCTGGTAGTCGTCTTTGCAGCCATTGTTTCAAGAATAATTACACAAGCAAGTGCTTTTATCCGAAAAGAAATCTGCACAGCATTTATTTTCAAAGTCAGAATTTTAAAATGAAGTAAAGTCATCGTCGTCATCACCATACACCATCAGTGTCATCAACATCATCTTTGATGTGATGTACATGTATATACAAAGTAATTCATATACGAAATAATACATATATGTTATTTTTTCAGGCTTCTTCTTCCCAATTGCTTAAATTGGGAAATATACTACGATGATAATTCTTCACATTTATCATCATCTTTCTTTTACGTGTACATGTATACAAATGGCATTAATGGGACTTAAAAGTCAACAACTCCACCCTAATTGTTGAGAGGGATCAAAAAGAACAATCTGCTTGCTGCAAAAAGCCCAAATTGTGCATGTACATGTATGTTAATGAGAGGTGCTAAAATTCTCTGCTACTTCAAGTTGGTACATTACCTGAGTTTTCTGTATGTGTGTTTGCACTAGTCATGCGTATGTAGCAGGTCAAAATGAAATTCAGGTTAAAATGATTTTAACTTAGTTTGATTCTCAATTTCCTTTGTCTTCTATCCCTAATTATTCGTGGCCCATGAATAATTAGGGTTAAGAGACAAAGGAATTTCATTTTGACCTACAACATGTACACAGTGTACAACTTGTGGGTTAACCACCAACTGTACATTAATGTACTTGTACATGTATGTCCTTTGCAGCTTTTCTTATAATATGTCTTCTCTAGAATATACTGATCTACATGTACATGTACACTGCACATGTACATGTAGCACAGAGACGAACCATTATTCCATTTGTGTAAAGTTAACTGTTACCATGTTTATATTGTAATAGGCAGTACTGCAATAAATTTGAAATTGCATGTACATGTACAACTACAGTACTGCAATTTATAATCAAGATATTCAGGACACTATAAATTTTTACCATTTTATTCTTTTTCAGGAGGTTGGCATATGCAAAAATACTTCCTCCATCTTGCTTTGATGTTGATGGCATGGTACTTAAGCCACAGTTGAGGACTGCTCTACATGTGTTAGGTTATCATATGTATGAAGAAGAATTTGATAAAGTTTGGGATAGGCAAGTGTACATGTTTGCATTCACTGTACAAATACTATTGCAGAGGAGATTGTGTAATAGACCATTTCCATTATATTAAATTCTAACTTGGCTCCGAGGCTTGGGGGAATAAAACAAAAGAAATCACAT
The DNA here is from genome assembly GCA_964020085.1 of Micromussa lordhowensis. NCBI lineage: Eukaryota > Metazoa > Cnidaria > Anthozoa > Scleractinia > Lobophylliidae > Micromussa > Micromussa lordhowensis. The sequence goes on from OZ026595.1 coordinate 32,904,102, forward strand.
CGAGGTTGAGGGATGAATAATGAAGTTCTTTTGTTTTATTCCCCCAAGCCTCGGAGCCATGTTAGATGGCCTATTCATGCAGAGAATTAGAAAATATACAATGTGTAATCATTGGCACACAAATGCATGCAGATTGAAATTAAACTACAAACCTGCTCAGTACATATCACATTATTTAGATGAAACTGAAGATTCCTTTGTACCTGTTCCCCTATTAAACAAAAACTATTTTTATCTTCCAAAGCATACAAAAAGTGGACATTAATGCGATTGTCCACTTCCTTGGACACACATGTACCAATTGCCTATTGACTCACTCTAAGTGTAGCAAATGGTCATTAGCTTTACTTTTAGGTTATTCACTTCAGTCTGCTATTGGAAAAATTTAATTTCTTTCTTTTTCGTTTCCTCCTCTTAGATTTGATAGAACTGGTCTTGGAGCTGTTGATTCTGTGTGTTTTTTCAAAACACTTGGTTTAAACCCCTTCTATGGTAATGACATTGTCACTGTTGTAGGACTGTCATTTGTGATTATCATAGCAATTTTGTTGCTGTAATAACGTTTCTAAAGTCATAAGGACATTTGGTGTCTTTGAGATGGCAAGGTTCAATGTTTTTTTGTATGCTTTTATTTTTAGGACATCCTAAGAAGGTCAAACTACGCCCCACATCCAAAACTGAGGAGGACGAAGAAATCCCTGCTGAGAAACAAGAAGATGTTGACCAAGAACTTAAACCTCCTTCACATTCAGGCCATGAGGAAGACCAGCAGCTGACAAAAGAGAGTGTCACTGCACTGGAGAATGTTATGACCTTGTTTTCAGCAAAGGTGAGATGATAATAAATAAAATCATGGTGTTTTCACCCTGCGTTCGTACTCCAGACTGAGACTTGTCAATACAGTAGTCTGCATACAAGCCAAGTAGGCCATCAGGCCGGAGCTTATCCCGATTTCTGTAGCATAAATATTTCGATAATTTTTCCGACTAGGAATATTTCTACTCCCCCCTGGATGGGTTTCTAGTCCATCGCAGGATTACCCCCAGCATTAAGTTTGCCAGTGCCCATTTATACATGTACACCTGGGTGGAGAGAGGCAATGGTGAGAGAGTAGTCTTATCGGCTAGCTCGCCACTCAACTCGCGCTCTGATTGGTTGTTGGAATTTAATGAATTCAAGATGGCGGCCAGCGTAGTCAACCGTATCCAAGATGGCAGTCCCTTAGTTCCCAGTGCCCTCAGACTCCTAATGACGTAACCCTTCCCAGTCCCCTCAGGCCTAGCCCCTAATGACGTCATTCTTATGACGTCACGTGACCCTCCCCATAGTTCTCTGCCCCTAGCAACCCTAATTTGCATATTCAAGATGGTGCCCTAAGAAGGACCTCGTTACTAGTTTACTAAGTGACATGAGTGTTATATTAGGATCATAACATGTCTGCTTACCCATGTGGGACAAGGTACTCTGTTACTTTAGTCACTGCGCATGCGCAGTGCATCCTGGTAACCCATAAGGTCAAGGGATGGTTACATATGAGTCATGAAAAGTCCATAGAATCATGTGAGAGGTGTTACTCTGTCCCCTACTAGCGAAATAGTACAACACGCATGCGCAGTAGAAAAAAGACTGCCTCGGACAGGAATTGAACCTGGATCTTTGAGACCACAACTCAACGTCTCATCCATTAGACCACCGAAGCATATAGCTTGTGAAATTGTTATTTAGTAAAGTGTTTAGACTATATAGCGCAGCTGTCAGCGTGTTGGGCTCATAACCCAAAAGTCCGCGGTTCGAATCCACGTCTGGTCCACAATAAACACACAAACTTTTTCATTGTAATTTTTATTAAGACTCTGTAGTACAACGGTTAGTATCCTCGATTGTCGCTCGAGAGATCGGGGTTCGATTCCCCGCAGGGTCGTTTTTAAAATGTAAAGTATTTTCATTGGCAAGTTACCATTGTTCGTTTTTGGTAAGTTCGTCTAATAAATAATGGTCAAAAAAGAAATCATCAAAGGACATTGTTTCTGGCCTCGTCCAATATTTTTGAATAGCTTTGTCTGAAACAAGTTTATCCATTTCACACATGTCTTTCGGATCATATCTTCTTGACATCTTGAAGTAAAATGATACTATGAACTTTTACAAAGCTAATAAATTGTCAATGAAAAAGACGTATTTTGTAATAAAGAAAAAAAGCAAAAACAGAAATATAAAAAAACTTTTTTACTTATGTCACATGTAGGATTTGAACTCCCGACCTCTCGTATGTATAACAAACTAGCCGCATTCACTAACACCCCCTGTGTGGGTTCGGTTCCTCGCAGGGTCGTTTATATAAAACCGAAAATGATGAAATTTGTAATCAAATAAAGAAAAAGACGAAAAACAAAAAAAGAAAAAAATTATTACTTACGGCCCTTGTAGGATTTGAACTCCCGACCTCTGGCATGTCACTGCATTCACTAACACCGCAGGCTCAGATCCGGTACGTTCAAAAACGTTGTAGGTACGTTATCCAATCAACAACAATAGTATAGCCTAATACGAGCACATGGATAACGATGCAAGACATATTCCTTTCTTTCTGAAAATGTACATTAGGTGAGAAATTCGAGATTTCCTTTAGAGAGAAATTATTAACTTATTTAGTGTTTTATCAGTGAGTTTTGCAGAGATAGGGGAAAACTTTTATTGTCCACGAGCGATTCCACGCGTGCTCTCAGAGAAAAACACAACGCTAAAATGTGGCGTTTTTGGCTCTTTGGGCGATTTTGGCCTCATAAATTTAGTTTTGCAAACAGTTTTGTTCAGTTCTAATCCAACTTTCACAGATATAACATGGTGCGGAGGAAATGTAAACATTGTCCGGTACCAGGTTGCGGGTCAAAATTTTTAGTTCGATTAGCAGATCATTTAACTCGCGTACACGAATTATCAGAGTTAGAACGAAAATACTGGTTACAATTCGCAAAACTACAAAATACCATTGCGATTCGTGTGTATGACAAAGGGGCTGAACCCAAAACCATTTTTCTATAAATCTAAGAACGTTCTGTTCAATCAGTCAGTCGTGAGCATGGATCCAAGATGGAAACATCCTTTCCCTGCTCTTGTGGCAGGACCGACCTGTTGTGGGAAAAGTCAGTTTGTTAAACGTTTACTAGAATCCGGTGAGGACATGATTGAAGGTGCCCCAGAAAATATCATTTGGTGTTATGGTATTTACCAGCCTGCTTACGACGAGATGCTGAGAAGTATTCCAAACATTTCGTTTGTAGAAGGCGTCCCTGGTGATTTAGAATCCATGATTAATCCTTCTATAAGAAATATTGTGGTCATTGACGATTTGATGCACGAACTGAGTAATGACCAGAGAATAACCAGTTTGTTTACTAAAGGCTGTCATCACCGAAACTTGAGTGTTATCTTTATTCTGCAAAATATTTTTCACCGCGGAAAAGAGTTAAGGGATATGAGCTTAAATTGCCATTACTTGGTACTGTTCAAGTCTCCCAGAGATAGCAGTCAGGTCAATCATTTAGCCAAGCAAATGTTTCCCGGTCATGTGAAATATATGCAGGAGGCGTTTCAAGATGCGACGAAACGGCCTTACGGTTATTTATTTTGCGATCTCAAACCGGAAACACCGACCGTGTTCCGGTTGAGGACCAACGTTTTCCCCGGGGAGACTCAGTTTGCTTATGTCAGAAAAGTATAAAAAGGCTAAACCACATAGTTAAAAGTCAGTTTAGCATGGCCCAACGTCTGAGAAGAAACCACGACTTTCTGAAGCTCCTTGCCAAGTGTACTCCAGCTCAACACAAAGCAATTTTAAAAGAGGCCGACGACGCTTTAGTGAAAACTATTTGTGAGTGTATTTTAAACGTTCTTAAAGAGACAGTGCCTGTCAGTAAACCAGCGAAAAGAAAACTTCTAGCTCACAAGAAATCCTTGATTGCTCTCGCTGAAAAAAGTACTCCGCTGAACAAGAAAAAGAAAATCCTAGTGCAACAAGGAGGTAACTTTTTAAGTGTCTTGTTACCACCGGTGCTGCGTGTGTTGAGTGCGATTCTCACCTAAAATGAATCATACCAGACGCATGATTCTAGTCCCTGAAAATACATTGGAACGATTACAACAACGTCAACAAATATTAACACCACCCGTGACACAAACTCTGAAAAACTTGGACAGTGAAATGAGCGACATTTTATCCAGCAAGCAACTGGACGATGAAGCAAAAGCAACACTTTATAATCAAGTGTTGCAGCGTTATTTGACTTATTATGATCAGCGAAAAGGTCAACCCCTGCACGTAAAATTAACAACTCCTAAACCTGTGGAAACACCCAAACCAGAAGAGAGTGAACAAACTAGTAAAGAATCCACCGCGGAGGCAGAAACTATTCCGACTTCAGCAGTAGAACAAGAAGTAATGAAAAGTGTACCCAAGCTCTACAAGGCGGGGGCAAGGCAACTCTTGGATAAGATCAAAGAACATCGAGATGTGCTGAATTGGAACGAAAAAGGAGAACTGATGTATGAAAACAAACCCATAACAGGGTCTCACGTGGTGGATTTAGTCAACGATACGCTGCGTCACCGTAAAGGATTTGAACCCGTGGGATGGTCAGTGTTTGCGAGAGGTCTGGCACGAATGAATGTACCAGAAAATATTGTGCGCAACCCCCAGAGGCAAAGCGCCATCCGGGAATTCAAAGCAAGAGTTAGAGAGGAGACTCCAGATAGTCCTTCCCGTTGGCTACCTACTCCACCTTCTACCTCATCCCCCGTGAAAAGGCGAAGAGCAGCAAGCCCACGCCCTCAAGCTGTGCGCTGGTTGCGTTTGTGAATAACCACAAGAGACATTTTTATTGTTGTAAAACACATCTTTATTTTGATCACTCAATAAAACACGTTAAAATGAAATTACATGCATGGTGTGTTTATTGTGTTGTGCTATTGCTCTTTGTTTCTTTACATCAGTGCGATATTTCGGGAGACTAAAAGGAAAGCGTTTTTCGATAAAGCGTTGTACAAGAAAATCATTTCTACTTTTATTGCTAGAAAAACGATGTACAATAGTGCTCATGCTAACTTGGCGAGAGCGAAATAAAGCATAATACAGACAGTAATGTCCACAGACTTTTGAATCAATGCTTTGCAATGTCACAGAGTTAAAGCTCCAGCCGTTAGAATTATTGTTCAAAAACGAAGAAAATGTTCCAGCATAATTGCTTGGGGGTAATCCATAAGAGTCGAAAAATTCTCCTTTTCGATCTTTTGTGAAATAAAACGCAACCCAGTGTGATCCAGGCTTCTCACTAGTATCCACGTTGGCAATTAACAATGCTGGAAAGGACGAAACCCTTGTAGGTAGTTTATCCGAAGGGTACACTCCTTGAAATACAGCACGTGTATGTTTATCTTTCTTCAAAATAATCGCCAGCTGAGTGCTATTCATTCTAGTTTGTGTAGTCGTACAGAACGTTTCGACTCGCGTCAATCTCGATCACGTTTTGAAACTCGGCGTAAATGATGAGGTTAACCGTGTTTGCGAGTGCTTGTCCAAAATGAAGCTCGATTCGAAGATTTCCCTGTTTTGTAAGCTCAAAATGATCACCAGAGCAGTGGTCTGGGGACAAGTCAAAGCAGAACGCTGTGTAGCCAGAGGCATAATCTCCTCTATTTATTTGATTGCCAGCATCCTGGGAGAGTTTTCCTGTTCCAGAAAAAAGGCTTTGAAATCCAGCTATGAAATTTTGACCGCCCGCCTCACTAAATTTGAGAAACAGGGGTTTTCGAGGTATCTGTTCCCCGTCCACGTAGACACCCACTTGGGTTAGGTTGTGGTGCTTAAAGTTATATGGGTTGGAACCATATGTTCCGTTATAAGCTTCTGTATCCACCATTACACATACTAGACGCTTTGGAATGTGTCCCAAGAAGAGGTTATCCGGCGTAAAACTACTGAACCCTCCGGGGATGGAGAGAACTTTACAATCCACTCGACGAATGGGGTACTTGGCAGTCGATTGCTTTAGAGCAGCTGCATGTCCCAGAGTAATGGAAGAGGCCACTTTGACTTTTCGAACGTATAGAATTGCTTCCGTGATAACCACCTTGTGATTAGCTCCAGGGACTGATGAGACTAAGCAGAAGGAATTTTTAGCTCTGTTGAGCTTTAGCCTTAGATTAACTCCGTTCAAAATTAAACGGTCTTGGAAGAAAATGTCGCTGTGGATTGGTCCCATCATGTCCACTGTGTTACTTTGCTTTGTAAATGTATAACGAGCTTTTAAACCCATATTAGCATCCGCATCGTCAGCCACAGGGTCCACGACATCCATCTTTCCAGGAGTATCTTTGTAAAACATGGCCATAGATAGCTGACTTGATTTCGCATCTCCTCCATAGTTGAACAACGTTTCAATCATGGCACGATAAGGGTAGGTGTTAGTCGATGGGGAAATTAGTCCCTCGTTCAAGGAAACATCCACCTGTGAAAACAGAGAATGTAGAAATAGGTTCACGGGTCCCACTTTTGTCTCGGCATCTAAAGCGGTACCGTTTGCTTTGGTGATCTTCGCTTTCACAAACAGCAGGGTTTTTGCCAAGTCCAGATATTCTTCTCCAGTTCCAGAGACATTAAATTCTATGGGACCAGTGTCAGTGATATTACTGAGGGGGTGGTACTCAATCCATTGCCCCTTGGTGATAGACGTTTGTGTAGCCGGAATAGTAAAGAGATCGAGTTCTGACTTTGTGCACTCTTGAGATTCGTGATGAACAAAAGCCATTTTTACTTAAAGAAGGAAAATTTGTCTTCGGGTTTCTCTTGCTGCGGAGATGTTTTCCGTTTCTTGCCTGGAGGCGAACTGTTTTTTCTTGGTTGTGCTTTCCTTTTTGTACCTTTTTTACCAGCACCTGACTGCGGAGAATCCTGGGAAGGTAGACCCAGAGCTTGTTTAGCACGCTTTTTTGTTGCTGTCTTAAGGTTTTCTCCAGCTAACACATCTTGTGCAACATCGACACCCGTTTGAAGAGCTTTTTTACCAAGCATTTTAGCGCCTTGCTGTAAATGAGGCATCGCCCAACGGAAAAGGCCTTTAAATATGGAACCTAAGCCATATCCTCGCTGAAATCGAGCACCGTGAAAGGCTGGTAAATTCCCACCCTTTTGCTTGGCTTGATCTAAGTAATACTGCTCGTACAACTTGTGATTAGGGGTGTGAATTTTCTTCATCTTTTTAAAAGTTCACTGGTCTGCTCTGTCGAAAATGAAGTGTAAGCAACACTCTCCCAAACTCGAATGGTACGGTTTCTCCTGTGTCCCGCTTTATATTGACTTCGATACTTTCGAACTGCTTTCTGCTGACAGGTAAGTATTGCGGGCGAATAAATAACCTGCTGATTCTCTCTCCATCCTTCCCTTCTACGGGTAGGATTCGAAGGAGAGGAACAAGTGCGTCCCCGACGTATTGTGGTTGAATAATATCACAATACAGGTAAAGATCGTGAAAGCCGTGATCTAAGTCCGCTTCTCTTTCGGCGGTAGAAGTCTTGGAAATAACTTCTTTTGGTAAAAATCCCAGCATTTGCCCGATGTCGGAAAAATACACTTCGACCTTATTTTGTAGGTGTACGGTCACTTTTCGGTTCAGAGTATCAAGGGATAATTGCACTTCATCTTTGAATCGATTATTCGCACTGACCACTTCATTTATCTTGGTTATAACACCGGCGACCGAGGAGTAATGTCCCTGTGGAACTATCAAAGGCTCCCACATATCGTCTAATTCTTGATTACGGAGATAAAATCGATTCTCAAAATTTCCTTGTACATTATTCCAGCTGTGAGGATAATGGATTTCTGTAAGCGCTACTTCCCAGTCCCCTGTTAAACTAACGGTTTGAGGTAAACCAACCCGATACTCTGTCAATGTGTTATTAGGGAATTTATCGAGGCTGGCATTGCTGGGAAGATGCAAGTAAAATTGTACTACCTCCATCGTATCTTGTATTCAAATGAAATTTTTACTCTGGGTATTCTTAATTTATAAAAAAACACACGACTATCATTTCATTCTTCTTTTATTCACTACGTAAAGAAGCATTACAGCTACAGTTTCGAAATATCTCCTTCAGAAACCCAGCTATAAACTTGTCTGCGTAACCTTTCCATTTCACAAGATATTCCACTACTCCTTTGCGCTTTCTCTTGCGCAAGATCTTTTCAATGCGATAAACATTATCGTTCTTGATTACTTTCTGTAATTCCGCCTCGTAGAATGTTCCTTCTAGGATCTCTCCAGCATCATCTTTCAGTTTATAGATCGGTACTTGGCGCGCAAATCGTTTGTAGATCGTAAACATTTCTTCCGTGTAATTGGGAAGGTAAGACTTTTCAAACATTCGCTTCACTTTGCTGATCCTTACGCGATCTCCCACTTGAAATTTGAATCGAACTCGTTTCTGTACATCACTGCCATACAGTGTGTCCCACACCTTAGCTTCATTGGCTTCAGTCACCTGAGTGGGTTTCATTTTAATGCTACGATGGTAAGTGTTATTGTAGGATTTTACCAACTTAGGTAACACATCGGTGTAAGTAAGAGTGTTTTTAGCTGTGAAGTACTTGTACATCTTGTTCTTAAAGGTACGATTGAATCTCTCTACTATCGATGCTTTGAGCCCAGACTTGACGGTAAAAAACTCAATGTTATTTTCACGTAGGAATTTCTGAAACACACGATTAAGGAATTCAGTGCCCTGGTCAGTTTGAAGCTTTGATGGTTTTCGTCCAGAGGCAAGAATCGTCTGAAAAGCTTTGACTAGTTCTTGCCCTTGTTTTGTCTTTAAAGGCACCACCCAGGCATACTTGCTAAAGATGTCTATACAGGTCAGTAAGTATTTATATCCCTTGTTGTATCGGCTTAAATTTTGAACATCCACCAGATCTGCTTGAAATTGTTCATCAATATTAAAAACAATGACGCGACTTGTCTTGTAGTGTCTTCGGGCAGGTTTATGGAGGGTGTAAACGTCTTGTTGACTCAACCAATCTTGAACTTGCTTGCGAGAAATCTTACTTTTTCCCTTCTCTTTGACCACTCGGTACACGGCACCTAAACCACCGAAACTTGCGGGTTGACTTGGGTCGAGATAAATGCTGGACAGCGTTTTCTCCATCGCAAAACTCGGAGTTTTGAACAATCACTTGACCCCCACAACAAGCTAAAACGACACGAATGCGGTTGAAAATGCGCTCTAATATCAGAGAGGGTGAAGATGGCCAGCAACCCATTACTAGTGATTGCTGCGAAGGCAGAAGCTCGAATGAATTTTTCCATGATGTTTCATTTATATAGCTACTCTCGAATCTGAGATAGAGTGGGAACGAGAATATCAAATAGTTGTTCCCATTCCTTGTCAGTCAGTCCCAGTTGCTCGACAAAATTTAAAAACACTAATAATCTCCCCCAGTGAACTTCTGTAAACACCTCTGAATGAAGACGTTTTAACTTGTCAAGCATCGATCCTGGCAGTTCACAAAATGTCTCTCCCAGAGAAGAGATTTCATTTGAAGGCATATTCCTTGCTATTAGGCGAAATCGGTAAAATTTGATTCGAAGCATTGAGAGCGTTAGACTCATGTTAACTCGAATAGCGTCAAGCACACACTGACTTAAATCCCCTCATGAACGCACTTTATTATTTCAAAGATAAAACTCATTTTGAATTTCATTGATTACATAATCAAGGTCCACTAGGCTTTTTCTTCTTTCTGATAATATTCTAGGGGCATTTCACTTCTGTAGTGTCAGCGTTTAAAAATTCTTCAGCGTTATCATCTTTGTGGATTACCACACTACTGAAATCGTTCGTTTTGGATTAGAACTGAACAAAACTGTTTGCAAAACTAAATTTATGAGGCCAAAATCGCCCAAAGAGCCAAAAACGCCACATTTTAGCGTTGTGTTTTTCTCTGAGAGCACGCGTGGAATCGCTCGTGGACATCGTGAGAAGAAAGCACACGCGTGCTTTCAATAAAAGTTTTCCCCTATCTCTGCAAAACTCACTGATAAAACACTAAATAAGTTAATAATTTCTCTCTAAAGGAAATCTCGAATTTCTCACCTAATGTACATTTTCAGAAAGAAAGGAATATGTCTTGCATCGTTATCCATGTGCTCGTATTAGGCTATACTATTGTTGTTGATTGGATAACGTACCTACAACGTTTTTGAACGTACCGGATCTGAGCCTGCAGTGTTAGTGAATGCAGTGACATGCCAGAGGTCGGGAGTTCAAATCCTACAAGGGCCGTAAGTAATAATTTTTTTCTTTTTTTGTTTTTCGTCTTTTTCTTTATTTGATTACAAATTTCATCATTTTCGGTTTTATATAAACGACCCTGCGAGGAACCGAACCCACACAGGGGGTGTTAGTGAATGCGGCTAGTTTGTTATACATACGAGAGGTCGGGAGTTCAAATCCTACATGTGACATAAGTAAAAAAGTTTTTTTATATTTCTGTTTTTGCTTTTTTTCTTTATTACAAAATACGTCTTTTTCATTGACAATTTATTAGCTTTGTAAAAGTTCATAGTATCATTTTACTTCAAGATGTCAAGAAGATATGATCCGAAAGACATGTGTGAAATGGATAAACTTGTTTCAGACAAAGCTATTCAAAAATATTGGACGAGGCCAGAAACAATGTCCTTTGATGATTTCTTTTTTGACCATTATTTATTAGACGAACTTACCAAAAACGAACAATGGTAACTTGCCAATGAAAATACTTTACATTTTAAAAACGACCCTGCGGGGAATCGAACCCCGATCTCTCGAGCGACAATCGAGGATACTAACCGTTGTACTACAGAGTCTTAATAAAAATTACAATGAAAAAGTTTGTGTGTTTATTGTGGACCAGACGTGGATTCGAACCGCGGACTTTTGGGTTATGAGCCCAACACGCTGACAGCTGCGCTATATAGTCTAAACACTTTACTAAATAACAATTTCACAAGCTATATGCTTCGGTGGTCTAATGGATGAGACGTTGAGTTGTGGTCTCAAAGATCCAGGTTCAATTCCTGTCCGAGGCAGTCTTTTTTCTACTGCGCATGCGTGTTGTACTATTTCGCTAGTAGGGGACAGAGTAACACCTCTCACATGATTCTATGGACTTTTCATGACTCATATGTAACCATCCCTTGACCTTATGGGTTACCAGGATGCACTGCGCATGCGCAGTGACTAAAGTAACAGAGTACCTTGTCCCACATGGGTAAGCAGACATGTTATGATCCTAATATAACACTCATGTCACTTAGTAAACTAGTAACGAGGTCCTTCTTAGGGCGCCATCTTGAATATGCAAATTAGGGTTGCTAGGGGCAGAGAACTATGGGGAGGGTCACGTGACGTCATAAGAATGACGTCATTAGGGGCTAGGCCTGAGGGGACTGGGAAGGGTTACGTCATTAGGAGTCTGAGGGCACTGAGAACTAAGGGACCGCCATCTTGGATACGGTTGACTACGCTGGCCGCCATCTTGAATTCATTAAATTCCAACAACCAATCAGAGCGCGAGTTGAGTGGCGAGCTAGCCGATAAGACTACTTGAGAGTTAAGTATCTTGCCCAAGAACACAATGCAATGTCAACGGCCAGGGCCCAAACCCGGACTGCTCGATACAGAGACAAGCGCACTAACCATGAGGCCACCATGACTCCCACTATCAATACTCACATATAGTCATATTATTTTTGTTAATTATCTTTCAGTTCAAAGAAGGCTACAGCCGTGTGCTCAGTTCATTACACAAGTATGATCCTGAGGATACTGGGCAGGTACGTTGTAGTTAATTGTACAGGCATTTATCCTTGAATTCTATTTGTAGTGGCTCTTGGATTGAAAGCGACTTATTGAACAGTAGAGCCCACCTTACTCCTGCCCCGTTCATACGGCCACCTCGTTATTACAGCCAGCTTATTCTGGCCTCTGAAAAAGTCCAGTCAGTAATTTTCTTCTTTAATGAACCACTGAAATATGGCTACCCTGTTAATATAGCCAGATTTTTGTGGCCTGTGGCTGCCTGGATTAATGGGGTTCCACTGTACTAGTACATGTATGTATAGTTACATGTATGTTGTTTCTCCAGATGAGCAAGGCCAACTTCCGTAAAGCATTGTCTGAGTATGATCTGCAGCTTGGGCCAGTTGAAGCTGAGCACTTTCTTCAAAGGTAAGCATTATTGTTTATAATGTTTAGGATGAGCAATGAGATAAATTGTTCTCCTCCTTAGTATTTGCACCCCGGTCTGAAGCAACATACATGTTGCTGTACACTGTACACAAACATAAAATATGTGATTAAGCTGTAAGTTAATTGTATAGTTTACTATTTTGAACTTTTCACTTCACTGGACATGGCTAGAAAAATAAGATATAAATGGTTTTTTTTTTGACGTTTTAATCGTTTGGAATTATAACATATCGATCATGTTTTTAAACACGGTATTTACAATGTAGTTTCCATCAGTCCCCTTCTGACAGATTAAAGTAGCCTGCTTTACAGGACTTGCTTTTTGTTGAACAGGTCCAGAGTTACAACTTGTTCTTTGCTCACTTACACAGCAATGTCAAAAAAGTGTAAGAAGACCTCAAACAGGCTCCAGGATACCTACATTTTTACAGCTACATGTAAATATGACTTCAGTTGTTGAAAACGTTTGCTATTTTTTTATCTTCCTTTAGGTGTGGCATGCAGGATTATAGCATGGTGCCTTACAAGAAGCTTATGGACTTGTATTTAGATCGATCAGAGGAAGGAAAGTTACAAGCCATTCTTGAGGAACCAAAGCACAGGTAGAGAACAGTATCTAGTGCTTAGATATTAGACCTTTTACTTATGACAAGTTGGCTGTAAGAGAGAAATTTGGGTTCCTTCCTGTAGCACGCTTTTAGCCAGGATTTGACAAGTGGGCGTCCGAAATGTGCTATAAGGCCTGCTCAAATGATCAAGTTATAAGGCAACATATGAAAAGTAAAAAGTGGCCATCCACAGGACACCTGGGCACCCATATGGCTAAAAGCCTGTCCTGGAGAGGATCGATGGCACTTGTTTATTTAGAACAGCACACTTCTGGTATGCTTGGAAAGATTCATGCCAACTTGCACCTACCCTTGTTCATACATTACAGTGTGATCATCTGGGCGAGGGTAGTTCTGAAAAGAACTGTTGTTGGTGACTGAGGTTTTGACAACCTGGTGGAGGTCATCTACAGCATCAAGTGAATAGTGTTTGTCAGTCGATAGTGTTATAAGACTGATTGGTCAGTTTATTAGCCGTGATGTTATTGGCTGAAAGATTCGTGTAAAGTTTGACAGTCATCAGGTCGGTTCTTGTAAGTTTCAATTTGTCCACTGTAAGTCGGTCTGTTTGAGGTCCGTCTGTCAGTATTCTTAATGTCTAATTGGAAATCTTAATAGTTTGGCAAATATTGGTTTAGTTTACAGCCCTTCTGACGTAATTCTAAAGAAAACAAGACTGCTAGGTGGTGTAGATGGCCCTACACAAGCAGACCTTCTGAGTGATCCCATATAAGATGGGAGAGATGGATAATATTTTAATAATATTTTGATAATATCTTAATAGTATTTTCTCTATGGATGAGTCATACATGTACACACCCTGCTGTGCTCAGTCCGTCTCCCATCACCTCGAGCCAGATCCTTTCCTAGCTTGCTCTCTCACTCAGTCAATGAGTTCATAATGCACTTACTCATGAATACATTGTTTGTCAATTCAATCACAGATTCAATCGCAGCAGGGACTCAGCTATTGGCAACACAACTGCATTTGATGCAGAGGCCCGGTTACTGGATCTACTACAAGCAGACTTCTTAGCCTTGCTAGGCGCATTTAAGTAAGGAATCTCAACTTGACGTGTTGCATTAGCTTTAATAAATTTTCGCTTGCAACCAAAAGGCATTCTTATAGTACTCTCTCTCTGTCTCTCTTTGTTTTGTTATTCTCAGTTTGACACTTGTTCCGGTTTATATAGCCTGAGAATTTGTAAGGAATAACCTCTCACTTTCATTATAGTTCAGAAAAACTGAAAATAGTATCTTCTCTGTGTTATTTAATTTTGTTTATGGTTCATTAATCGACACCACCAGTAGAGAACGGAGTCTTTCTTTCTGTTTTTTTTTTTTTTACAAGTTTTACAAGCGCAAACCTTCGAAAGAATACGGGCAGCGTTCACCTCAAGTAAGCCCACATGGGAAATTCAGCGTTTCTTTTCGCAAAGTCATCATTTTATTTGCAGAACATCGCTCCAACCGTGTGTTATTGTTTCGTGCTGTAATATAAAATGTTCATGAACATGTATACTGACTATGAAACTGTGTGAGTTTGGAAAATGACACTTGTTGAGACTATTAAGATGTTTGTATTGCCTACACCTGCATTCATCAATTCAACGTAACCTTATTCTCGTCACTCTGCTGTTTATTCTTGCAGACAGCTTGACAGAGATAACTTAGGGGTTGTTAAGCGGTACCAGTTTAAAGAATTGTTAGAAGCTCGCTTTAAAATCAAGGTTAACGACGAGGAGTTAGCGTCAGTAGTACGTCCGTTGCTGGAAGATGCCAACCTTAGTCTGATACCTTACGCTCGGTTTCTAGAGCTCTTCAGTTCACCAAGGTACATTATTATTATCATAATGCTTAGTGTTGTCTCAACCAATGTAAACTTGCGAATTTGTTGCAGCAGGCATGAAAATCCCAGTATATCTTATGCCCTCTCGTACGATTAAGCCTATCTATACAACGTTGAGGAAGCGGCCAAACGATCATTACTCGTCCAGCGAAACGTTGGGATAAAATGTTTAAAACCGGGCGGCTAAATGATCATACAGGTTCAAACAACACGATGTTGGATGAAAATATTACCACTGCGCCAGGCAACTGTCTGAATTGTACTCAATGATGGGAAAGTGGTAATAGAGTAATAAGCACTATGAAGGCATTAGAAAATTATACATTTGCACAGAAATGGTTTTCATTTTACGAAGGCAATCCAGTAGCATGGTTTGATGTTCAATACTCCACTGTTAAACTTGTTTCTTACAGAGAAAACAAGGAGGTTTCCATCAATGCAAAGGTACCGAGTCCGCCAGCAGGCAGCGGTAGACCTGCCACTTCACCTAAGGAATTGAGTTCCCCGAGACGACCTGCGTCGCGAAAGGGACTGGAAAGGAGCGCTACGCAAACAGAGATAATCAAGAAAGAATCCCAACCCAGGAGTGCTCACTTGGTTAGTAAAAATACTGTTGTGAAAAACTTGTTTTGCTAAGCGTTGTTGTGTGTTCAGTTTTGTTATTTCCTGGTGACATACCCGTGGCACACTGGGGTTAATTGACTGGTGATTATCATGCGTGAATGGTATTTTAAGGAACTAAAGGAGTGTAAAATACATGAAATCGTTTTGGAATTGTAAATGAGCTGTTCGTGTTGGACAGTCAGGTATTGAAGTACTCTCTATCCTCACTAAGCCATCCTCAAGAACGATATTGTTGTAGACTGAGATGATTATGAACATGAATTTAAACATAGGGTGACAATAATGAGTACTTGATTTTATCCTTACAGTTGTTCGCTTTAATTCGGGAACTTCTTACAGATAAATTCCAACTCATTCACAAGGTTTGTTCGTTTAAATTTTATTTTCTTTGTTTTGAGATTATTTTTATTATTTTAGTTTTCAGTTTGATGTTTTTAACGAACGTGTCTTTCTCTTTTTCTTTTTCTTTTTAGGCCTTTCAAGGGATGGATCAACTTAGGAAAGGATATTTATCGAAAGGAATGTTTTTACGGTTGTTCGAAAGGTAAATACGTACCAGAAACTCATGTTTATGTACTTATGCCGTTCTTGTTGGTTATTGCCTGAATTATCTGATTGCGAAGTCCATACGGACCGGATAAGATAACGTTGATACATTCATCGCTGGTCTAGAAGCGCTAGGGAACTGGCGGTCTGTCAAACATCAGCCATACCCATGAGTTTCTATAAAACTCTAAGATGAAAAACACAGTTGCGCTTCCTTTGTGGTTGAGGAAGAGATTTAACATCTTAGCTGCCTTCAGTTAAGGGTAGCCTAAAGACAGACGTCCACTATGCCATTTGCTTCAAGTGGGAACGTTTCTTTAAATAGGCAATACATCTGACTGTGCTGTTCAATTTTTCAGATACGAACTCAAGTTAACATCGCCGGAGGTTGATTTACTTTGGTCCAAGTTACCAGTCGAAAAGGATGGCACTGTAAGCTTTGAAGAATTAGTGCAGTACTGTTTCCTGAATTTCAACGTGGCTGCGCCTGGTGGAGAGGAGACTGGATCTGGTGAGTGTACCGCAGGGGAAACGTTTTCCTTGTGGCTTACTGAGTATACTGTGTGTTCACTGTACATAGTTTAGTATTAGACATGTCTAATTAAACTACATTTTTACTCATAATAATATAAAAGTAAGATTTAGGAACAATTCTGTCTAGTAATTATCTTTTAGACTTGCCCCAAGTCAGCTTCTCCTTAGCGGGGAACACGAGTGAACACGAGTGACGAAGTCAAGGTTCCTAGGTCGTTTTCTGCCAGACTTCCAAAAATGGAAAACGCACTATGTGAAAGTCTACTGTATTTGTAACTGCAACTGTCGAAAGCTCCACATACATTTAGACATTTCCAGTTTTGTGTGAAATCGTGAGAAGCGAGTGTCAATTTCTCGTGTGGTTTCAAATTTTTGCCGCTTATACATTACATACTTGTAAGCTGTCCATTCAATATTTTTCTTGCTCAGTAATTCTTCTCGGTTATGAAAAGGAGGACGATATGTTATTTACCAGTTCCTAAATGCGATACTGTTTTCAGGAAATCTGTCTCGTGTCCTTCAAGACTATGCCAAGTCAGTCATACACAATCGATTGCAGCCTGTCGCTGAAGAGAAAGTGAGAGAACCTGAGCTCCTCCCTACCCCACCCTCCCTTGTACCTGAGGAAGACCAAGCAAGGTCCCCCAATGAAGATAGAACATCTCTTCCACCGCTGAAGACGCAAACCAAAACTTCAGTGGAAATCATTTTAAGGAAGATAAAATCCCAGGTACTTCCCACTTGTTATCATCTATTTATAAACATTCTTGTTGGAAGCTCCTATACCGCGATTCGTTTCATGAAAATGTGACGAACTTGGTGTCATATCGTGTTCTATAATATTATTATTGCTGACTTGGTGTGCTATACCTACAATATCATCTAGGTGTGTTCTCAGTGGAGTGAAATGCGGAATGCCTTCATTGCGGTGGATATGGATGGAGCTGCCACGGTGGATTTTAATGATTTTAAGGTAATTGGAAGCATAAAATGTTCCTTTCTCCATATTTCATACTTGTCCAATACTCCGACAAATTTATGCACACCATTGTATTGTATTCTATTGTATTGCGTCGTTCTCAATTGTATTGTATTGTTAATCTATTGTTATGTGGATATAATACAATACAATGGTGTGCATAAATTTGTCGGAGTATTGGACAACCCTCCCATATTTTACATCGGTCTTTGTCTTTATACGGCAATAAATCAGCTCATGCACATTTTTTCCTTGGAAATTTTTGAACAAGAAGAAACATGCTGCAAAATTAGAGGTAAGATGGGAATGTACAGTAAGATCGTAAAATGTTGTTTCTCGTAAACCTTACACAACTTAAAAACACGTTTAGGACACCTGTCGTTTTAACACCAATTTGTCTATGAAAGTAAAAACATCAATTCGTTTGTTCACAGGGCGTTTTAAGAAGATATCGCATCGATATTACTGACGAAGAATGCCACAGCCTTTGTAAAAAGTTTGACCGGAGAAAAAACGCTCGGTAAGAACTCCTTTACGTGGATTTGGGTTTCACTTCAAAGTATTGATTAAACCAAACTGTGAATAATTCAACTGGCTGTACCTTCTCTTTAGGGTGTGGTACCTGGAATTCCTGAAGCAGTTTCTTCCCACAATGCCTGTAAAAATTAACGACCTTGTTCCCATGCCGCAGACGCACAAGTGTCGTACCAAGGTAAGTTAAACATAGTGCTTGAGGTTTTCGGACAATCCTAGTACGCTGCGTTTTTCAGTTGTCTGAAATGATATTGAATTAAATTGAGGTTGGCAAGATTATTTTAAGAATAAATTTTATTTTATGATGATTTTTCTTTCGCCTACCGCCGCTGCAGATTGTTTATGTCACTATTTTCCTTTTCAAACATAGGCGGCGTGGTTGGACAGTAAACGAGCTCACGAAGCGCTTGATGCAGTTGTTGGTAAAATTCGGAACCAGGTGAGCTAGCTGTCACCCGTATTAACCAGTAGCATGTATGTGGGACAATTTTTGAGCTGCGGACGGCCAGACAGCTTACAGTTTTCCTTTTGATTTGTGAAAAACATACGGCGGGGACACCAAGGACCGCGTCGATTACAAAATTAATCATAAACATTACAATTTCCTCGATTGCGATTGGTTTAAAAAAAAACTCTTATTTTCCGCCAATTTACTTGTCAAGTTGGTATCGGACAGTTTGTTTTATCAGACATTTTGTTATCGGACAGTTCAATAAGCCAATCACGTTCAAAGTTG
This sequence comes from Micromussa lordhowensis, assembly GCA_964020085.1. Taxonomy (NCBI): domain Eukaryota; kingdom Metazoa; phylum Cnidaria; class Anthozoa; order Scleractinia; family Lobophylliidae; genus Micromussa; species Micromussa lordhowensis. Next base: position 32,922,794 of record OZ026595.1, read on the forward strand.
CAGTTTAAATCAACCAATCACATTCAAAGTTGCAGTTTAAATCAACCAATTTATGATTATTATGATTAATTGATAATAAGACTTCGTGTCGTCCAATTCGGTCTGTAATCATACTCGTGATAACCAAGTCGGACTCCCGCTGCGCGATCGTCCGAATTTGTTATCACTTGTATCATTACAGACCGAATCGGACTCCACTCAGTCCTATTACCATTACGAATTTACATTTCGCCTACGAATCTCGCGATACTCTAAAGTTATTTAGTTCTTTCCTTTTTTTCAAAACTATTACGAAACTGAATATGGAACACAGCGTGAACTTCGAAATTTATATCTTAAAAATTATCCGTCGTGGTTCACGTTCTCCAGGTAACGCGGAATTTGGTCATTCCACGTTGTTGTCTTGCACAGACGGCAAAGAAGTGTACCAAAAATTATAATGCACGCGCACAGCCATTGTATTGCCCATTAACCCTTTTGTTTAGTGACGTTGCCGTTGTGGTTTTCTTAAACTCCCTAATTCCATTCCTAAACGGCGCAATGTTTGTTCACGTGTGCACCCTTTCGGTTGATAGTGGTCGACGTGTGTAGACCCCTCTTTGCCATATTTGTTATAGCCGAGTTTTGCCGCAGCGTGTTCCAATCAAGTTCGACGTAGATTTCACTCACTATGCAAAAGAAAGTTGGAATAATTTGACACATAATAATTTGAGTAATAATAATAATTTGAGTAGTAATAATTTGACATAATAATTTGAGTAATGATAATTTGAGTAATAATTTGAGACATTCCTCTGCCTAAACTCTTCTTTCTCCTCACGTAATTTTGTTCATTAGCTCTGAGAATATGGCGGTAGATGTTCTTTTTGCTTATTATTTCACCGTGATAATCTGTTGAAACATTTGGGCAACTCGATGTAAGATCAGTATAATATCCATTTACGTAGCTTGTTATTTCTGCAGATGATTTCAGACTTCAAGGCACTCAGGAGAGCCTTTAAAAAGCTGGACCAGTTGGGCGATGGCGTTGTGTCCGTCACAGATTTTAAGGCTGCCATGAGCAGGTTCAGCTTTCCTTTGAGCGAGGAAGATTTCTTTCATATTTTCTCAGTCTTTGATGAAAACATGGAGGGAAAAGTCTCTTATGTGGAATTCATGAGGCGTTCATTGAGCGAGTAGAAACTGAAGAGTGTAATTAGGTACTTGTTTGATACATCTTTATCAGTCAGTTACTTCAATTCCTGTCATATTCACCGCGTTAGAATATAGTTTTATGCTTCAGGTGAAAGCAGATATGCCACAAACATTGTAAATAGCTGCCAATGCACAGTTGCGAATGGAAAAAAAATACTATGGTAGAAATCCCGGAGAACATTCTGCGGTTTATAAGATTCCGTGATACTGGTGTTCAGCGGCCTTGATTTTTAAGACTTTGATGATTCAACGAGTTCCCAGTAGGCTTTTAACTTTGTCACTCAGTTGGTCCAGAGGATCATGACTCAAATGCCTTAATGCCTTAATTTATTTGTGGCCTTTTTTGCAGCGTCTTAGTGTAAGAAATCGGTCTGTTAGTTACACTTAAAATTGTGTTCCCCTTACAGGTTCATTTTCGTGTAAATCAATCACATTTTCAAATGAAAGGTTTTGCACGAAAACTCGTTTTGAAACAGAGGCACAAGGTAACTTGCTTGATTCCTTACTTCCTTGATTTTCTCAATCATGTTGTACAACCAATACCATAATGATCTTGGTGTCAGGTCCGGGAAACCACGAGTATGCTAGAAACGCTTGATTTTGTCTTTTCTCGTGATTGGTATAGAAAACAAAACAATATTTTCCTCTGACTGGCTAAGACAAATCACACGAATTTGTTTTGAGCAAACTCAAAATCAACGCAAACCTAACTTTGATGAATAATTGAAGACCGCTCAGCAGCTGTTGTTCAAGTTAATATGACTGGGATACTTACAACAACATTGACTGGGACAGTGCTCAATGCTTAACCTACAGTACGAACTATTTTCAACGACTGACTCTTGAAAGCTGATACACTAACTTAGAACAAACGCCTCTTAACAGATGTCAACAGCTACCGGCGCCTTACAAACGACTTATTCACGACGCAAACGAAACCGACAAACGGACTTCTAACAGACCGACTTAATTTGACTAACTATACACGGACCTCAACGCTAGCAATTTGACTAACAAAAGACGGATCGAAACTGACCAATGACTGATGACAAACTTAACAGGAGTCTTCCAGCCAATACCATCATGGCTAAAGTGACCAATCACTTTCAACGGACCAAACTTATAACATCATCGACTGACAAACACGATTCACTTGACTCAGGTTGTCGAAACGTCAGTCACCAACAACAGTTCTTCTCAGAACTACACTCACCCGGACGATCATACTATACGAACTACTGGGATACTTTGTAGCGTGGCTAGCTGTGAAGATTTATTATTCACTGACAATAGAATACATAAACTTTATCTATAGTACGTTAAAGTGCTGATGTGAAGGCTTCGACTTTCGTCATTGTTGTAAATTATGTGATATTTTTGTGGTACTAATTTATTTGCGTAATAAAGGTATTTTAGCATGAAATCTGTTCCTGGTTCAAGCTCTTATTTCTTTTCCCTCGCAAACGCTTATGATACGTGGGTTATACATGACTATCTACCTTCAATGCAAAAGTATTGTGTCACTAACCCCCCAAATTATTTTCGTTTACTAGTTTCCTTGATTAATTCAGCGAAAAAATTATCTCGATTGATAAATTCCCTGCGTTTCTACAGGTATTTGAACTTGTAATTTCTATGTTCACGACCGCGCAAAGTGGGACCTGGGTCCGGCTACTAGTGACGTCACTTCGCAACCGGGTGACTCTTGACTTCTCTTGACTGAGCTTCGGGTGCTGTCAAACATATTAAAAAACTGTGTCATCTAGTTTTACAATTCGGGGTCTAGCAACGGTTTGGACGGCTGCAATGTACATACTTTTTCCATTTAAGTCCGGGTCGCCAATCAAGATCACCGCATTGAGTCCGGCCAGGGTCGACAGTTTGCCGGTCCATTTGGGTTGTAAAATACAAACAGTGACTGAAGAGTTAACTTACAGCTCTTAAAGAGTTGTAAATACGTCAATGAACACAAAGAGTTGGTAATTTGACTTTACGGAATTTGCAGATTTCAGAGTGTCCAAATATTTTTAGATTCAAACGTTAATTTCCCCGAAATACAAGCTTAAAATGCGATGAAGTCGAAGTCCACTCCTACCTACATCTTCAGATCAATGATTGAAAATAGTTTTAACATAAGACATAAGCAGAGATGTCGGCAAACAATGTCCGAAGGTGAGGTAACGTTTCGCTTCGTTATTGTCGACCGACCGTCGTATTTTATATGCATAGGCAATTGCTGTGTGGGAACACAAACATCGTTGCATATTTCATACTAGTAAATCGTGGAAAATCTTTCGAAAAGATCTCGAAAAAAGGTCAGTATAGTATCAGTGAAGTTAATACATTTTATACTTCACTGTTATTTTGAAAAGTCCATCTTACGTTCTTTAACCTTGGGAGTTCTCGACTATTAACCTCGACTTATTAGTTTGCGTTTCGGTTGACTGACGACAAGCGCATTCTTCTTTCAGCACGACAATCTCCGTCGGTAGCTATAGAGTCGAATCTTAATCGTTTGTTTTACTTTATCAATGCTTGATCCATTCTAAGTTTGTAATTGAGATACATTTCGTTCCTCAAAGACGAAGCTCGAAGAACAAAACAGCTGTGTATGCGGAATGGCCTTTGAGAAACACGGCCGTATTACGACCTCCGGCGTGCGTGTGGTTTTATTAAAATCCGCAAATACATATACATACATAGCTAGTTCACCAGTTAGAAGCCACAACAATCTCAATCGTCTTGTTGTAGGACGTAGGTTTCGTTTTCTATTCGCACAGATCACACCATTTCTTTGGTCTTTTTGTCGCTTCTGGTAAAGTTTCATCGAGACAGAGGTATCAAATAAAGAGGACACTATCCTAAGCATCTACTACTACAGCCTCCAACAACACATCTTGTTAGCTTGTTCGCATATATTCTTCTCAGGAGAAATAGATTGTTATTCCCTAAATGACGTCAGAAGCCAACTCATCCCATTCTCCGCTATTCCTCGGTCGTGAACATGTAAAAGGCCAATTTTACAAACTTTGAAAATTCATGTAAAATTAACGAAAATAGCTACAACGATATTTTTTTCGCAGTGCTGTTCAGGAGAAAGAGGTAATCTATATTAGCGAAAATTGTTTGGGGTTAGTGGCTTTAGTGAAGAGAAAGGCTTACTAGCACATAATAGGACCGTAATAAGCTTTAAAAAAGTGTTTCTCAATGTGAGAGGAACTTGACTATAGGTTTCAAGACATCAGGCATTTCCCCCCCAAAAAAGCTTGTACGATTATTTAGCGATTTCAACAGCTTTTAATTTGGTCCCATGTGGTCACACTGACTGTTACGCAGATTACAGGCTACTTTTCATTTGACGCACTAATGTTTGGACAATGACATGTACTGTTGTTACTGTTTGTTACCGTAAGTGGCCAAGAAAGTTACAAGACTGGTATCTAACGGGACCTTTAACACGAGAATGATCTTATTTTTCGTTTGTTCTATTTCTCTTATTTGTCTCTTATTTGTCGCCTACTAATTTTAGTCCATTTTCCAATTGTGTTGCAGTTGGCCCCGTGGCTCAACTTTGCTGTTTTTTTTTCGAAACACTTGATAAGAAACCAACTGTTTTATCCTTGCTCACTTTGGGTCGGCTGTTATGAACACCTAAGTGAAATGTCCCTAGTTCATCCCTTCGTAGGCTTATGCGTTTAGTCGTCTGCTATTTTGCTGCAAATACTTTTACGTTCGTGGAAGCAAATGTTTCCAGTTATTACTAAAAAACGGTAGTAAAAAAATAGCTTTCTAGACAAAAACCTAACTAATTACCAGCCTCAGTGAAGCCGCAACGTGATAATTACAACGAGACCAAGACACGAAAGAGAGTTGAGAGGCCTTGCTCATGACACTCGCGTTTATCACGGCTCTTTTGTCATGACTACACACTAAAATGAATAAAATTATAGTCATTAAGGCATGAACCGTCATTTTTTTAAGAGCTCGAGAGTCGGCCGTAGGAAAAGTAACAAAAAACTCGTGCAAAAGGAGCCATGGAAAAGAAACACATGGGGCAAATCGAAAAAACTTCTTGCACGATCTGACGCCCAAAAAAGAGTTCTTAGCCAGAAAAGTTTTCCAACCAACCCTCCCCCCGTCAAAAAAAAAGATGGTTCATTCCTAAGAATTGAAGAAAACCCTAAGCAGTGTGAGATAATATTAAGCCGATAAGAACTGAAGAAATTGGCGTCCAACTCCATTCTTGTTCTTCTTTGTTTCCTTAACTAAATATCGTTGTCTATAATAATCCAATAATTGTTATTCTTCGTGAGGTATAGCTTATTTGAGTTGGGTTTATAATGATGTTTTTCCCCAAGCGACTTTTGACACTTCTTCGGGTTGGTAGACTTTGGTGACCGCGCTGTTATTATCTTGGGATTTCTGGATGACTTTAGTCAACCGAACAGTTTGTACAACTTTGATACGGTGTTCAAACACTGTAATCCCAGGTACTGTAAAAGCTTCTTTTGGCGAGTGCTGTAGCAACAATAGACAAAGAGAAGGACAGTTTTAGTACAGAGAGAAGTTATCTGTTATTGTGAATTATGAAATTGTTGAAACGAAGGTTGTGTCTTACTCTGCGCTGTTTGTGGCGGTCTTCTGGCGTTTGGTCGTTCGACCGAGCCTTGCTGACTTGTTGGGTAATTCGTCTCCTTCTCAAAATATTTCTGAAACCGGCCCTGACCTAAAATGTGAAAGGATACTGATTGATACGTTTGTACACTATAATCGCTGAAGTTTAGAGATTGGTTAGAGAGCAAACATATTGTCTTTCTACAAGTGAAGTTAGTTCAGTGAATATATCTTGTTTTTTTTAAATACACCGTATATTTCCTCTTTCAGGACCATTTCTGAGCTTTTCTTGCTTCATACTGGCAGAAGAGAAAGAAGAAAGGCTCAGTGAGCAATGTTGTAAGAGACTATATCTTGGTCCTTATTTAAATGTGAAGAATCATTTGGCATTTGGAGGGTTGTTCCTTGCTCAGTTATATCTGGAACAGGCGCGGATCGAGGTTAAACGGTGATCGATTTCCGAAACAATGAGCGCCGAAGGTGCAAGCTTCTAAAGGGGTGCGGAACCGTGCTCAACAGAAATTGTTTTGGGTTTTAGCTCCTTAAAGTCCCCTTTCCTGGGTTTCTAGTCATTCTGAAAAATCTGACCGATTTCCATAAAACGGTGGAAACCGGTGTGGAAATGCGCATGGGGATTACATTTCGATACATTGTAATCTAACGTAAATACCTCTTCATGAACGACACACTGCGAAAAAAAGAGAAAAACTCCCTAGGATAAAAAGAGAAAAAGATAAGTATGATTAAGATCTTATTAAAAATAAACGCGACATCGTCCAGCAAGCAAAACAAATGGCTGGTAGGATAATTAAGACAGCGTGTGCGTATACTAGAGTGCGTTTGGTAAAACCACGAAAGGCCATGTAAAGCGTGAACCCTGGTTGGGAAGAGCTTTTGAGTTTTTCCAAACTCTCTTACTAAGCTACCAAATATTTCAAACTTACTTGAAGTGAGTTCAATCCAACAAAGAGATATTGAAACACTATAGTGTCCTGATTGACAGCCATGAGTCCAAAGAACCAGCTCAGCCCAAGCAGAGGTACCATCATAAACGAGGCGCGAGCAGTAACTCTGAGGGCGAAGAACAAACGTTACGTAAGATATTAAACATGAACAACCGTGTTTGACCATATTTCCAAACACCTAGAAGAGAGTTGGAAATACTACGCCTTCCTTTTGATAAGCTTCGAGGTGTTTGGAAATGTGGTCAAACACTGTCTTGACCTGCTTGATACATCTTCTCAAACGAAGCTAAAACTAAGGAGGAAACGGAGAGTCATGATTTCCTTTGCTTAAACTTGATGGATTATTAATGAGTTTGAGACTTGTAGTCATACCTTTGTAAATTTTATCTTTGGGCTTTGTTGAAGATTGCATTGGGTGTGTGAAAAAATAACAGGAAAGGCACGGAAAAAAACGAAGCCGTAGAAAAGAGGTCGTCAACGTAAATCGTGGCCGAGTACTCTAGAGAAGGAGACGAGGGACTGTCTAAAATCTTGGGCAGAGATGAGAGCTGTTGCGATTGACAGGGCATCTTTTTAGCGACAATCCACAGCTCAGATTTTCAGCAAATGCAAGATGGTCATTGATGATGGAATACATGAAAACCATATAAGGCTCCTCCCTCTTAGTCAGATAAACTACAGGTTATCATGATTACGTTCCGCTCCAGTTCGCACCAATGGCGACGCTTATTTGAGTACTGGGGCATTGGTAGGGGAAATAAAACAAAATATATTAATAAATCATCTTTCAGTCTAGGGTGATTCCTTTTGCCATTTCCTCTACGCCACATCTCAAGTTAAAAATTCAATCCTGATTGGGTAATTTGTCTATTGAAAGAGATCGCGCATACAAACCGTATTTTTTTCCAATCGCTCTGTTTCGAAAATATTCTCGTCTTCGTCAATCTGTACAGAACAAATGCCAACACGATAATGTTCACCTATGAAGAGATACGAAGGTTACAACTTCACTTTAACGTGATTTGAGATACCGATTCTTAATTGCTCTAATCTACCATAAGACCAACGTGATAAGAGCAGTATACCCTAATATGGACACCAAAAATCACATCTGCTATATTCATAACCAGGTTAGCTGTATGTAAAACGGATTATCTAAGGACCGAAATTGGACCCAAGTCCTGTTGGCCACTGTACTCAAGTCTGGATGAATTTGATACGGGTAACACGTTCAACGGCGGTGGGTAGACACTTTATCAGATGCAACATTTAGCCTGTTTCAAGCACTAAGATTGTGATGCAATAATAGAAAATGGGTAACGAAATATGACTGTATTCCTCTCTTCTTTCTTACTATCTCGATTGTCACTTTTGGAGGGATGCAAATTCCCCCTCCTCAGCTTTTAATATAAGAAGCTGGATACCAACACACATCCTTTAATTAAAAAAAAAATACTATAACAGGTGTCTATACATTCCTTTCTATTTTCGTAGTGAGGAGGCTGTGATGATAAGTTATGTTTATTGCAAATATGCGTAGATAAATAGGTGAATATTCTGAGAAGGAACTACGTCTCGATTTTTGGTAGGGCCTTCAAAACATACTTTTAATGAACTCATACTATAAAGAAAGAAAAAGCACCAACCAAGATAATGGCACAGACAGGGCCAACGAAAGACCATATTGTACCAGATGAGATCGACAGCCAGCAACTGCGAGAAAGGAAGACAAGAATGAACTCCAACCCTTGGAGAAAAGGCAGCTGTGGTACCGTGATTCAGAAAAAAAAAACGTGTCTCTTACTGTTTCAGGGTGCCATACTCGTTGAACATCGCCGCAAACGTACTTCCAACTATGACAAATGGTAGCCCTTAGGAAAAAAAGAGAGAAACTTGTTACGTATGTCAATAATGACTCCATCAACAAGTGATCTATAACGAATCGTTCAGGGTAACATGCTTTGTGGCCTACGCTAAAGCTCTCTTTGCACCCCTAAAAGGGCGGCGGCCAAAATACCGCTTTGAAGGATCCCATGACTTGGCACAACTTAGACTCACGACACCCCTGGACAAAGGACACGGTTGGGCTTTTTTATATTACTTAGGGTTTACAATTTCGCTAAAATGGTCCTAAACAAGGTACCTTTCTTGTGTGTTAGCACGACTGAACTAAATACCAGTTTTGTCTCTTACGAAGAAACGAAACAAATGAAAGTATCGTTTAGCATGCTCGTCTACGCAGGACCTCAAAGAGTCATGTTTTATCTTTCTTAAATAGGGTATGGAATTTACTTTACCCTCGTCCAGTAGCTCTGATGCCCTTTCCCCAACCCCGCATCCAAGATAGCTTCGAGTTGGGTTCAATGTCAATTCTCACTTAATCAAGGTTTTTTGAATGTCGGATTCGATTTAAAGAGTTATTAATAGTCTCTTACCATATGCTAAAGCATAAGCTATTCGTAACTTGTTTATTGGTTTGAAAACCGTTTTCACTTTCGATAGCAGATGAATTCCTTCCACCAGCATCCACATGAAAGAGGCCAGGAAAAAGAAATGAAGGATAATTGCAACAATACTGCATATCACCTGCAAATAGAAACTTGACATGTTTACCAGGATATCTTAGAAGTAAATAATTTTGGAGGGAGTTCTATTGAAGCGATATTAGTTTGAGGAAGAAACAGTTGTTAAAAGTATCGAGGACACGTTTGAAGCAAGTTTTTCTTATTACCACATCCGCGAATAGTTTGTTTTTCATGCTCCCACTGGCTGTTACTTCAGCGTTTTCAGAAGTCGTTGGTTAAAAAGATCACCAGAGTTGACCTCCGCAATAGTGTAGGTCATGACAGACGACAAATCATGAAAAAGTACACGCCAGCAGTGACATTAATTTTACTCCCATGTCCCGCAGCTGACTAGGATGAGACAACAAAGGGTCTTTTTACCTTTCGACCAGCTGCATTTTCCACTCCAGCAAGAAACACTAGGTGACCCACTGCAAGGCATCCAACTAAGTTGATGTGGATTTTAACTTTAGTTTCCTTAACTTTCCTGAAACATTAAAGAATTACTGATTAGCTTTCACGTTTAATTAAGCACTTATCAATATCTTACCACTGACTACGGTATCTCAGTGCATTACGAAGGAGACGGTCAGTTATGTCTGTATCAGGCTTTCAGTGGGGTAGGGATTGGGGAACCAACTGGCTCTAAAAGAGGATATTGGCATAGCGGTAACGGCTGCGTGGCTGCTACGGGAAAATCATAATGATGGATATTAATTAAGTATTCACTGGGCAGCTCTGAAATCGTTAATAGTTTTTGTGCTGATTAAAAAATTTTTGTTAATGCAATTCTTGAAACTTGATTTATTGGATGAATTGCCTGACATCGTCATGTCAGTTTTTCTGTCAGGTTGTGCTTTCCGCGCGCTTTAATTCACCTAAGAAAACGTTTCCAACGGAAGAGACCACGAGAAAGACAACTTAGTTCTCCTGTGATCACGAGAACACAGATAAAAGCACAGAATATGTTGTGGAATAACGTTTCAATCCTGCATGATATTACAGTGAACAAAAGAGCACCAGGCGCTCTTTCAATAGCGCTTTTTTACTCCCAGGGGGGTGAGGGGAGGAAGAGGGGGTTGGAGGTGGTGTACTTTAAAAAAAAATTGGTTGGGGATGTGCAGCCCGCTTCCCAAATCCCTTAGCCCATTCAAGACCAAAATCGTCGATTTTCTCTTCTCTGTTTATGACCTGAACAAATCTTTGATACCCAATTTAAGACTTGACCTTTAAATCAATGCCCTGTTTCAGACCTGCCTTATAATTAGTTTTCTAGTTCAAACCGATGGTAACGGCATTATGAAGGGCTTTTATTGATGGTCATATCGGTAATGATGAAAAAGTAGTTTCTTCCAAAAAACATACCGAATATTCAAGACTGGAGTGCAAAAAACATACCCCAGTTAAGACCAAAGTGGCCAAAATCGATGTCCTATATATGACCAAAACGGCTAAATAACAATACCCTTTGGGGACGTGCATACCTATAAAGCCCATATAAGGGGGTACCCCCTGGGATTTTACTGTAATTGTTTGTTGCAAAATTCCCCAGTGCTCCTCCCAACTGGTTAAATGCATACATCTATAAACGCGCGTGAAACAAGCCAACCCGTTTTCAGTAGATTCGTACGCTAGCGCTAACATAGCGACTTTATCCATTTCAACAACCAGCAGAAGAAGATGACACAGGTAAACGAAAGAGAATACAATCCAGTTCACACGAAATTAACTTCAAGCCTTATTGTAAGTGCAATTTTTGAAATTTGAAATTTTCAGTTGTTATTGTACAGGGAAGATATTTGTTTGCAAACATTGTTTTTGTTATTTAAATGTGCAAAACGTTAAACAAAAGAATTCTTTGTACCACCAGCCAATAGTTCTCTGGTTGGCATATTAATAACAATAGGTGACGTCACTGATATTTTTGCTATGAAGCTATGAAGTCGAAATTTGAGTAATTTTTAGGTCAATATTTAGACTTTGCCGATGTCATTCTACATAGTATTTAGAAATTTGATAAATCATCACCATTTATTGTTAGACAAGTGTTTTAACTACATTCTTTATTACAAATTGGACTTATACCGTGGTCCAAAAACTAGTCGGCACATATATCAATCCGAGTAATAACAGATGTGGACATCTCCGTTTGGCCTACATGCAGGTGAGTAATGAGCAAGAAAAGGCGCCAAAATTCAGACGCAGTGTTCATGGAACGTGGGGGATCGGAGGCGAGCAAGACAGAGTTTTCTTCCTAAATATTCCTCGCACAAACTCCTCGATAGTCTTCAATACTATTGAAAAAATGTGACAAACGAGAAAGGTTTACACGAAGATCCGAAGTAATAGGCTTGCTGAAAATTATGTCAAAGGAAGCAAGGTTTGGCTTGTTTACAATTTCGCAGGTGCCATCAGCTCAGTGTTGAAATGACACTGATCTCAGAATAGATCAACTGAGTTAACTGTTTCCACTGCAGCATAAAAGGAAAGACCCAAGTTCAAGGTGAGAGAACTCAGTGAACTGCTATATAGCTTAATTTTATACCGAAAATCCATTTTCCCTTTCTTTGCTGCTTTTCGTCAGCTTCACCATTCAGTCGCATTTGTTGTATATGTACAAACTTATTTCACTTATACGTGTTTTTCATCAAACTGTACGTAGTTGAGTTGATTATGGCACGTGGCTTTTTGTAGTATTCGGGATGCTATTGGCCATTCTTTCTCGTATTTCCTTGGTAAACAGCTCACAAAATGTGCTTCTTTCAGCCATTTTTTCTGACAGAAGGGTCTTTTCCAGTCAAGATAGCCTCAAGCAAAAAGCGAGAGAAGCTGTCCTCATTTTCAACATTTTGTTTTTAGGCCATCGTTTTCACATTTGTCCCAAATACCTGTATTTTCTTTCTTTCACCAAATCCTAGTTGAAGTCCCTAAGCTGCTAATGCATTATCCGAGGTTGAGATTGTAATTATGACAATATTTACTTCTAGTAACTTACGTCAACAGGAGAAATGCCAACAAGCAGAGTATCTCAGCGGCCAGTGACAGCGAACATCCAAGGTACGTCATCCATTTCAGAATATCTTTATCAATGCCTTGGGTCTGTAGTAAAGTATCATAATAACATCAGCGTGCTGTGCTGAAATTTTATTTAATGAGGGGTTATAAAAATAGCAATACTAAAAGTGTTACACTCACTTGATAGTCTGGAGTTACTTGAAGAAGTAAAGCAAAGTTGGTGAGATGGGTACACTGGCACGTGATTTGTGACATGTTGACTGATAGTACACTACATCCGTCAGTTGACCAGGCTCCTTTTGGTGTCCCACTAAAAATAGAGTCAGGGATTCAAAATGAACGACATTATTCCTTGCCTTTGTCTTTAATATAAACTTCTTACAATTCATGGAGTAATTCGGCTGCATGCAAGTCAGACATTAACTCCCTCAGTGGGAAGACCAGGTCCCTCAAGTCAATCTTGTGACCTGTGATATGGATTCTATAACCTAAATTGTGGCTAGAAGTGAACAAAATTCTCTATTTCAAAACGTGATAACTTACTCAATACTAAAGTTCCAAAATCCACAATGAATGTTCTTCTCTTTTCCTGGCTTCTGTAGAGAAAAAAGTTCATGTTATGTTACACTTTTTATCAAAACGCCAGTTGCTTTAAAAAACAGACTAACTTGCTTGTATCTTAAGGTTTCTTCTTCACTAATATAATGAGATCTTGGTTTTACCAATATCTAGAAACCATTAATTGCAGGTCTAAAGGTACATTACTTAGATCGGGTCTCTCTTGTCGGAGCTAAATTGAGAAATTTTTCGCAAATAGGAAGTTTCAATAGTGAATTATGTCACTTAGTAAATTTATCAAAGCACTTTAAATGTGAAATATTTGAGTTTCAAAATATACACTTACCCATGAAACTGGCTTAAAGGTCAAGAGAACAGGGTTTTCGTTAGAAATTAATCCATCAGGTTTCACACTCAGCGACATAACCCGGCTGTCCACCTCGACAGATCTACATACAGGGAAAAAGGCATTCAGTCAACAACGTCAGGCCACCACTGTGTGACTACGACAACAACAACAACAACAACGATAATAATAATAATAATAATAATAATAATAGTAACAACAACAACAAACAATAACATCAACAATATGAACTTAAGAAGTACTTCTTACTCTAGCTTGGCGTTTCCCTCGGTTGAATCAACAGGAAATATCCTATGCACGTTTTTATATGAAACAAATGACACTTTCCATCGCTGATATTCTGTGCATACAAGGGAAGTAAATTCAGTATCAATAAAAAAAGTATCGATTAGGTGCTGTAATGACTCGCTTAGATAACGTACAGCAGGAACTAGTGGCTAAGATATTCTCTGTTTGTATTTTTACGATATGAAACTTCGACGTGCTGATTACGTTAACTCATATCAAATTGTTTTTCTTCTGGAAGATGAAAGATATTCTTCATTAAGCTTACCGTCCAATAAAGATTCAGGAATTATAGCACTATCCATAACGCTGCTTGGTGCTTTATAAGAGTAGGATGAATCATTGTCTGAGTTGCATCCTTGAATGGAAAACAACGTTATTGGAAACGATCTCTTGTCGACGCATGACTTGGCAATAAATTCTGAAAAAAGAGAAATTAACTCGTGTGAAATATATTTTTTTAAATTAGCAATTGTTTCATATTTATCATTTTCTCTATACATGTTTATACTGCATATCTTTTTTAAATTTCAGTCTTTTAGATTTTCATATCTTCGCGCCTTTTTGATTTGTGGAAGGCTGCATTCTGATAGTAAATCAGATAATAACCAGTGAACAGCTTGTTCAATATTGTTTGAAGTGAAAATGAAACAGTGTTTCAGTTTATCTAAAGAATAATTCGTTTTACTGAAGGCTCTCCATTTATTTATAGGTGATTTGTGATGATAAATCTATGGGTTTTAGTTTGAAGCCAAAAGTCTAGATTATTGACAATTGGCATAATTTAAATTAGAAAATTACTCACTGATGTTCGAGAAGGAAAATGTCCTTTCATTTTCTGTTTCATTGTCGCAATCCAGATACTTGTTAAATGCTACACCAAAGTCCTCTACCACCTTCAATAGCCTGCTCAAAGTTGTAGAATTCTGAAAATTTTTCCAGGTAGGAATGTTGGTTTCGTTGAATAATGTGCTTGAGAGCTCTAGAAACGCCTACCAAAAAGGAAAACAAAACAGGAATTTTGAAAATACTTAAGAAAGGGGAAAGCTAAGATGGAAAGAAAGCATCATATTTGATTAGGCATAGTGGCACATTATGATTATTGAAGAATTAAAAATCGGGTAATCGCTTTTTGAGCCGCCCCCTTCCCTTGCTCTCCAAGACAATACAGTGGCGACCCTTGGTCATGAAATGTCAATGTCCTTTTTCGGTAGTGTAGCAGCTCTCCTGTTTTGCATCTATATACCTTGGTAAACAGGTCTCTGTTTCGTTGAGTAGCATTTCTTAGAAGCTCGTTTGGCGTCACATTCTCAAGAAGCCGCAGTACGTCGAGAATGTCCTCTGAAGACATTTGAGCTGTCGCTTCGTAAGCGTTTGTCAACTGAGAAAAGTCCGCTATGTACTCTGAGATATTCAGCTTCTCTTCTCTTTCATTTTCTTCCTTTGCAGGCTGCAAGCAAATACCATGCACATCCAATTACATTATGTTATTGGTGAGGTGTTAAGCATTACTGAGACAATTTCATTTTTCCGAGTTTGAAATTGTAATAAGTAAGATCTCTTGATAATTAATCAACCGTGTACAGTGGCCATACTGGGAGAATATAGTGGAAAGGCTTCTCTGCTAAGAACCCATTACTCAAGGTTCAGAGCTAGTCAGAACTAATAAGAATTTTCTTTTATATGGCCATCACTCTGGATTCATTATTCCTGATTTTGTGTACATGGAAAAATACCGCCAAAACTATTTAGCTAATCCCAGCGCGCAAACTAACAAGCTCTGGCTATATAATATTCTTAGAGTATCGGCCAATTTTAAAGAATCTTTAAAATTCAATAATTTGATCACTCTACGATCTTTTTCGCATGACGAACACAGCTTCTGCCTATATATATATAGCACGCATGCAATGACTACTGATATTTTTCGATTGTCAGTGATACACAATGCTATAGCTAAAACAAGGAACTCTCAAAGCAAAATTCCCTTCTCTCTTTTTTTTTTTTTTGCGGCATGGCGATAATAAAAATCTTATTGGCAATTCGTGCTTTCCTGGTTTCTTTATTGGAATGTCCGACCATCTTTCAGTCTAAACTCCTAAAACCTTGACGTTGTGATCGACTTTCTAATTTAGTCACTTACCGAACAACAGCCGATTGTCCTGGAGGTCTTTGTACCTACGAAAATGCATGAAAAAGTGCAGTTAAATTCACCATAAAATATTTACTTAGAATGGAACAAAAATTCTTTATTTTTCCCTTGAATTGTTTTATTTTTGTGATCTATAATTTATCTACCACGAGAAAGAGTATTTGTACATCAGGTTTTGACGAGCATCAAATATTAAAAAAAAAGAAATGACTGTTTAAAATCTCCTGGTGAAACAAGTGGGAAGATGCTTGAAAATGCACAACCAAATTAAAAGGTTTACAAGAATACAAGATCCATATCATCTCAAAGGATATTGCCAGCCATTTATTCCAGATAGAACTCAGTTCCTGTCGATAGGCTGAGGGCAGTTCTGAAAGGAACTGTTGCTGTTGACTAACGTTTCGAAACCTAAGCTAAGCCAGTCCAGGGTCAGGTGAAACAGAAGGTGCTTTTAGTCGATGGTTCCATAAGTTTGGTCCGTTGAAACTGATTGGTCAGTTTGTGAGTCATTAGCCAAACTGCCATTAGGTGTAAGACTCCTGGGCCCGGTTGCTCGAAAGGTGGATAACGCTATCCACCGGATAAATCACTATCCAGCGGATAAGTGTTGACAAAACAAACCGCGCTATTCACTGGATAGTGATTTATCCGGTGGATAGTGTTATCCACCTTTCGAACAACTGGAGCCTGCAAAGTTTGTCAAGTGATTGATCAGTTGTAGTGAGTTCCGATCTGTATGTTAAGTCAAATAAAAACGTTCTGTTTTGAGGGTCCGTGGGTTCTGTTTAAGTTTATAAGTTGCCGGTACTTAAGATCTCTTGAAAAGGGGTGTCTAGAAAACCTGAACAGCGAATGGCGAATAGTCGCGAATAGTAATAGTCGCGAATAGTGACGAATAGTCGTCAATAGTCCCCGTTTTAGCTCAGCACTGATCTGGATTCGTTGAAATTGATCACATGGAACAAAGTAGCGTTCATCCGCAGACGCTGCTAGATTCGACCAAGCAGGTTCCGTGAAAAAACAGTAAAATACAAGTGTGAGGCAAGTGTTAGAGATGTGATTGGTTTATCAACTAAAAAGACGCAAACTAGCTGCTCTAATAACTGGTTGTAAAAAACAACAACATCTAAGCTATATCTTGCATTGATTAATTATCCAAATAAGCAACAGAATTTCAGTGAATTTATTACCTTTTCTTCGGCTTAAGACTCAGGCTAGGGCTGTCCATCGCCAACATTACTGCGATACTGGATACTAAATTTCTGTCATTCGCCGCTAGTCTTAACACTATTTGCCACTATTCGTCACTGTTCGCGACTATTCGCAACTGTTCGCCACTCACTATTCGTACTATTGGCAATTCGCTATTCAGGACTATTCGCTATTTGCGACTATTTGCTATTCGCTATTCGGGTTTTCCAGACAAGTGTTTATTTTCAGTTCAAGTGTCCCATCGTTCCAGACTCAATCGCTCAGAACAATTTTCACACTGTAGGTTAAGCATAGAGCAGAGTCTAGTCAAAGCACATGCAATCTGTGGTTTGTAATAAATGTTCAGCAATGTGATTGTTGACATCGCCATTCTCGTCGGTCGTTTGTGTTCTGTCAATCTCTTCCCAATGTAAAAAGCCTTGGAGTCGGATATTGGATCTTGTAAACCGGTCCCTGTTTAGTGACTGTTTCGGATATTTATACAGTTCTTTCGAGATCGAAAAAAGATCAAAAATCAAACAAAGAAAGACACAAAAAAGCAAGGAAACAAACAAACAGAAAAGCACCGTGAAACAAAACAAAAACGAACTATTCTGAAAAGCTGATATCATATGTCAAAAGAATCCTTACAGCTTTTTGATACTTGTTGCAGGTGCGTATGCCTGATTACATAGCAAGGGCTTTTCAGTGTGTCATTATAGCCGCTAAAATCTGACTTCAGGGCTGATTCATAATAACATCGCCACAGCTTGATTGGTGAGATTTGGCCCCTGTCAAGTCTGGCTCTAAGTTCACCGGAACATCTTACGTTCGACACATAGTTACGAAATGGTCCATTCCTACACCACAGATCCATTCGGCGTTCTGTACGTTCACATGCTGTTATAAAAGGAAACAAATGTTAATACAAGCAATCTTTTCAAATCTACTAGTACCTCCAGGTGTCACATTTTGACGCCAAAACGAATTTGGATGCAACATTTTCCCCGACCGCGTAGCTAAAACAATGCTCTGATTGATTCTGTGATGAGGAACATTCAACCTTACATCATTATTGGCAAAACTATACAGTGTTCGAACAAAAATGCTTACTATCACATTCGGTGTCGAACTTTTTTTGCGGTTCAAAGAGGCGAAGAAGCAGGATATGTCAGCATGACTATGTCGTCATTGGCTATGTTTTAAAATGTGAAATTTATCCTACAACAAGTAACAATTATAACATGACTAAAGAAGAGCACATAAATCATATGCGATTTAAACCTTCTGTTGGACTTAAAACTTCTGTTGAAAGGAAGTATCTCTGTATTTTTATCAAAATATTTTTATTGGTTGTACTAGTATTAGTTAAGTTTAATTTTATTGTTTTCTTTTTTTTAGCACGCACATGTTTTGACGAGTTTTTATTACGTGGGTAAATAAAGGATTGTATTGATTGTATTGTATTGTACGCTAAAGAATGTGCTGATGAAAAACCGTGCTCTTCCAGTGTTTTTTTTTGTGCAAACTCTTTTCCACTTTTGGCCAATGAGGTCTATCCACTTACAGCGAAAAACCTTTAACCGATTGCCTTCAGTTAGAACAGCAATAAATTATATTAAATCATTTTAAAGGAAGCTCAAAATGTGTATGACCTCAAACCTGACATAACACAAAACTTACAAGCAATATTTCCATGTATCGTGAATTGAAGACAACTCCCCTTATCCCAATTCACAGGATAGAAACGAATATACTTTGTTGTTAGATGGAGATAGTGTAAAGATATGTTCCATTTGTTCCCAGCTCCTTGAAACACCTGAAATATGGGGAAAGAATTTGTAAGTTACTCACTAGGGGGCATATTCAATGTAAACAAAACGGTCGGAAGCAGAAAAACGGTGTCGAGCGGTTTGCTTATTTTATAGAAAGACTGAATGAAAACAATTTCATTCAATTTTCATTTAGATGATAATTCTTTAAGTTGTGGGTGGGGGAAAACTCAGTTTGGTGCTTTGTTGAGAATAGAGATACCAGTATAGCACTTGTTGTTTATAGTCAAAGAAGACTGGGAACTGAATTCACGATACCCACCAGTTTAGGAGGCAGGAATTCTGACCAGAAGGAATGAACTGTAAATATTATAAAAAAAATTACCTTTACTTTTCCCATCTCACGGTAGTAGTCCCAGAAGTGTCCATTATAAGAAAATTTAATCTTGAAGTTTGTATCTGTAAGCCTTGAAATGTCCATCCAGGTGGTGACAGCGCACACATCGTAAAAATATTTCAACTTCATTTCAAGATATTGGTTTGAAGACGAATGTAAAGGGCACAAAGTTGTGTTGAGAACGATACGTCTTTGGAAACCTCCTTTTCCTTTAGCCGTGATTTCATCCAATGTGACGGAACTGTTTGTTGTTAAGGGGTTGGACTTACAAGCATAGAGATCTGTAAAACAGAGAAGCTCTAATGTCATGGTATGATAGGCTCTTTATGGACCATAGAGTATACGCTTGAGCGCACGCCATAATTAAGTCAAGAGATCTATGACTTATGTGTACCCACAAGCCCAAGCATGGGAAAATTGAACATGGCTAGAGCTAAACTTTTAATTGACGATTTTCGGAGTATCAAAGCCTTGCTAAAGTATCTTAGTTTCTGATACTTTTGTGAGTGGCTATGAGTAAATTTATAGGAAGTATTGGCCGCAAAGAACGGCGTTCCTCGCGATATCTTTCAGAAAACACTTGGGTATAAATCAGTAACACGACATCAGCAAGAATATACTTTAAGAAAATGTTAAACTTTATGGAGAAGGCATGGATGATAATATTAAGTGATGAATAATGTTTCGGCAATTATTTGCAGTGAACTAGTTGCCAACAATATTTTTTTGTACTCTGATCTGGAACGTGGTTCTTTAAAAGAGATTTATTTCTACATATCAGGTTTAAAATATATTTATCAAGACGCTTGGATCTTTTTAATTTCTACACCTTTTATTGTTTCTTTTTGCCCTCTAGCAAATTTCTTTACCTCCAGGCTTTGGCGTCGCTCCTTGTTTACATACTGCTTCTTCCTCCTGCGGGAGGAAACCATTGACACTTAAACTGTTTTTTGATATGGTTAAAACTGACCAAATTTGGCTTAACTGTCAAAACACGGCCATCTTACCCTCCAATTTGATGCAAAAATGAACATTAGAAGCCACTTTAGTGCACCCATCGTTCTCTTTTAGTTCCGTTTCAGCGCTAGAAAAGAAAAGGACAGACGGTTGGTTGATCATATTAATAGCAGTTTACCGGAATATTAGCCTTCATCTTGCGGTCTATTTTTGCCCTCAGAATTGTCTCAAAGATTTCCGCAATAGGTTTTACATTTTTTTTTTAGCGATTTGGCCAGGTCCTTGTTAATATTCACGTGAGAAACGACAGGCATTGGACAGTTTTGGATCAGAATTCTTTAAACATTTTAGCATAATTTCTCTCTATTTTGGGAAATTATGAAGAGGAAGAACTCATAGCTAGCTATGAGCGGTTTGGTTGTCAGACCGCTCACTTAACATCCTTAAACCCGGGAATTAAACTGCTTAGTCGGTTTCTTTACTAAAAGTAACAAGCGAGGAACAACCTAACCTGAAGCTGCAAGTAATAGCACAGATCTTCTGAATCAGAATGAATAAAACGGGAAGTAATTCAGTTTAAAATCTAATTAATTACGTGCGGAAACATTCCAGTGAGAAATGAGTCACGTATTCGTTATTCATGAAAACCATCACGTCCGTGCAAAACACATGTATACTTTAGAATAAGCCCAGGCTTATCATCAGATTGCATTTATAAGCACACTCCAAACTGTAAATCAATCGTCAATGTAAAATGATCTGACTGCAGTGACACTAAGCATCTGAGAAGATTAAACAGTGCAGTCGGTGGGGAAATATATGTTTTGGGAACAGGTTCACTTTCCTTCTCATCCAGTGGACGTCGTATTGATTTTCTTTTGAAATAAGACAGCAAATTTCATTGTGTTATTTGGAAGTAAACAGAAGGAGATTTAATGACAGAGACCTAAGCCGTAAATAAATGGCGAAAATTCTATAACTTATATTGTTGCCACTTTTTATCCATATGTCAAAGTAATGGATAAGTAATGGATTTTTAACAACAGATGACAAATTTCGAATTTCGTGCATTTGATACGCATTACACTCCCTGCTTCCTGCAGAAACTGTATTGAAAAAAGAAAAGAGAAAAAACAAAACCGATCGTAATTTTGTTCTTCATTTTTCTCTACCACACGAGCAAAGTTTCTTCCATTTAAATCTTCTCTGATCATTTTTAAAGCTTAAAGGCTTACCATATATGCAAATTACTTTTCTTTAATGCCAACTTAGTGTCATTTTGTTGGAAGCCATCAATAACTACGTGACAGGCTTTCACGAATAAACAATTAGAGAGTAAATAGACGCATTGGATATTTGCACTGTCATTGTTAACCTAACCGCGTTTCTTTTGAAGTTTTGGCAGTCTTTTGAAAGAAATAATTTAAAAATAGGAACATTTTCAAATACCTGTCATTTGAAAACACTAGAAGTGAATTTTGTCAGTTTTTCCTTGTCTAGTCTTGTGTTTGCTTTTTTAGAGTAGTTGAGTAACATATCGAAACTTAAACATTATATTTGACAGAAAGAGATAACAAATATACTAACAAATATGTCCATCAGTGCAAACTATAGTGCTAGCAACACTGATCTTCGCACTAACTGAATAAGCGAACTTACCCATCACCTCTCTCACGAACGGATTTTCATCTTGTCAACACCAATAGGTGTTATGACACTTCAGTCTTGTCTCATATGATTTTACATTATGCATAGAGTAGATTTTATGTCAAACGCAATTGTAATTAATTGTCTGTATCCTGCCAAATGCTCTTTTTAGTATTTATGCAAAGAAAACTTTTATAGCATAAAGTGGCTGAGTAATAAGAATTTTCTGCAACGAATAACTTGTATCCATAATCTAGAAGTAAAGAGCATCGAGCTAAGTCAAAGAAATAAACAACAAAATAATTCCGAAAAACGGACGAGTTGTCTTTGAGAGGCAAATTGAACTTCATCCCAGATACAAGATTGGAGAGATTGAACGCAAATGGCTTCCGGATGTCGTAAACTGGGTCCGTTTCTGGCGCTGAAGAGATTTAGATTGTCATACTTGGCAAAACAACTTTATTATTTACCACTTGTCTACAGTTTCGGCACATGAATTCTTTACTTTGGAGCAAAAATTAACAACATCTCCTAAACATAACTTTTTTGCTTCAATATGCGGATTTATACTTAGTTACTTTTTGGATTTTTAGTCTTTTCCGAACATAGCATAAATTTATGCACCCATATTGATGTTTTTTATTCGTCGCAGATGAGGCAAGATAAAATCAGTATTATCTCGAAAGAAACCTTCGCACTAATATTTTCCATTAATAAAGAACTTTGAACCAAATATCCTTGAAGAAATATTCACTATACTGAGAAATATGCTAATCAATGAGAAAAAAAGCTACTCGAAATGAAAATTCCCAGTTCTTCAAACATAAGTCGAACCCCAGTCTGACAACTCACCATAAAGGTACCGGACACTCGTGAGAGCTACGGGGAATGCTTTCATCCGTACAACAATCATCTTAGAAAACCTCACTACTTCAAGGCTACCTCGCCAACTAGCAGAAACAATTGAATGGGAGGTGTTTGTGAGAAACATGTTTATTTTTCTAACCTCACCTCTGTTTTGACGATCGAGGAGACCAATCTACTAGAACCCGTCCCTTTGTTTAATTTCGTGACTTTTGGGGATTTCAGAGACAAATGTTACCAAATAGTAATAGATTGACAAATAGGTATAAAGATGAACAATATACTAATAATACATTAATTTTTCACGTAAGTTACTTTTATCGTAGAGATCATAGATAAAACAAGTACAGTCACGTAAATTACCAAAAAATATTACATTACAATTATTACAAGTATTTTACAGCAATGTAACGAATTGTTGTACCCTAATACTGTCCATTAAGAATGATCACGTAATGTCGCATGCACATAATGTTCACCATTGCGGATTTTACTATAGCATATGTTACAAGTCAAAATGAAATTCAGGTTAAAATGATTTTCTTTTGTCTCTTAACCCTAGTAATTACTATGAATAATTAGGGTTAGAAGACAAAGGAAATTGAGAATCAAACTAGGTTAAAGTCATTTTAACCTGAATTTCATTTTGATCTGCAACACATATCTTCTTAAACAAACTGTAGCTTTCCACATGTGACGTTAGAATGAGCTCATTATGCATGTGGATGAAAAAAATGGATGAATGAATGAATGAATTAACAAAAGAATAACTTAACAGTTCGAGTGGATGTCACTTGGTAATTGTCTTCTATCAACATGCTAACAAAAATTCGTATTAATTAACAGTTTTTCATAATCACTATCATCTATATACGGCAAGTAAGAAAATATTGCCAACGATAGGTATGTTTAACTAAGGGGCCCAATGTAGATGGTGACGTACAGCAAGAAATATGTCCCATAATTTGATCCAAAAAATATTATGGCATAGTATGACTAAAAGGACTAATAATAACTTGAAAGAACACCATTTCCAAAATAACAGGGATAGACTAAAAATTGTGGGAGAAGTTTTAACTGAAATATCAAAAGAATATCGGAAGGTCCCACCAAGATATGAACTCGGATTGCAGGATGCAGGGTCCACGGGTTCCTTCCCGCAATGAAAATGCAGAACAGAAGTGTGAAAAAAACGCCGTTGTTTTAGACTACTGATACCCATAGGTAAAAAAAATTCCCCATTTACATTGGAATATGAGACATAAGTCAGGTAGCCTGCGTAGCTTGGCGGTTTAAGCAATTTGAACGCGCCAAGAAAGCGGCGAAATTGCCAAATTGTCTTAAAAAATTGCTCAAACCGCCATCTACGAAGGCTACAAGTCAGGCGGCAACTGTTCACCCGGAACGCCAAACTCGAGGGACGCAATTGGTCACAGGAAAAGGTTTGATGCTCACGATAAACTATTTGACATTTCTTTCTTGATGGGGACGGAAACGTGCTTAGTTCAAGTGCCTACGGCCAGGATCCTCCACAATTGCTTGATGTACGACGACAAAATGTTCACAGGAAATGATATTTCTATGAAGACTCGTCACCTTTGTTATGCCGTGACTTCAAAAACTCACCTTAACTGAATCCAATTTTTTTCGTAGAGTGAAATATTCCGGGTTTTATAACATAATGAAATAAGAATCTTTGTTGGACTAGATGACTCGAGGATAGTAAAAAAAATGAACAAAGAAATGAATTTCTCTGCTGAACTAAGAGATCTTTACAATAGAAATACTAAGATGAGACAATGAAAACAGCATGCAGACCGCGCATGTTCGTAATGTGTAGTTTTTTCTTTGGCTAGTTCACATTTAAATCTCATTACGTCGCCTCTGAATTTACAAGCAGCAAGTTAAATTAAGAAGAAGTGAGTTTAAATAAATACGTTATTCCTTCTATCAACCTGGTAGAAACTAAACCAATACATACCCTGCCTTGGAGAACGGCAAGAATGACTTTTCCTAGCCGAATAAAGAGGATTGAGAGAACAAATAGGAGATATTCAAAATTATTTCCGGGCTGGTACGTCGAGAACTCTATGTCGTTTCCATGTTTTGCAGATTCAAAAGACAAATGGGATAGCTTTCAGAGTAAACTAAAAGGGAGACTTTCACCTGTTAGTTATCAAAAACTTTCTTTGAAATTAAACAACAATAATAGCAATTATCTTCTCTCTATAAATCTGAATTTATGAATAAATTTATTCAAATTTTGTCTTTGGTTGTTATCGCAACTACCTTACAGGCCTTGCTCAGTCATCATATAAGTAAGGTGTTTATCATTCTTTCATGTTACGAAGAGCGTTGAACAAGACGTTTTAAATGGCAACCCTGAAAGCTACGCTTGTATATTTCTGTTCATGAAAGATGAAATTTGTTAAACAGTGGAAAAATAGCTGATATAATCTTTATCATTTCGACCTCATGCCATCTTAGAATCCCTGAGGCGATATTAGTAAATTAGGATTATCAGGAAATCCGACAGATTTAGACAAATTATTAAAGACTTTTATCCTTATTCAGGTGCGTGCTAATTAAAAAAATAACATTCTGATGAAAAGTTAACGTCGTCAAAATAGATTTCTTTCTGGAATGTTCACTGATGCAATATACTACTGGTAAGGTGTTTTTTGAAAACGTACACCTAGAAGTAGTCCATATTCCCAGAAATTATTCTTGCCGAGCTAGATGAGAAGTTCGAGTCCCTTAAATGAAAAGATAATACAAAATATCGGTAGCTTTACGTGTAAGATTTTTCTGTGAAAAAATAACATGAAACATTCATAAACAAATGAATAATCTTAAAACAAACCTGAGTAGCGAAAATAGCAGAGTGTGAGGTGGTAGTACTTGTATGTCATTTAGATCACATGCGGTCTGTAATTATTTTTTCCAAGGTATTCCATTGTAGCATCTCTTTGTTTTTTGGAAGCGACTGATTAACATGAAGATTTGAAAACTATAAAAATCATATTTACGTTGCCTTCTTGCCCGCCAAATAAATTTATTTTTCCGTTTCGGTGTATTTGACTGTCTGTCTGTAATAATATTCTTCACGTGTTGTTATTAAAAACAATAAGATTTTGTCCTTCGTAAGTCAATTAATTTCATTCACTCGGCTAAGTACAATTTTGCGGCGTTCTCATAAAAAGAAGTAAAATCAGAAAGAATTCTATTTATTGAAGGGCCATTCTCCCTTCATCGAGACTGCTAATATGTTAATTTTTCATTGCACTGTTCCCGGGTATTGTTGACAGGTTTGGATTTAGCAATAATGTGATTAATTAACAGTTTTTGATAATCAAGACTATCTCTAAAGGCGATTTAGAAATATTGACCAAGTCAACATATTGGAAATTCAGGCCACGTTTTCCCAGCAGAGCAAACAAATATACCAGGTTGTCACACGCAACCAATTTCAATTGAATTCAAAGTCTAATGAACGGACAACTACATCATCTCTTAAAATATAAATTGCAGGTTTTTCAGGTTTTCTATATTACATTTATGAAGTAATGACTCTACAGGCTGAAATATCCTAAGTGAACTTATATGGAAGATTTGCCTTCGTTTTCTATTGCCACAAAAAGATAAAAAATCATTGGAAACCTGATAAAACTTGTTTTGATAAAGTTCTGGATAGCCGAGCACCAGTTGATCTCAATTTGCAATTAATTCTTCAAAAAATTTTCTTATCTTTTTTTAAAAAAAAAGATCCCGGAATTACAATCAGTTTTAATGGCTTTGCCATCCTGAAATGTCTCATAACATATCGCTTGAAGGCAGACGCCAAACAACAGGGCTTGTTCCTGCTGCGTTGCTCATGTTGTGGTCCATTTAATTCGTAGACGATCTTTCTTGCCAATTAGGCAGATAGGAATTTTTTGGGGACTGGAAAAAACATAATAACAACTTCACTACTTTTCACATTTAATGTTAAATTAAAATGTGTTCACCCACCTCTTTTCAAATTTCCAGATTTCAAGAGTTTTCTCGTGAAGCTAACGTATTGTCAGCAAACATTTAGTGGACGAGTTTATGCTCCCAAGCGATCACAATCAAAATGGACTATAATTTAAACTACAGTGTCTGTGTGATCCAGTTTTAGACTTGATAGCTTGATGATTAAATCAATTTTTGTGCAGTCTGATATGTCGTATTATAAATGATTTCGTATATACTTTTATTGTATATATAGCGAGAATTTTAGGCAATAAACCTAGAAAATAGAATCCTATAAGTGTTATATTTTCACATTTGAAAAAGCGATACGTCCAATCAGCTTCGCATATAGCATTCTTCACATGTGAAAAATATAACTAATCACCGCCCAGTGTAGAATCACTTAGCCAATCAGAGCAAAGCACTCAAATGGCTTCCGAGAAGCGTGGCCCGCTTGAAGTTTGTGTTTCGAAAACATGGCTTCGGCTTCCAGTTTTATTTCACTTTCTGAAACAGCTGCGGAATATATCCAACATCTTGATCACTTCAGCTTCAGGCAACAATCGCCTCACAAGTTTGATCTCTGTTTCAAGGGGCTGTTTCCATATGCTAATGAGGCAAAATTTTGACGAAAATGACATTTTGGGTGATCGCTCACGGGAGGTTCGACTGTATTTCGATGCTCTCTCTCTCCCGCAGAGGCTCCCGAGAGGTTATAGAAAGGAGAGCGCGCTTGAAGTGACGGGAAACGCAAGAAACAGGAGCTTCCGTGTTTTTTAAAACAAAATACCGAGAAAGACAGAAATTAGATGTGCGTTTGGACCAAACCCAGAAATTCTCGATTCCATGGCTATTCTGTTGCTTCCTATAGTGTTTGAATGCATTCTGCTAGTTTTAGATGTGGATCTGATTGTTTATACCGTAACTGTGTTCATTTTGAAATAGCCTCCCCCTATCAAAATCCTACACTCATTTTTTTGTCGCAGTCATTCTGTTTACTGAATAAATGTTGTCTCATTGTCTTGTCATTTGGCTGTATCACGCAATCACCTTCTTCTAGTAGAGTGTTATTGCTGAAAACACCGTAAACGTTTCAATGGAATGAATAATTACCCAAAGTGTTCGCCCAAAGCAATGACGCGATTGAAAGCGGAAAATGACTTGATAATGCAGAAAGACAACAGAACAGCGATAAATGAAAGGTTCAGACAAAAGAGGATGACGTCAAATAATAGCCAATGAATGATCTTGAAAAGCTTTCATCGTGAAAACACTTATAACATCGTCCAAACACTGATTAAGTATTTTACACTAAGTCACTGGGTCTTTCAAGTACTGCAGGATTATTCTTAAATGAACATCATTACCCTCAAAGGGCGAAATTAACAACTGATTAAAACCGTGCATGCGAACGTACTATGTCCTACCATGCGGAAAGAGTCACTTTTTCTGCGTCAGAGAAAAAAAGTAGATGTTCCCGCACGTAGGCAATTGATATACTACATCTACATGTGTAAAGTTAATGTCGGAAACTTCAATGCCGGATGCCGGAATTAAATTTGTAAATTGCAAGGAATATGCAGAAAATATATGTCTTAACTTCTTTATTAGCTCGTCACGCGTTCCTTCCCCACGACGGACCGGTCACTTCCGTCTCAACGGACCGGTCACTTCCGTTCGCACTCCTAAGAGCGTCTGCGTGGGAGGCTACTTCTTTCCAACCCTTTCTTTCACAGCATGTGTGCCAGAGTGAAGATACTTCTTGAAACTTCCATATTATTATGCAAATTTAAATTGTTGTCGATGCGTGACATCTCCTTCTACCGCGCAGATTACCATTCTTCTTGTGTTTCAACATGTTGAAAGCGACACAGATTGTCAATCTTTTCAGTCGCTTACATTTCGTGGTGAATACTGGCTTTGAGCGGCCAGAAAGCTACACGAGCACATATGTAGAATAATTGTAGGCGAAGGTAGCTTCCACTTTGATTAACTTCATTACACGACATTACGGGTTTTCAACACATAGACTTAAGTGGGACCAGTCGACTGTATCAATCGCTAATTCACGATTTGATGTGAATTACAAGCGAATGCAATGAAGGTGGGTTGAATTGAACTCTGTTTCCACTTTCGTGTTGTATCTCACTACATCCTGCCATTGTAGTTCGGTGGATTCTACATTGTAGCTGATTGTAGTAATGCAGTCTATTGATGAACTACTAATACATGTACATGTGGCTGTCACAAACTTTCGAGTGACAAAGTATTTCTAAATCCCATAAATTCTCTCAAAGATCCGCTTGTGCATTATTTATTAAGTGTGGATCGGCAACCAACCTTACCCCGGTGCTTATGAAGGAAAATTCATTGTTGACATAATGGTTTGCATTATTTCAAAGATATTCGAGCGGAGACTTCGATGAACAAACAATAAATGCATTTTTTGTTTGCACGTGCATCTTTATAGTATTATTGCGCAATCCCAGACAGCTGCTCACCGCGCTATCTAGTAATTTCTACTTATGCTCGTCTAGTTTGAAATTTCGCCTCAGCCATATGTGACGTGCGTGACTGTCTTTTGGCGAGTGTAACCATAGTTACAGCAGACATTGGTCCCGAACTGAGAAATTGTTTACTTTTGTTTTGATTAACATAAACTTATATTTTGGAATAGGGAGTGAACTTATGAATTGTATCAGTCATTATTCTTTTCTACGATAGATTAAAC
Source organism: Micromussa lordhowensis (assembly GCA_964020085.1). Taxonomy (NCBI): domain Eukaryota; kingdom Metazoa; phylum Cnidaria; class Anthozoa; order Scleractinia; family Lobophylliidae; genus Micromussa; species Micromussa lordhowensis. Next base: position 32,952,060 of record OZ026595.1, read on the forward strand.
CATGCGATGATATCACTCTTTTAAAGTTCAGGGATAGTGGGAAAAAATTTAGCACGACGGTAAAAGAAGTATTTTAGCTTATTAATCATTTACTTAGACTTTGTAGTTTGAATGCCTTTTAGGCACAAGTTCTCTTAGGTGTGAAGACGGGCCTTGTTGCATTAGTTCTCACCATTTTAAGTGGAGAACGAAATGCATTGATGTCAACACAGAAAAACGATTTTAGATGTTTTGGAATTGTAGGAGGTGTGAAACATAGACCGATTGGCTCATGAGAGAGGCCTTAGAAATTAAACTATCAATAACGGCAGTAGCATTTTACTGGTCATACGTCATACGTGCGTAGGCTACTTTGGCAAAAGTGTAAACTGAAACAAGCAAACAAACAAAGAAGGTACACGAGTTGTGCTGACATACATGTAGCGTGTGATAACGGAGTTCAAGGCTTCCAAGTAATCCTACCATGATTCTCTTTTGAAGGCTAATTTAAAACAGCAGCGTAAGACAGCCCGAGTGTTCTTCAGTTCACCATTTGGTGGACTGGAAGAGGAGAGAGAAGAATTAACGAAGAAATACTGGCCTCAGTTGGCTTCTATGTGTAAAAGAGCCGGATATGAGTTTGTGCCTGTTGACATGAGATGGGGAATAACATCCGAGATGTCGTCTAATGCTGCTACAATAGATATTTGCTTACGAGAAATGGATCGGTCTGATATGATAGTGGGTTTCTTTGGACAGGTAAGATGGGCAAAATCGTATCATTTATATAAGAGAAGTAATTATAAAATATCTTATTAAAGTTAGTGATAATTGTTAATTGCCATCACATTAACGATGCACGGCTTGTACAGCCAGAAATACAAAATGTAAGGTAAGCTGATAGTACAAGTGTACATCGTTAGTCTGCACGATGAGGATAAAAGTACCTCAGTTAGAATTATGATTTTGCTTTAGTTTTGTTCCTTTGGTATCCGACCAATCAGAATGAAAACCATAAACAACGGTCATTTGGCTTGTAGCCCTACTCGGCACTGGTTACAACATTTTGCCCCGTGTTCTGTTTGGGTCATTGCGTAAAATGTGCTTGTTGTCCTTTTATGGATTGTGGTTACTTTGGCTTTGGATGTACGGCTATAATATGTATTTTGTTGTTTAGAGATATGGTTGGCATGGATTTGACAACCTTTTACAGAAAAGCTTTGATGTCGCAGCCGTGAAATATCCTTGGCTTAACGACTACCGCGAAAAAGCTGTCACTGAGTTAGAGTTCTTACACGGCCATCTCAGAAACCCTGGAAAGAGAGCAGCTTGCTTCTTCTTTAGGGATAAGGTAAAAACATATATTGACATACCTGACATACTTCAAATCTGCAATTATCCTACCTATGGACTGTCGTTATTTGGTTTCAAGGAGCGTGTATGTGATGTCTCTTCAATTATGACAACCCGAATCAAAAAGGACTCAGGCGCAGGAGGAGTACTTACCCTGATCATTAATATTTTAGTCCTACGACGATATGAAATTGAACTTAGCTGAAGAAGGTGGAGACGAAAGACAGGCACGGAAGTTCCGGTCGTCAACAGATGGCCCTAAGGCTGCCGAGTACTTAGAAGACTTGAAAAGAAGAGTCTACGAAACCAAAGATAAAGTGAGTAAAAAACAAAGCTTTAATTCTTCTTCATAGTTACAGTGCGACTACTCTAACCAAGGCCACCCGACAAAATTTTCTACAAAATCGTGGAGGTTAACAATAGTTTTCTAACAAATTATCCAACATGACCACAAATCTGTTCCCTTTGTGATGTACAGCTTGATTACAAAGTTAATTTGTTGGAAAAATTTTGTTAACCTCCGCGATTTTTATTTGATAAATTTGTGGAACTTTTTGTTGGGTGGCCTTGGTTGGAGTAGTCGCACTGTAAACCAGTGAGATGGCAAACCCACAACGAGGAAAAATAACGTATAAAAATAACGTATAGCCTGATATGATGGGTCTGATATTCTTCTTGATTAATATAACTTTGCCCATGGTTCTTTTTCATAGTGTTTAGCTGTCCATATGAAGTACAAAAATCCACAAGAAGGGGCCCGATTAATGTACGAGACAATAGCAAAGTATCTACAAGAAGTGATCTTAGCTCGTCCTGTTCAGAAGTTGTCCGCTTTGGAGGAGGAGCGTGCCCAGCATGATGCGTTTAGAGTTAGTAGACTGGCCATGGGTGGCGTTTTTGTGGGTGGGGATGACTACTTAAGTCGACTTGACAACCACGTCAAGTCACAAAGCACAGAGGAAAGTCCTAAACATCTGGTTGTAACTGGGGATGCTGGTAAGATAATGTCATGAATTTTTGCTTTTTTTCCATTTACGTAACATTTTTCACTGTCTTTGTGATGCTTGTGACACATCCTTATACAAGGGCCTCTACGTCCAACTTTCCAAGGTTGTTTAATTTCCTGCATGTGATTTGCACCCTGAAAATCGTACAAAAAGTTGAAGTCATATATTGCCTTTCAGGGTCTGGAAAATCATGTTTGCTAGGAAGCTGGTCCTTGCATCACCAAGATAAATTTCCCAACGACGCTGTGGTGTATCACTTTGTGGGTAGTTCTGGTGATAGTACTGGTAAGCAATTCAGTATCTTTTGTAGCCATTAACGAATTGTTAAAGCCTGCTCATCTGTTAAACCGACAACAACTTCAACAACAACAAAAATGCATTCTGCATGAACTTCCTAATAACTCCACACAAACAATTATTAACAACTAGATAATTTGATAAAGCGATTCAATAGACCTTTTTACCGATACGGCGGCCATCTTGAATTCTATTGTTTTGACTGAGAAATTATGGGCTGCCGAGGGGGCAATCGCTGGAAAATTTAAAGGAAAAAACGGCTTTCAGGATAAATTTTTACTGCTTGTCTCTCATATTCCATAACAAATATTACAAGCGTTACATCTTTCCGTCACGATATTTGGCAGTTGTTCCTATGGTTATCGAAAAATTATTGTTAAAAGTTATCACGCCACAGTATTCTTTTTAATTATTTCTCATCTGCCCCCTGGGCATCCCATAATTTCCTCGGAATTCAAGATGGCCGCCGTATCGGTAAAAAGGTCTATTGCAAGAGTTTTCATTGGCTTAGCCATCATGGTATATCAGCTATTATGCCATTCTCTACGAATATGGTTTGCGTAATTTCTGGAGCGTTTTTATTTTAGTTCATTCTAGCTTTCTACAATTTGGAGACGTTTTAATAAAACAATTCCCCTTGCCCTTGTTGGATATTAGATGGTTAAAGGAAAGTCGCATTGGCTATCTACCATCTGATATGCAACATGTGCTAGTGGAATAATTGTTAAATATGACATGATTATATTAGTATTAGGACAAACGAACAGCTATTTTCATTCAACTCTGGACCACAGTTAAGTCATTTCAGCGCTTATGTCATTACGTTTTAACGCCTATTTAACCAATGAATCGATACTTAATCAACAATTGATCTCTTCCTAGTGCCGAGGAAGATATTAAAACGTCTTCTGGAGGAACTAAACGGCTGGTTCAAACAAAAGACACAAACTAACCAACAGGAACTCGGCGGGCAGCCACAGTCAATAGAGCCGGGTAATATTAATGAAGACGTGCTTGGTCTCATTCGAGACCTGTCAGAAATGGTGCAGAGGATCACCCGTGCCGGCTTTCGTACTGTAATCATTATTGATGCTCTGAATAAAGTAGACGATTCTGGAAAAACAGCAAAGGTACAAAAAAAAATTAAAAAAATTAAAGGAATACAGAAACTACCAATACCGATGATATAGTTGTGATATTCTGATACACGACAAAAAGAACCTCCGATGTTCTACGATTCAACTTTATTGTAGCTCACGCTCCATCAACATGGCTGCCACGAGTCAAACACAACACTCTCACTAAGCATCTCGGGATGCCTACAAAACACTTCCTTTTCCGATACACAGTACACTACAATAGTGATTCGCAGTCACGCTACCCACTAACACACCAACCAACCAACTAGCCAACCAAGGAGAACACCGGATAAACAACTAACAAAACAGAATGGTCAATAAGCACAATGATAATCCCTGTTAACGTTGGAGTTATGATATCGTTTTGTTTTCTTCATCGTAGACCTTATATTGGTTGCCAAAGGTACTTCCTCCAAACGCCCACCTTATAGTATCCGTAATTTCTACAGACGGTTTCAAGGTGGCTGAATTGACTGAAGAAAGAGGCTACTCTGTTATTAACATTATGCCACTCAAGGAGAAGGAAAGAGAAGACATTGCATTGGTAAGAAAACTAATGCGCTATTCCGTTCCTTTCGACGGCGTCCCCGAGGACAACCACAAGTAAAAAATAAATTTATTACAAAGACATTGCCAAAAATAATAATAACAACGATTTTGAACGATCGTTACTTACCTTTATATGAATTGATAGGAATTAGTATGGGGAAATCCTATACTTTACTGTGGAAAGGTTAAGTAGATAAACCTGAAATGGAGTTGAAAAATTATGCATTTCCTACCTTGGTTCTTGTTCAAACAGGCAACACTGAAAGTCCGTGGAAAAGCCTTATCAACAGAACAAAAAGCGAAAGTTGTGGGCAAGACGCAAACGGAAAATCCCTTGTATCTTAAAATATTACTGGAGGCAAGTGTTTTGTTGGCAACATCATCTATATTTTTAGTTATTAGAACGTAGTCAGTAGTGTGCTCATATGACTGTCAATACCTATGATGTATGAAAGCAAAAATGAATATATACATGTGATGTATGGAGGGAATGAATACGAATGATGTATAAAAACGAATGATTACATATTCTTGTATGATTGAATCAACGAACGAACAAACGGATGAACGGACAAATCATTGCCAATACTACGGTTCTTTTCAGGAACATAACTATGTACACATATTAGGTATTTCTCACTGATTTATTTGGAATAATGTTCTTTTTATTCAGGAATTATGCAGCTTCGGAGAGTTCTTTCAACTTGATGCCTATCTTGATGGACTTCTTGAGACGAACGAGTAAACTATCTCATTGTCTATACCATCCGTTTATATTTTTTGCACTTGCTGTTAAAATTGTTTTTTGCTCTTTCCCAATGCACACTGTACGCTTTTTCTCTGAGTCTGTTTTCTTTTGTTGCAGCACTAAAGAGCTTTTTCTTAAATTTCTTCAACGGTTGGAAGCGGATTATATACCCAGAGAATTTGAAGGAAATTTGATTAAAGATGTGAGTACAACTGAGTTTCGCATCATTAAATACGAATAACTAAGAAATATACCTGGATGTATAAACATAAGCAATAAATTGGATCTAAAAAGTTGATTATCATTATTTTCAGGTCATGTGCTGCATTTTGGTGGCTCGACAAGGAATGTCTGAGAAAGAACTGAAGTCGATTCTTCATATAACCGACCAAATGTGGTCTGTTCTCTACTTCGCAGTAGAAGAGTTCATTTTGGAGCGGACCGGGCTTTACGGGTGAACATTAGTTAAAAAGGAGTGTTTTGGCCATATTAGTTATAACGACAATTTCCAAGTTTTTTTTTCTCTTTGCTAACTGCAAAACTTAATTGAAAATGAATTTACACCTGGACTTGTTCTGAAGCAAGAATAACCGGCACTCAAAACTGGCGTTTATCTTATGTGGACATGCAGAAGCCTACCTAGAAAAAATGAGTTAATCACATTGACATCTTTCTTTCAGGTTTTCACATGACGAATTATCTGCCGCGGTAAAAGAACAATACTGCCAGGACGAGGCAACTATCAAGCATTATATCACGTTAGAGGTGGAGTATTTTGAAGCACGATTGAAGGTTAGAATTAAAACATGTTTCCTAATGACGAGTCAAATGAGATCAAAACAAAACAAAACAAAACAACCTATTTAAATAAATAAATAAATAAATAAATAAATAATTATAGAAATAAAGCGTTTTTTAAATAACGAGTAGATTAGCTAGTGGAATAAGACAACGTATAATTAGCACCTTTTAAAATAATATTTATTATTTAATACTTTTATTATTAGTTTTCTTTTGAAATAGCAGCTGTTTAAATAATACAGATCAGATGTTGCTTATTTATAACTATTAACACGTTTTTGCCGATGAACATTGTGGGTTACATTTTGTGCTGCTTTTGGCCAATTCAGGTCAACCCTAATAGGAACCTTTGATAGCCTTGTCAACTATTGGCTGTTAATTTTTGTTTTTCATAAAAGGAGAGAGATTTAGTATACGACACTGACATTCCAAAGCGTGTCTGCATGGAACTGCCATGGCTTCTGGCAAAATCTGGAGACATCGATCGACTTGTTAAGTGCCTCACGACTGCTTCAATCTTCTGGTCACTTTACAGGTTTGCATAATCTTTTACGTATGAGTTTGTTATTCAAGGACTCCTTCAAGGTACTCTGCATTCTTTATTAATTTAATCCCGTCCCACAAAGATCACTATAGGATCAGCAACGTTAAAGAAGTATCCACAATATTAGGGAAATATTTAAGACGTTTCCGCTGAGAGGACAATACATATTACAAATAAGAACACACTGCATATATTTCATATTTTTGAGCATACGAAAATGCGCTTAACATTTTTTGTTTCGTTCAGTGAGTCCTTACATTTGTTGTCCTTCATTTTTAGTGACGAGAACAGGTATGACTTAGTAAACTACTGGAACACAACTGGGTTAACAGGGAAAGAAATAACTGCTTTGTTTCAAAAGACAGTCGATGATCAGCTGGCAATACTGTATATTAAAGAACAACAGAAAGGAGGAGAAACTATCAATGCCGTCAAAAAGGTAATCTGGACAGTTTGTAAGTCATGCGTTTCCTGTTATATGTTCCATCAGTTGTCTAAATAGCCGCCCCTTTTCCTTTGTGGTTAAATCTAATAAAACTTTCTACTTGATGCATTGCGCATGGGACTGTTAATTGTATCATGTAACGTGAAAAAATAACTACATTGAAAGTGAAAGATTGAACAAATGTCAGTCAACCAATGTCTAGTTCATATCATAAGAGAGCTGTGATCCATATCAGGATGTTGGAATTCAGTCGCTGCAGGTGGGATGTTTATGCCCTGAGGAGTTCTTATCTTGGGTTCTCGGTGGCAGAAAATTGAATGATCGAGAAGAATGGTCGGCTGGGTTAGCTTCAGCGCAAGAAGGCTGGACAACGTTCTTACGATTATTAATTTTATTTATAGTATCAATTAAGAGCTTCAGCTTTGAGTTCTTAAAGAAAGAACAACATGTCAATTGAAAAATGGCGTTTTTCTGATGATTCCTTGTACTCGTTTATTGCCAAAAGCTTGATACTAAGTCACTTATTTGGAGGCTTTCACTTTATTTACCGCTAGGAATGTAATGTACATGAAAAAATCTCAAGTGGACATGACGAAGTCTATGCTAACTTTCAATTTGCAGGTTGCCCGCTTGGTCTTCCAGATGTCCCAGTTCCAAAGTGCTGCAGGACATATGACAGCAGTTGAACCATTACTTAAGAGAGCTTTGGATTTAGAGGTAAGTGATTCATTTCTTATTAGTATATAATTAAGAAAAACAGCTGGAGGAGAACGGTGGACAATGAGGCGTCAAAGGCAGGCTACACTTAGAAAGAGATCGAAAAATTGGCCCAAAACAGAAGGAGATAGCGGGCAGTTCTCATGGACTTATGCTCCACAGGGAGTGAAAGGGAATAAGCTAAAGTACATAATTAAGAACAGGGCCATTATGAGGCCATGCCGTGTATTACATACATACATTACTTTATTTACCCTCGGATTTTAGAGTAGCTTCTGCAGTTCTGTTGTAACTATTAGCTGCATAAGTATTGTAAATTTCTTGGTCATTTTTCTGGTCAACAAGCAGAACAGGTGCCTTCCTCATCTAGACAATCTTTGTCTGTGATTAAAATAATTACCCGGGCTCGAAACTGCGAGCTCAAACACAATTTAAGTTTCCTAAAACAGAAAATGCAAATATAAATGGCACAGTCTTGATTTAACTAATGCTATGCTCATAACATTTCTCTTTAATGTTTTATGATATGATTTTAAAGTTTTATGACTGTTGTAAGTAACTATCAACTCAGCAAGATATTTAAGATTGATATTCGTAGCTCTGACATTATCTTATGTAATAGTAACCAAAACACAGCTATTTTTACGTGTGTTTTTGTGGACGTTTTCGTGAACTCAAGTACGAATGTTGGATACTAGCCTGAACTGTTTCCTTCAATGTGTTTTTTGGTAGAGGTCAGTATATTCAGAAGAGGAAATCCGCAGTGATTCAAATCTAGCTGAAAACTACACGGAGGTGGCCAGTGCGCTTGCGTGCTTGTATGTGGATACTGAACGCTTCGATGAAGCCGAACCACTGCATAGGGAAGTTCTTGAGCTGGATGAAAAGTAATACAGAACTTTAAAGTTACTATGATTGATTACTGTCGCTATATTGATGATTTTATATTACTATAAGATTACATGACGTACTATTTCTTCTTCAAACTATTCTGTTGGTACTATTAAGGGCCATAAAGCCTACGAACTTGGATTCTTATACTTCATTTCACAAATTGACAGGAAACTGGTTATTTTTTATGAATAAAATACTTTATTTCTCTGACGGCTGAATCAGGTTCGCAGACCAGAGACAGCGAGGTTGGTCCAAAGTAGCGACTACATTAAACGGTCTTGGTGTGTTATATTACAAGTCAAACAAATTTGATGAGGTAAAGCTGTTCATCCTTCGTTAATTGTCCAGTAACGTTTAATAGTAATAATAGTAACAAATTTGCACGTAAATGGTTTTCAATGTAAGACCCTGACCGCAACTATACAAGAATGAACTGAGTTTTTTCAAGTTTCTTATTTAAACGCTGCTGTGTTACTTTTACCACTTCATGTATATTAAGTCCAACCAATCAACCGCCATTATCATCTCTATGCATCAACTTTGCGCGCGACTTACTTTTGTACACTATTAACAAGCTGTAATTTAATATTTAACCTCAGCTACAGTAAACACCCACATATAATAGCAAGTTGATTAAGAACATCAGGCTGAATTCCGCCTGATAAATAAAACATGTTCCAGAATAAGAAAGCACTCATATTAAAGTATTTAATTGTTTACTTGTGTTATTAATATTGTTTATTATTTTTTTAAAATATATTTTTTAGTGTAAGTAAAAAAAACATTGTATATTATTTAAACTTCTAGTAGTGTATCATTTAGTTAATCGTTTGAACCGAGGAGCATCAGTAGTTCGTATAGTGTGATCGTCCGGGTGAGGGCGTTTCGACAACTGGAGCGGAAGTCATCTTCTACACGGGGGCCACACGGACAGTGTAGGGCTACACGGACGTTGTAGGGCTGTGGGATCCGTGAGATGGTATCAGACGTGGCCTTAATGTAACGTATAGTCATTGTAGTAACAGGTGTCGACTGACAAACACTATTCACTTTACTCTGAAGATGACTTCCGCTCAGGTTGTCGAAACGTCAGTCACTAAATAACAGTTCTTCTCAGAAGTACCCTCAGCCGGACAATCACACTATTCGAACTAATGTATAATGTATAGCATTCTGAAACAATTAAGAATATTTTCAGGCTGATTTCTCACTAGGTTAGATAGATAGAAACGTGTAAATGCCTTGTAGCCTGGGTAAATGAGAACTTGATGAACCTGAACCCCGAAATCATAGGTCCTTTTATGCGAGTGTATACTGTACTTTCTTGGGATTATTATACACAAACCCGAATCTGGGGACACATGCGTACATGTATACACCCTAATTTTCTCTCTCTCTCTGTGTTTTCAAATAATTGTATTGCAGCATAAGTTAATTGTGCTGTAGTAGATAGTAGGTCCACATCAGCTCTCAACTGCCATTTCTGTAACAACCTACTTATCAAATTAAGTATGTGTGTATGTATGTAACGGTTACTGGGGTCCCAGTGTTCTATTTTAATTTGATGCCTTTCATTTAGGCTTTGGAATATTACAACCGATGTCTTGAGCTTCATCGTCGAACCTTGCCGCCCACTCACCATTTAATTCCAGATACACTTAACAACATTGGTGCTTTGTATAAGTCCATGCTACGCTGGGAGGATTGTGCTAGAGTGCTCGAGGAAGCTTTACAGGTGAGGTGACGACAATAAATAAAGCCTTTACGAACACTGCAAATGCAAGGATTGAAGTAAAAGTGGGCGCAACATCCATAAGCTTATAACGAGACAAATGACAAATGTCACGCACATTGTACGTTCCGCTTTGTTAAGTAAAAGTAAAACGTTCAGTTATTTTACATAAGGCCTAGGATAAGGCGTCTTCTTGTGTCCAAGTGTTTTTTTCAGTGTTACGCTTTCTCAATTTTAAGATAAGATATGTCGATCTATGCAACTGATTATACTAAATTATCCTTAAGGCCTACGAGGAGGCATACTTTGGCCAGCTTCCACCGGATGTGGGTGGTACACTGCTGAACCTTGGGATGGCTTATTATAGGATCCACGACGCCAGCAGAGCAGAGCCATTATACCTCAGGTAAAGAAAAAAATTACCAGTTTTCAAATGTTGAGTTTTTTAAATTTAGTCAAAAGAGAATATTTTTATCCAAAAAATATTTGGAATTCAGCCAAAGAGCCAATTCACGTTATTAAAATTATTCCAAACTGTAAGAAGAAAATTCGCTCGATTTTTCATTCTTGAAAAAATCTTCATGTGGGAAAACGTACTTTCTGGGACATCCCTTCTGTTGGCTTAATACGCTTTCGTTAAACTTGTCTAACGAACCTTTGCTAGTTTCTCAGGATGGGCTTAGTACCATTTGAAGTAACTATAAGCATTTCTTGCAGAGCCCTGGACATTCGAACCAAAGCATATGGTCCGGACCATCATGATGTTGGTCAGACATTACTTAGTTATTCTGCTTTCCTGCTCCATGTGGATGCAAAAAAATCAGCCGACGCCGCAAAACGAGCAGTTGAAATTATGGAGGTACCAATAGCTATTAGTGGCTTAAGTTGTATGCACACCTGGTCCGGGGAGGGGGCGGTTCCAGTGCTCATTAGTGTGATGATAGGTTTGTAGTGCACCACTGAGACAACAGGTTTTTCCTCTGGGGACTGTATTTTCGGTTAAACGGACATTGCACTGGGTGAGGGACACGATGAAACACAAGGAAATTGTCGATCCACTCCTTACGGACGCCTCCATAATACAGACACCTCTATATCACCAGCAGTTCTCTTGCTCACAGACGTCTTTCTAATACGGACACCCGGCTCCATAATGCCGACCCTCATCTCTACCCTTTGGTGCCTTTATAATTATTACTGTGTTTGTAGAAATCGTTAGGACCAGAGCACATTAACACATTGAACGCTCAGGAGAATGCAGCGATAGCTCTTGCCAAGGAGGAAAAATTTGATGAAGCGCACTCATTCTTCAAGAAATCAGGTTTGATATTTGTGATGTAGGTTTCTTTTTCACTTCATTGACCTCTATACTGCATGGTTTTAGTACGTTATCTCCTGGGCCCGCTACATGTTAAATAATTCGAATTTCATTTGTTGTAGTTACAGTATTACACTGGCAAGACGGTTCCTGTTGGGCTAAAAATTTATTTGTGCATTCGCAACATCATGAGCGAATGCTGATTCTTAACCATACATAACCATACCAGTTGAAAAGAGCTTCGTAGTTTCAAGTTCCATATTTTTAACTAGGCAAAATGTAATAAACGCACAAGAAACAAAACATAGATGAAGATATTTCCAGGATAAAAGGCAAGGAAGGATTCCGAAGACTTCTAATCTACAAAGTACTAAATTTCCTAAAATTCACGAAGAAGACCAGAAAATGGGCAAAACATTAAAGTGATTAGAAAGGTGGAGGACTCAGTACAGTTGGTACTTACTTGAATTCCAGCTGGAGCAACTACTCGAAATGACACAAGCGTGTTCATAATCATCACCTACCAAAAATATGGTCTGCTCATCAAATGACTTTCTCTTGATCGTTTTAGGAGTGATTCGACATCAGAAAGGTCAAATGAATTCTTCGATTCCAATTTTGAATTCTGTCATGGCTGATTATTACCTTAATAACGGTCACAATGAGGAGGCGAGACAGTTGTTCGAAAGACTGGTAGGTAGAACCTGGCATTTGGCAATGAAATATCAAAACTGAATGGAAAAACATTTACATCATAACTGGCATGTAATCCTCCTTACATTTACAAATTGATTATCATAATAGTGTTGTTTACGCTTCCGTATACATTTTTTGTATGCAAAAACAAGTATACAAGTGTTTATGATTAAGTAAGTAGCTTATCTCAACCAGTTTTTTTCTTTAATAAATTACATCCCCTCACCATCCTGATCAAGACAATTTCTTATAACGTATCCGGAATCCGGAAGTGCTTGAACCACTTTTTATTATAACTACAAGAACAGACTACGACTGTGCTCTGAAAGTTACTACTTAGTTGAACATTATATTAAACCTCTTGCTTACTCTGTCGATTTAAATAGGTAGGAACAGATTTCGTGACGGACAGAGATTTTGCTGCTCTGGACTTTTTGGACAATGAACTACTGGGTGAAAATAGACCTGAGAGGCCGTACGAGGAAACGCTGGATTATGGTCTGGAAAAGTAAGTAACGTATATTTGATCGTCCATAATATTCGCTTTTGTTTTCAAAAACAGACCATTTCCGATATATTAAAATTCTAACTTGGCTCCGAGGCTTGGGGGAATACAACAAAAGAAATCACATCGAGTTTGAGGGATGAATAATTTATTTCTCTTGTTTTATTCCCCCAAGTCTCGGAGCCATGTTAGAATTTTAATAAATCGGAAATGGTCTATTGCTATTTACAAGGCCAAAAAAGGTTAAAAAGTAAAAACACCGAACGTTTTCGACACTAGGTCATATTCAGGGTAAGTTAAGACCATCTGAACATTTCCCATCTTCTTAAACAGCATATCACTTCACAGTCTTTTAGTCTAGTAATGGAGATATGTGCGGTTGAGGAAGACACTGTCATTAATTCAATTAATTCAAATGTATTTTCGCTTGTAGGTTTCCATCTAGCTCCATGATCTTCGGGCGAAAGCTCCCCAAGCTCGCCGAAACTGGAGGCTCTGAAAGAACGCTGGCAATTTTAGAAAAAGGTGGTTTTGGTCCAGAGAAGTACAATGAATCATATCAGAGTTTTGTCGAGAAAAACCACAGACAAGAAGGCCTTGAAATAATAGGGACTGCACATGAGAAATTTCCGAATGACCCAGTAAGCTGCAATCATCGTTTTTCAAATGTGAAATACTAGCAAGAAAATTTAGATTTTCCAAAAAAGGACTGTTCACACCCCCTTATATTTTACATTACAAATCCCTATTTAAATAAAGCATATACACATTCTATTTAGCCAAATTTATCGCTAAACCCCACAAAAAATGGGCCAAGGTACCATGGCTCTTGCGCCATTAGTGTGATAATCACTTTTCACGACCGAAGATGCTTTTCAATAAAGATGCATTCAATTGGGTCAGAGACACGCGGATTAAACACAAGAATTTAAATTTAAAATCGAACAAAGCATTGACCTCCTCACCAGTGCGATTTTCACTTTGTTCAACGTTTAGGTAAAAACGATTTCCAGAGCACACAGGTACTTAAAGGCTAAAGAAAAACCCACAAAAACAAAAAACAAAACAAAAAGGAACGTGGGGGAAAAGAGAGTTTAGAGCGCCAAAACGAAAACCTTTGTAGAGCATACCCAAACCGAAATATCAAACAACCAAGCAACTGAAAGCAAGCCAACAATTACAGGCTAACAAAAGCAGCCCCAATTACCGAGATTGTTTTAAAATCATTTTTGTCTGCTTAAAGGTCATTCTTCACAACTTGGCATCATGTCACGCATTCTACAAGGACTATGTCAAGGCTTGTATATACTTCAAGAAGCTGCTGGATTTAGAACCAGAGAACATGCAAGTTATGGGTGGTTATGGACGAGTACTGGCGATGGCAGGAGAAGTTGAGGACTCTAAGAAAATACTGGAAAATGCGTTGCATCTTGCAGAGGAAAGACGTGAAGAACAACTTATAGAACAGGTGTGCGTAAAGAAAATACAGCATGTTAAACGTAATCTACGTGTACATGTATTTTACATGGTTTATTGCACGGCTTCATGAAAAAAATATGTAGCGTCAAATGCAATAACCATTATTTAAGGAATTGGCGTTCATTAGTAGTCGTTTGTAAAAAATTATGGAAAAATATCGACTTTTAGAACTACGGTTTGAAATAAGGCGCCTAGACGTGATAACGTCTTTGCAGTCTGTTTGTAGTCTCTAATTAACCGAGCAGGAGGTCTGTATGGGAAAATACAGACTGAACGCAGTGAGGTCTAAACACACGACCGAGGTCAGTTCTCCCATACGGACAAACTAAGCTAGGTTAATAAGGTGTTTATTATATGGCGCAAACAAGAACAATTTAATTCGTTTAATGAAACTGATTTGTACGAACTGACATTTTTCTTGCGAATGGTGATAAGCTGAATTCAATTCTGCCAAAGTTCCTCGTCCTCTTTCCTTTTTTCTCATGAGGCTTTTTGGCACTGCCATGAATAAATATTGTTAGATGAAAATAGTCAATGATTTTACATTTAGTTTGCAACTTTGTAACTGCAAAAAATTACCGGTCTAGATGCCTGTCTAGATGGGAAAATCTAGACTGCTTTCAATATCGATTTCAGCCAATCAAATTCGTGAATTTGGTAGGTCCCCGTTCTTGTGAGACAGAGCCATATAATAACATCTTGTTTTAATGGTTTCGGTACGTTGGACCTGGGAAGAGGAAGAGTGATATACTCTGGGACCACTGTCTTGGCAAGAACACAACACAGTGAACTGCTGACGTCCGAATCCGGGCCAATCGATGCTGATTCCGAGCCCACCGCGGCCTATCGCAAAACACTATTTTAGCGTTCTATACACCTTATTCACAAATGGCCGCCAACCTGGGACGAGCGCGCGGCCAAACATGGAATCGAGGCGTTTTGGGATAAAAGTTTGTTTTCGTGCAAACCTTGGTCAATTAACTGGCCAACTTACGTTGAAATTATCGGTCATCTAAAAGCGATTTCTTTTATGTGACAGTTTCCTGACTACTAATTTCATTGGGGATTAGTTCGAGTTCAAATATTAATTGCTGTGTTCCTCTTTGCAACCAGGAACTGCGGTGATGTCTAAACTCATCCTCTTTCCTCCAAGGCCTTTTTTGATTTCGCTTTCACGAAAATGCAGTGAGCAAACTTTTGTAATTTCCATCAGTTTGAATTTCGTTCCAACGTCTCTTCGAATCTTCTGCAGCCATTGAGCTCGAAGGTTTGGATCTTTCGGAAAATTGAAGAAGCCGACTCTCTTTCTGTTGGCGTCTACGGTTCCTCTCTGGTTGCAAAGAGGAACACAGCAATTAATATTTGAACTCAAACTAATCCCCAATGAAATTAGCAGTCAGGAAACTGTCGCATAAAAGAAATCGCTTTTAGATGACCGATAATTTCAACGTAAGTTGGCCAGTTAATTGACCAAGGTTTGCACGAAAACAA